>VCII01000022.1:355000-955000 GCA_006030095.1 Triplophysa siluroides
TGCATGTTGGGGTGCTGAAAACCTGCAATCATAATTAAATGTGCAGTGTGAGTGCATTGATAAAGTATATAACAATCTCTATACAGGCCTTTCATTATTACGATATCTGTTTTCAGCTCACGCCAATATTCAGCCAATATTTGTGTGTGTGTGTGTGTCCTTGAAAGTCTTTTTTTTTATCATCATACAGCTTTTAAAAAATCAAAAAGTGAACAGGGTTGAACTGCGCTTTCAGTTCCGTAACAAAAGAATTCCTCTCATCAAATGTGTGGCATGTCTGGGTCTAACATTTGCATTATACACCAAAGTCCCTTTCAACAAACTTCAACATTACCATATCAAAACGGCTTGTGCGACGCTCCTCAACTTTGCAGATCTTTAGTTACAGTTACACTGTGGACATGTATATAGCCATTAAAAATAAATAAAATAGCTATTATTTAAAAATGCTACGTCCTCAATAACATTTTAACGCAAGAATGACCATGAATATTGTTGACTAAAAACGCATAGATGACAGACATCACTTTGGAAGCCCAATCGCACGTCAAAGGCGCCGCCATATTGGGTAGGGCATATTTTCCTATAAACATATAAATGAATGAGTAATCTCTATAAAACGCCAAGCAATCATTGCATTTATGAAATATCTCTATGCTTACCAACCCATGTCTCTTTTTACCTCATTCATTTTCAGAAAAATATTTACTTTTTGTTGAAACTCACTGTCACTCATTCAAGTCGTTCAAAATCCCGATATGTCGATGTGCAAATAGACAGAGATTTAGCTTTATCCATAGATTTTTTATTAATAGTGAAGCAGTGTGCATTCAGCCAATAACACTATTCTTTGACATATAAACCTAGAGGACCACAAAATCTCTTTCCTGTTCGTTTGAGTGATTTTCTTCTGATAGATGGATATCATAGGGATTGAATTGCACAGTTCTTCAGTTCTACAGATATTTCTCTGGTTATTGTACCGTGGGCTGTCTTTTTACATTTAGTCATTTAGCAGACGCTTTTCTCCAAAGCGACTTACAGAAAGTTCAGGGAGCAATAAAGCGATATGTCATACAGGAGCAATAATACAACAGGTGCTAATGCCAAGTTCCTAGTTTCAACAAAAGCCAGAACAATACCTGTTGAGAGAAAGAGAGAAGGTTAGTTTTTCTTTTTCATTTGTCCGTCAAGTATTCACAGTAGAGATGGGTTTTAAGTCGTTTTTTTAATGTTGCGAGAGATGTGGTTGACCGGTATTTAGCCACAAGGCTTTTGGGCAGTTTTACGAGGCCTTCATTTCCGTTCGTCTCCTTCACGCAATAACTTCTCTCTCTTTTCTTTAGGTCTGAATAACTCATTTAACGCAAACAGAACATGTCTCATTCTTTGAAGAGGGGAATGAGAAAATCAATTATCCACAATTGCAGGACAAAAAAAATAAGTATTGTGTGATAAGCTCAATGCTGCGTGATTGAGTATTGTCTGATTAAACATTGGTGCATTTCTGACTACACAATATTATATTATTGGACGTAAATGAAAGGGATGTTTGAAAAACACAAGCCACATTTTGTTCTCCAAAGTTGCATTGTGGGGGAACAACAGGTGTGAATGGTGACTAATGAGGGCGAGAGATGAGAACTGTAATATGACAAACTACATGCTATTGTCAGAAACAAAAACACATTCAAATTCCCTAAAGACCTGAATACTAACTTGTGTGCTTTATATTTTTTACATTCTTTATGTAAATATTGATATGAGTTTGACATCAAGGGGACTAAATTCATTTTAATTTTAGATAAACAAGAACAAGGCTATGTTAATTGGAACTGGATTTAACCTCTCATTAGATCAGCTGGACAAAGAACATCACATTCAACAACCAAAGACAAGCGACTAACCATCTCTGTAGACACGTATTGATTTTCATTACACTGGGCTTGTTTGACTCATTAGCATCAATTTTCATCAGATTCATTCAGGAACCCCTCCTCATTTCCCCTGAGGATCTTTGACGTCCGACATCACAACACTAGCACAACTGGAATAAAGCCAAAGTCGAACAATACGCTCACGGATATTGTCCAAATATCATCAGAGCACGTATGTGTATAATTGTATCTGTTTTGAAACAGAGAACTCAACATAGTCATATACAGCATGCTGGTATAGAAGTGCTGTCTCATTCAGGGGCAGTTCTAGGGGTCCGTGTCAGCACACTTGGTCACCCCCCGGGCCCCCCTAAATCTGGAATGATATTTCACCAAAACAGAGCAATTTTGAGCTGAACTTGTTTTCAAATGACTGAAAAATAATCATGACAACAAATGTTAGTGTGCCCCCTAAAAGCATAAGTGGCCCCTGCCTGGCCCTCCCAGTTACAGTAGTCTAGAACCGCCACTGGTTTCATTATCTGATGTGTTGTTTTTATTATTTCGGTTCCCGTTGTTAATATGATGTGTGATGACCACAAATAGAGGATATCAAGGATGGTTGGTTTTCAAGTTTTGGAAATAAATTGATTGAATTTTATTAAAAATGCCATCTACTCGTCATGAAACACCAAAATTCAAGTTCATTCCTACATGAATCACCACTTTTAACTCCATTAGTTTTTTTACTTCTTTAAAATAACCTGAGCAATAACGTTCACACAGAAAAACATCCAGCACACCTGCAGAATGATACGAAACCCTTCAGACGAGATAAAACATAAACCATCATCAACCGGACCGGAAACTGAGATTAGATATAAAACTCCAAAAGTGGTTGGAGGTAATTTCCATCACAAGACGTTAATTACGCGGCAGACAAAGACAACAATTTCGTGCACACGCTGCCGAGGAAAATGCGACTTTAACCGCCTCAGAGATTTCGATGTGAACTTTTTTCACGGATTGTGTGGGAACAACTCCTTCAAATAAAAGTCAGCGCAATTACGAAGGAACAGCATTCAGGTTTTAAAAAATAAAGAAATGTGGCATTGTATTTTTATTACGGATCTAGCGAAGTAACCCAGGGGTCTGTGCTGAGCAAAATAAGCATTGAAAGCTTGTACACGTGAAGCCCGTTAACAAGGGTGTCACCTTTAAAACTGGCTTTTATGAATAATAAGGACAGGAAATGGAAAGATTAAAAGCGGCAGTGGGCGAAGTGTGACGCGTAGCATTTAATGCACTGGCTAATGGCGACAGAAATGTGTAAGATTAGCGACCGGGTGGGGGGGGTTTCAGAGGTGGGGGTCTATAAAGGTTACATGTGAAAAAACAACACAAGCAGCTATTCCGTCACCTTGTTGTAGACAATGGGCATCATTAAAGTTAATCATTTTACATTTCCTTCGAAGAAAAGATTTTGCATGTGAAAACGGTGTACAAAAAGCCGAGGCGGCCCCTGCTGTTCCACGGGAGACAAATCAATATTTGTAAGAATCATAGTTGGGATAATTGACTAGATTTGACCTAAAGAATATGGATTCTCGGCTTGAATCGTATTTGTGTCAAACGAAATTCAACAACTCTGCGCGTGATGCTCGAAAGTCAACGGAAAGGAGACCGTTTGCATTCAGTCAGAATGTTATCAAACAAAAAACAATGGATGGAAACGTTAGATGAGAGATGAAGTTTATATTGAAATTTCATACTTTTGGTATCTTGGCAAATCTGAGTGTAGAGAAATTCAGGAGTGTTTGTTTCATTCACTCTCTGTGGTTTTGTGTTCATACAATGGAAGTCAATGGGGTTCAATTTTGGTTTGTTTACCAACATTTTTCAAAATATCTTCTTTAGTGTTAAGCAGAAGAAAGATAGTCATATGTTGGAAATAACATTAGGGAGCATCAATTCATTTGTGATTCAACAGCAGCTCGTTGAGGAAGGTTGTGTAACTGTAATAGCTGTACGCTCACATATCTGCAGTCAATTTAAGCTCAGGGGCGAGACACATGAGCTGTGGTCCGGGGGGGTAAACACTTCAGTTTAATAAGGATTTCAACTTAATTCAACTATTCAAGAAAAAACATTTATAAGCCATAAATTAGGATCTACTGTATCTGCAGTTTTCCACATGTCTAGTCTGTTGGTATTTTCAAATATAGCTGCTGTAATAACATTCTAAAATTACTGAGATATATTAAATGTCAAGTTTTTCTAATGATGTTATGATAACCTGCTGTCTGTGAAATTAATTTTCAAATGTCAGTACATGTACATTTAAGTGCCTTTATTACACCTTTTTATGAAACAGCAATTCACAAAAAAAGAAACCAATATAAGAAACTATTTTTCAATAAAAAATAGTTAAAGTTAAATTTTGTACACTTGAAACGTGCATGCTGAGTAAGTCCAAGTGAACTTCTTTACAGCTGCAACCCGTAACTTTGTTTGGTTAAAAAGAAACAAAAAGTTAATTAACAATTAGTGTTCAAAACGGATTTCGTTGGAAATGTCAGTCTGATGTAATTTGACTTCAACCAATGTAAATATATTTACGTGAAGTAACCTGCAATTTTATGTTCCAAAAACATGTCCCGGACAGCGATAAAGACGAAAAATTACAGATTGCAGCTTTAAGATAAAATAATTCGTAAAAACTTTTTTTTGCGAAAATTGTCACAATTCGGCGAAGTGCGTTTCTTAAAAACATTCGGCCTGTGTTTTTAAAATAAATCTCACTCCTTTAAACAAACAATTTAATCACACAAAAAATACAATACATGTGACACCATAGCAAATAGTTACGCATAAACAGTTTAACAAACTTAACCACAAAAGCGATTTTGCAGACCAGTCCATTGATGCTAACTGGAATAGTCCAGAAAAAAGGCGAACAACGTCAACACAAATCTCAACATATGTGACCACCAAACATCTCATGCATTATATGGCACAAATCACTATGACTGGCATTCTGCGACGTCCTGTAAAAATTTTAAGTGTTTATTGAAGTCTTGTGGAATTTTTACCATCTGAATACATTTTAGAGCACTTCCTCATCATCCTGATCTAAACTGTCGTATCTAAACGATAAAGAGGGCTTGTCGTCCCTGCCTTTGGGGTTTTCTGTAGGTGTGATATTATCGTCCCTCTTTACAACATCGTTAGCATCCCCATTGGCTTCCCCAAGCGTAACATCATTCGAACTTTGTCCGCTTTCCTCGAAACAAATGCTGAGGGCTTCCTGTCGTATAGTGACGTCATGTCCTTTACCGTGCTCTTTGAGGGTGATGTAATCGATCTGTTTGGCAGCTTCGTCGATCTCTTCGGGAATCGAAGGCGGTAGGCTCTCGATATCCGAGTTACTGAAGACGTAACCCGGCAAGGTGGTGTGTATGTGTGTGGCGTGTACGAAAGAGGTGACGTTGGGTCGGCCTCCACAGCGGTACACCCTGCTGGTGAGGTGGGCGGAGCTGCGGGTCACAGAGGTCATCTGGGACTGGACGCTGGTCCCGCTGCTGTTCAGAACCGAGCCGTAGCGATAGTTAGCGAGAGCTACAGGACCTTTCCAGTCAAACGCGAGCGTCCAGCGGAGCCACATTTTACGGATTTCAGTCTGGACCTGAGGAACAGAAAGAAATGACAGTCAGGATTTTTGCCTGTAAATTTAAAACAAAAATCTTAAGGTTTACATTTGCATATGTCAGAACATTGCATTGAATCTTCAACATCTCAAGATGAAAGTTTACTGTTTTAATACTCCATCTTGAATATATATTTCCCTGGTGCATTGTCAGAAACAAAGCCGCCGTCTTGACTATGAATGAATATAAGTGTTGCGTGAGTTCAGTGTAGTTTTATATTCACCTCTCCATTGCAGTAGCAGTAGATAATGGACACGAAAAATCCCTGAAACAGAGCAACACACACCAGTGAGAAAGACAAGTGGAAACACAACCTATCACGACACACACTAGACGCTGAGCACACGAGCAAACATCCTACACATCATATTCAGAGCAAGCTAGACGTTTGTTTATCGTAAATTGACCATAGTTTTAATTTCCAGCTTTTATTATCATTTTGTATATTATTTTAAAGGACGGTATCAAGAAGTGACAGATTTTAACAGACAAACACTTCATTGATTCCATTTCCAAATTGTCTTACTTTCCACTGTTGGCTGACAAGCTGCGAATGTGCTTGCAATACAAATTATTAGTTATTTGTCACGCCAGCAAAGCAATTAAATGGAAATTAGAAATGGAAGACAAACACCGCATTACAAAATGTAAAATATGCCTCCCCCTCACGACGGATTCATTGATTGATCAGCGGGAGTCACGTGACTTACCTGGAAAGAATTAAAGAAGAGTTCACAGTACATTCTGAGCTCCCAAGCCAGACCGGTGAACGTGTGCGGCATGCCCACAAACACAATATAATGCACACCGAACACCAGAACCAAGACTAGCGTGGATTTAGCCAGCTTCCTGTAGAGCGAGAGATAATAATAGAAAATAATATTTCACATCTAAAAACACATTTAAAGAAGAAAATTATGGAGTCAAATTAGAGCCAAAAGTCTTTCTCACGGATTATTACTCAAGTAAAATATGGCCAGTTGAGTCCAGTTTAAAGTCGGTTTTGATATCATCGGATGAAAGGTTATGGAAGGTTTGGACAGCAGAGGAAACAGCAAATCTGTGATGACATGAAATGTAATGAAATGCAAAAAGCTTAATTACTTTAAGTTCAGAGCACAGGTCTAACTCTCATTAAAAGTAAAACAGAGCGGCTGTGCTCCTTCATCTGGAAAGTCATTAATGACTAACTGCATGCCTAAAATTTCACATGAGGTTATAAAACCCCAGTAGAGTTAAAATACCCTCCAGCGCTTCTGATGAACTGCATGTTTAATCTTGGCGTAATGGATCTATGTGCATATTTCTTATGTGCATTTAATTTGCTTGTTCTTGTATTCTGCATAATGACAATAACGATATCGATATCAAACACCTAATAATGCCATAGCAACCACCTAGAACACGCTAGCAAACACCTACTAATGCTCTAGCAACTACCCAGAACAAACTAGCAAACATTTACTAACACCCTAACAACCCCTCAAAATACACTCATTTTCTAACAACCACACAAAAAAACACCTTACATCCTGGAAACCACATATAACACATTAGCAAAGTGTTCAACTTAACTTTAGCTCAATTGTTGTTTTTTGCACTAGCAGCACGGCGGTTGTGGGATTGATTCCCCAGCACACATACTGATAAAAAAAGGACCTTTAATTCTCTGTGAGTCACTTTGTTAAATGCATATATTTAAATACACCTACTAACGCGCTAGCAACACGCCGGCAACCAGAATGCAATACTGCTATTTCTGCAATTGCAGCTTCTTAAAAAAGATGAACTTGTAGCAAAACTATGCCTCAAAGCAAATAAATAATATAAGTATCATTATTATGAGCAGCAGGGATTTATAAGAGGATTTGTGTAGATACAATAATAGAGTTTGTCCCACTCTTGAGCTATTAGATGAAGAGATACTATGAGTTTAAACCCAGAGGGAGACTTTTAATGAAAGTAGTATCATGGTAGTACACTTCTGTCTCTCTCAACTACTTCAACAGTCTCTCTCTGTTTCCTGTCTTCTACTCTCTGATATACAGAAACTCACCAGTGAAGTCCAAACACACAAAAATGATGAAGCCACAGCATGGGCTGGTATGAAGTTCATCACGTAAACCAGTAGATATGACAGCTACTATTATAAAACAACACATATAGGATTAGTTTAGATTAAAACAAACCCAGATTTGTTTACCATCACGATTTGATTTGAGTCGAGACCGTACGGCACAAACCTTATCGCAAGGTCAGGAATCAGTGTAACAGTAATTTCTAGCACTCACCTGTACTGTTTGCGTGTGTCGTACCTTCCCGCATTCGTTTCTCGGATTTTGGTGGCCAGGACTCGTACGATATTCACAAACAGAATAAAATTCAGCTGCAAGAAAGAGAAATTGTTGGTCATTTTCAAGATTTTGTTTTTTGAATATCTTTCACTAAGAGGGTACTTCTATAACTAAAGGGATATTTTAATAATGTATTCTTATTTATTTACTCTGAACTTAAATATGAAAATCCATTATGAAATTTATAACATTTGATAACTTTGACAAGTAAAAAATAATTAAATATTTATAAACGATTTAAATATTTATAAGGAGAATATGAATGATCTAATCTGTTCATGAATAATCCCTGTTGTGGTTTCATATTTGCCACAACCAACGATGAAGTCTTCAAAAGTTACTGACTTTGGTTACCAAGGAGACAGTGTCAAAAGAACCAGCTTGAGATGAAATGAGACATGACATTTGAAGGAAACAAAACAATCAAAGCAAATATCACTTCTACTTTGCATAATTTCAGAGCAAGCTGTTTTTGTCAGGATTATTACATTTTGAACATTTAGAAATCATAAATGAGATACGAATTTACCCATAGCCCGACATTGGCCATTTCACTCCAAAATGTTTTAGAATGAAACGTGGTATTTGAAATGTGATAGACTTAAAAATAATGTTTCCCAAAAAACGTTGTTTGATTCACATATATAATGGACAAATGAAACAAAAGTAATAAATAAAATAACATACAATAAATACATAAAATTTAAATAAAATATCAATAAAAAACAAATTATACAAAATCTAATTAATCAAATAAAAATCAACAATAAAAATAAATGAATTGTGAAAAGTTCACTTAGTTCACTTTCCAAAGATCCAAAAGTGGCTCTAAAGAATTTTCAGAAATAATAGCAGATGCTTTAACCATGTTTGGACATTGTAATCAATATCCCATAGAAATTATCCGTTTAAAACGCTCATGTCTAAACACGTCGGTGTTTGTTCCTAATTTAAGTTGACAAACGCAAAACACGCATTTGTGTTTTGTCACATCATAATTACAGCCTTTCTGCCGTGAAATGCTTCATTGCTTCTTTAAATCAGCGCTCCATTAGCAAGAGAACCTTTTGTGCTCGCCAAAGCTAATAATTAACAGCATAATGTGTCCATCTGCCAAAATTCACCAGATAAATATATCCTGCGTATGAAAGCGGTCGATCTCGTTCGGTGACCGCGTGTCAAAGCATTCCAAATCGACTCGCTTAAAGGACGCTGACAACCTCTTTAGTGAGCATCATGTGGAAAACACGTTGAATCCAGGGGTTAACGCTGTATTTA
Organism: Triplophysa siluroides; assembly: GCA_006030095.1. NCBI lineage: Eukaryota > Metazoa > Chordata > Actinopteri > Cypriniformes > Nemacheilidae > Triplophysa > Triplophysa siluroides. The sequence goes on from VCII01000022.1 coordinate 364,217, forward strand.
AGATGCTTGTTCTTCTTTACTGAAGTCTACAGTATATGTGAAGCTTGGTGACACGAAAAACTTTTTTACATCTCTTTTGAGACTAGCGAGCGACTCACCCCAATTGCTGTCAAGATGGGAACCTGGTATATCCATTTAATATTTCCAGCGCTCAGCTCCCAGCACCTTAGAGAGAGTTGAAGAGAAATGTTATCTGAAGTGAATAAGAGATCTTACATTTCTGGAAGCCCCAAATTTCAACGAGCCGTGTATGCATGTGTGTGTATTTCTATCTGTGTGGGGACATCTCCAAGAAGAAAAGGGCTTTTAAAGAGACAAAATGCTGTCTTCGTTCGTAACTAAAAAGCCTGAAGGTAGTTTATGGTGAATGGTTGGGATTAGGGTTAGTCTACAATAACAGTTCTGCCAAGCTGTGTACAAAAAATGGTGTTACACTAAATGGTACACTTATTCAGAACACCCAAGCCAGACTCATGACTGAAGGTAAGGTGAAGAGCATCATCAGACCAAGCTCACCTCACGTCTGCGACCGTTGCCCTGACGACAGCCCAGGTGGATACGAAGAGCGCTGGCACACCTGCGGAGCGTCAGATTAGAAGATGATTTTATTTTTAACTTTAATGTACCAAACCTGCACACTGTTTGACAGAAACAACACCGTTCTTAATTCTGCGTTTAATCGTTGACTAACTGATCAAATCAGAGAAAATTAAAAGCCTCAAGGAATGAGACGAGAAGTGCAGTTGGTGTTTTGTGAAGATGGTCTTTAGAATTTAAAGGGGAGGTGTGAATTCCCCCCCACAACAAGTGCACCATTGGTCATACAAACAGCTAGCCCCGCCCCAATCAACGTCATTGGTCGAATCTGAAGTTGTTTTACAAACTGCTCTTTACTTAACCCGTATCAGCATGAACACAAACACATTTTGGCGTAGCAGTTTTTGGTTTGAAAAAAACAAATCATTATATCACTAATGCAGATTATCTTGCCGTTGTAGTCCCGGACCCTTTGCATTCATGACTCCACACACACTTTATCGTTCAGCTTCAAAGTGAGAAAAACTCTCTAACCTTCCCAAAAGTATTTGCATTTTACACATGTCTGGCTCGCCTGCCGATTATTAGTCATCAGACTTAAACTCGGAATAAACAAGGCTGAAAATAAGTCATACCACCTCAAAGAAAAGCAAATCGAAATGGCTGCTATTCACGAAAACAGACATAACAGAAACCTCACGTCAAGTTATCATAACAAGCTTTGAAATTGCCGGCTGCACCTGGGCAGGGAAAAGTAAACAACGCTCTGAAGAAATACAACCGCTGATCTTAATACATTGTGACTTCAACAAACTCACCCCAGCCTATGAGGGTGAAACCCCACAGATACTTGGTGTCGGAGAAGAAGGCCATGAAGATGAGGCTGTGAAGGTACAAGCCCTCCACTAGGATCCAGTAGTAGTTGGTGGCGAGGAAGTAGATGAAGAAGAGGACGGTAATCTTACAGCCAACCTGGAAATACAAAGAACGTTGGATTCGGCAATGAGAAACGTCAAATCATGAGTATTTGATGAGTATCATGAGCCTTTCTTTTATGATTAATCTAAAGTTGATTTCAAGTTAAGGTAAATTCAAATATACACTGTTACTTCTTTTCTGTCATTGTGTGCATGTCAGAAATCGTAGCATCATGGTCTGCCACCTGCGCAACAGGAACTCATCAAGAACGAAGAAAACTTTAATGACTCAAGAAGTCTCAAGTGAACATCCACCAATACTATCCAAACCCAACAAAAGTTAACTTAATTTAAGTTGACGCAAACTAATTAAATTCATTTTAGCCAACCTAGCTCGGTTAGCCTCAACGGCACGTTTCAAAGTAATGAAACTGAAATGAAACTCATTAACCGGGTTTAACTCGGCACACTCACATATTGAGTCTTGTCGAGGGGAGAGATGGAGACGGTGCTGATGTTGTCCATCAGCATGGTGTCGTACTCCTTCAGCACGCCGTTGGCATACACCACCCTGTCTTTTATGAAGATGCTGACCGCACGGAGCATGAAGGACACAAATAGATGCATGTGGATGTAGTTTCGAGTGCAATGTAGACGCCTGAGGGAGATACAGAGATTGAGAATTAATGCTAAAATACGGGCTTAAACATCAAGAATTTCTTATCTACACGTGTAGGTGCTGTTTTTGAAGTTTTTTTTTCTCTCTGTCTTTTATCCTCTGGTTCCAACCAGCTTCACAATCCCTTAAAAAGTATTTTCTACAATGTTCAACCCCAATAAAACCAACAAATTCGCAACATGGTGTGAACCTCATTTAGACAATTTTCTAAGTGGGTCAAGACGACCAAAAAAACTTTATTAGAGCTTTAATTAATAAAAGCAAAGAACAAGTTGTTCAGTAATAGGCAATAATCTTCAGGGAACCCTTCAGTTAATTTACCATCTGAAGATCTTTAAAGATGAAGACTCCACACTGTCTGATTAATCCTGCCCAAACTCTTGAAAACCAAGCACTTGTACGTGAACAAGTGTACTATCTTAGTACACCGTGTAGGGTCGTAATTCCAAAGTAATTCCAAAATCCGCTGGATGAGAAAACACCCTCAGTGTTTACTTACCTGAAGTATCCGATGATGCAAATGGCGACTAGCAGGGAGCTGAACGACACGGCGTAGCCGACGGTGTACATGATGTGTAGCCGTTCAAAGAAGTCCCTCTAAAAACAAAAGAAAGTTGTTAATCATTAAGGTTTATGAGTCATCAAATGATTGACAGCTAACTTTCACCAGTCCCCGATGATCACGAAACATTTTATAAACCAGTGGCATTTGAATCCGTATAAATTGCTGAATGGCTGGAAAGACCAAGTTTGCATTTAAAGACATCCAGATTGACACATTACCGTTGGAGCATTGCTACCAAATTGCGTTTACTGTCATCTTTACTTACTTTGCCTTTTCCAATGCCAGGAGCCAGAAAGCGTAGGCAGTCTGAATAGTTGACCCAAGTCCTGTTCTTCAACAAGACCCACGATCCATTCAAGTCGCACTGACGGTACGCAAACCCTAATAGAAGATGGAAGACCGTTCAACCAGAAATTCAAACCACGATCGATTTCGAAGGCATCGGTGAAATGTACCATTGTGGTTGAAGTCATAGACATAGCTGGGGCATGGCACTTTGGTGAGTGTTCCCGGAGAACCCTGGGGCCAACAAACCAGTCCATCCCATCCTGGAGAACATACCTCATCTGCGTACACAATGCGTAAAACACGATCACAACAAAGCACACATACAAAAATTTATATCTAATGCTGCAACCCATCACTTTTTGGTAACTTTTTTGGCAAGTACATAAAAAACTGGTGTTCAATTCACAACGGTAAGCCAACTTTCAACCAACGGAAAAGTACTGTACGCCATTTTTTGTTTCAACCCAAGAGGGCCATAAAGAGGCAAAAGTAACGGATTGCAACTTTAAATAAAACCTGAAAACTGCATTGAAAGTCTATGAGCAATGAAGCTTTTATTTAGTCTTGAGCAATGTGTTTAATAATATCATGCCCTGTGTGGTCCAAATGCTTGTCCTAAATAAAGAAAAAACTAAATTAAAACCTTAGTATCCATCTACATTCTCCTTTAAGTAAAATTTTTGGTAACACATAATAAGAAGTTCACTTTAAGTGGCAAAGTCCTGGCAGTATATTAAAGATGGTGCTTTTGTCATAGCACTTTCATGCTTTTTTCGGCTCGTTCACCTTTCCTTCCTGTTAATTGATTCGATCCTTTTTCAGGTCTTGATCTTAAGCGCAAGTGTTCCGTCAAACATTGATCCGACCCCCGCAAAAAAGTGTGGGAAAAGGGCAAGGTCCTTGTATGGAAGAACTCATTGACCGGTCAATTCCCTCAAAGGAGGGGACAGGATCCTTGGCACTACAACAACGTGATGCTATTCATTCAGACGCTTTATTTAGAGTGAATGAGGGAACCATGAAGGTCAATTCAGTCTAGCCTTGTCAGTCTTGTAACATCTATACTTCTATCATCTCTGAGATAAAATCCATCAGGTGAATGTTTCACACTCCCAGATGTAATTTTTCACACATTTACTGTACTGTATGATTGCTTTGAAGCGTCTGTGGAACATCGGACCTTAGGCGATGCCCACCATCTGCAAACCTTCAGTGTGATAAAGACTATTTTGTCTTAAATTACACAAATAGGTCTCAAACTATGATCAGATGTCAAGATACAAGGTTTAAAATCAAAAGTCAAAGATGTCAATTAGAAGATTTTGATCAAAAGAGCAAATAATTTCCACCAAGCTTTATGCTTTTAGATCTATACTCGATTCAATTCAATTCATTTTATAATTATAATTAATTTATTAATTATGCAATTTATAAATTTTATATAGCACTTTTCACAATGTGCATTGTTCCAAAGCAGCTTTACAGGAGCAAATAAGAAAAACAGAAAAACACAGAAAGGTAAAACACAGTACAGTGCATGGTGTTTATAGACCAAGCAAAATCAATCTAATAAATAATATCTAATAAATAAATGCAGTCTCCCAATGACTCGATGACTCGAGTCATCAACTGAGTCTCAATTTTGCTTAGATTTTTCTTTTTCTAAAGAATCTTGGGAGACACGAATGCCCAAATGATACATAATAGGGAACTTTCCTAAACTATGAAACGGCAAACCCCAAAGCAATTAAATCTTCCTCTGGTGAGCCCACACAATAACAAAGGAGTTTTATTAATTATTTCCCTGCATTAGAGCTGGATTGTTAACACCTGTTGGAGTATTAAAATGTTCAGACAGTTGCCATGGAAAATGTTAGCGACAGCATTCAGTCTCATTACCTGATTGGCAAATGTCTTAAAAAAACTAATGAAAATAAATAGCTTTCATGTTTACAATGTTTCAGAAGATTAAGCTTTTTGTTAGAAAAACACAAAAATGAATTAAAAATACATTAAATATTCATCAAAAGACCATTCTGACTGCACTTTCATAGTAAAATAAACAACAGATTTAAATAAATCGAATCGCAGCTGTCCTTTTGAAACCTCGTATCTCCATATTTGGTTATTTTTATTTTTGCCATAAATCATTATTATTAGTCACTCTTTATGTTTGTCAGTGGGTTTTTCAAATATCTAACCACTAAAAAGAATTAAAAAGTGCTTGTCAACAACAAATGTAATATTTTAAAAAGCACTGTGTTTTTTCGATTTCCAGAAAAACAGCAAATTTGGACATGCAAGGTTTTGGGAGGACTGCAATGAAATATTGACGGGAGACTTGTTGACTTCTTTTTTAAGCATAAAAAAATTAAAAACGTTCTTCTAACTACCATTCGCAAAAGTTAGATAAGACGTCAGTGAGATAAGTATAAAGTAACCTGCAATTTTATGCTTCAACCAGAGATGACGATAGAGAGGCAAAAGTTGTCGGGTAATAAGTTGTAAATGTATGCCATTACGTTATCTAAGAAACTAGATTTCCCCCCGTTAAATAAAGGAGAAACAAATCTCGGGCCAAAATGCAACCACCCAACACACCGTGGCTAACGCTTAGCATCGACCCAGAACACCCATTGTCACCGTTGACCTGCTCTTCACCATCGCTTAGTTTTTAAAGTAACACTTCTGGTATAATACAGCCATGTGTGAGATTATCAGACACTAACTGCATTTGGTATGGACAGACTTCGGGCATGCAAACCCATCTCATTCTCTCTCATCATCCAAGTTCTGATCACTCATTTCTGGTCCAATCATTTGCCAAGTTCCGCCGTCGCACCTGCCTCAGCATCCTAATTCAGAATCAGATGAGTCTACAGACAGAATCTAACTTCGGCATGCTTGGTCACACAATCAGGTAACGTGCGAATAATGACAAACCCAATGCGTGCGGATGATAAACAGGAAAACTGTTCTGGAAAACATCATGCGTCATCTTGTAAACACAACATCTCATGGGTGACTCATGGGTTCTGCTGGACTTACAATCTGTGACATCACTAAAAGCCACCTCAGATGGATGGTCAGATTTGAGTGAGATCCTGTCCATCCACTACAAACTGAGTATTTAAACTCACAATGCTTGGATACCCTTCAATGACTAAGCCGCAGTACAGCTGCGCATTTGCTTTGAATAAACTGTGACCATCATTGTGTCATTAACTGTAAAAATCAATCCGATGAGATCAGATGACAGAGAGCCTGTGAGCGTTGTTATAATTAAATATGGCCGACTTTAAAGTTGACTGTAAATCGATAACAACCGCGATCGATGACCCTCAGTATCCAATCATCCTTCGAGTGAGGACAGCAACGTAGAGAGATGCATAAAATATTTTGAAGCAAATTTTGGACCCTGTTAGCTCCAGATATCCTCGCATCTCGCAACGTACCAAATACTTAAAATCTATTGTTTACTCAGATTAGTATGCTGAAGCACTATGAATTATACAGTCATTTTTGCTAGAGATCTTACAATTTTTGACCCCAAATATATGCAAGACCCTTTTTGATCCTGGGAAGACACACAAAACTATGTGGCTGTTAAATAGTTCAGTGTCTAAATGAAGACAACAAACTGACAGACTGAAACCAGTTGGATGTGAGCTAAGAGTCGCCGCAGTCTGGCAATAGACAAACAAATGAGCCGACCACAAAAGCCCAAGATTCTGTTGAATTGTATCAAAAAGTGAATGTGTCTTGTATTCAGATTGTGTTGAATAATTCCTCTGAACAGATACAGATGTGACAGTCTGTTCCATGATTTGCATCAGATGAAGTCCATATTTAAAAGGCTTTGACAAATAAACTAATCAATAAAAGATGCCCCAATATTTACATGCAAATGATACTGAACATCAAAACAGTGTTAATTTTAGAGAAATAGAGAGTGAAATCCACAAATGAGGTCTTACCGGAAGGGTTGTGTTCTGAGATGTTCTGAAAGCACTGGAGTTTAATGTCGTACAACAGGAGGACTTGTTCCTGAGCTGTTAAGCCCACCTCAGGATCCACATGCTGGCCAAAAATCAGATGAAAGGGGTTACAACAGAAGAATTTAAGGTTTCATGAAGTTTGTATTGTCAGAGAAATACAAATCTCTGAATTTACATTTTCAACAATTGAACATCCCATTTTATTATGAAAGTCAATAGATCTGTCAAGGATTAAGCAAACAATAAAATGATAGTTTTTCTAAGTTACTTAAAATAAAAATAGCAAATAATAAAAATACCAAGTATACAACATACCAGTACTTCAAAATATATTTTTAGTTTACAATATACATCATTACGCATTAATATTTAGTGTAACGATCCATAAATGATGTTTCTTACCTGTGCTATAACTAAACCTCCGGGCAAAACTTCAAATATCCACAGCGCAATAATCCACATTTTGATCATTTTCGTCAAATACTTTTACTCTTCTTGAATCTTCCGTTTCTGATTAAATAGACATAAACACATCTCGGTGGTGGTCACAGTGCCTGTCAGTGCGTAAAGCGCACTGTGCGCGGATCGTGTACATCCATCGTTTTATTCTGGAGAATTAACTCAAGGTCTGCCGAAACGTGAAGTTGATTATCAACACATGGTGAAACAGAGACCTTTACACCGTTAAACAAGCGAGATTGATGTTGTACCTCTGCGCAATCCACAACACTGGGGAGGAACCCTCGAGATCTTCTGGTATTGTCAAATAATGACTACGCAAGATCTTCAAGAGAATGCGCAACTTTGCGTAAATACAAACAATCTTAGCTGAAATCTCTCGCGCATCTGTTCAAGGTATGGTGAGCATTAATATTTTATTTTACTATACTATACTTTATTTTATTATTTAAACAATTTAGCAGACACCATTTTTATACAAAAACCCCAAAAGTTTCTAATCGCAAATTATTCAAAGTGCGCTAAAAACAGCCGCTGAGGAAGTAACCATAGCAACATCGCACCACTAGATTTTGGTTAGGATAATTAGTCAAAAATGTCATTATTTATTAATTCATTACATTATTACTTATCACATATAAATATCAAACAAGTATTGAAAACCCATTTATTACAGACAGTTAACACGTCCCAAAAAAACACGATATGAGTTCCGCCAGGAAAAATCTCAGCTACGCAAAAAAAAATTACGCAAACCCCTTCATGAAGTCTTTGAAAAAATATCACACTGATAAAAATACTAATTTTGAAAGAAGTAACCCTTAAAAACTCAACTCGGATAGCTGAGCTCTCCAGCGCGCCCTACATTACGCACTATAACGCAACGGATGGCTTCAGGTTTAAACGACCTTTCCCCACTAAAACCCGTTTGACATGTTTTGTTCCTCTTATATTTTAATTGGAAATAAAGCGTTAATTTAAATTCCGCCAGGTTTATTTCAAATTCAGTCCAAGGGATCGGAAACGCGGGTGCGCACGTGCGCTTTGACGCACCACAAAGTTCCCTAGCGCGGGTAGACCTGATGGGCGGATTAATTGAATATGTAGGCAGTAGATGTCTGCTGTAAAAGACAAGTCAGACCTACAGCTGTGCAAAAGCACGTAGGAGTGTTGAGTTTCTGCCGTGGATAAAGGGATTGACCTGGTTTAAACAGAGAAAGAGAAGCTTGCTTTTGCATCCTGTGTCCAAGCATAAAAACGCGTAAACCAATAAACAAGTGACATTATTAGATTTACATTTACATTTAAGCATTTGGCAGACGCTTTTATCCAAAGCGACGTACATTGCTTTATCCTATACATTTTACATAGGTATTTGCAATCCCCTGGGATCGAACCCACAACCTTGCGTCGTTAGCGCAATGCTCTTACCACTGAGCTACAGGAAAGCTAGTAACCCTTAAACCCTGCTGGTTATTAGTCATAGGAATAAACAGTTTTTAAGTGTAATGCAACGCAACAGCCAAGTGACCTTCCCCAAATGACAGTTTGGGAACCACAATCTTTGAGAGCAAATATGCAATAAAAAAATGTGCAAATGCTTTTTGACTCCAAACCTGCTGGTTTTGAAAATAAAGAGGAAATCTAAATGTCTTAATTTACACTTCATGCTTTGTGTATTTGCTGTACAACAGATGAGCAAATGACCCTGTACAGATGAGCCATGTCTAGTCTTGTTGGCAAGAGACTGTGGGCGTTTGTGAGTGTTTTATAATGTAAAAATGATGACATGATGCCACAGTTGCATATTTGGCATGTAAATATCTGCAAAATAAAAAATGGCCTTTATGAGGAGTACACAATGCTGAAAATGCCTCAAGTTGAATATTGCTGAGAGCAAAGCAGGGAGAGGGAGAGAGAGAACAAACACAGTCAAATTTGGAAGCAATCTGAGGGCGACTTCAGAGCACGGCAGAAAATTTTACCTTAACCACACTGGTTCTTTCTGTTCTATTCTATTCTGGCGTTCTTTCGATTCAAGCCCATCACCCATTTTCTTTTCTATAGTTCTTATCCTGAATTGGTCTCGTAAGGTGGAAATATCTGCTCTGAATGGACTCCCTTCAAAATATCAAAACTTCAAAAGGTTCACTCTTTCTCCTGCCCATGTCTAAATCCTATTTTCTGCCGGACTCCCTTTATTTCGGATTTGGCAGCCTCCTCATTCTGAGCAGTGGATCATATTGTCCTTCTTTCATTTGAATCTTAGTCATTTGGTTTATTCATCCGTCCCAGATTAGCGCTTGACTGTTGAATCCAATCCGCTTCATGTCACTGCTAAAAACCAACCTCATTTAAAAGACACAGTTGAATAGAATTCTTCTATACTGCTTACACTACACAATATACACACTTGTTTTTTAAATAGGGAGCTTTGCATAATGCCATGACTGTTTATGCAAATATTATCTAGGAAATATAATAATAAAGGGCTTTTTTGAATGTACATTAATAGTTGGCATCACTGTAAATATCACGGCGGCTGATATAGTGAGCAGTATGAAAAATAGTAGGGGTAGTGTGCTACTCCAAACAAAATGCATTCAGATCAAAGGAAATGCATTCATAAACATGAAATGCATTCATAAACATGAAATGCATCATAAACAAATCTGTTTAAAGCTTTCGACTATCGATGAAGCATTTTTTTTTTGGTTATCTAACAACTTGTGTACTTCCTTCTGTAAGTGAAAAGTAGAAAGAAAGAGAAAGAACAGAACAGAACCACTTATAAGGTCCATGTGTTGCAGGAATAACAAAACATGAATGTGTTGTTGAAGCAGAGGAACACAGAAACACATCCGTGCATGTAACAACCTTCTTTCCACTAAACCAAGCATGATAAAAGAACATTCTGACACATATTAAATGTGAATCAGACGTGTGACGAAAAAAAGGGCACAAGTTATCTATTTGAATTGTTTATTAAATGTAAACATGCTCATCGTGGGGTTGTTATGGGAACAGGACGGTCGGAGCCAAATTTTCGATTTCACACTTGAGTTTCTATATTACTTTTTTGTGTCGCTTAATAATGTTGTGTTTGCAGTCTCAATGTAAAGCCAAATACCAAATGAGCTCTTTTAATATCGTAGGTCTTTCTCCTTTTCTTTTCTTTTGCCATGCCAACTATTATGGCTGTGTTCATGCAAAGTAATTAAATAAACAAGAACTGCTTAGTTATTCCACTGAATTTTATGAGAAACAATGAATCTCCATTAGGTCTCCTGAGAAATGAAAGAGCAACTGAGCTGTTAAATCTCAGGACATTCAAGTTAATTTAAAAAGGAGCACATACTATCTGTTTCAGTAATGTTTTGAATCCTTATGTCCAGTTGTTTTGAGTATTATAAAGTATTCCCTGTCTACTGGTGTTGTGCAAGCAGCACTTACTATTACTGCTGAAACTCCTGTACCAAAAACTAATAGCATTAATTTTGAGAACCTAAAAAATTTCTGTCCCATCTTCAATCTTCCCTTTCTTCATGCAAAAATTTAGAACAAATTGTTGGTTCTCAATTGCTGTCTCATCTAACTGTTAATCTTGTAATCCTTCAATCTGGCTTCCATAAAATACACAGTACTGAAACAGCTTTGGTTAAGGTCACAAATTATTTGTTTATTGCTTCAGATTCTGGTTGTCTTTCGATTCTTCTCGATCTCAGTGCCGCTTTCGACACTGTTGATCATTGTGGTTTGCTCACTCGTTAGAGACTGTCTTTGGTGTCTCTTAAAGGTGCAGTTTGTAAAAACCGCCGCTAGAGGGCGCATGATCAAAACAACAACAATGCCGTAGCTTGAAGACGCTGTGAAGGAGCGTGGAATGTTGGGATCTGTTGCCTTCAACTCCACCGCTGATGGCCATCAATCAGACGCGAACGAGATATCATGTTAGTGGATGAGGTAAAGTTTTATAATTGTTGCGAATAACTGTGGTCCATAAATAATTGAGTGCTCAAAATAAGTTGAAGGCTTGCTAGACGCTAGACACTACTTCCGCATTTGTCCACGACACTGTTGTCATGTGGGGTTTCTACGTCAGTAAAGGCTGTAACAAAGGGTAACTCGGATTTGACGCCATTGACAGGCGACGCACAGCCTCGTGTCACTGTTTAGAATGGCTAACATCAAGTAGTTAGATAACATTTGAGATATTGAAAGAACTCAGCTGAACAAAATATTTAACACTAGCCTAGTGGTTTTTGGATATTTTATTGCAAATTTTTTACAAACTGCACCTTTAACTGGTTTAAGTCTTATCTTTCAGACCCCAAGCAATTTGTTGTGTTGGGTAGTTGCAGATCTGAGGTTGGTGTGGTGCAATCTGGTGTTCCCCAGGGTTCAATTTTGGGCCCTTTATTTTTTAGTATGTACATTTTTCCTCTTGGCCAAATTCGGAGGTCTCTTGGTCTTAATAATAATTTAAATGCAGATGACACCCAGCTATACACACTTTCAAAATCTGATGTTAAAGCGGCTGTTTCTTTTCTTTCACACTCTATCTCTGAGATTCAAAAATGGATGTCTGATCATTTTCTGTCTTAATAGTGATAAGACTGTAGTGATGCTCATTGGTTCTGAGCCTTTAGCCCTCAATGTGGATGGCTAAGTTATACAGTTTCAAACTAAATAAAAAAATTGGGGGTGATATTTGATGCTAATTTAACATTTGATCATTTCTATCATTTTTCATCTCAGAAATATTGCCAGATTACATCCTATGTTGACATGTTCTGTTGCTGAAAAGTTCATCAACACTTTAGTTTTTTCCAGAATTGACTATTGCAATGCATTGTTGGCTGGAGTCTCAAAAGCCACCCTCAGAAAACTAAAGTTGGTACGGAATTCTGCTGCTCGTATCTTGACTAGAACCTGTGCAAGAGTTCACATTACCTATCTGGCTTCCAGTCAAGTTTTGAATTGATAAAAAAATTCCTGCTAATTTATAAGGCCTTAAATGATTTAGCTCCTAAATATCTGTCAGAGCTCTTTGTACCCTACACCCCAGTAGAAACTTCCCTTCTTGTCTCTTAACTGTTCCAGCAACTCGATTAAGAACTATGGGCGACAGGGCTTTTTCCTCACTGGCCCCAAAATTCTGTAATACCCTGCCCTCTGAGATCATCATACAGAATCTTTAAATATTTTTAAATCTTCTCTTAAAACTTGTTTATTTATTTGACAAATGTAAGTATGTTGTCTTTACTTTGTTTTGTATATTATGCGTTTACTACAATTTCTTGTTTTTATTTCTATTTGTTTGTTTCTATTTTTTTATTACATTTAGAATTTCTGTTACCTATATTCTATTTTTCATTATTAATGTAAATCGCTTTGAGGTGCTACTTTTAAAGGCGCTATATAAAATAAAGTTATTATTATTACTATTATTGACCTATACCAAATTAATTTATTTAATAGTCTCTTTGATAAAATAGTGAAAAATTGTTTAAAAGATAGTTTAAAACTTGGCTGCGGTTCTTACAAAACTGAGATGTTCGGACCTCTAGATGACCCTGAGTAAACATCCTTTTTATAAGTCCGCTTACCGTGAAAGAATCCTCGAACCACCCCTGTGTTTGAACTTTGTGTCCATATCAACTAAACCGCCTCTTCATTCTGTTTATCTGAAACAAACACACCCTGTGAAGACACTGCACACATATGATTACAGTTCAGCCGTGAACAAATTTACAAAATAATTATTTTGCTGAAGACTATGTAACCTGAAGGTCTCCTTTATGTGAAACAGGAACTGTTCAATGACAAATCTCAGTTTAACAGAACACAATGTAAATATGTACATATCTGAATGTGGCATACATTAAATGCATGCTTGGGTGAAATTATCCAGCTTGCAATGAATTCTACGTTAGGCGTTTGCATGAAAGAAACACCCACAGCTTTACGCACATGATGGTGGGATGTCAGAAGACAGGGCTGTTATTTCCAGTGAAATGTGTTATTATATCGCTTAAATAGTCGAGATGGTCACCTGTTAGAGTAGAAGGGAAATCATTTAAGAGCAACGGAACATCAGAGCTGGAAGGATTGAATGTCTTTGTTCACAAATGCAGAAATGAAAACCAATATTTACTTATTTTCAGCCCTGTTATGTTCCAAAGAGACCGGTGGAAATGTCATGTTACATCCCCAGTATATTTTTGGTAGAAAAAGGATTTGTTTTGAACATCATTTAATCGTTGTGTTTTGTCAGACCTCAAATGTGTTCATGACCTTTTTTGAACAGTTTAATTTTAAGAGCACTTCTGTTGAAGTTGAATTCATCTAGAAGTTCAAGTGTCTCCGCTTGAGCATGCTTCATTATCAAAGCATTTGCATTACCACCAGTATATATATATATATATATATAGGGCTTCTCCTGTTTATAAGATGTTATGAAATAGATATGAAATCAAATAAATATATTTATTGAACAATAAATATAAATCGTGACCGCTTTGGCTGCAATTTCACAAATGTCCAATAGATGGCTGCATGTCCAAACAGTTGCTTTTATAGCCTACGTTCATTGAAATCAACATTGACCATCCCTACTAAGGGCAAAACCGCGTGAAGTTAGCAAGGACATATTTTACAAACACTGCTCTACTACAATGTCTTTTGTGGAGTAAATTAAAAGTTAAATCCTATATGACAATTAAATATCATTAAACGCCATCAAATAATATTTAATTGTTATCATAAATAAATACGTAGTAATCATTTTTTTTATGCCCGTGTTGAGCAAAGGCAAGAAAGCGTAGCGCGTGCGCCAGACGGATTGTGGGATTGAATATAAACCTTTGCTCAAAACGTCTGTTGAATTGCACCGTTTCTGATTGTCAATCACTCAAGTGCATAAAGCGAGCCATTGTCCTGTGAGAGTGCTACCATAATAACTTTTGACACCGTAGTCTTGTCCGATTAAAACGACCTCCAGTGTTACATCGTCCGTGGCCAAACACATCGCCAAACGGATGATGTTGTCCTCACTTTTGCAAGTGTCTCACTTTACCAGTAATTAATCATAAACGACGTGGTCTCTGCTACAGAGTTAGGGATCCTTGGTGTTTTTATTCTACGTTTTCACGCTTACAGTTAAAACAGCGACGCTCCCTGCCGTGTCCTGTACTTCTCGACGCTCTTTGTGTTGAATATGATCAGACGGAGAAACCAAACATACCGAGCAACGGTTGTCAGGTGCCTGGAACCACAGGGACGTCGTTTTACACCGTTTACCATCCATATCGCCACATTAAACGATTAAACGGGTGAGTATACGCAGGAAATAGAAGCGGGGCGCGTTTAGTGCGACGCAGTCCACTGCGGAACACTCACGCCAGTGTGTTATACAGCATGTCTCCATGTGTACTTTAACGTTACCGTTATTATCTAAAACGCATTCATTACCGTATCTCCAGGCATTTTTTTGGGACGGTTTCATTATAATTTCATAGATAACCTTCACAGGGAAGTGTTGTAACGGTACCGCGGTACAGCGCCGGAGCGGAGGGGTGATACCGTGGTACTTTGACACATACTGTAGCGTACCACGATACCGAATGACAACCATTTTCATTTACCAGTGTCGTTTATATTGTACTTATTCAATTATCTCAAATAATACAATTGTCCTAGACTAGTATTACAGGGTTAATAAAAAAAAGTGGTTGAGTTAGATACATTATTGTTAAACTATGGTTTTACTACAGTAATCATAGTATAACTGTGGTATTTGTAGTGAAACCGTAGTAAAATTATATTTGAAATGACCATATAGTTGAACCATGGTGTTTGTAGTTAAACTATTGTGATTTTAAAGTAAAAGTAAGGGGTGACTATGGGTATTATGAGTTGTTTGTAATTTGGGATTTGAAGCGATATATAGTTCTTTATTATATTTTATGTTATATTTAATAATATATTTAATTATATTTAATTTTAATTTGATGAAGTAAACATATAGCAACACCATGTTTTTAGGATTGGCGTAGTATATGAATATGTACTGTGGTACTGAATGTTTAAAAGATTATACGATTAATCAGAGGTTTTGTGTCTTAGTGACACAATGATGACATGACTCAAACCTGCAACTTTTGTGTTGCCAGTTCAGGACCCAAACCGTTACGCCACATCTGAACCGGTTCTGGGTCTGATCTGGTTTTGGTAAACTTGTGTAATTTTTACGGAGGTAGGGTACACTCTAAAAGAAATCCGTAAAAATAGGGCACGATATACTTTATTAATATGAAGGAATGTTCGATATACATTTTTTTACAGTTGTGTTGCCTGTATTTTACATTTTAGCATTAACGGTAATGTCTGTAGAATAAAGGGAAAATGTACTAGGATTTTTTTTTACAGTGTAGAGTGGTTAAAGACCTGGTTTTGTAAATGTATGTGTTAATCCATTAGTCAGCTGTTTTACCTACAGGCCATAATACTATAATATAATAAAAATGTGAGCGTAATGTGTAATACCTTGGCATTTCGTGGTTTTATTGAATATGAAGAATAACGAGCCGTTCTAATAATTTTCAGGATCATATATCACTGTCTAACTTCGGATCATTGGATTTCACAGAGCACTGTGCATAATTTAATAACGTGTGCTAGTGTTTTATTATTGTAACATCGGTGCGTTTGTTCTCTTGTCCTAGCAAAAGAAAAAGGTCAGAGGTGTCTGTGCCGATCTTATTCGTAAAACTGGGTAATTTCTCAAATGCTTTGCTTAATCCGTAACCCTACGAGCAATAGTGTTATTGGTGCTTGCCTTGGCAAACTTCAATTCATATTGAAACTGAATTGACCTCCTAGGAAGGAGCTGGGTGTACAATATGCATCATTCATGTTGTAACAGAAAAGAAATGAAGAGCTTTACTTATCGAGAAAAAGGGAAGACAAAAGATTTTTATGGTGGTATGCGCTGTAACTGTATAACTTCTGTTCCCTCTCTGCGGTTGTTCAAAGTCCCACGCGCGCCTTCTGTAAATAGATCATTACAGTGTAAATCAAGAATCTAATCTCTGGCATCACTGAATAGCAGTTGACCTTGGATTTTTCCCTATGCGAATTCCAGGTCCCGTTGCCAGCGCTGGCTGCTTTAAACAGCTTTTTTACTGCATTTCACACTACTCTCCTGTACTGTATTTCAAAAGACCCTCTTATTTTAGTCCTCGAAACCGCAGCACAAAAGCAGCTTTATGCAGAAGTTTGCTTACAGTTTGTAAAACGGAAATGTGTGTCGCACTCGCCGGGCGTACAGGAGGCTGGGTTGTTATCCCAATCAGGTATTTCTTGGTAAAAAAAACAAGCGTCCGCTTGTTGCGTTGGTTAAGCAAAGGTGTTGTTTCTTATGGAAACAGCTTAGTGGGCGTGATGACAACATCACTGATGGGCCACTCCTACACTTGTCGTTTCCATTCAGCATATATGCGAATGACATCACTCTCGTCCAATCAGAAAACGGCTAGAGTCTTAATGATCAGCAGAAGATGATCAACCTTGGCCTTCCTGAAGTCAAGTACAATCTCTTTAGTTTTTCACACCTTAAGTTAGGCCCGCAGCGTTCAGCCATCAGCATTCATCGCACACCTACAAGGAGTGATGTAACAACATCTGCAACATTGTAACCTGCCTAATGTAGGGTAAATATACAAAAATGCCAAAGATTTACATTAGAATATATATAGGGAATACAAATTAAGTCGAAACAGATACAAACTGGGTTGTGTATAGTTGTGGCTGTATCTTAAAGATAAGGTCAACGCCGGCATCATTGTAACATCAATCGTTTCCGAAACGTAGCTTGATGTGGAATCAATCTGACCACGATTACACGGATTCTGTTGTGTGTGAAATGTGGGGGCAAGCTGTCAGAATGCATTTTGCGTACGGGAAATTCTCTCTTGACCATCTGTCTGACAGCCGGCCTCTGCGGGGATCATTTCAGCTGAGCGTGTAGATCAAGAAAAAGTTCCTTTAAACGTACGCTGATTGTGTTGTATAGTTTGATGTTCTACGATTGAATGTTTTCCGAATTTAAAGTTATAGTTCACCCAAATTTTTTAACTCGTATGTTCTAGAATGTTATTGTCATGGTCTGGAAAGGTCCAGTGTTGCTGTCTCTCGCATTTGACTCGGTAATGGCTGAAAATTAAACGGGAGGTTGCATTAGATGGCTCTTTAAAGGCCCAATGCAATGCCTTGGGACGCGCAGCATTTTTTGATTTGTTGACCTAATTTAAACTGAAAAATGCAGAGAGTGTGAGACATATCGAGTAACCCCGCCCCCTTCCAAAATAACCAAAAGCGTTTCGTTTACGGCACACAGTCAGCCTTGCAAAGCTGCATTTAAAGGCGTAATAACCACAGTGGTGTAAAAGTCTATCGAAAAGAAACGGAAGATAAGTGATACCAGTGATGTGTCATTTAAAGCTTGTTATTTACGTTGGTGAGTGACAGTGACGTTTGTCTTCTCCTTTATTCATCAAGGCTGCAATGTCCGATCTCTTTCATACATGTTTTCCATTTGATGTTTTTAGCAGATTTGCACGTATGATCGCGCAAATGATCAGCTCGGTGCTATCGTGTCTCTGAACAGGAGGACACCGGAGGACACTCACGTGCAACCGCTCGCGTGACACTAATGTGAAATTAGGACCATTAGGATGGTTACATTTTGATTCACTGGGGCTTTAAAGACTTGGCCACCTTGGAATTATAAGGTTCTGTCTTCGTTCTAATCAGTTTTGAGATTTTGAGCTTCAAAGTTTTTGTATTCTGCTTGACTTTGTAGAGAAAATCTATGTTCTATACTGAAAATACATGATGTAAAGAAAAACATCAGAGATTGTCACAGAATAAGAATATGTGAATAACAAGTCAAATAGAACTGTATAATTCCAATGTAACGACTTGTGTAGGCTAGGTTGACTTTTCACTGGTCCCTTTTTATTTGGGGAACGTCTACGAAAGTTTTCATTCTTGTTGGTTGCAAGATCAGATGTTACCTACGGTTTATTTGATTGACAAGTACGCCATTCGTTGCTGGATTAATCTCTTTTATGTTGTTGTAGTTCCAATAACAAAATGTTTCGTTTACTAGCTTGAGTTTGCAAGCATTGCTGTAAATAAAGTTTTAAGTAAATAAAAATATTACAAAAAAAATTTAATCTTGACATTTTGCTAGCGTCACTGTTTTTCTTAATTAGGTTGAAACCTCTTGAATGCTATGTATGAAACGTAAACAGTGGTAAATTACGTTTTGCTTATCGGTTACTTGCGACGTTTGTGGACAAACAGACTAAAATTTGCATTGTGACGCAATAAATTGCTAACGTTTGCTGGTCAGACTGATGGAATGTAATGTATTAATAGTAATTTGGTAAACATATCGTAAAAGTCGTAAAATGACATTTATGCATTTTGGCAGACGCTTTTATCCAAAGCGACTTACATTACATTATCCTATACGTTTTGTTTCGAAGTATGTGCAATCCCCTGGCGTTGTTAGCTCATGCTCTTACCACTGAGCTACAGGAAAATGAATCTTGAGCTGGAATGTGTTGGATGTAGTTATTCCATTGTGTGCTTCCTAGCAGTTTGAGTGATCAAATTAAGATGACTTGAAAAATAGATAATCGTGTTATAGAATTTCATTATGATGTGGCCGGAGTTTTTAGCTCGGCTGAGATCAAATTTAATTGAATAGCTAAGTACTGTGCCATCAAAACCTGGGTGTGTGTTTGACCAAAACTTTTGTTGACCCTTTCAAATGCTCCCAGCTACTGTTGTGAATTATTTATCAACGTTTTCCATACCTGTCATATCTGTGTTTCTGCGGCCCGCCATAGTCTAATTTGTTCCCTCATAGTTTCAAAACGAACCAAAAACATTTTATACTTCTCATTCATTTATAATTGTAATGTTGTCTGTTTCCCATATTGATTTATTCGTGGAGGCCTGCCACACTATCAACACTGGCCGCCATGAATAGATTTGATTCCCATTCCCATTTTTATTTTACTATTTAAAACTGCTTAATTCATTGTAGAGTTGCGAGCACTGAGCGCCTCTCTCTCATGCTGCGTGCAGCGCCTCGACAACGCCTCTCTCAAATGACCAGGGTTTTTCCTGGCTCAAAATAAGGCATAGCTGGTGCCATCCTGATCTTGTATACACACACGAAAGCCTACCGTACCTTTAAGTGGTGTGCGAGTCGTTCTGACGCAATGTGCGTTGCGAACTCGCTGTGTACAATTCAAGGATCCAACTGCACAGCTAAAGACAAGGATGTACGTCATGTTCATTTAAGAAATTTCAAGAAATTAAACGTACGTGGATGCAAAACAAACAGCTCCACATTTGTTCTGATGTTATATTAAATTAAAGAGTTATAAAGAGAGGCGCATCTTCTTTACACAACGCGAGCTGCGCAGACACACGTCTTCTTTAAACAACGCGGACTGCACAGTTACGCATCTTCCTATGCACTTATAAAGTCAGGCGGGTCGTGTTTAGTCAATATTTTATACTCGATTTGTGTCTGACAGCAGAACCGATATGAAAAAGAATTTAGTTGTGTTAAAAGACAATATAGTGTGATCGGAGAGTAGAAGCGAAACAGTTTTCAAGTGCCAAAACTAGGCCAAACACTGACAGAGTCACGATCTGATGACGTCACGAATATGCTAATTAGCGTGTGACCTCATCAGCGTCACAGTCTCTCAAAATCCGGTGGGAAACACTGCATATGGTTATGTAAGTTTCCAGGCAAAATAGACTTTCCCTGTGAATGCTGTTTCACTTTAGTCGGCATGTTTCAAGATCACCATGAACTGCATGCGTTCAAGTTTCATAGTTTTATGTCTGCATTTTGACACGGCGTACTGGAGAAGTCATCGTTTTTCATAAGCCAGGATCCATGACATGGGATTCACTGCAACACTGAAGAAGGGAATTCCTGCAAATGCTGATATGGTAACAACACCAAAGCAAAACAAACAATCCACGCAAACGTATTCAAACCATCCCACAAAGAAGCACCTGTATTGCTGCGACTTTTCTTAAGGTGGAATGTTTAGCGCTGCGTTTGCATGTGCAAAGTAGGTAGGCCATTTGCCATTTACTTGTGGCACGATCGGCCACGTCATATTCCATTAAAGCATCTTATCTTCTTATTCTTATGTCGGTTTTGAATGCGTCTCAGCGTATCTCACTTTGCAAAATAGATATACCTTATGTCAATGAGATGTTTGAACCGCCAGCTACATTTCAGACACAATACCATTATTTTGTGTGTGTATGAGATAACAGAGGACATTTGCCTGTCTCAGGGTTGTGTGGACAGAGGTTGAACGTACTACGATTTACTATCTTTTGCTTTTACTGTGAATTATTGTGTGTTATAGTAAGTTTTTTTTTTACTGTAAGCCAGTAATGTTATAATTCGAAAACCCATTAAAGACGAATCTTTGTCGCGTTGTAATTGATGTGGTGCCTTCTCTAAATTTGAACATTGAGTTCAGTGTCTTTATGAGATGAAACCTTAAAATTTTAATCTTAAACAGACAAATGATACTTCTCTTTTTGACTAGCTATGTTACGTTCCATGTCTCATTCTGCATCCCAATCCTGTAAGACCAGATTCATCTCATTTTTTCATTCAGATGTAGATAAGCAATAGGCTGAACTGGAAAAAATATTTTAATGGTTTACAATGATGTGAATCTGTTTGTCTACGCTGCCACACCACAACATCTTCCACGCTGCATTCAGGTATTGCGTGCTGCATTAACTACAGCTATTGTGGTTGAAATAATGCAGGACTTCAATGGAAGGGTGTTGCAGGCTAAACCTGGTGTTGGTTACATATATAAATTTAGCAGCGGATGACCTAATGGATCATTTTCTGGAGCACTGGTCATTGTTTAGTAATCGAATGTGATGTTAGAAAAGCATATAGGCTACGTATTGTCTTTATGTGAAGCTTTGGGAGGTGCCTGCGGAACCACAGTGGACAGGGATCATATTTAGATTTGAACCTCCACCCGTCTTATGGAAAATAGGTCCTGACCTGTTTTCTCTGGTTATGTGCAGTCTCTTTGTGTGTGAGAATTTTCGTTATCTGTGATTTTATTTTAAATAAGCACTTAAGCAGGTTTACTAATTTCCTATATATGGAGCATTTGTTTAAAATCTTTGGTCAACATTCATTGATACAATGGGAGCAAAAAAAGTTGTGTCGTGGTTGCCAACGCAAGAAAAAAGCAAAAAAAAGCCTGTTTGTTGTCATTGTTGTAATTTATGATCGGTCTTTGTCGAGTCGCAGGTATAGTTGAACTGTACAACTGATTAATCCCGGAATAATATGGCCATTGTCGACTCATCCTTAATGTAAACAGTTTGCGGTTTGATCATGTGTACTTAACCTTTACCCCTATATCAAGGGATACGTTTTCGCTGACTGTATTTGAATCTGAGCCCAAACAAGCATATTTGTGTTGACCAAAAATAACTATTTGTCTTTGATTCTCAGAGGTAAGCTACAGATTTCACCCCTCCATCCACTCATTGGAATGCCAGCTCACAATCTGTTATGTCTCTTGAAAAGATTTGCTGTTTAATCCCAATGGTGTGAAACGCTGGAGTGTTTTGGCTGTGTTTGTTTGGGCATGTTGTCATCCATTGTGATGTCGCGTAGCCAGGCAACATGGGTAATATCATGGAAAGTCGACATGGACGGTTTGGGTCTTTTGTATCCCTGGTTCTTTTTGAATTGGTAGTGAAAAGGAGTCTTAAAGGGACAGCAACATGGGTAATATCATGGAAAGTCGACATGGACGGTTTGGGTCTTTTGTTTCCCTGGTTCTTTTTGAATTGGTAGTGGAAAGGAGTCTTAAAGGGACAGCAACATGGGTAATATCATGGAAAGTCGACATGGACGGTTTGGGTCTTTTGTATCCCTGGTTCTTTTTGAATTGGTAGTGGAAAGGAGCCTTAAAGGGACAGTTCACCAAAAAAAATTGTTATTATGTTTTCATTCTCATGTCTTTTCAAACTTGTAAAAAAAGTATTTTAATGTTAATGTTTATGAAGAATATATTTGGTTTGTTTCCTCCCCAAATCTTTCAAAACACTTCAGAAGATTTAGATTATGGTTCCAGTCCCCATTCACTTTCATTGCAATTGTAAGCGGAATGTTCCCTTAAAGGGACAGCTCACTTAAAATTCTGTAATTATTTACTCACCTTCAGGTTGTTCCAAATCTGAATACATTTCTTTGTTCTTGTGAACACAGACAAAGATGTTTGGAAGAATGCTTGTAACCAAACAGTTCTGGGTCACCATTGACTGTCTGCTGATCTTATCTCACAACCTCACGGCAGATCATTCCTGCTTTTCCTGTTCGGATGGTTTTCTTAACAACATTTTTGTTTGCTTATAAAGTGCAACAGTTCTTTAATCTCTCTCAATTTCCCCATACGACTTCACCAGACACAATGAACGCAGTTAGCAAAAATGTGTGCCAAGTGTTTTGCATGTTACTATTGTATCACAGTACCTCTTTTGTATTTTGGAAATTTGTAAGCTCACTCTTTTTCTTTGCACTCTTTTCCAGCATCTTCCCTCTTATGGTATATCCGTTGGGCGTGTCTGCTTCGGTGTGTTCGACAGCTTGAAAGGATGGGCTATAGCGAGGAATAAACCTGAAGAAAATAGCCAGGCCACGCACCTCACATCCTCTCCGAGGCCACCGTGATGCTGAACCCGTCCTGAACCGCATGAACGAACTCCCTCGCCATGGGCTCCGTGTTCCTTTGGAAGCTCTCATCCCAAAAGCTGGGTTTCTTCCTGGTGAGTTTCGGCTTCATATGGGGGATGATGCTGCTCCATTTCACCATCCAGCAGAGGGCGACGCACGAGAGCAGCGCCCAGCTGCGGTTGCAGATATTGGACCTGAGCAAGCGATACATAAAGTCTCTCGCCGAGGAGAATCAAAGCGTGATGGATGGACCGTACGTGGGCACCATGACGGCGTACGGTGAGTCGTCTTCGTTGTTGCTTGCATGGGTATGCATTTGGGGTTCGATTATGATATTGACATATTTGACTCTTTGTATAGGGATAGTTTACCCAAAAGATACAATTTGTTCTTTATTTACTAATTTCAAACTTAAATGACATTCTTTAACTGCCAAACACAAAAGAAGATATTTTGAAGAACGTCGGTAATCAAACAACTTTGACCCCCATTGACTTCCATTGTATGGACACAAAACCACTTTCTCAAACTATCTTCTTTAATAAAGGTGATAAAGTGATTCCTGTGGTTCAAACCCACAACCTCTGGCTTGCCACGTTTTCTTAATTGAGCTGCAGAAACACTTTGAAACACGGTCGAATTCATTTACACTTTATTTAAACCATAAAGAAGTCACTGCGGGCCACCAAGTCAGCTCCCGGAGACTGCAGTTTGCATGAAATTTGCATTCGGTAGTGACATTGCAGGGAACTTTCCATATCAACTGCATAAATCTGCCCTGCCGCAGCATTGCGGCCGGTCACAATACAGCTTTGTCTTTCTCTGTTGTGCTTTTCCTCCACTGCACCACAGAAACAAACCCATCAGGCTGATACGGTTAATGTTTTGAACCTATATTTAGCTCATGGGGATGCAACCGAGAAGGCCCGTCGTCCGCCGGACAGTCCTGAAACCATAACAGGCCATGTTTAAAGAAGAGAGGAGCTCAGTTGGGTTCTCATGCAGAAGGAGGCCGTGTCGGTGTCTGTTTTAGCTTTCTTTCACCTCAGAGCCGTCGATAAGTTATTCATGCTTCTAATAGAGGAGCTCTGTTGGGCGGGAAGCCTCATTACGGGGACTATTGATCCGCAGAGACAAAAACACACACCACGGCTTCCTCCAAGCACGCCCAGCGTTTCTCGCTCTAAATGACTTGTTTTACAGTTGATGTGAGAAGTGTTATCCCTATATGTTTTTATTTAGGGGGCTGAAGTTGAGTGGGAGGTGTTTCTCGGCCGAGACAATTGACCTTCATGGCGTGCCGTGCTCCCGCAGATAAAATGTCAGTGTAGGATGTAGTCGTGGGCTGTTAGATGTAACATTATCACGCAGAGACAAACACTGCGTAACTCTGTTGTTTGGAAGATCTCGGTTTTCTTAAAGCTGTAATTCGTAACTTTTTTGGTTAAAAAAATAATTTGAGCAAGTGCATAAAAAAGCAATGTTTAAAACAGTCTCATTCACAACGGCGAGCTTATAATAACAATTTATCAATGTCGATTTTAAAATATGATAAATAGAAGATTAAGAATGTAACTTGCAATTTTATGTTTTAAACAGAGATGGCGATAGAGAGGCAAAAGTAAAAAAATTAAAGTTTCGCCGATTTTTTACTCGCTTTGGTCATTTGCTTTAGTATCAACAATATAACAGTAAAATGATAACCTTTTCTCCGCATAACCCGGACCGTGAAATTCATGTTTTTTCGTTACCATTATAACACGTTTTGCATCATGGAGAAACATGAAGAAAAGTAAACATTGTTCATTTATATACACAACTTTTTAAGTGTCTAAAGAGGCAAATGCTAACATTTTGCTTTTCGGTCCCACTGAGGATACGGAATTATTAAAATGATGCTTTAGCCGCACAGTCAATATCCTCCAAAGTCTTTCGTCATCCCAAACCAATTTAGTTTTCCCGTTTGCTAAATTAGAAGACAATGAACCAGCTCGGCCTTTATTAACATCCATAAAATGAAGTGCCTGTCTTTAATGGTAGAGAATTGTAGGAATCAACTCACATGTCTCTGCGCTGTAACGTAACAATAGAAAAGAGAGGTTTTTCTAGCACAAGCAATAGTTTGTTTTAGTCCTTTATTTCTGACATTTATTGAAGAAAACTGTCAGTAATACTGTAGAAGATTCGTTTGATCAGACGTGAAATTTTCATATGGTGGATACTAAAAAGTGGTTAAAAAATCCCATATACCTAAACTGAGGGATGCAGTCTGCAAGTGACAGACATGTGTGTCAGATAAGCGTTTGTTCATTTCCTGTTGTTGGTTTTAGCCAGCTCGGCTCTCAGCCACTGAGGAGTCCTACTTCATTTATTTTTGATGGCAATATGAGAGAACCGTCTTAACCCGATTGAATTAAACCATCCCGCCTGGTTAAAGCGATGGATTGTGTTACTCTTGAGACGGAAAACAGTTGTTGTAGTTGGTCTCCACTGGCAAAAAAGTAAAAAAGCTTTCCAAAGAATTTGGAAGCGTTTGTGTATAGCTGTTGTAGTAATCCATAGTTTGTTATATGGGATATATTTTTTGTAGTATTTTCGATATGTTGCTTTGTGGAAGGCACTTTGGTCAAATTGAGTTGGGTTAGTTGTGCTGTAAATAAATAAATAAAATAAAAACTTAAACTAGAATTTTGGCTTTTTGATTGTGTATTCATGTCTATATACATTCTGTAATCTGAAGCAATGTTGTCTCCACATCTATTTGCAGTAATGTTGTCTCACATCTATTTGCAGTAACAGTGCAACATATTGACTATTCGGTAATTAAAATGTTCATAGTTCAAATTAGATTTAAATTATTTAAAGAAATAAAACTATTTATTGTCTGTAGTTGTTTGTATAATATAAGGTTAACACCCCTAGTTCTGGTATAGGTTTCTCTATGTGGTCATATTTATACAGATATTTTATATGATCCTATGCAGCTTTCTACTGGTTCTGTAAACAAAAGCTGTGGCTTTTTGAGTGTAGTTTAAATCTGCATCTGACAGTCTATAATTTAATCCTGCTCTGTATATGAGTGTCTTCTGTCTACATCAAGGCTTCTGGAAATGCAGTTGTTGTATTTTCAGTTAATAGTGCTGAAGGACAGACAGGTGACATAAGAGAGAGACTCAGAAAGGATTACACCAACTGTGTGAACATGAGAAAAAGATTTAGAGAAAGAGAGAAATGGATAGAAAAATGTCAGGTGTGACTCAGCATGGTATTGTTCCGAATCAAAACGCATCTCCAGACACATAGTTCTCTGGTCTAGTCTTACAATTTTGAGTTTCACTTCAAAAGGTTAGTGGGCCCACAACCCGTCCTGAAGTACTCCTAAAGAGATTAAGTCCAAGGGTGTGTCATGACGTTAAAACGTCATCCTTATCACTGTGAGAAACGGCATGTGCGACATATTTTTTTCTTTCCCATTCCATTTTGTTCCGTTTTATCCTGTTTTTTTCCTTTATACCCTTTTCCTTTCTGTTCTATTGTTGTATGCTAGATTCATGTGATTTTATTGTTTTTTTATTCTTTGTTTGCAGATCTAAAGAAGACTTTAGCTGTTCTTTTGGATAATATAATGCAGAGATTATCAAAGCTGGAGACAAAAGTGGACAATATCATCTATAACGGGACCAGCAGCAACCTGACCAACGGAACCACGACCCCCGGACCCAATCCTGTCAACCCTGAGAAAGTCAACGTAGCAGGTACACACACGTCCTCCAAACTGAAACGTGTCTTGAAGTTAAATTTGTATTTCTTAAATATGTAATAGTATCTAGTATGTTCTTGAAATGAGGCTGTTTGCGCACTTAAATTACTCGCCCACTGTTCCAAAGTCCACGATCCCCCACAGATCTTAGGGTAAACGCAGCAGTCTTTACACATCACAGTACAAAACACACTCGGTAACACAGCCCACACACACACAGTTTTCCTTTCATTGATTTTCTAACACGTCTGAGTGAACCATGAGAGAAAATGAAGTATTTGTTAAGCGGCAACTATTTGCTTTCAAACAGGCTGCTGTTTCTGTCAGCGTTAAGAAATTACGCTTGCACAACGCATTTAAAATGTTTGTTTTAGAGGTGGAGAAAGTTTTAGTTTGCCCCAAAATAAATCTTTTTTCATGATTTACTCAGATTTCAAACCTGTATGAATTTCATTCGTCTGCACAAAAGAAGATATTTTGGTAACCAAACAACATTGACCCTCATTGACTTTCATTATATGAACACAAAACCACTGAGACATTTTACAAAATATCTTCTCGTGTTCCACAGAAGAAAACGCCATATACAAGTTATCAAGTTAACAAATGATGACAGAAGTTTATTTTTGGGTGAAAATATGTAATAAAAGTAGTAAAAAACAAATTTTGTCGGTGAAGATAAGCCTGTTAGTTTTGCTACATCGATGTTTATTAATCCGTTTGTATAATACTGTTTCAGGCTTAAGAAACTTGGCAGGTGGAGTTGAGAGTTAATGGAGTGAAGTTTAAATCTATCACAAAAACAAAGTTTGACTTGGCAAAAGTTAGATGCGTGTGTGTGTTTTTCTTGCCATCTGGAAGGCTCTTCGTCCAGATAATATGTGTGGGGGTGCTTGTAAAACAGTACCGTGGTTTTTCAATGTTTAACCATGCTACTACCATGGATTTATGGACTTTTTTATGCCTTTGGAGTACTACTTATTAAAATTAAGTACCATGGTTTATATCAGTGTACCACCGTATTACCATCCCTGATAGCACACATACATCCGGGAGACGTCTATTTGATACCTGCATTTACATCTGCAAGACGTATTTTTTTATTGTTTGCTCATCTGCAATACGTCTCTGAGACGTTTGCTGTCATATAGACATCTAGAAGATGCCTGTAAGATGTGTATGATTTAGATTGGATGTAAAACTGCTCTTTCTACAAGGTTTAGCAGATGTTCTCCAGATCTTTAGCAGACATCTTACAGATGTACCTGCGCTATCTTAGATAACTCTACCATAGTACCACCACAGTAATGGTTGGTACTGTCCCAGGGCGTTTTGAAAAGATACCATTGTAAAAGCATGCTTTTCGAAAATGTTGCACAACAACAATACCATGATTACTTTGTGTCATTCTGTAGTATCTCGAAGTACCATGGTACCATCCCAGTGCTTTATCTAAGGGTTGTGCATGCCCGATTGCCCTATCGGTCGACATGTGCAGCCTTGTGTGTGCGTGGCCGTTATAACCACCTCTGACTCATTGTGCTTTATATAGGCCAAACCCCCGTTGAGTCATCCGGCGCTTGACAGCGAGTGAAGATGACTAGCTCACAATGACACTCTCAGCATCCAATTCTGCCGATGGGTTTCTTTGTTTACAACTTAAACCCTCACTGAACAGAGCTAATTTCTTCATAAAACGCATTAAGCTGAAAAGACTAATGTAGTATACTACTAAGCCTGACAATGACAACTTGATTTTTTTTATATTCATGGTTAAGACTTGTTAATGTCTTTTAAGGCAAACATCACCATTATTATTGCTTAATTTTTGGAGACATGTAGTTGTGGTTTGTGTTTCCTTTCATCGTGGTTGCAACTTGCAAGAGAGACGTGATCTTCCAGAGAGACATGTCACTGTCGTTCTCCGAAAGATCAAATTAACATTTTTAAACGAAAGTGGCTATTATACCCCGAGAAACAACCGAGTGTGGCTGGAATCCATCGAAGAAAAATTCTGCTGCTCGGAGTTATCAAACGGCTCTTTATAGCACATTGACACAATGATAAATGCAAGCTTTACGGTCCTCGGGCTTGAACAAAGCCCCATTGTGGTCCTCATGTTAGATTTGCGAAACAGCAACCAAATGTGTGAACCGCTGTGCCCACACAAAAACACATGCTTATTTACATTCCTCTTTTACATCGTTTTTTACAGTGTTGAAGAAAGGCAGGGATTGTTTTTGTGGAAGTCACCCGACTGAAGTATATTTTTTTACATCTGTCATAAACATTGCCTCTTTAGACACTTGTACTAATATTTGCTTAGTTGTGTATTTAAATGAACGATGTTTACTTTTTCTTCATGTTTCTCCATGACGCAAAACGTGTTATATAGTAAAGAATAAACATGGTTTTCACGGCCCTGGTTACGCGGAGAAAAGGTAAACATTGTATTGTTATGTTGTTGATACTAAAGCAAATGACCAAAGCGAGTTGAAAATCGGCGAAACTTTACATTTGTTACTTTTGCCTCTCTATCGCCATCTCTATTTAAAACATAAAATCGCAGGTTACAATCTTAACTGAGTTTATCATAATAATACTTTTTTTTATACTTTTTTAGAAATTATGATTAATAATGTTTTATTGTTTTTGTGTAACGATAAAATTAAACAAGCTCACTGATATTGGTAACATCAAATGTGTACTGGCATCATTTCCCGTCTACATCAACAGAATTCTTCTTCTGAAACGTTTTTCTAATTGAGGAGACCAGATAACTTCAGAATTTCAGATTGTCAACAAAATACGTCAGCTAACTGTATAAAGTAATTTATACTAACTGATTAAAGTATTATTTTCAAGTAAAATATCTCTCATGTTATTCTGTATGCACTTTTTTTCATCAAATCAAGAGACCGTGAGACCACTTTGAGATTTTTTTGTAAAAGTGCGAAAATCGCACTTTTCAAATTTACGTTGTTGATGCATGTTAATGCAAATCCCAGTTCCTACTATTTATTTCTCTCTGTCTTTAACTCTAGATGAAATCAGAGCAGGACTGACACTATCTCGCATCACCATCTGCATATTCGTCTGATTAAAGCATACATGCAGTCGCTCGCCGATGTTATCCGTCCGAACACGGTGCGTTTCACCCGTGCTTTCTCTCTCCGTGAGGTTATCACCCTCGCGTGCCAGAAGTGAAGATAGCCCATGTTTCCGTGCCATCCGGCAAACGTGTCTGTGTGTGTATTTGTTTGTGCCAGTGGTGTCTATTACCATCTCTCTAGACGGTGATGAAATGCCCGCTGGCACGCTCTGTACTTTTGGCTTTAGACAGAGACTCCTCTGAGAGAGAGAAAGGGCTCGGTACTATTAGCGAACAAAATAGGTCATTTCCTTGTGCACGTGGTGAAACATTGAGAAAATGACAATGATATTAAAAGCATGAACTGTGGGTTTGTGTTTATGGGAATAGCAAAGCTGATTTTCACTCTCACACCTACGCCCGCGTATTTCTACGAGCCAGGTTTTCACATCTTGTTTCGAGATCCACAGCGGTGAACAAAGTTCATAAGAGTTTGAAGCACATCGTGACAGAATGTTTTACTTTCAGCAGGCGCTGACTGAAGGGTAGTCCGCATGAGAGCGGGTTTTGAGTTTCGTTTGTCTGGTTTGATGCTTTTGTCAGCTTGTCAAGATGAAGTACATCGGCGATGAGAGAGAGCACGTCCTCACGCCTGTGTGGCAAACCACACTTCTGTCAATCACATTGTTGGGCTTTTGTGTAGTCAGAAGTGCTATGGTCATCAGCACTAGGTTCTTAAAAGCTCATTGTGATGGATGTCTCTCTTGCTGTCTGATTATCTAGAGAACGGCCTTGTGTAGAATGACGAGCATGAAACACTTTGGAAATAGACAAAAAGTAGCCCAGGTACATTTGATTCCAGTTCAGCCAACATTTGGCTTCAGCATTAGTTAAAAATAATAGATTTATATTTCATTGGAAAATTGACTTGTGGAGACGTCAAGGAAACTGTTTTCGCTTTTTAAAAAAAGGCAGTTTTTCATGTGGTCGCACATTCCTGACCACTAAAAGCATTTGAAACACGAGAAATAAATGTAGCTGGCTCTTGATGTTTGTGCTACAGCTATCGAGCAAATCTGGTTCTTAATGGGGGTCTGAATTCCAGTAAAACATGTTCTCATCGTCTTGCGTCTTTAAATATATTTTTACAGTAAAACAAGACATTATCACTGTATTTAAATACATTTAACATAGGGCAAAAATGCAACTTTTTGTTAATGGATTAAAAACTTATTGGACCCCACAACAAACATTTATGAAAAATAATCGTTTTTTTCAACCCATGTTATGGATTGATTTAACCCCAACTTTTGAGTTTGTACATAATTGACCCATTGTTGGGTTGAAAACAACCAAGCATTTATTAAAGTGCATTGTTCTTTTTTCCTGTATCTTCATCCAAAACTGTTTAATCTCATATGTTTTTGTAATGTTTGGCTTGAACCGATCGTTCAGGATCACGGCAAAGCGTTCAATGAGACTGAGCTCAGTTTTTGGACTGTAAAACTCTTCATTTCTCATCTGAGATGCTTTGTCGTAGATTTACTTTTTTGTTCCTTATTCTTGCCAGTGCAACGTCTCTAGTGTTTGAAAATAGAAATGGAGCCGTACATTTTTGGTAGTTTAGCTTTTTTTGGTGACAGTGATTGAA
Organism: Triplophysa siluroides; assembly: GCA_006030095.1. Classification (NCBI taxonomy): domain Eukaryota; kingdom Metazoa; phylum Chordata; class Actinopteri; order Cypriniformes; family Nemacheilidae; genus Triplophysa; species Triplophysa siluroides. Next base: position 395,994 of record VCII01000022.1, read on the forward strand.
TTACCTGAGGTTACCAGGCCACGGTAGTGTTGCTTGCAAGTGGCGTGTCTGCTTTTCAACAATTAGGACAGAACCCAACCGTTGCTTCTTATTGGGTCAGCGTTCCAGCGAATTTACAGCTGTGATACAAATTAAGGGACCATTCCGAATTTTCAGCATATATTGATGTGTTGTAGTGGAATCTCGGGAGAGACATAAAGACAACCAACAGCAAAAAAAATATCTGGGTTATCACATAAAAAAAAACTCATAAACACATAAAACAGATTACAGTTGTATTGCTTAAAAGTAAATATGAACTTGTTTTCTTTGCAGAACTTGAGGTCTGAAAAAATCCAGAGCATCTTTTTTGTTATTTTCACCAGATTTTCCAGTTTTATTTTCTGTAAATAAATGCAAATAGAAACAATATTTTTATTTGAAATTTGGGAGAAATATTGTTAGTAGTTCACAAAATGAAACCAAAATGATCTTTTTACCTAAACGCATATCTACAGTATATATAGTAAATTCAGGAATTAATTTTGAGATGGTCTCTTAATTTTTTCTGTGTGTTTTAATACAAGATATCAGCATTTGGTTTTCTGATGTTCTGATCATTGTTGATTTGTGAAATATGTCAGCGTGGAAATCTTAAACAGCTGCCTGACATAAATGAGGGTTTGAAGAAATGCAAGAGCGACTTATGATGGTCTTGAAGGAATTATCTGAAAATTATAAACAAATGATCACATTTGTCAGATTTCCAATTTGTAACGTTAAAGCTGTAATTCTTATCGAATGGATTGTTTGTAATTTTTCTTTTTTTCAATACAAAATATATTGCTAAAACTGTCATTTTTAGCAGTACAAATGTCTTGTTTTCTCCAAAGCCACATGTTTTGCCTGACCTGAGACGGGAAGTGTTTTTTATGAAAGGCATGTGATTTCCTCTGTGGTGACTTACAAGCAATACTGTGTAGCTGTGGTTCTCAAACGTTTTCATTTTCCTTTGTGTAAAGTGCATCGCTTTGTGGCCCCCCAAATAAAAACTTAGAATCATGAACTTAGAATGTTGATAAAACGATAAACAAATACTGCTTTACAATGCTGGAGCATCAATACTTCTGGTTGGTGGTCTTGTTTTTCTAGTGTTTAATTGCATAAAATTGATTATATCACTGAAATACATTATATTTGAATTCATTAAAACAGAAAACAATTATGTTTTACAAAATAACAGTTTTGTTCTGTATTTTTGATCAAATAAAAGCAGGCTTGATGAATAAGAGACTTCTTTCAAAATAATTTAGAAAAAACCCCATGCTACCTGACGGGCCACCAGCTCCCGGAGCTTAGATTTTTCAACCTTTCGGGCTACCGGTAGCTCTAGCTCCCGACCTAGGGGTCGCATCGACTCGCGGCCAGCGTCGTTCAAATGCCCCGGCGGAGACCTTTCCAACGAATCAACGATTCTCTAAGTCTTTCCAGACCGGAGATACGGACCGGTGAATGTTGGTTTGTCAATCCGAAAAAAGTAAGTCCAAGTCATCATCATCCCGCCCGGGACTTTCGATCGTTAATATCTCCGGTCGCAGCGGGACGAACCTTGGCTCGTCGGAAAGGTCTCCTCCCGGCCTCCATTTATGTTGCATTTTACATCCAACAACAGCACACATTTGTTGTTTCTTAGACATTTTTGTCGCTAGCTAGTGGCTATATCTGCTCTTGCCTGAAAATGGCTAACAACGTGTCTCTGGCGGAAGGTGGAACTACGCGCTCATAAGGCGGAGTCTGTGATCGGTCGTGGGCAGGCGTAAACAATGTGACATCAGATTGATAGGGGATCGCCAACAGCCTGTTTTTGTCACTGTTGTGGTTTAAAGGAGATTACACAAAGAAGAAAAAATGGATTTGTATAATAACAGGGTGTTTCTGCACACACGCTGGCGACTCAATTTCTGGTAGATAAACACGGTAAAACCCCAAGCATTTTTGCATTTAAGCATTTTTGGCAGCAGAAATCACATAAAATCTCCGCAAAATCCTGCAGGGACTGGTCTACACCACCAAATGCAGAATTGACACAAAAGCTTCTCAATCTTTATTAATGCTAATGTCACAAATTCTTAACAGAGACTAAAATGGGTTTTATATCCTAATGCAAAACATTATTTTGTTTTATCCCAGTAGAGGCCTGGATGCATTTGTGAAGTTCAATGTGAGTGTGTGTTTGTCACATTCATTTGAAAGCTTAAGTAAAACCCCTGCAGCTTGGCAGAAGGAGTGACCCGCGTCAAATCGTCGGGGACAGAGATTACACACACAGCCTCCACTGTACTCGCAGTATTCCATATCAGCGTGAGCAATGCCCTTGATGTGTGTTTTTGCCAGAAAGAGAGATAGATGCTCTGTATGTCTCCTCCGGCAAAATGTGTCTCAATGAAGCGAGAGAGAGAGTCCTTTTTAATGCATTTCTATCTTCTCTCTCTTTCTCTCTCAGCTCTTCTCTTCTCACTTAACGACGTTTGTTTGCTGGTTGATCATGTTGTGTTTGTCGTGCAGGGTCGTGTGTGTGTGTGTGTGTGGAGCAATGGAAGAAGTATGATGGATAACACCCATCTGTGTGTCTGTCTGTGTGTTTATGAGAGAGAATGTCTACGACGGGGTGTGTGTCAAATACAGCTGTTTTCCTCTCTGCAGAGCTTCTCGTGCAGAAGACTGAATTGAAAACAAAATGTTGGAATAACAATTCCGACAACATTTACAAACAGGGTTTAACATTAACAACCTCAGCCGTTGCTGATGCGGTTGTGATGTCATCAGGTACTATCATCAAATCGAAATATAACAGCAATGATGCGTGACTGTGGAAAAATATGCCTCAGAATGCACTGCAAGGGCATGAAACATTTACGTGTTATTCGATTTTATCTTGCGAAACAGTATTTCCGCTGTGGATGAATCTGTTGTGTGTGTGTGTGTGTGTGAAACAGATCCAGGCTTTGTTTTCAAGTTAATGTGCGATTAAGGCCTAATTCGGGTCTAATTTCGTTCCAAATTCGGTTTGTATGTTAAACACACCCAACCAGCCAATTCAGTTAAAGCGCTCACAACATTACATCATGCTGAACTGAATCAAACCAAACCATAGCTGGTGTGGCAAGCCCGTTTTACAGCATTTTCGTGTAATTCCTTTTTATATTTCCCTGTTCTGTCTCATTCAACGTTCTGTGTTTGACGTTGATCACCCATAAAAAAACTAGCATATTCAGTAAGTGTGTCCTTGCGATACCAAAATCAGAAGGCGACACCAATTGGAGTGAAATATTTAACCATAAATGTTGAAGCTGCAGTTCGTAATGGTAACTAAGTCAAAACCATAAAAATGATGAAAGTAGAGGGTCGATTATATACTATTTAGATTTGATTTCCCCCAAAATAATACTGAAAGTTGGCTTGGTACACATTGATTTTAAACTTTGCGTTTGATTAGTATTAAAGATATTAAGGTTGTATGTTCTCAGAACTTTTAAGTAATAAAATCATTTGCAAAAATAACTGGATTTTCAAAAGCATCGTTGCGAAGTCATTTTGACATAATTTGACTTAAACCTACATAATAATAAGTGCGTTAAGTAAGCTGCAATTTTATGCATCAAAAGAGATGACGATAAAGAGGCAAGGGTTACAGATTGCAGGTTTAACAAATTAAATAAAGATGCACCGATATACCGACCAATAATCGGTATCGACCGATAAAAGCAATTTTCACAATATCGGCTTGTAAAAAACAGCCAATGATCGTATATATATCATATATCATGTCAATCAAAACAATTTGTGCTCTGTATACAGAAAATATTAAGAGACGTCACCAGTTTGATGTTTTATTTGCACGAATGCTCTGTACTGCTGGTTATATAAATGTGTTTTTGTAATATTACATTTCAGCTCGGCACCAGAGTACCCTTGACATCTTTAGTATGTATTTATTTGATTATAAAACTGAAATCCTACTTATGATGTAACATCTGTCCAGCAGCAAGTATGATAATGTCAGCTCTGCGTAATTGAGTAATATCTGTCGTTTCTGTTCTGCGACTCGTGTTGGTTTTGTCATGTGACTCACAAACAGACCGTCAATTTGGGACGAGGGTTTGGGGATTACATATGGGCATTTTTTGCCGATCTAATCCTTTTAAATTGCATGTCCAGCATTCTCTTTTCAACTCTCATTCTCTCATTGTCTCATCTTGTTTCATTAGCTTCTCATTTCTCATGACACTCAATCTTCTAATCTCTTGAAGAGTGTCATATTGTCCATTTCCTCAGAAAACAATGGCTCTTGATTGTGCTCGGCATCTCGCACGCATCAAAACTACCGAACACTGTCTACAGATCCGGTTCATCTCCTTGGGGATTGTATAGCTAATGCAAACGGAAGAAGGCGATTGGTTACAAAAACATAAGTGCATTTAGTCCGAGAGATCAACATCAGCCATTGAGTCGTATGATGTCATGCATCTGTTTGATTTTGTTTATTATGAAATTTGTTTTTACTGTAAGTCTCTTTAGGTAATAGCAGCGGTGAAAGTGTACAGTTAAAGTCTACTTAGGTCGACCTGTTTGCACATGAACTTTACATCCCTTAAGATTTGCAAACTTTTGATTCGGCAGAAGTGGTCCATGGTCCAAAGGTGCCAGTGTGAAAAAATGTGATGGCTCGATAGAAATAAAGATAAATACAGTAGAAACATGGTACAACTTTTGTCTGTTTGCTTTTAAAGGGAAATTCAGGGTTGAAGTTCAAACTTTGATTCTTATGTAATATAACAAATTATTCTTGTGATAATGTTTTCTTGCTCTTTGTTGTGTTTTCAGTTATAACTATTGATGGTACGCTATTTCAGATTTTTTTATTATTATCTTAAGATAATAATTTATTTTTATTGTTTTATTTTCTAAGTTTAATTGTTAAATTGGATTTTAAAGAAGTTTTTAAAGATAAAATTTATTTTAAACCTGCAGTGTAAAAACCTGATCACACCAAGGACGATAACTACGAAGATTTAATTTTTAACTATATTAGCTAAAACCAACAAATACATTTATCTTAAAAACTTAAATGCAGTGGGTTCATATTTTAAATATGTGAACCCTTTAGATTTTGATCGGCTTAAAATTGTCGTCTCAAAAAACTTTTAGCGTTCATCAAAATCGCTCTAAAAGTGATCCATCGTTATCAATTCTTTATGTTGTCTTTGTGGTGTAGACTCCCCTATCTCTTAAATTTAGAGTCACTTTTTAACTTTGTAGTTAAACAGGCTTTAAATGCAACGTAACTTAATCAAAAATAATTAACTTTTACGCAATGTTGTTTTCCTGTTATGTCCAGTATTGCAATACAGCATTAACCAGAGAGTGGATTGCATGATAATTCAACTGCATCAATCTTTCTCCACTTAAGTGCCTATGTTTCGAATCATCTGTGATTGGGTAATATTGAACACATTGTGAGTTAATCACGTTGTCTCATTTCTATCTTTGTGTATTTGCAGACTTACTAAACGGAGCGCAGGAGAAATGTGAACTACCCTCGCTTGACGGCTTCCCGCATTGCGAGGGCAAAGTGAAGGTGAGTCATTCTCCAAATGCACGTTCAAAGGCGCAACTTTCTAATCCAGAATGAAATAATTAATTGAAAAATGTTCCACTAATGTCTGTATTATTCATTTGGTGGCTTCATTTCAATTCGTCCTCGGCTGGACTTTACGCAGGAGACGTTTTCATCCTAAATCCAGACAGATAGACTTTTTTAATTAAAGGCTCACCGCGGGACCTCTCCCCTTTACCGCAGTCATTGATCCGTTTTGAGACATTTTTGAAAGCTATTAACTATCTTTGCTTTATTAATGAGGGCAGCGCTCATATTCTGCAGACTACGAATACAACTAGGGAGAAATTGCCTTCTGAAATTAAATATTTAGAGTTGAGATAACTTTGTTGCCAAATTACAGAATCGCTCGATACAAATCGTTGTTGTGGAGCACTGTTCTTCATTCTTACACATCTTTGGTTAAAGATCTGCTGGGATGGGCATTCAACTCTATTCATTAGTTCATTGCCTGTCAAAAGATCGGTTTTGAACACGTATGCCGCTGATGGACTCACATGGTTTAATCTAATCTCTTTTTGTCATGTCGCGTCATGTCCGGTGTTAAAGCAGTGGTTTTCTAACTTTTTTGTTGTAAGGCCCCCTTTGTGTATAGTGCATTGCTTTGCTGCCCCCCAAATAAAGACTTATAATCTTAAACTTAGAATTTTAATTGAACCAAAAACATATTCAGTTATACAATGCAGGATCAATTATTTTGGTTGGTGGTCTTATTTTTCATACAATTCATGATAAATTTCTATATTTCATAAAATGCCACAAAATCTGTTGCCCCTGGGACCATCTTGGTGCCCCCCAGGGGGCCAGGGCCCCCAGTTTGAGAACCACTGCCTTGAAGAACTGAGTATTACCATGTGATGTTTTTCTTCATGGAGTTGGATTTTTCCAACAGTTGATGTATCGTGCAGATGGGGCCAATTACATCGGGTTTGACATCAAGATGAAAAAGCCAATCATGATGACTTTTTCAGTCCGGACGAAATACTGTCGGTCGTTTGCACATGGAAATCCTCTTAAATTCTCAAAACAATGAGATTCACACGCACTGAATGTTGTATTACTTTTGCCAGAAAGCTTAGACGTACACATTCGTCAAAACATATTTATGTTAATCTAAACAAACCTTTGGTTTTGTTAAATGTTTTATTTTTTAAACATAAATAATTCATAAAAACAAGACTGCAATGTTATTCCGTTGTTTTTTGCATGGTTTTTCATGACATATTTTTCTTTCATATTGTTTATTTCTTTGACTTAAACCATGGTTTGTGTTTGCTTTTTGATTTTGCTTTTGTTTACTGAAAGAAATTGACATATTTAAGCAAGAAATACACAAATGAAACACAGCACTAGTACATTTTCCAGATCTGTAGTCATTTTGAAGTGAATCTGAAGGATTTTCCTCTCAGTTGACTCGGCAGAAACTCAAACGCTTTTTTTCTCAGAAACGTTGTTCGATATGTGTGAACCGAACCCCACGGTGCGATCAATAAGCCAGGGGAGAGAGTTACCGTTGGGAGAAATGAGATACAACCAGGACGAGGAAAGCGTTTTTTTCTGAAGGTCATTTAGAAAACGTTTCCGTCCGGCAGATAACAGCGGAAGGAAAGCGGCGTGCTCGCCGCTTTCTAACATACTTGTTGTGAATTATCTGTAGCTTTAAAGCACAAAAGAAGATATTTTGAAGAATGTTGGTACCCAAATAACATTGGACCCTAAATATCATCTTTTGAGTCCCACAGAAAAATTGTCATATACAGATTTTGAATGACATGAAGGTGAATAAATGATGACCGAATGTTTATTTTAGGGTGAACTGTCACTTTAAGACATGAGCAATATTTAAGCATATGCATTGTTTTCGAGACATTTATTTTACAAATGTGAAAATTCATTTTTATATTTAATATAAAGTTACTACAAAAAAGTTATTACGAATTAACTGTGGCCATACAGTATATTCAAAGTGTGAATACATTATTTGTATTATTTTTACATTAAAATTTTTTGCTTAATGACTCTTTTCCTTCTCAGTGGATGAAGGACATGTGGCGTTCGGACCCCTGTTACTCAAACTACGGAGTCGATGGATCCACCTGTTCCTTCTTTATTTACCTGAGCGAGGTATAAACACATAGAAATCACACATATGCATGATTATATCTTGTTAGTATAAAATAAACATGAATATAACATCTCTTTGGCTTGTCGAGCTTCTGAGAAAAAGTAGCGTGTTCGTATTTGTTTATTGTTACTTAACACTGGTGTTAACATCTGAAATCCATTAGAGAGAGAGAGACACACAGCTTCGTCTCATGACTTTCACAGTGTCACCATGGTGACGTGCATACATTTCCATATCAACCATCGCTCGCTCGCTCTCTCTCTCTAAAAGCAAATATATAATGTAAATGTCAATCAGGTATTTAAATGAAGACACGTGTGTGTCAACACAAAGAGAGACGGAGCAGTTTCATCTAATATGTCAACAAGAGGTGCTTCAATATCAACACCAATTTTGAAAATTGATATTGCGTTAATACTACACATATGATAAGCCTTTGGTTGACTATTTAACTTATTAAATGGTGATTTTTGTATAGTTTAACATTGTCCCTAAAGAAGGTTACAAACTCTCTCTTTACCACACCCACACGCGTATTAAACAAAAATGATGGAAAGTGATGGACATCGTGATTAATTGTTTTGGGAGTTATGTTGACCACGATAGTTGTGCTGTGAACATCTGATATTGTGACAGGCCTTGTTTCCAGACTAACCGGTGAATAGCCGGGCCTTGTTTTTTGGGGTGGGTATGCGAGTAACTAAGGGTTTAAGCTGGCATGGATTTCAAGTTTGTGCAAATCCTGATGATTCAAGTTTTTTCAACATGGTTTGGTTACGTTCCAGAGAGCCTCTTGTGCGATTCTGTGGAAGAGAGGAAGTCTGACCTTTTGTACAATGGAGTTCATGTGGTCATTTTAGCAAATTATTATTTGGCAGGTGACCCAGAAATTGTGTGTAATCTAGATTTTTATTTTCTTTGCTTTGAAAGTCCCAAGGCTGTCTTTATTTCCAGGTTTAAGGACATTTGAAATTCCAGCTCATCAAGTTGCTAGTTTCCTTTTGCAAAATAAAAAAACATTTTACGTTTTACGCATTTGTCAGATGGTTTTATAGACAGTTTATTTTATGCACAGTTTCTTTTGTGACCCCACCTTAACTTCCGGTACACATTCACAAACAATAGAGTGCCTGTAGATTATTTCTGAAAACAATCAAAAGAAAGCGAGATGAACCGTTTCTAAACTATTCTCGCCATTATTTCGAACTGCTATACCAAGCCCAACCACTAGATGTCAATATTCCAATACAGTTTCTTTAATTGCGACCGAATCCAGGACCCATTCAACAAATTGTTTATTTAATAAAATGAACATACAACAAAATTCAACAAATTGTTTATTTAAAACAATTATTATACAATAAAATAATAATATAACTTAATATCTAAATAAATTAAACAAAATTTAAATAGTTATATTATTAGCCAAACACAAACCGGAAGTTAACTGGGGGTCAGGCTCGCGTGCGTCCGATGACACGGTATACAAAAATATACAAAGATACTTCCAGTGCATTGTTTTTGTGTTCCTGTCAGGTGGAAAACTGGTGCCCTCATTTGCCGTGGAGGATCAAGAACAACGGCGACGAAGCTGACAGGAATTTACAGGTATGTGTGTTGAGCTTGTCGGGTCTTGAAGAACTGTTACGCTCTATAAAAACTCCAAAGGTATGTTTAACTTCGTCGGCGTTTTTCGTCCAGACGGTGATCCGCACGAGTTTGGAGGAGCTGTACCGCATGATGTCGCGGCGCGAGGAGTTCCGCTGGATGATGCTGCGGATCAAGCGTATGGAGGATCCCTGGGTGAGCGCCGTCAGCTCCCTCGCCCTCAAACAGAACCTCGCCAAACGCCAACGCAGAAAGGTAAGTCCCATCTGGGCCCCCGCATGGGCATTTCCGAATTGAAAGTAGTATTTTAATGAGGGTAAGCTTCTCTGATTTTCTCTCAGGTCCTGGTGCACCTTGGTCTCCTGACGAAGGAGTCGGGTTTTAAGATAGCAGAGAACGCGTTCAGCGGCGGTCCACTCGGGGAACTGGTTCAGTGGAGTGACCTCATCACCACGCTGTACCTGCTTGGTCACGACATCCGCATCTCTGCGTCTCTCGCCGAGCTGAAAGAGTGAGTATTCAGTCAAAATCATTCCAGACCCGCATGACTTTCATTCTTCTGTAGAACACAAGAGAAGATATTTTGAGGAACGTTCGTAACCAAACAACTTGGCCCTCATTGACTCCCACTGTATGGACACAAAACCACTGAGACATTTCTCAAAATATCTTCTTTTGTGTTCTGTTAAAGAAAGAGTCATAAAGAGGTTTGGAATGACATGAGGGGAAATAAATGATGATCGAATCTTTATTTTTGTGTGAACCGTCCCTTTAAGATGCTTTAATTTGTCACTGTGCTATGATCTTTATGCTATAGATTCAGATAACATGACGGTTTACTCTGTTATCACGTTTGAGTTTCCTCATAGATGATTATGTTTCCTTTGTTTTGTAACTTGTTTAAATATCCGTCTTTCAACAGGATCATGAAGAAAGTCATGGGCAACAAGTCCAGTTGCCCCACCAAGGGTGATAAAGTTGTAGAGCTCATCTACATAGATATCGTCGGTCTGGCTCAGTTCAAGAAGACACTGGGACCGTCCTGGGTCCATTATCAGTGAGTAACCCAACACCACACCCCGTTCTTAAATGTTTCAAATTGTTTTGGCAAAACATTTTCTAACCAACATTGTTGACAAAGAGCCCCGCCTCCACAAACTCACGCAATTGGTTGAGCCAGTGTAACTACTTTAAGCTTATCAAGATTCTGAAACAAACAGCACAGTTTCGTTTTGTCTACACTTTTTAGAAATTCACCCCAACCAGTTTATATAAGGGTCAAACGTTAAGATGTGCCCATCAAAAGAAATTTACAAAAGTGATTTATGACCATAGAAAGCACATTAAATGTAAGTCAAATGTCTCCAAAATTGCTACAGAATAAAATGTCAAAATTTGATGGAAATAATGTTACATTGTCTTTTACTGTAACACAATATTAATGTACAAATTCAAACAACATGCTTATTCTGACTTGTGCATATTAAAATATTTAAAAGAATAAGGGAGCATATTACATTTTATTGTGCTTTAAATGAGCAAAAAATTCTTATTGACAAATGGACAAAACCTAGGATAGTGGCAAATGTAAAAAAACATTACAATTATAATTAATTAGCATTTGGGGGGAAAGTAATTTGTCTTTTAATAAATAACATTTTGTTGTAAATATGCCTGACAAGATTGTTACACTGAATGACATTTTAGTGGGAGTCTTCTGGGGAAAATGTACAATATTTATTTTTGCTCAGAACAAAAACAAAAATGCTATTAAATTAAACAGAAAACTTTTTTTTAACAATTTAAAGCAGTATAACGCGTACTGTTTTTATGCTTAAACCCTTTTTCGTCTTTGACCCATAAACATGTTGCAAACTTTCGTATTTTTAACAGCAAGATTCATTATCAACTAAACAGCTTGGCGTCTCTGTATTTGTGACCTTCCTTAGTTGCAATTTAATTCGGCATTGTCTAGTAAGAAGAGGATCGTTCGAGACTGTGGGATAATATTGACTGTAAAGCCTGTTTAAATGAGTCTTAACCTGATCTTCTGGTTTCAATTGTGTCTTGTGCGGCACGGCACGGTCGATTTCATTCACCTGCTGGATCGAATCCAAACGGTTATTCCGGGTGATAAGAAGGAGGAGTTAGCTTATTGAGTTATTACGGTCGTCTGTCCTGATTTGATCTGTTTGGTGCAGACATGTCACGCTTGCGTGTTTCAATGACGTCCTGACAAGAATGATACTTGTTGGCCAAATTACGCGACATGAAATCGAAACTAAATTAACTGAAATTTCTATTCTAAATATCTAGTGGTGATGTTGTGTATTGCAACTAACGGCTCACTCCACCCATCCCTTTCGAAGCACTACGGTGGCTGACACAGGACAAAGATTTCTTCACGTCTTTGCCGAAGGAGATACAGTATTTACGAAACGCGCTCTGTAGAGCAGTTTGTCCATGTAGAAACAACATGGTGAATTCCATGTAAGGGGACCCGCGGTGTATGTAGATATAAAACGCTCATTCTTAGTTAATAAAAACCGAGGCTTCATTATGTTAGGTCTTTATACACCTCTCAAGACGTAGTTATGTTTATTAAATTGCGTTTCTGTCAGTAGATCCTCTTAAAAATTACTTGTTGAACCTTTAAAGTCAACGTCGTTGTGAACCTAGAGTAAAACATTTTTTAGATACTTTGCTGGTGGCGGTGAATAATTCTTTTTTTTATTAAATTTTTCAGTTTTTAATTTTTGTTGCTTTTTCCATTTATCACTTTTGTTTTCAGACAGTATTTAGTTTTTGTCTTAACTATGCTTTCAGAAATTCTATTCAGAAAATGTACGACCCTTTAAGAGTGCATGTGTCCAAGTCACATGTGTCCAAGTCACATGTTTCCAAGTCACATGTTTCTGCACCCTAAGGGACAAAGGTAATTTGTGCTCCTGCCACAACCTCATCAGTCTCATTCCATTTACCCAAATCCCCACGAATGCGCTAAACAAATACGCCGTCCAAATTGCATTTCCCTCCGAGTTGTTTTGAAGAATGTTTTGTTGTTTGGCTGTCGTTGATCTTTTACAGATGTCAGCTAACCCGTGCTCGATCGTGTGTGTGTTTTAGGTGCATGCTGAGGGTGTTGGACTCCTTCGGGACGGAACCGGAGTTTAACCACGCCCACTATGCCCAGTCGAAAGGCCACAAGACTCCGTGGGGCAAGTGGAACCTGAACCCCCAGCAGTTCAACACCATGTTCCGTAAGTGTGTGTGAGAGAGGCCTTTTGTTACGCCTTGGCGTTTTACCCATCAGACGTTCGTAAACTTTATCCGAATCGCATCGGGGTTCCTGGGGTTTTGGGTGGCGTCTCGTATCGTCTCAAGGGCTGAATAGCTCTTTTGTTTATCGGCAGAGTTTGACATTCTCGTAAAACTCGAGGGCTTTCAAGCACAACCAGATTCAACTAAAAAAAAACACTAATTGTGTCATAATTTATTCGCCATCATGTGGTTTGAAACCTGTGTGTGACACTTTCTAACGAAGATATTTGAGAAATGGAAGTCAACAATGTTGTTTGGTTACCAACGTTTTTTTAAAATGTCTTTTGTGTTCTGCAGAAGAAAGAACCCGATGACAGGTGTGTGTAGTTTGTCTAGCTTGCAGTCTTTCTGCAGGCGTCGGTTATTTACGCTATGCAAAAACACAAGCGCCCATCGCCCATCTGTCACCCAACACAAAACTGATATGATTCAGAGATTATTTCATTTGTTAAATTTGCGCTTGTACATGCAGGTTAACCCTCGCTGTCAGTCAAATGTCCTAATCTTACAATGCACCGCTGTATCTCATGACATCTGATCTACAACACCCGCTCAGTGTTAACTTTTGTGCCTTTTACATTTACTTTACATTTAGGCATTTGGCAGACGCTTTTATCCAAAGCAACACATTGCTTTATCCTATTCATTTTACATAGGTATTTGCAATCCCCTGGGATCGAACCCACAACCTTGCGTTGTTAACGCAATGCTCTTACCACTGAGCCACAGGAAAGCTTTTAGATCATCTATACAACACCAGAATGTCAAGGTCAATGTTTGGGTAAATGTCATTTCTTATGACCAGACGGGTGTCCGTGGCGCTCGACCTCAAGGCGCTTTGGGTGAAGGGATACTTCACTCAAAAATGAAAATTCTGTCATCATTTACTCACCTTCGAGTTGTTCCAAATCTGTATGTATATATATTTCTCTGTGTTCTCTGATGAACACAGAGAAAGATATTTGGAGGAATGCTTATAACCAAACAGATCTTGCCCCCATTGACTCCCATAGTAGGAAAAATAATTTGATCATTTTTTTGTTCTGTTGAACACAAAAGAAGACATTTTGAAGAATGTAGGACAGCAAACAGTTCTGGGGCACTTTTGATTCCCATTGTATTTTTTCCTAGTATGGGAGTCAATGGGGGGCAAAATCTGTCTGTTTATAAGCATTCTTCCAAATATCTTTCTCTGTGTTCATCAGAGCAAAGACATTTATAGAGATTTTGAACAACTCGAAGGTAAGTAAAAGAATTTTTTTTTGGGTGAAGTGTCCCTTTAACACTTCCCACGCGTATCAAATGAGTGAATCACAAACACACCGCGTGACAGAGGAAGTCGATTCCTACGCAGCATTATGTGTCCGTCCACGTCGAACAATTCAGTTCCTGTTCTGGACAAACGATCCATGTAAGAAACGCAAACGTGGAAGAGCTTGAAAGAGGAAAGTAGGTCGGCTTTGCATGGAAGATGGTTATTGATCTCGTTTTTCAAGCTTCGCTGGGCTGAAAACGTCATTGCAGCCGGTGTTGCGGGGGGAAGTCCAAAGTTTGCTTTGTAAAACTCCTGCCAAAGCTTCATGCACATGTTCACACACTCATAAACACAGAAGTTGGCATGAATTGGTCTGACAGTTCTTCCAGCACATGTTTGAGGTTTTCAAGCTTGTTCTAGCTTGTAAAACCACACAAACACTTCCTCTTGTAACATGTCACGGCATGACACCAACAGTTTTTTATAATTCATTATAATACTGTTTTTATTGATGTTGATTTCTTCCGTAGTATTTTTAGATGCTTTATAGAAACACATACAAAACTTTTCTAGTTGCATTTAAAAATGCGACGCTTCAATAAGCGTGAGGCATTCTGTTGCGAAATAGGGAGGTAGACAGTTCCAGTCTGTGTCGTATTTCTCATAGTGTGTTTAAAATTGCATGTCTTTAGCTTTCACCAGTATGATATGTCATAATCATCTGTTTATGCCGTTAAATTATTAATCGCAGGAAGGGAGTCAGCAGCGCGCCTTTTGGAAAAAAACGCCTACATGTCAGGACTTTACAGAGATATGACAGAAATGTTACATTTGTAGAAAAGTAAATGCATTAGAAGGACGTTAGGTGCCCAGGCAAAACTCGGGAGTTGCGTAAGAATGTGGTTCCAAGGGTGTTTTGAATGGGTTTTGATATGTTGTTTTTAGGGGTGTGACAGTATGTTGTGACACAAAATCTACTGTGAAACTTAGTAACATTATATGTATTTTAGAGTTATGGTATTTTTATATATATTATTATATATATATATTGTATTTATTATCTATTTGAAACTGTTGGTTGAGCTGCCCACATGTGCACCTGCGTCAACATGCATTGTTTTAATGTTATTAATGTTAATTAAATAATATATCAAATATTTTTAAATAACATAAAATATTTTTTTGTTTTTATATATAATGTATATAATGTTTTGTATTATACATTTATATTCAATTATTATATATTCAATTATATTATATTTTTTATATAAAACTATATGAAATGTAATTATAAATAATATAATATAATTATAAATATAAATATAAGTTATGTATATTATATATTAGTATATATTACTATATTATCATATATTTAACAATTCATATGTTACTAGAATTTTTATTTTAATATTTTAATTCATAAAATTATTTGCTTAGTATATTTGTATTGTTTTCCAGTACTAATATACATTTACTTGAAAAGCTAAATTACTTAAAGGGACAGTTCACACAAAAACTGTATACATTTCTTTGTTCTGCACACCCATGACTTGTGGTGTTCCCCAGGGCTCAATTCTTGCCCCGCTCCTCTTCATTTTGTATATGCTCCCACTTGGCCAAATAATGAAAAAGTACCAAATTGCTTACCAGAGCTTTGCAGATGACACTCAGATCTACCTAGCCCTTTAACCCAATGACTACAGGCCTATTGACTCTCTTTGCCAGTGCATTGATGAAATTAACAGCTGGATGTGTCAAAACTTATAATAAAAACAAAACTGAAGTATTAGGTAACAAGGATGAAACTAACAAGGTAAACACATACCTTGACTCAAGAGGTCTAAAGACACAAAGTCATGTAAAAAATGGTGATTTTAGAGTCTGACCTTAGTTTCAGCAGTCATGTCAAAGCGATAAGCAAAGCAGCGTACTACCATCTCAGAAACATAGCCAGAATCAGCTGTTTTGTCTCAAACCAAGATTTAGAGAAACTAGTCCAAAAATCTGAGCATATCACTCCAATCCTCAGGTGCTTACACTGGTTACCAGTTACTTTTAGAATCAACTTCAAAGTATTATTAATTGCCTATAAATCACTCAATGGTCTAGGACCTACTGTAAATACATTTCAGATATGCTCATTGAATATAAACCAAACAGACTCCTCAGATCATTAGGATCAAGTCAGTTAGAGATAACAAGAGTTCACTCAAAACAAGGCGAGTCAGCGTTTAGCCGTCACGCCACCCGGAGCTGGAATCTGTTCCAGAAGACATCAGATGCTCACCAACAGTAGCTACTTTTAAATCCAGATTAAAAACACACTTGTTTAGCTGTGCAGTTACAACCTGAGCACTGTGCTGGTTAACATCAACTGTACTTCTATTTCTAATACATTTTTATTTTGTTCTTGTTCGTTTTATATATACACTCAATCAATTTTATTGCTTTTTTATTGTTCGCGGTTTTTATTGTGCTTGAACACAAAAGAATGTCAGTAACCAAAGAAATGTATACAGGTTTGAAACAGTCCGAGGGTCAGTAATTAATGAGTTATTTTTATTTTTGGGTGAACTGTCCCTTTAAGATTCTTGTTTACTGAAGTTATGAAAAAAAGTCTTGTTTACTGAAATTATGTTTTAATGAAAAAAATCTAACAACAAGAATAAATGGATTATGGAAAATGAACATTCAAAGCGAAAACAAAATAATTTTTCTAGATATGATATTATAAGTAATTCAGCTTCTCAAGAAAATGCATCTTTATGTATCTGTTTATTTAAGAATGTTTTAATGAATTGTTTTATTTTCCAGTTTAAATACTGTTTAGGTAAATCGTTTTTTGCAGTCTGTGTGTTTAGATTTTCATCGTGATGTGCTGAGTTTTTGTTTTGGCACTCCTGTTTTTTACACACACACACACACACACACACACACACACACACACACACACACACACACACGCACACACGCACACGTACTCCCTGCTTTCCTGCTAATTACTGACAGCATCTCTTTGACGCCACCTGCACACATTGTAATTTGTCTCTTCAGCATTTCTGCGTCCTGCCACATCATGTTGAGAAACGTCTTTGGGAAGGATTTGGGTTTATTTGTGAATCGTCTTTCACAAATAAATCTCTTTTCATTTCAACGCTTCGAGCTACAAAGCTTTCCTTGTGCATATTAGTAAGAGGATCTGCTGCATGTCAATGACAAAAAAAACTATTCTTTACTGCATTTATTTACGATAAAAGCACAGATTTATGAAAGCACGGCAGATGAACTCCAGAATGAACGTGCAGTTGTGTTGGTTCATGGCATTAATTCAGATTAATGTTGACAGGCGCCGTAAGAGAGAGAGTGTGTGTGTGTGTGAG
This sequence comes from Triplophysa siluroides, assembly GCA_006030095.1. Classification (NCBI taxonomy): domain Eukaryota; kingdom Metazoa; phylum Chordata; class Actinopteri; order Cypriniformes; family Nemacheilidae; genus Triplophysa; species Triplophysa siluroides. The sequence goes on from VCII01000022.1 coordinate 413,339, forward strand.
CTGTTTACAGTAAGTGTAGTGAGAGAGAAAGGGTCATATTCCATTTAAACCCCATTTACGATTGCCACAAAATTGCACAAATTGTGTTACAGGCCACCTGGGTTCTGAATTTCCTCCTGCGTTCTCAGTGGAATTGATGGGTAACCATGACAACCCATTACAGCTGCTCCTGCAGGCGATAACCACGCACACACAAACATGCTTACAAGCCATCTACAACGTAACATCGTGATTCTGAAATCGTAATCTTAGGATTGATTTTTTAGACAGATGGCATTCAGGTGCATCTCTGCCAAGACTTGTTACCCTGGCGACCTCTTGGCCGACTGTTGTCATGGGAACAACTCCTCGCTTGGCAGTATCGGCACCCACACAGATTTTTGTCATACAGAGTGCGGTTAATCTTAACATTTTACTCCATCTAGTGTCATAGTAAATGCTATTTTCCTTTTCTTTCGTTATTTTTCGTTATTTTCGTCACTTCTGTTAAGTGTATGTTTGTATGTTTGTTTTTAATAAAAAATCTCTTTTTATCAAATTTATTTACATGCAATAATAATAGTTTAAAAAAGTTGCAATCCTGATATTAAGTGCGGGTAAAAAGTTTTAATTTATTTTAATTTTATTTTATTATTTAAATTCAACACATTACATTAAAGCTGCGATATGCAAAAAAAATTGTTTCCAAAAAATATTTGTAAAAAAATCAAAAACTATCTTTGTAAGCTTAATTTGAGCTGTTTTGAACAGTGATTTTACGATAAATGTATTTTGACGTCAGTTAATAAAAAATATTGCGTTAAATAACCTATGGCAAGAAAAAGGCAAAAATTTGCGATTGTGGGTTAAAACAAATTTTAATTAAAAATGATTTTAATATTTATAAGGAAAATACTGTATAATGCATGCAATGTTTGTATGCATTCTATATTATTCATTAACACATATTAAAATGTACATTTCCTTCACATTTTACCATTGCATATTCTTCGTAATGCAGATTTCCCCATCAAAAGTTTCATAAAAATGACAAAAAAAATGTTTGTCTATAACAAAATTGTTTCCCACCTTCGCGTTGCTTGGCTCATCTGTGCTCTCCTCTGATTGGCTGTTACAGCTCACACACCAGATAACAGCTTCCTGGGCTTCGTCGTGGAGCAACACCTCAACGCCAGTGACTTCAGGCACATCGACGACATCAAGCGCCAAAACCAGTCGCTCGTCTACGGCAAGGTGGACAACTTCTGGAAGGTGAGATCTGCCTTGTTTACACGTAAAATCTAGGCCCTGATATCTAGGACACAGTTATGTTTAGATTTATGTGCCAAAACAGCACTTCTTATTTGGCATCAGTGAGTTTCCAACATTCCTCCATAGGGAGATCACACTCCGTTACGTTAAGATAGTCCAGCAGAGAAGGTATCGCCACCCATCTGGACTCCAAAAAGCGGGTGTGATGAGAGACGCAGAGAGTGCATGAAAATTCATTTAGCCACACACACACGTTTTTGTGTCCAACACACTTCCTCCCTGAAATGGAACTTATGAAATTTAAATCTGTTTCTCAGATTTATATTATATTTTTCAGGAAAGTTTTTGGCGTACACAACCGGACCGACAGGCAGAGTAGTTTGAAATGAGTCATATCATGGGAAAGGGGATAATACATGCTCTTTTGACAGAAAGTATTTTTTAATGTACTATCCATACAACTATAAATATTTCTATACAGAAATCTCAAACGTAAATTACTCTATATACGTTAATTTATATACGGAAATTACTCTATATACGTTAATTTATATATAGAAATCTCAATCGTACGATATATATAGAAGTGTAAGTTACTCTATATACAAAAATCTCACACATACGTTAATTTATATATAGAAATCTCAATCGTACGATAATTTATATATAGAAGTCTCTAACGTAATTACTCTATATACAAAAATCTCACACATACGTTAATTTATATATAGAAATCTCAATCGTACGATAATTTATATATAGAAGTCTCTAACGTAAGTTACTCTATATACAAAAATCTCACACATACGTTAATTTATATAAAAATCTCAACGTCGACTCAATATAGAAACGTAAGTTACTCTATATACAAAAATCTCACACATACGTTAATTTATATATAGAAATCTCAATCGTACGATAATTTATATATAGAAGTCTCTAACGTCAATTACTCTATACAAAATCTCACACATACGTTAATTTATATATAGAAATCTCAATCGTACGATAATTTATATATAGAAGTCTCTAACGTCAATTACTCTATATACAAAAATCTCACACATACGTTAATTTATATCTCAATCGTACGATAATTTATATATAGAAGTCTCTAACGTAAGTTACTCTATATACAAAAATCTCACACATACGTTAATTTATATATAGAAATCTCAATCGTACGATAATTTATATATAGAAGTCTCTAACGTAAGTTACTCTATATACAAAAATCTCACACATACGTTAATTTATATATAGAAATCTCAATCGTACGATAATTTATATAGAAGTCTCTAACGTAATTACTCTATATACAAAAATCGTTACGTACGATAATGAAGTCTCTAAAATTACTCTATATATCTCACACATAATTTATATATAGAAATCTCAACGATAATCTAACGTTTAGACGTTAATTATATATAGAAATCACAATCATACGATAATTTATATATAGAAGTCTCTAACGTGTCTCAGATCTCAGTATGGAAGCTCAAACGTGTTCAGTAATATATAGCAATCTCAAGTGTACTCTACTATATATACAAAACAGGGTTCCCGTGGATCCTTAAAAAGTCTTAAAAAGCATTACATTTTTTAATTTAAGGCCATATAAAGTCTTAAATAGTCTTATTTTTACTTATGGTAGATCTTTTTATAAGAAATTTTATAATACTTTAGCTAAATATTGTAATACTTCATATAACGTTAAATATAAGTAATATAATTTGCTCGCTCACGTGACAATCTGCGGGCATATTACATGTTTTGTGTACCGTCTACTCCTGTGCGCGCAAACAGAAGAGAAAAGATGGGTTAGTGTTAGGTTAATATATATATAGAAATCTCAAGTGTAAATTAAATTATATACCAATATCTCAACAATATCTCAATGAAATCTGAAACGTGCGTTAATTTATATACAGAATTTTTTATCATAGGTCAATTTATATCTAGGAATATTAGCAACTTAAGCTTCGGGGGAAATATAATTCGGAGTAACATATCATTTCCAAATATAGTCCCCGTAATGCATCAAACATCAGAGTTTTGTTGGATCTTTGGGTGAATTTCACAAAACCTGTCAGTAACATATACAGGTGATATTTCACCCCAAAATGAAACAAGAGACAAATTAGAGCTATAAAAATAGCATTGTTGGAACAAAGACAATGACTTTGGGGTGAAATCCGACTTTTCATTTGATCCACAGACACACGTGAGCTCAAACGTTTTATCAGACAGACAGAGTGTGTTTAAAGTCCAGCTTTAAAGTTCAGTCTGTTAAGAGGTCATGAAGCATGGACGCATTGAGAACGAGTGTTATGTGCACCCATGGCAGTCGAGTTTAACCTCATGCAGTGCAGCTTTACTTACTAAAGAGAGAGAGAGAGATGGGGGGGTCTGGGGGCTGCCATTCCACAGCCTCTCGTGAACTGGTTTCCATGGAAACAAACTTGAGCCTAGACCCCGAATCAGGGAAGGTTGTGTGTGTCTGTGTGTGGCGTCTAGAGATCACAGGATATGTGTATAGGCTTTTGAAATGCAAATCTCTCTCTCACCCACACAAACTCGCAAAAACATACTTTATATACATGTGTCTAGTTACATGAGATGCTTATTTATATATTCTGCTTCAGTGTGTCGGTATGGATTTATATTAGTACAGATTTTCACAAACTCTCTAGCTTTTACTGTATTAACGGAGAGATTTTTGTAGGAATAAGTGACCTGAAACAGACATTATTATGACCCGCACAGATTAAAACGAGACAAATCTATCTTATTATGTAGCTGATTTACTGTAAAGTCATGACCAGTCTTAAAGGGGAAAAATGGAAGACTCATTTATAAAACTAGTCTAAACAGATCAGATCAGCTCAGGATTATATAAAGACATAATCCATGATAAAAGAAAGTCATCTCTAAAGAAGACTAAATGTCAATACTTTGACTGTGCAAGACTGTGCAACATTGCATCAATAGAAACATAATTTGATATATAATGGATGTCACCGAGAATAGTCCAGGCCAAATGCTTCTAACATAAGTGAAGGACATCAATTTATGGAAGTATCTCACCACCACATCCTCGTTGACAAAAATATTGATTGTATTTCCTGTTCTCTGCAGCATGTGTGTTCAGAAATGTTTGGTAAAACAAAGAATCTGTCGTTTTGTTTATTTTCGTATTTAATATGTTTATTTGAATTGAAGTGCTTCTTTCAAGTCCCAAATTGTTATTAAATGATCTAGAATGATTAAGATTTATAATCGTATAAATATATATATAAATTTTTATTTGATATAGTTTTTTTATATTTTCTTGATGTGCCTACTGCCTACACACAGACACAAGCATTCCCGCTGTATAAAGGTTTTTATAACCTGACTTCTGCCAGGAAGTAGGTGTCTTTGTATTCTGCGTTTGTTTCGTTTCATCCTCTCGGTCTTGTGGTTTTCCCTCAGGAGCGACTGCTGCTTGACTCTTCCTGTCTGCTTTTGGCCTTGCGCTCCAAAACAAGTTCACAAAGAGATCTAAAAACACTCGGCCGAAAGAAGTGCTCGCTTGTCTCAAGCTTCCCGTGGCCTTTTAGCGCTTTTACTCTTTTATAAGCCCTAGTCACGCATCATCTGAAAACCAGACGAGAGAATTCCAGAAATATAATCCTGGATTATCTGACCCAGGGATAAATATCACTGCAGAGAGGCTACAATCCTTTTTAACTCCTGTGTTTTGAGCCTTTTGCGTTCTTTGATATTGTGTTTTCAGGTGCACAGAAACAAATGACAATGCTATAAATTATATTGTACGATTGTCAGGTGTTTTTTATACATTGCATATGCGTATATCGCTCACCTTCCTCTTTCTCTGTTCAAGGACAAAAAGACGTACCTGGACATTATTCATTCCTACATGGAAGTGCACGGTACGGTCCACGGGTCCAGCACGGTCCACCTGCCGGATTACGTGAAGAACCACGGCATCCTCAGCGGCCGTGACCTCCAGTTCCTCCTGCGGGAGACCAAGGTACATACTGCGGTACATAACATCGGCTATACGTGTGTTTTGGGTTCGAGAAATTGCCATATGAACGGTCATAAGAACTAGTGTCACTCGGCTGCGTTATTTCCTAAAGCCACTAGAATCTTTTTCAGATTTGCATCTTTTCCCCCTTGTTTTTCATCTCCGGGGTCGACTTTAACTTTCCTGTGGATTCGACTTTGTGCAAATGATGAGTCCATCATCTTTGGACTCTTATTAATGGAACGACTCACATTATCATGATTTAATAAAGTATCGAATGTGCAGATGTTCATCAAACGTCGCTGGCTAGTACACATTACTAAGAATAGCACGGAGTGTCATTCAGTGTCCTTGTTGCTGTCCATCAGCCTGCTTTTTTAAGTACGTCTGCTGCCCCCTGTTGGTGAACGGTAAAAGTGCGACAACAGAAAGCCTAAAATCCACATTTTCGTCTACTTAAATAATCAGGGCTGTGGAACCATCCAGAATAAAAGTGAACTGTGCATGTTTATTTTGTTTTTATAAACACATACACAAACATGTACGCATATTTAGGTATTATTTACATTTATTTATTTACATTTACCCATCATTTTAATTATATATAAATGTTTATTTATTATTTTTAAAATTGTATATTTTCCTTAAACGTATACAAGTATGTGTGTTTGTTTATAAATACAAAATAATATGCACAGTACACAGACATACTGTATATTATTATAAACACAAAATGTTTATTCTGAAAGTTTTGAATCGCGATGAATCGTTCGACAGGACTATAAAGAACTCATCGTAATTAGATCATCACTAAACAAGTGACTTAAACAAGCTTTCTGAATTATTGTAAAAGTGGTCGTTTAAGGGTTAATTTAATTTGTTTGATAAGCAAGCAAACGTCTGTCCCATCAAAAAAACCTCTCTCTGTGCATGCGTTCATCCGCCCGGGACGGCACAGAGCGCTCTTTGTGCGTCTGGCACGGCTAACAGCCCAGAAGCGCAACACTTCCACAAACAGATTACTGTGGAGGTCTGGATGGGCCGCACCGCCTCTGCTAGCCACATGGAAACATTTGCTTGGAATACAACGCTATTATACGACCTCTGATGGGTTTTTTGTAACAAAGAGTGTACAAAGGCAACCCGACTGGGAATGTTATTGGGCAGGAGAACTGGAACGACACGTTTTATTGTTTATTGTGGTGGACGTTTACAACACTGTTAATTGGTATACGAGCGTGGCGGTTTTAAGGCGCGACTGTTCTTTCAACAGCAAGCGTGTTTTTTGGTTTAGCTTGTAAATACGCCCTCGTTGCTGGCGAACCTGTTGGTGTTGAATGGTTTGATGTTTACTGGAAGCTGGTCTAAAGGTTTCAAGAATTTCCTTGAAGAAAAGGACGAAATGTTTTGGTGTGAACTTGATCTATGAAGGCTCTGAGTGTACATTTTAGTTTACGGGTACAAATACTTGCTTAACAAGTTCACAAATTGACATCTTCATGCTCTCAAGTTTTGCTACTGATTTACCTTCATATTACATAGACCATTTTACAACGTGTTTTGTGACGTTTTTATAAAATCTACATTTTAGAGACGTTAATATTTGACACAAATATCAACTAATGAAAGTGCTTGTTTGCCAATGTCTGTTTGTTCTCTAGCTGTTTGTCGGAATGTCATTCCCATACGAAGGACCCGCCCCCCTGGAGGCCATAGCCAATGGCTGCGCTTTCTTGAATCCAAGGTTCGACCCCCCGAAAAGCAGCAAAAACACAGATTTCTTTAAGGGCAAACCCACGCTTAGAGAGGTAGGTTTTCACTTGACAAACCGTTGAATGTAAAGAATCAGTGTATGTTTGAAATGAATCGTATGTGATTGTGTATTTGCATCTTTGACCCCAGCTGACCTCCCAGCACCCGTACGCAGAGGTCTACATCGGACGGCCGCACGTCTGGACCGTCAACATAGACGATCCCGAAGAAGTGCAGAACGCTATCAAAGCAATCCTCAGTCAGAAGGTACATAAACACACATGTGTACGATTCAAATGTATGAAACATAGAAATGCTCAAATAAATGTGTTTGAATGGATTATTTTCTGATCTTCTTGACGGTTTGTTTCAGAATGAGCCCTATTTACCTTACGAGTTCACTTGTGAGGGCATGTTACAGCGAGTCAACGCTTTCATAGAGAACCAGGTACCCTTACAAATGTGCACACAAATCTATGATGTTATTAGTTCGGAAATATCATCTTTATTTGTACTTAACATACAGCGAAAAGCGCTGAAGAAATCATATAGACTTGGATAGACAGGAGTGATATTAGCTTCTCTCCATCTGTACCGACGTGACTCTACATGTGATCGTCTCTCTCTCCAGGATTTCTGTCACGGTCAGGTCATGTGGCCTCCCCTGAGCGCCATGCAGGTGAAATTCGCCCCGGCAGGTAAATCCTGCAAACAGGTGTGTCAGGAGCAACAGATGATCTGTGAACCCTCCTTCTTCCAGCACCTCAATAAAGACAGAGATCTGGCCAGGTAAAAAACACAGACCCATAGCACACAAAAATAAATGCAGCAGATCGCCGTTCAGCCAGCAGAGGGCAGTGTTGCATTTGTTATTGGTTATATTGACAGTTTTGTAAGAATTAGGCATTTGCTACTGCTGAGATGCGATTCATTGTGAAATTTGTTTCAAAGCATCTTTTCAGTTGTTTATGGTTATGGAAGTTTTGTTTATTTGTATAGGATTTCAAGTTGTTTTTATTTGTTTGAAGCTTGGTTTGTTGTGCCATCTCGTGCAGAAACGCATTATGGTAGTACCAGGGTACAGTTATGGTAAACAAGGTTATTTAAAATAGAAATTATGAAAATGTTTCCGTTTATTGAAATCAAATCAAAATTGAAATGATTGGAAAAACTTCAACTAAATGAAAAACTGAAATGTTGCCCCAGAAATAAACTGAAAAAAGCACAAAAATTATAATAATAAACAAAAACTAAAATAAAACAAAACAAAAAATGTATTCATGTTAAATAGCAACAACAAAAAAAGATAAACAAATCAATTATAATATGACAAAAGCATATAACAAAATTGCAAAACTTTAATTAAAATTAACATAAAAAAAGGAAAATCTAAAAAATAAAAGCTAATTTAAAATATTAATAAAACTAAAAACAGAAATATGGTAATAACGTGGGACTGTGATGTATGTCATAGCACTAAGCAATTGCCAAATTTGTGTATTTATGTTTATGAACTCCATAATAATACAGCCAAAAACATGATATTACCATAGTAAATAACTAAAAAAGCATGTTTTTACAAATTTGTCCAAAAACAAACATGATAGAGCCTTGAAACATATACATGTATGAATACAGCTGATGCTTTTATCCAAAGCAGCTTACAGTGCCTCTAGGTTAGATTTATGATGTGTGTTCCCTGGGAATCGAACCCATGACTTTTGTGTTGCTAGTGCAATCCTCTGCCAATTGAGCTATAGGAACACATCTTGACCTCATACACCTACAAGCTTTCTTTGATCGTATGCATCTCTCTCTCTCGGCCGCAGGTATGGCGTCCAATGCAAGACGGTGGACTCTGCCAGCGACAACAACGTCCCAGCGTTCAGCGCGTCGGAGCAACATTGCGTGTTTCAGTCCGACCTGCTGCTGTTCAGCTGCGCGGGCTCTCAGTCGGCGCTCACCCGCGTCTGCCCTTGCAGAGACTACATGAAAGGACAGGTGGCGCTGTGCAAAGACTGCTTATAACACACACGCGCACCACACGGTCTGTGCCACAAACCAGGCAGTGTTCCGCACAAATACTTGCCATTAAGACTTGAGACCCCTCGAGATGAACCGCCGCTGTGGCAGCTCTCGGTTAAGATAATCCATCTTACCGAAACGAAAGAAGAGGAGAGAAGATTTGTTTTGGCGCAAACTTGAATCCGTTTCAGCCTGACATGCTTGAAGCAGAGTGCAGGAACACTGCCCCCTGCTGGCGTGGAGGAAACACTGTAATTTTATCTCTTTCAAAATCACTTGCTTCGTTGGACCAGGCTGACTCGGGAAAGCAGACTTTCAGCTTCTTAAAAACTGAAGACTTGTTTGTTTGTTAGTTGTGGGAAATGGACTTAATGAAAAAGTTCAATGGTTATACACTGTAATTGTTCATGTACCGGCTCTGTGAAACAACGCACTTGCGTGTAAATAACAGAAACACAAAATTCAGTTTTATTCTGCATGGTGCAAAGTGGATTTACACACACACGTCAAATGTGTGTGTTTTTATTAAAGATCTGCCAGTTGTCAAACCCCACATGTTATCCACACAGACATTAACCTAAATACTGCAGTACCGCACCAGTTTACTGCCAGTTCAACACAGACGTCACAAACCAGCCAGTAAAAATTACCAACACAAACCAGTTTATCCAACTAACCGTGAGGAAAGCTTTGAGGTGAACTGGACACTTCTTGTCTTTAAAAAAAATGGCCAGATTTACCTGAATTCGCGCTAGGTGTGGATAAGGTTATTCCTTTTAACTTAATAGCAAAATGATATCGGTTTCTATAAGATTTATCTTGGTTTGTATAAAAAAATATGTGTAAAAACAGAGTTGTGTACATACCTACGGTAAAAGTTTGTTTTGTTTTTCAGATCGGTCTTATTAAGTTTTTTATTGGTTTTAGATTCCAGAAGGACTGTTTTCTTGAATATGCCTGCTTATTATCGAAGAAAAACATCGAAATTACTTGTTTTGGAATGATAATGCACTATAGTGAATTTCCTAAAGATCTGACGTCAGAGAACACTGTAAACGTTTGTTTTTTAATTTATTTTGTACACAGATCTTTATCTCTGCTTGTGGAATTTTATTTTATTTATAGAAAACTAATTCTTAAAAGAGGGAAATATTATTTATCAGACTAATTTAAACGTGTTTTAAATGCGTATGTTTGTTCAGAGCGATTTCTGTGTAAAGACAAAAAACTAGTTGTAATTATTTTGTAAGTTTACGCAAAGTTTTCTTTATAGTTAAATCTTAACTATAAACCTAAAGAAAAATCAGCGACGTATACGTAGTACAACATATCAATTTCCTTAAAAGCTCTGGACAAACATTCGCGAACACAATTGTAATTTTTCATTTCGAAAAGCCAGCAAAAACCTCAGTTGATGTTTTTATTCAGTGTATGATTTCTGTAAACATTTGCACATTTGTAAATATAGATGGTTCTCTTCTAGTTTTCCACTCTAACTTATACGAAAGTTTTATGGTCGCGTTTCCGCTCTTCGTCGAGATCTGTACGTTTCTACGTGAAATGATGATGGTCGTCAGCCAAGCTATTGTTCAAAGTTCTGTCATGACGTGCCTTCTGATGGTTATTAGAGCTGACTCTGGTTTGTGTTTTCCTTTATTCAAATCAAGCGTGTTGAAGGTGGAACGCTAGCTAGCTACAAACAGAAATAGTAGTTCGCTATAGTTGAAATAAAGTCGCTGAAGTTCTTGCCGTTTAACGTAAAATTGTGTTGCCAAAAGGTTGGTGGATGTTGACGCAAAATCACATAATCAGACAACTAGTCTAGAATGGTTACATTCAGTTTACACTTCTACAGAGTGAAAGATGCCACAATGTTGAAAATGTTTGCGGTTGTAAGACAGGTTTTAGTGATTTTTAAGATATTAGGTTTAATAAAAACTGTGGCCAGTAATTCTTACCTGATAACTATTATTTTCGGTTGTTCGGATTGGAACGAAACCCAAATTTCATTATTTTTATTTTGTGATAACTATTGTTTTTTTTTCATGTTATCAATGGTTACTTTTATACTTAAATGCTTTTACACCTCAGTAAACTGGTTTGGTTTTTTTAGGAATGTTTTATTTAGTCGACATCCACAACAAAGGTAATTTTGAAAGAAGAAAATATACACAGTTTTTTCTTTTCATTTATTTCGAAGAATCAGTAGGATATATCTTTATTTTTCAAATAAACCTTTTCTGTGACAACAGACATTTCTGTGTAAATATACATGTGTACTTCACAGCAATACAGTTTATTATATACATTCATGTATCACGTGACATTCTGGTGACCCACGGCGACCCGGCGTGGATAGAATTCGACTCTGTGAATTCAGTCCTTATCCAAACATCAGCCCCAATCTCATCATTTTAAGTCCTCATCACACATCTATATGTGGTTGAACAAACTGTACAAACGAAAACTCCCATTTAAAGGGGCGGCGTGTGCTTGAGCTAGTTTCTCTAACACAACCTCAAGATATTTAACATGTCAATAATGTAACGGAACGGTAAATCAAACCCCCCCTTGAAATAGCACATACCCAAATATTAGGACAAACCATTCGCTTACAGCAAAAAGGTATCTCCATCTGCTCCGCACGTTATGTATGCTACATAAAACGCTCGGAAACTTGGCTTTTCCCTAATAAACATTGAAATAGCAAAATGTCGTGGCAAAATGACAACAGTCTATGTAATACTTATAGAACGTATAACTTCACATCATGAAGGGTCAAGTTTTAAGGCTTTTGTAATGTATAAGTAACGCATTTGTGTGGCCACCTAATAATTCGCTACAGCTTCGTCAAAAGCTGTAGGCAAGACTGGATCACGCTATAACACAGGGACTGTACAGAACTTTGTTTTAATAGTGTGTGAAAGATTACGTTTCTTATGTCATTGTGTTAACCAAAAAAGATTATTTTAAGAAATGTACATTTTTCTATCGTAGGTATAGATTGTGTATTTAGACTAGCAATGTCCATTCTCCAAATCCTGAAATGTTAAAAACTTGTCGTTAAATAAGTTAAAATAGATATGAAAATGCCCCGTTTATCTAATAATAATGTAGTCCATGTTTACAATTAAATGGCACATTTTAACAGGAGAAAATGAACAAAAAACAAACTAATTTAAACATTTTTCAAAGAAAACGCTTTTTCCGCAGTGTACCGCAAGTACGACATTGTGAATTGTATTATTTGTCTTAAAACTATACCTTTTTTTATTAGATTTTAACACGGCAAGTTTTCAGTTTTCATGTAAAAAATGACAGAAAATTCTCATTTTTTTACTTGTACACAACATGTGCAAGCTTAAATAAATAGAAACTTAAAAATGTGTAAACAAACTCGACAAAAACAACAATATGCGTTAACCTGACAAACCTCTATCCCCATAACCTGAATGTGAAGATGAACATATTTGTCACAAACTGAACAAATCATACCTACAGTAAAATATACTGAGGCAACTGCGATTACCCATAATTCCTCAGAAACCTTCCTATCTGGGTTTTAAATACGATCAAATTGTTTGCCACATTGATCTTTCACAGACCGAGAAGCTCACTAGTGGAGAGCACAAACAACATAACAACAAACGTTTTATATATTTAATTCCAGTTTTTCCTGCTCGTTTCCATATTTACAGCTAAGTTTGTGGTTGCGTCTGGCCTGAGGCGAGGAAGAGTGTGTGGGTGTGTGTTTGTTTTATTCACTCAGGAGAATCTCCACGAGATTGTTTCGTCCTCACAGAATCCTACTCGAAACGTTCGTAATGCCTCGTTTGCCTGATGCGGGGGACCATGTCCTTCAACAGCCTAAAGTGAGAGAAACATTAAAAGCTCAGTTCCGCCGATAACAACAAATATTTAACTTTCATTACATTTCATTTCTGAAAACCAGATGTTTTGACCTCTTATTTTATGGACATGAGTAACCCAGTGTTGTGTTTTTATTCACGGTGAGCAGGTGGAACTTCACAAGCCTTCAAGGACGTGGCCTGTCACTTTAAACTAAAGGACCTCTGGTTAATGGAACACCGTGTGCTCTTGGGGAAAGCGGGACAGCGCAGGTGAAATTTTCCAGACTACATACATACGTATAAACCTATAGCTCGGCCATCAACACAAGCAAGAAGCCAGAAATACACGAGTTTATCTGTGGGAAACCATCCATGTGATGTTAAAGTCAACCTTTCCTTTCACCTTTTTATGTCATCTAAAATGTACCTAGTTAAACTTAAAAACTTTAGTTTGAATGTTATATCACATTGGCTTTATAAGTCACTTAAAATATATTACACTGACAATACACTATTTTTAAGTCATTTTAATATAATTTAAGTCCAAGTGACTTGTAAAACCAATTTGTTTTAACTTAAGTCCAAGTGACTTGTAAAACCAATTTGTTTTAACTTAATTTAAGTCCGCTTTTAAACTAAAGTACGCTTATAATAATGATTTATCATTTTAACTGCTTGGTACAAATTCGCAGGAAACGTCAGATTGACATTTGAAAGTATGTTAAGTAACCTGCACTTTTATGCTTCAAACAGAGATGGCGATGGTGAGGCAAAAGATTGACCATCAAAATAATACACATTTAGCATCTCTAAATAATGTTTAACAGTGAATATTTACCCATTTAGCATCTCTTACATGTTTAACCAAGAATATTTACACATTTAGCATCTCTAACAAATGTTTAACCTTGAATATTTACAGTTGCACCAAAGGTACATAAAGGTAAATAAGGTCAATACAGTCACGCCTAATTATTCCAATACAAGTTTACTGTATTAAAAAAACTGTTAACAAAACCCAAATTAAACTTCCTTACGGTAAACATTGTATTGTCATCAAGCATTTTAATAAACATATGAATATAATTTTGTATTCAGCAAGGCTTGGTATATACAGTATGCCACATGGTGTTTAACTTGTGTACAAATGAGAACACGAGTGAAGCGAATTTTGCCGAGCGGGATAGTTGAAGCTCCAATGCGTAAAATGTGTGGTTAAAATATAAAAAAAATTGCTACTGAGCACGTTACGTTAAACATTTTTTTTATTAAAGAAGTTGAGCAGTAAAGTACAATTTCATTGCAAATTTTACTTTAACCACCGTAAAGACAAGTGTGTAAAGTAACCTGCAATTTTTGGTTTCAAACTGAGATGGCGACAGAGAGGCAAGAAGGTTAAACTGTTGAATCGTAATGATTTGGACACTTACTTGACTCCGTAGGCGAGAATGATCAGTCCCATGAGAAATCCGATGGAAGCATCCAGATACCAGACGCTGGGCTCGTGTTTAAACACCTCGGCGCTGATTAGGATGGAAAATCCCATTACAGCTCCAACCAGAGAGTTGAAACCTACAAACACAAAATAAAACAAACATAAACAACAAACTAAAGAAATGCAAATGGGTTTTAATCGCTCCAGGCTGAAACCATCCAATGGGACTTCTGTTACATATACTGTAGATTCAAAGTCGTCATTGAGTTTAATACAATTACAATCAAAATATGGTGAATTATGGTAACGTTAATCAACTCTAAGATTGTTTATTATCCATCTAAACTGGTAAACACTCATGTATGACCACTAGCGAATGTAAAAGCAAGGTATAGATGTTCAAACAGCTGGTGAATTTTACGCTCCTTCCGCTTTAGCTCGCATGCGTGTGTGTGTTTGCATGATGGGTGTGTGTTTGTGTTACAGGGACGGCCGTGTACATACATGCGTAGGGTTTGTCATCAGTAAGTAATGTTAACGTATGTGTGACCAACACAATATCAAACATTTCGAACTATTTTACGGAGTGGCTAATTCATGTGAATTCGTACAAACTCATTCATACATATAAGTATGATGAGGGGTGTAGGGGCGGGGCTTAATTATTGCTTTTTTAATAATTGTACGTTTGTGTACGATCAAGATTGTACGAATTCATACGAATTAGCCACCACGTAAAATAGTTGCGAAGTCCTGTCAGATTAATGCGAGACATATTCACGCAAATCTATCAAAAGGTTTTTATGGTATCTACCCATGCAACACGGTTGGAAGTGGTTGCTATGGCATAACTTTGTGGTTGCTAGGGTGTTCGGAACCTTGCTCTGAATAGCGTCTATAGGAATTTGATCATATCTGTCAGCGGCATCTCATTCCTCCCCCGACTGTACGTGCCAGTATCTCATCTCTGTGTTCTGCGTGTGACTGAGATTCTCTCTTCCAGACTGTTGGGTGTCAAAATGGTAAGGTGAAATCAGACCAGACACGTTGCCGCGGCACTGTGAATAATAAATCAGGCTGGCCGTCACCACGGTAACCCGGTGGGTTTCCGGGGAAACGTACCATCGGTGATGAGGGCCCTGCTGGTGAGGACTTTCCCCAGCATGAACTTAAAGATGGACAGAATCGTGCAAACCACACCGCTGATAACAGACACGCTGTACAGGAAATCATCCTAAACAGAGAGAGAGAGAGAGAGAGAGAGAGAGAGAGAGAGAGATTATTATATTCATAAGAACGCTTGAGTCATACATATAAAACTATATGGTTATACTGTATAAAACTTGAGGTTAGGTTGAGCGCATTGCATTGTGGGATACTGTTAGGTATGTACTGTATACTACATGATATTATTTTAAATAGGAGTAGATAATAGTGAAAATTACATCAGGTTATTTATCACACTTGAAATAGAAGGTCAGGTCAAGTGCAGTGTGTTGTGGGATACTATGAGATACAGTACATACTGCACACCATTTTCTATACTTGTTTAAGAAGTAGTGAAAAATCACATCTGGTTTGTTTATCATACTAGAAATGGAACGTCGAGCGCATTGCTTTGTAGGATACTGTGAGGGAAATACTGTTTACTGCATACTATTTTGTATACTTCTTTTAAAAAGTAGTAGTAAATAATAGTCGAAATCACATATTTTGCATTTATCACACTACAAAAGGAAGGTTGATGACATTGCATTGTAGGATACTGTGAGGTTAATACGGTTTACTGCATACTATTTTACATGCTGTTTTTAAATAATTCATATAGTAGTAAATAAAAGTAAAAAATGGTGGTTCATTTATCACACTGGAGATGGAAGGTTGAGACGAGTGCATTGTATTTGTTGACAATGGTTATGTATATTCTGTGTACTGCATACTATTTTGAATACTTGTTTAAACGGTAGTAAATAATAGTAAAAATCACATCTGGTTATATTTATCACGCTAGAAAAGGAAGATTGAGCTCATTGGATTGTAGAATACTGTGATGTATATACTATTTCGTATACTTCTTTTGAGTAGTAGTAGTAGTAGTAGTAGTAGTAGTAGTAGTAGTAGTAGTAGTAGTAGTAGTAATAATAGTTAAAATCACATGTAGTGCATTTACCACACTAGAAATGGAAGGTCGAGGTGCATTGAATACTGTGCTTGAGGTAAATACTGTATACTATTTATAAATAGTAGTAATAAATATTGGTCCAAATAATATAATTATAATTACATCAGGTTTATTCCACACTCAAAATGTAAGGATAAGTCGAGCAAATTGCATTGTGGCATACTGTTAGGTGAGGTATATATTGCACACTGCATACTTTTGATAAAGTACCTGTGCTGTATACTACATACTATTATTTTAAATAGTAGTCCATAATAATGAGAATCCCATCTTGGTTCATTTATTACATTGGGAATGAAAGGTAAAGTCAAATACAATGCATTGTGTAAATACTGTATACTGCATACTATTTTGCATCCTACTTTCTAAAAAAGTAGTAAATTATAATGTTGAAAATCATATTTGGTTCATTTTCACACTGACAAAACACAGTTAGAGTACATTGCATTGTGGGACACTGTTAGGTGAGGTATATATTGTACATTGCATACTTTTGATAAAGTACTAAATAATAGTGCAAATACATCTGGTTCGTTTATCACATTGAAAATGGAAGTCGAGCACACTGCATTGTGGGATACAGTATGTAGTTATGTTAAATGTGGTAGGTCATCTTGGTATTTTATGCGAATAGAACATCACCATACTTCAGAGATGATGCATGCTGCAGGCTTGGCCAATCGTTAAAACGGCACTGGCCTTGCACACATGAGAAAATGCAACTCTGCAAGGTCCCTGCCATCAAATATAACATCCAACACAAACAAAACACTGGGTCAGTCAAAGCATCATTTGTTTCTCGAGGATAAATCACTGCGATAGATTTCCCACCGTGAAGAAAACTCATCTGTATTGATGTCAGGTAAAATGAGTTGAAAAGAAGTGCAGAACAACTCAAGCCCAACCTGATGAGTTCAAAACAACCTTGTGTCCTTGAATTTCTCATAGATAGATTCTCTCTGTCTGAAATTTCTTAGATGTCCCGCCCCACCGAGTAAACACGCACACACACATACATACCTAAAAGTGTCTATTTAAAACCATATAACAATTTTATCTGTTGCGTTTTGATATGACATTTTCAGTGATTTGACTGTTCAATAAATAAAAACAGATTGTTTGCGACGTTTTTAATTTCTTTCTCACCAGCACACACACAGGACTGTGGAAGGGGCTCGTCCCAAACACCCTATACAGAGCAGCCTATTAACATTACATTACAGAACAAGTGAGCGTGTCTGAGTGTGAGAGAGAAAGAGAGTACGTGAGAAAACAAGAAGAGAGAAAAGAGGAGGGGGGCAAAGTGTTTCTGACATCAGCAGCAGATGAAGGGAGAGAGGGAGTAATATTGGATCTATTTTTAGGCTTGTATGCGCCAAAACTAGCTTTACACGCTGAGACAGGAGCGAAAACCCACCAGAGAGACTCCAGAGTCCTGATTAAAACATCAGCAAAGCCTCTCTCTCTCTCTCTCTCTCTCTCTTCTCTCTCTCTCTCTCTCTCTCTCTCTCTCTCTCTCTCTCTCTCTCTCTCTCTCTCTCTCCCTTTCTCTGCCTTTTATTTGACCATCCATCTTCTCTTTCCACCCTAATTTTGTTTCACGAAAATCTCAGGTTCCAAAAGGTTTTCTTTTAGAAACCTTATCATATCATGGAAACCCGATATCATGGAAGATTCTTTTTAAATGCCTACGATGTCATAATAGAAATAAAAATTAGCACAGTGTGATGTCAGAATATGACTTTTTACATTCATACAGTATGATGTTTTCATAGAACTTTTTAAAATTCATAGATATAACTCGTATATGACTTTTAGAAGTCATAATATAACTTGTTAAATATGAACGTTATGATGTTATAATAAAATAAAATAAATCCGTACACTTTAATGTCATATCAGAACCTACATTTTAACTTATTGCATTTGTACAGTATGATGGCATAATATAACTTGTTAAAATTCTATGATGTTGTAAAATGTATTAAATTTGTACACTATAATGTCATAATAGAACTTTTAACATTCGTACAGTACGATGTCATATTTGAACGTATAAAATTTGTACAGTATGATGTCATAAACGACCTTTTTAGATTCGTAGAGTATGATGTCATATTTGAACGTATTAAATTTGTACAGTATGATGTCATAATATAACTTTTTACATTCGTACAGTATGATGTCATATTTGAACTTGTTAAATTTGTACATTATGATGCCATACTAGAACATTGTACATTCATAGAGTATGATGTCATATTTGAACTTATACAATTTGTACTGTATGATTTCATGATATAACTTTTTACATAATAAAACGTATTAAATTCAAACAATATGATGTTATAATAGATCTTGTTAAATAGGTACACTGTCATAATAAAATGTATTAAACTCCTACAGTATGATGTCATACATACAGTATGATATCATAATAGAACTTGTTAAAAACGCACACTGTCATAATAAAATGTATTAAACTCCTACAGTATGATGTCATTATATATTTTACAATTCATAAAGTGTGATATCATAATAGAACTTGTTAAAACCGCACACTGTCATAATAAAATGTATTAAACTCCTACAGTATGATGTCATTATATATTTTACAATTCAAGCAGTATGATATCATAATAGAACTTGTTAAAAACGCACACTGTCATAATAAAACGTATTAAACTCCTACAGTATGATGTCATAATTGTATTTACAATTCAAGCAGTATGATATCATAATAGAACTTGTTAAAAACGCACACTGTCATAATAAAACGTATTTAACTCCTACAGTATGATGTCATTATATATTTTACAATTCATAAAGTGTGATATCATAATAGAACTTGTTAAATAGGTACACTGTCATAATAAAACGTATTAAACTCCTACAGTATGATGTCATAATTATATTTTACAATTCAAGCAGTATGATATCATAATAGAACTTGTTAAAACCGCACACTGTCATAATAAAACGTATTAAACTCCTACAGTATGATGTCATAATTATATTTTACAATTCAAGCAGTATGATATCATAATAGAACTTGTTAAAAACGCACACTGTCATAATAAAACGTATTAAACTCCTACAGTATGATGTCATAATTATATTTTACAATTCAAGCAGTATGATATCATAATAGAACTTGTTAAATAGGTACACTGTCATAATAAAACGTATTAAACTCCTACAGTATGATGTCATTATATTTTACAATTCATAAGTGTGATATCATAATAGAACTTGTTAAATAGGTACACTGTCATAATAAAACGTATTAAACTCCTACAGTATGATGTCATTATATATTTTACAATTCATACAGTATGATGTCATAATAGAACTTGTTAAAACCGCACACTGTCATAATAAAATGTATTAAACTCCTACAGTATGATGTCATTATATATTTTACAATTCAAGCAGTATGATATCATAATAGAACTTGTTAAAAACGCACACTGTCATAATAAAACGTATTAAACTCCTACAGTATGATGTCATTATATATTTTACAATTCATACAGTGTGATATCATAATAGAACTTGTTAAAACCGCACACTGTCATAATAAAACGTATTAAACTCCTACAGTATGATGTCATTATATATTTTACAATTCATAAAGTGTGATATCAATAGAACTTGTTAAATAGGTACACTGTCATAATAAAACGTATTAAACTCCTACAGTATGATGTCATTATATATTTTACAATTCATACAGTGTGATATCATAATAGAACTTGTTAAATAGGTACACTGTCATAATAAAACGTATTAAACTCCTACAGTATGATGTCATTATATATTTTACAATTCATACAGTATGATATCATAATAGAACTTGTTAAAACCGCACACTGTCATAATAAAACGTATTAAACTCCTACAGTATGATGTCATAATTATATTGTACAATTCATACAGTGTGATATCATAATAGAACTTGTTAAATAGGTACACTGTCATAATAAAACGTATTTAACTCCTACAGTATGATGTCATTATATATTTTACAATTCATACAGTGTGATATCATAATAGAACTTGTTAAAAACGCACACTGTCATAATAAAACGTATTAAACTCCTACAGTATGATGTCATTATATATTTTACAATTCATACAGTGTGATATCATAATAGAACTTGTTAAATAGGTACACTGTCATAATAAAACGTATTAAACTCCTACAGTATGATGTTATATATATTTTACAATTCATAAGTGTGATATCATAATAGAACTTGTTAAAACCGCACACTGTCATAATAAAACGTATTAAACTCCTACAGTATGATGTCATTATATATTTTACAATTCATAAAGTGTGATATCATAATAGAACTTGTTAAAACCGCACACTGTCATAATAAAACGTATTTAACTCCTACAGTATGATGTCATTATATATTTTACAATTCATAAAGTGTGATATCATAATAGAACTTGTTAAATAGGTACACTGTCATAATAAAACGTATTAAACTCCTACAGTATGATGTCATAATTATATTTTACAATTCAAGTATGATATCATAGAACTTGTTAAATAGGTACACTGTCATAATAAAACGTATTAACTCCTACAGTATGATGTCATTATATATTTTACAATTCATAAAGTGTGATATCATAATAGAACTTGTTAAATAGGTACACTGTCATAATAAAACGTATTAAACTCCTACAGTATGATGTCATTATATATTTTACAATTCATACAGTATGATATCATAATAGAACTTGTTAAAAAGCACACTGTCATAATAAAATGTATTAAACTCCTACAGTATGATGTCATTATATATTTTACAATTCAAGCAGTATGATATCATAATAGAACTTGTTAAAACCGCACACTGTCATAATAAAACGTATTAAACTCCTACAGTATGATGTCATTATATATTTTACAATTCATACAGTGTGATATCATAATAGAACTTGTTAAAACCGCACACTGTCATAATAAAACGTATTAAACTCCTACAGTATGATGTCATTATATATTTTACAATTCATAAAGGTGATATCATATAGAACTTGTTAAAAGGTACACTGTCATAATAAAACGTATTAAACTCCTACAGTATGATGTCATTATATATTTTACAATTCATACAGTGTGATATCATAATAGAACTTGTTAAATAGGTACACTGTCATAATAAAACGTATTTAACTCCTACAGTATGATGTCATTATATATTTTACAATTCATAAAGTGTGATATCATAATAGAACTTGTTAAATAGGTACACTGTCATAATAAAACGTATTAAACTCCTACAGTATGATGTCATTATATATTTTACAATTCATACAGTGTGATATCATAATAGAACTTGTTAACCGCACACTGTCATAATAAAACGTATTAACTCCTACAGTATGATGTCATAATATTTACAATTCATACAGTGTGATATCATAATAGAACTTGTTAAATAGGTACACTGTCATATAAAAAACGTATTTAAACTCCTACAGTATGATGTCATTATATATTTTACAATTCATACAGTGTGATATCATAATAGAACTTGTTAAAACCGCACACTGTCATAATAAAACGTATTAAACTCCTACAGTATGATGTCATTATATATTTTACAATTCATACAGTGTGATATATAGAACTTGTTAAAACCGCACACTGTCATAATAAAACGTATTAAACTCCTACAGTATGATGTCATAATTATATTGTACAATTCATACAGTATGATATCATAATAGAACTTGTTAAATAGGTACACTGTCATAATAAAACGTATTTAACTCCTACAGTATGATGTCATTATATATTTTACAATTCATACAGTGTGATATCATAATAGAACTTGTTAAAACCGCACACTGTCATAATAAAACGTATTTAACTCCTACAGTATGATGTCATTATATATTTTACAATTCATACAGTATGAACTTGTTAAATGTCTCCTACAGTATGATGTCATTATATATTTTACAATTCATACAGTATGATATCATAATAGAACTTGTTAAAACCGCACACTGTCATAATAAAACGTATTAAACTCCTACAGTATGATGTCATTATATATTTTACAATTCATACAGTATGATATCATAATAGAACTTGTTAAAACCGCACACTGTCATAATAAAACGTATTTAAACTCCTACAGTATGATGTCATTATATATTTTACAATTCATACAGTATGATATCATAATAGAACTTGTTAAAACCGCACACTGTCATAATAAAACGTATTAAACTCCTACAGTATGATGTCATTATAATTTTACAATTCATACAGTATGATATCATAATAGAACTTGTTAAATAGGTACACTGTCATAATAAAACGTATTAAACTCCTACAGTATGATGTCATTATATATTTTACAATTCATACAGTATGATATCATAATAGAAACTTGTTAAAACCGCACACTGTCATAATAAACGTATTAAACTCCTACAGTATGATGTCATAATTATATTGTACAATTCATACAGTATGATATCATAATAGAACTTGTTAAAAACGCACACTGTCATAATAAAACGTATTAAACTCCTACAGTATGATGTCATTATATATTTTACAATTCATACAGTATGATATCATAATAGAACTTGTTAAAACCGCACACTGTCATAATAAAACGTATTAAACTCCTTACAGTATGATGTCATAATTATATTACAATCATACAGTATGATATCATAATAGAACTTGTTAAACACTGTCATAATAAAACGTATAAACTCCTACAGTATGATGTCATTATATATTTTACAATTCAAGCAGTATGATATCATAATAGAACTTGTTAAAAACGCACACTGTCATAATAAAACGTATTAAACTCCTACAGTATGATGTCATTATATATTTTACAATTCATACAGTATGATATCATAATAGAACTTGTTAAAACCGCACACTGTCATAATAAAACGTATTAAACTCCTACAGTATGATGTCATAATTATATTTACAATTCATACAGTATGATATCATAATAGAACTTGTTAAAACCGCACACTGTCATAATAAAACGTATTTAACTCCTACAGTATGATGTCATAATTATATTTTACAATTCATACAGTATGATATCATAATAGAACTTGTTAAAACCGCACACTGTCATAATAAAACGTATTAAACTCCTACAGTATGATGTCATAATATATTGTTACAATTCATACAGTATGATATCATAATAGAACTTGTTAAAAACCGCACACTGTCATAATAAAACGTATTTAACTCCTACAGTATGATGTCATAATTATATTTTACAATTCATACAGTATGATATCATAATAGAACTTGTTAAAAACGCACACTGTCATAATAAAACGTATTAAACTCCTACAGTATGATGTCATTATATATTTTACAATTCATACAGTATGATATCATAATAGAACTTGTTAAAAACGCACACTGTCATAATAAAACGTATTAAACTCCTACAGTATGATGTCATTATATATTTAATTCATACAGTAGATATCATAATAGAACTTGTTAAAACCGCACACTGTCATAATAAAACGTATTAAACTCCTACAGTATGATGTCATAATTATATTTTACAATTCATAAAGTATGATATCATAATATCACTTTTTTACATTTGTAACTTATAAAAATGACATGTGTGATAACTAATTGTTAAGCAATGTTTTATTTTTTTCATCTTTAACCCAGATCATACTGTCTACAGATATTGAATAATTTAATTACGATGAACGTAAATAAACAGCTTTAGATAGAATTTTGGTTTTCAAACCAGCAGAATGATAAACATGAAACATCGAAGACCAAAAGAGCAATACAGCAAACTCAAAAACCCCATACGGCCCAAAATGGTTCTTGATGAGAACAGAATTGCTTGCTGAAGCTGAGATAGATGGATAGACAGATAGATTGAGACAGAGATATTGAGGGGTTACTGGTTTGGGGAAAACTCTTCCCCTCTTGATGTTGCCTGGCAACAGTGGTATCAGACTATTTTAGTCTTCGCACCTCATCTTTACCGCGTTCAGTCAACTTTACACGTCTGCTGCTTAACACGAGCTGTTAATTTCAGCCCAGAATGTATGCGGTGTTGCACGTGACGCGCCTCACCCCCGAGACCTCTCCACAAGCATTTACAGTCAATATTAAACCAGCACTGAGCAAACCAACAGGGAAATAAAATGTGCGAATTTGACAGCTCAAGACGTTTCAGAGATCGAAGCCGAATCGGTGTTTGAACGACCGTGTCTGTGTGTTGTCTTACCACTTCAGGTTGAAGCTTTGTGACGAGATCATGGATGGCTTTCACCAGAATAGTGATGGCAGACAGGATAAACACCACCCCAAGAATAACACACGCTCTGAAAACACACACACACAGGTATGAGAACCCCCAAAGCATCAAAGATGTTTATTAAGTTAAGATAAAATACAATCCTCTGATCGTTTTAGTACTTCAATCTTATTAGGAGTGTCAAGACCTTTGTCTTATTACATCTGGATAACAGCATCTGCCTCACAATTCACCCGCCGAACGTCAATCTGTCGAAGTCTTTTCCTCACGCGCGCCCGCTGCCACAGATCGTATTAACGCTCAAGCCGTTAAGTCTGTGTTTCGGTTGGCGATTAACTAATGAACGCAAACACAAACAGCGGAGATCGAATTGACGTGAAATTAAGACGTGGAGATTTATTTAATCTTGTTTTATCTTGTTCAATCAGTCCGTGGAGGAACTCCACCGATGCTGGAGAGAGATGTGCGCGGAGATATTGTTTATTGTCTTTAATATATACTTTCTTTCTTCTGCAGAATACAAAAGAAGATATTTCGAAGAATGGTTGGTTACCATTGACCCCCATTGACTTCCATTGTATGAACACCAAACCACTGAGACATATTTATTTTTGGGTCCCTGTAGCACTTTAATGATATCATGATGTAGAAATTTCATTTCAGCACAGCAGAGCCTCTCTCAACCTCTATATGATGTAATCCGTCTCCTTGGCGATCCGCATCCCAGCCGTCTCCCCCTCAGGGGCCGCAACCCACTAGAGATGGATTTATTACATGCGTGTGTCTCTGTCCTGTATGCTTCCCATGTGTTTGTGCTGTCTAGTCGGATAGTGCGAGCACACTTCTTTTACTCAGTCTCTCTTTGTCCTGGGTGTCTCTATACTTTCTGTTCACAAAGACTTCATGCCCTTTGCCGGGACTATTCTGTCCTTCAGGTGATAAAGGAGAGCGGGACAGAGAGAGTCTGTCTGAGGCCTCTTGGTTGATTCTCAGGGGAACGGGACGTCTGTCTACTGTACCTGGTTTCAATGTATCCAACCCGGTGGTCTTTAAGAAAATGTAGTCCAGGTTTATGTCAACATTTGTAAAGGTAAGTACGTGAAGTGACCTGCAGTTTTACGTTTCAAACAGAGATGGCGATAGAGAGTCACTATGAAAATCACTGTGACACTTCACATTTAAACAGCGTACAGGTTACAAATGACACGAGGGTGAATAAATAATAACTCAATTTTCATTTGGGGTACATTTTTCCATTACCAGTCGCAGTTTTGTGTTCACCCTATTAAACGCCCACTGATGTACTCTCTGGAGGACAGACATGTCAAAATCACCAAATCATTACAGTGAAAGATCAGTCTGGCCCTTTCGCTATCTTGTTGCCCAGAAACAACATTTAATAGGCTCCGGATTCTGAAACTACCCAGAATCCCCTGCTGAGCACAAACTATCGCATGTTCGACACGGGCACGCCTCGCTCTCTCTGAAGGAAGTCTGTTTGTTTGTGTACTCACATGTACTCTCTGTGTGCCGAATGCACGGCTGCAGCGTTGCTGTATCGCCAAAGCACTATGATGGAAGAGAGGACGTCGAGGGTGGCGTCAAACTGCAAACAAATAAATAAACAAACACGATACAGCAAAGCTTTGAAAATACATTATAAAATGATATATTTGAAATATACTTACTGCAAACCCAAATGCAGACGTGCTGTGTCGCATTATTGAAACGGCTATAACAGAGAAACAAAACTTTGTTAGCTCTGGTCAAATGCAGATTTTAAAGGTAACTTAAGGTCACTACTCGCAAAATACAGTATAAGTATAGGCAAAGCAAAGTTTTTTTAAATAGTACATTAAAGGTCATTCAAAGTGCTTTACATAGAAATGATTAACAAATAGAGAATAGGAGATCTTTAAAATAAATGATTTAAAATCACAAGATATTTAAGAATTTATTAAATAACAATAAAATAAAATCTGTCAAATAACAATATTAAATAAAAATGTGTTAAATAATGATTTTAAGTGCAATTTACAAGGTAACGATATTAAATTAAAAAAAATATAGCAATATTAAGTAAAATTGGTTAAATAAGGATTTTAAATAAAATGCGTCAAATAACGTAATTAATTTAAATTGAATAAATAACGATATTTAATTCAATTGGTTAAATAACGCTATTACATTTTTTTTTTGTGAAGCTATTCAATGAAATGTATTAAATAATGATAAAAAATATTTTAAAAAATATTTTAAAATGTACATAAAAAGAAAAAGATCTTTGAGTTCATTCTATTTAGTCTACCTGAGGAAAATTGAAGTATACTTTTTGTAGTTTTTACAATTTTAATACAACATGGGACTAAATTGGCTCACTTTTTAGTTACTAAAATATACTTTTAGGTAAACTTTAAGTATAGGATGAAGTAAACATTATTGATTACACAACTATTTTACAACTACGATTTTCTGAGAAGTACACAAAAATTTTTGATTTAAAGGTATTATTAGACTGCTAATAACTTATAACGTCTAAGTTATTTTTAGTTTTAAAGAACTATACTAACAGCACACTTAAATGTCTTGTAAGGGTTCAGGTAAGGGCGTATTGTTTATATCGATTTCAATAAGTGTTTGTGTGGGGTATAAACATAAACAATATATATACATCCCCCCTTTAAAACTGTGAGTTCGTCTGCTGTCCGGCGCTAAAGTGGCCGCTTCAAATTTCATCCGTTCACACTGTAATGTCAGCACATGGTGTGGATGTTAGCGTGGCTC
The DNA here is from genome assembly GCA_006030095.1 of Triplophysa siluroides. NCBI lineage: Eukaryota > Metazoa > Chordata > Actinopteri > Cypriniformes > Nemacheilidae > Triplophysa > Triplophysa siluroides. The sequence goes on from VCII01000022.1 coordinate 440,973, forward strand.
GCATCCAAATATCGACCTTATATTGACCTCTAATGCACCTGAATCCTCTACCCTGAGACTCAACGGCCGATTGTGAGACGCATCCACCTCCATCAGCCGAATCTCACAGGAGCATGCAGATCTGTTTCAGAGTAAAACGTATGCTACATTGGTGTATTATACTTTACAGCACAGTGCAGTTTAAGGCTGGCACAAAATAATCTTATGAAAATATGAAACTGAGCCTTTAGCTAAAGCTCACACACATATTTATAAAGCAACGTCATTACTCAAAAACAAACACGTTTTCCTCTGGAAAAAACATTATAAATGAATAATACGCCTGCCAAGGCCTTAGATTAAAGATTTAGCAGTTTCTAAATATAAAGTATGTGCCTTTTACTAGCTTTATTTTAGATGTCTCGCACCAGATGTCTCGCATTTTAAGCCCTCGTGCTTAAAACTAACAAACACGTTAGTGCATGTCAACATGCAGATAAAAAAAACATCAAAAGTCTGTGCATCGTTTTCTCGATCAACAATATTATACAGCATGGATTTTGATTGGCTGATGGTGTTTTATCGTTCAGTGATTTTAAAAACGTTCTCGATATGGTCCTTGGTGCAAACATCCTTACGTCTTAATCTTACAGACGTTTGTTTTATCGCCGATAGCACCTCATGCAGAGCATCATGGGTAATGAGAAAGACGTTATGGTGAGTTATGTATCTGCGGACAGCCGAAACCATTCTGTGCTAATTAGGAAGTCAAATTTATGCAAATTTGCGTGAAGTCAGCAGAAACTACAGCAGATACTGCCGCCCGATCTGATCACCGAAATTATGAGATTCATAAAACCGGATGTCGTAAAATCACAATGAAGAATGTGATAGTCTTGCCACAGAAATCATTATTTTAAGCTTGTCAGTATAAATCAGGGTATGGAAAGTAAACAGTTTAGATTTTTTTGTTAACTTTTATTTACTTATTTATATATGTATGTACTTGCTTAATAACTGAATTATTTTAGTTTTTAAACATTTTAAATCTTTTAAAACTGACACAAATCTGGTTATATTCTAGATTTATTGTGAATGATTCATTCACAATCATGTAATGCGTGTTAGTACAAAGAACCGTGAATGTTTTATTCATAACGTAATCATTTTCTCAGCTTCTGAAATAACTTTCCTCCTCGATGACCTCATCAAGTCTCCTTTAATATCTGAATTCACAACTAGAAGAGTTTTTTAGTCGCCTGTGTGATGTATCACGCTCATAAATTCTCATTTAAGGATCTGGTCCTTGGGTGCATTTAGCGAACCTGTTTCACGAAGGCCTTCCTGTTAAAACCGATGTAATAATAGATGTGTCAAGACTTACTGAGTAATTGTGTCTATAAAAAACATTCAGGGTTATTTCTGGTGTTACTTTTTTTAGACTCGTGTTATTCAGTCATTCATAAGCAAAGCGTTCTTGCAACCCTATATAAAGATGAAAACCAGAGGAAAGTGGTAATCCTCGAATGTTGCTTATATATAGCTCTGAAAATGCGATATGAAATTCTCAGTTGTGTTTCCTTAAAGTTTCAACCTTGTCTCATATGTTTCTCCTCAAATTGCTTAGGAGAAATAAAAACAACCAATGAGACATTTGTTGAAATTCATGAAGAGTATGGAGGTGTAAAATGAATGTAGATTGTCGAGGTAAAATCATCTGGATTTTGATGAGAAACGTTTGAGTTCGTGTTGAGATCTTCAATAATATTGACTTTTGTGTGCAGATAAACTCTAATGGAGACATTAGTGAGATTTCTGACCTTTTCTCTGGAGAAACATCTGAGACGCAGAAGACGTATGCATATGTTTCAAAGTGCTCTCCGCTTAATGCTCTCTGTTAAATGCTCTCTTTGATGTCTAGAATACATTTTTGAGATAAATGTGATTTTTATTTCTTATGGGATGATTTCACTGTAAACGCTGTAAACTAATACATGGCTTGTTGTGTTTTTTTACTTGCATATGATCATTCATGTATGAATATAGCGTATGAATAGAAACTAATTTAAACTAGGGCTATCAAACGATTAATCGTGATTAATCGCATCCAGAATTAAAGTTTGTGTTTTCGTAATATATGTCAGTGTACTGTGCATATTAATTTTGTATTTATGAACACATACACATAAATGCATATATTTAAGAAAAAAAATTATATAGCAATTCATAAACGTTGATATAGAGATTATTGGTCAATATAAATAAATACATTTAAATATTTCCTAAATACATATACAAGTATGTGTTTATGTTTGTAAATACAAAATTAATATTCACAGTACACAGACATATATTACCTAAACACAAACTTTTATTCTGGATGCGATTAATCGCGATTAATCATTTGACAGCCCTAATTTAAACATTTCACATCAAAAAGCAAAGCGAACGTAATATGTGTCAAACGTATTTACAGCCAAAACACAACGAAAAGCATTTGTTGGCTTTCGTTCTATGCAGAAATTCAGATTGTTATTTAAGGCACGGCTTTCTACCGTCTTCGTAGGTGTTAGTTTAGAGAAAATGGGGCAGAGATGCAGAGTCTGTGAATCACAGAAGGTTGAAATCCAACACAACAGATGCTCTGGAAAAAACCTTTTCCTGGATCACTGTCTTTTTGCCACACGTACACACACAAACACAAAACACACACACACACACACACACACACACGGTCGAACCATAACAGGGAATGTGATCTAGTTTCTGTGGCAGAGCTGCTGAATACATTTGCATGTTCTTATCAGTTTGAGGGCATTTTTTTGCTATCTCACTATCCTGCAGTGATATGAATTCAATATACTACTGTACAGTCACATTAATATCAATATATTAAAACTAATGAATGAGCATAAAGCATTAAAGAGTCGATCGCAGCCAAACGGTATCAATAGGATCTTGGTTATAATGACATGTTATCAGATCACTAATGAGAAAAACTGTTCAGCTCATGAAACTAATCAATTATGTAAATAGAGATTTCAGGGTTGCCAGGTCCACATACTGCTACTTTATTTATATATTTTTAAATAATTCTTATTAGTCACCCTTTATGTTTGTCAGTGGGTATTGCAAATATCTAACCAGTAAAAAAATTAAAAAGTGCTTGTGACATCGACAACACAGTACAGGTATGTAAGCATTTAAAAAGTAGCCAACAGTGTTTGTTTTTTCATTCGTGTCAAATTTAGACATTCAAGGTTTCGGATGGACAGCGACGATATGTATTTTACATATGGGAGTCACATATTTTGAGTTTTTTTATTTGGGATCATCGGGTTAGTTTTGATAGACCCATACGCTGGTTTTGTTACGCAAATCTGGCAACCCTGACTACCCGTTCCTTCATCTGTTTATCAACTATATTTATAAATCCACCAGGCTTTTTGACTTTTTCCCTTTTCTGCGCGGTTCACCTCAGGATGGCGTTCACCGTATAGATGTTTAACTACCAGAGAAGGTGCAGAGAGGCCAGCTCACCCCTCCACTTCTATCTTTCTGTCTATCTATCTTCCAGGTTCTATATTTAGACCGGCCTCTGTGGGAGTCGGCATGCTGGCTTTTAGAGTCTGGTAGAGCTGCATGTATTAATATTAGAGTGAAGTACCCCCCTTATATCTGTGACCTCTCCTCGCCAATGTGATATTTACATTCTGTATCTCTCTCTCTCTCTTACTCGTCCACGCACTCATTTTGTTTTCTTCTAGTCTGAGTCGATGCTTTCTTCAAGAACGAAGATTTAAGCACATTTCACTACTAGTATCAAATAGGTCTTGATTTCCGCAACGGGAAAATGCAATTTCAGGGTGTGTTTATTAGGTTTGGAGGTATACAAGCTCCTCTCACTTCAGAGTCCAAGTAAATGATTGTGTGTGTGTGTGCGTGCGTGTGTGTGTGTGCGCGCGCGTGTGTGTGTGTGTGTGTGTGTGCGCGCGTGTGTGTGTGTTTGATACAGCAGACACTCTGTCGCTGTGAGCTTGTTAATTGGCTGCACTGGAAGTTGTGAGACATCTGGGAATTTAGCTCTCACAGTCTGGCATATATTAGACCATCTCTCTTTCTCTTTCTGCTTTCTTCCTTCTCTTTCATTCCTTCATTAGGCTCCAAGTGCATTCTCTTGCTTTCTGTCTTAAAGGAACAGTACACCTAAAAAAGACAGTTTTGTCATTTACCTTCACATTGACCAAACCAGTTTAACTTGATATCTTTCATGATGTTTTTGCTATTATTATAATATCCTGGCCAACATTTAGCATACATTTAAAGTAGATGGGGACTGGAGCTGTTGAGTAAATGTGGCACCGACTTCATTCGCTCTTGTGTGTCATGTGACCAAATAATATGAACACCAAGGGTTCCGTGTTTGATTTGATAGATACAACAAAGGACCTTGATGGTATTTTTTGTTCATCTTGGTGTTCAACTGTTGGCTAACATTTTACATATAATGAAAGTAAATATGGTATATTGGCCCAATGTGACACAAATTTTATTGGTTCTTTACCAAACATCATTGATGCCAAGGGTTCTGTGTCTGATTTGATAGTTGTATTTTTGTCCATTTCGGTGTTCGACAGTTAGCCAATAAAACACATATAATGAAAGTAAATATGGTATATTGGCCCAATGTGACACAAATTTTATTGGTTCTTTACCAAACATCATTGATGCCAAGGGTTCTGTGTCTGATTTGATAGTTGTATTTTTGTCCATTTCGGTGTTCGACAGTTAGCCAATAAAACACATATAATGAAAGTTAAAGGGGACTGGAGCTCCAACTTTATTGATCCTGCGTGTCCTCTGATCAAACATCATTGCTAACAACGGTTCTGTTTTTCATTTGAGAGGTACAGCGGATGACTTTATTTGATATTTTAGTTGGCCAACATTTTGTATACAATGGAAGTAAATTGGGACTGGAGCTATTAAGTAAATATGGCATATTGGCCCCATATGACATATTTCATTGGTTCTTGAACAAACATCATTGACTTCAAGCGTTTGATTCGATAGGCACAACATAGGACCTTAATGGTACTTTTTGCTCATCTTGGTGTTCGACAGTTAGCCAACATCCTGCCATAATGAAAGTATATGGAGACTGGAGCTGGCATCAACTTTATTGATCCTGCGTGTCCTCTGACCAAACATCATTGCTAACAAGGGTTCAGTGTTTGACTTGACCGATACGACGGAGAATTATTGTACTTTTTGTTCCTTTTGCAGTTTGACCACTCCAGTCCCCATATACTTCCATTATACACAAGCCAGCGTCCAAGATATTATTAAATATTTACTCTATGGTGAGATTGCAGAATTTGTATTATCAGTTGAACTGCTCCTTTAAACGCACGCCTCATACACTCTATACTCCCAGCCAAATCACACACATGGAGGATAAATCGACGCACATCTGTCCCTGCGGGCTGACAGGCGTGACAGCCGGTAATACAAAAGAAGACATCATACTTACACTTCAGGTACTGGAACCTCAAAAGAGAATGGCGAAGATAATCTGACACAGATCAACCCTCGATAAACTGATTTGACGGTTCATCTGAGCCAATTCGGATTCGGTTAAAACTATAATCCAGCAGTCAAATATTGATTTGATCTACTCAAAACCCATACTGACCCAGTTTGAATGCATGCTTGCCGAATATAATCATTCACCGCCATCGATTTACTTTCTTTGCAGAAGAAATAAAGTGATGATTTGATAAAGATTTTTGGATGAGCTGTCCCTTTAGTTAAATGACTAAAACTCTCCTAAACTCTACAAAACGATCATTTTCCCGCCAACTATTTGCAATCATTCAATTTATTTAGCGCTAAAACCTCACTATTCTAGACGTCTAAATGACAGCATCGCTCTGTCAGGAACTGATCTCTTGTTGCTACGTGACAGTATCTTCACATCCTGGCAACGTGAGTCCCAGCATCCCCATCCAACTCTGGAAGTGTTAGGTGAGTCATTTCGTTCCAGGGGGACGGCGCTCCAAGTAAAGAACAGCATTCCTTTCGAATTCACAGATCAAATCCAGCTTTGCTGTGGCTTTTGTTAGCTCAAAACCAGCTGGACTGAGATTAAACCCCGCGTGGACTGGATCAAGTGTCGCCTGGAACCAAACCCCTATGCAGATTTTCTACTGAAAACAATGTCTTGCATATTAGCTAAGATATATTCTACACTTTTGTGGGATTTTTTTTATTCGCCATTATCTATGGTTCATCTGTGTGTTTCCTTTGTTTCAGTGATGATTTTGAACATTATTTTGCAGGACAACCGTAAAGACACCAGTCAGACTCGATTTTGTGAATTAGGTTAGTGGCATTGGACCAAACTACACACACCTGTGCCATTAAGTCTCGTGTTCTTCATATCCCTACCATTTCACAAACACATGCACAACACAGAGATCCAGAGAATTTCAAACCGCACTTCCAGCAACTTTTCTGTGAATTGTCCATTTTGAAAAAGCTCATCTTAAAACAGGATATGACATCACGCGAGGTTGTCTAGACCTGAGGAGCTGAACACTTACTGAACGCAGCGATGGCAAGGATCGAAGTCACCACAATGGACACCCAGGATACCCATAATGCCTTTTTTCTGTAGCTCTGAGCCTCGTGGGGTTTCAGACGCATGCTGCTCTCCAGGAGACCTGTCGAGGGAAATTACGTAATGTTTTCTAACCGTCTTAAGATAACGTGTATATTGAGAGCCTCTTATTTCTATAAAAATCAAATGCGTTTCATTACATACTTTATTTTTATCATCATTTTAGAGGATTAAATAAGATGTATTCTTTAAAGATATATATATTCATTCCTTAAAGAGGGACACTGGAGTTGTCACAAGTCAAAAGTCCAATTGCACAAATGCTTACTTCTTATATTAATGTTGTATTTTTGAACAATTCAATGTCATTTCTGTGAGACAACACAAACATTTGATATTTTGTACGTCGACTTATGTTTAACAGTTTGGTGTTTCATGAATGCCCTAAAATATGATACATGCAGATAAGATGACTTCAACTTTAGTTCCTATTGTGACAACATGCCCCGCAGCAATGGCCAATGACGTTGACAATGTCTAATACATATTTTTTTATTTTCAAAATGTGTGTGCCTATAATAAAAAAGAACTCTTTAAAACCAACCCATCCTTAATTTTTAAAAGTGTGACAACCTACCGTCCCCCTTATACATACAGAAACAGGTGCGTTTTAGCATGCATATAAACTCTACATTGAAGGTTTTTTAACACAAACTTGCTCGTACCGTTATCGTCCGTTTCGCCCATTTTCATCTGCTGCTCCATGCTGAAAGTGTCGGCTGGGTTCGGCTGCTGTCCGTTTGCAGGAGTCGTCGCTGGATCAACCACCGCTGGAAACGAAACAGCACCAGCACCGGGGCCGGGATCCACGGGATCAGAAGTGGGGTCAGCTACAGAAGAGGAGTCCGTCATGGTGATTCGGTCTCGGGTTCAAATGATAAGAAGCATCCGAAGAATGTGACACCTGGACGCGAGGAGAGGCGCGCGCTCGCGGAGGAGAGACGCACTGCTGGCGCGGCGCGTTCAGCGCATCAATGAGACCAGTAGCGCACGGGCTCTAATTAAAACACACACCTATGAAACCTGCACGTACACATTGGCAGCGAATTGAACTTTGACGTGAAAACAACTACGATAAACATTCGTGTAAAGAAAATTCCGATGGTGACTGACCTTTACATGATATGATAAAAGAAAACTGGAGCTTTCAAAAGTTGCATGGTTGTCTGTTGGGTGAGCAGGTGACGTTTGCTGGGCAAACAAGCATCACTTTAAATAAAGCAAACAGTACTTTAAAACAAAGTCAGTCAGACAGGAATAAAAAGAAAAACACACGTGAAGTAAGAAAAAAAGTGTGCCACTTTATAAGCACAACTTATAGTGGGTAATGGTTTAAATGTACGAATGTCAAACTAATTACAATGAATTCAAGGGTCACAGAGAACAAATTGGATATTGTTATATACAGTGTAGCTGTATTTGTGTGCGTAAACATTCACAATATTTTTTTAAGAAAACCGAAAGTCAAAAAATGAGAGGCAGGTTAGCGCCATCTTGCGTGAAAAAAATGAATAACTCTTTACTGCTATTTGTATACTAAAGCATTTGCATTTAATTTACAGTAATGCAAATACCTAATATTTACAAAAAAGCAATAATATATGTAGGCCAAAATTAAATAAAGTTAAAAAAAGCTACGATATATATATATATATATATATATATATATATCAATAATAAACAAATATGTGCAAACAGAGATATATATAAAAAAAGTAAAGGTACATCCCACCTTATAATTGTCTATAAGCAAAGCCGCATCCCTATTGCAGTTCTCCACTACCGCCTCCAAACAGCCACAGTCGCTGTAGCACTGCAGTACCGCCTCCATACAGCAGGAGTCGCCGCAGCCGTCGGCGTCACAGTGTGACATGATGATGTTCAGCGCGGTGCGGGCGGAAGCGGGTGGGATGATGGCGGCGGTGCAGCGGGTCGGTAGTAAATGGCTCTTCACCCGAGAACAGCTCGAAAACACGCCGTCCCGCCGCTGCGGAGTCGAGCCCGACCGGGAGCTCTCGTACCGACAGCAAGCCGCCAACCTCGTTCAGGACATGGGACAGAGATTAAACGTGTATCCTTATCAAAAAACAACAACGATAAAACGGTGCTAGCCGTTAGCATGGTTAGCACGCTGCTTCTTTTCTTCGGTGTAAAGTGTGGCGGACAAAATGTGATATTTTATGCTGTAAAAATAAAAATGGTCACCTATATTTCAAAAGACTCGAATATTAAATGACACGTAACGTGTGTTTGGGGGTATAAAGGTCGAAGTTGCGTATAGTACATGCATGTACACCGATAGTAGGCGATGGTATGTCATTGTTTCTTATTTAAGCTAAAATTGAGTTGTTAATTGAAAGAATGTTTATAATTTGTATAATCTAGGCTATTTTTTATATAGTAATCATACTGTTGCTTCTCTATCGGGTGTTTTTAGGGGATCTATACATTGCTCAGTGTGGATTATTCACCAGAGATTTAATTGATGTGCTTTGTAAGGGAACGTTAACGTTACATTACTATATTCAGTGATGTTCTCAAGGGCCTTGTGTTATGTTTTAAATGTAGTTTATTATGTAATGCAGTGTTAAATGTCGTTTATTGTTAAGTGTTTTCTTCACGGTGACGTAATCTACATTGATAGTCTTCATATTTATGGCCTGTGTTATGTATGCGCGTGTGCAATGTGTTCTTTTGAGTATTATTCTTCCTTAACCTAAGTGCACAGGTCCCAGCTTACAATCAACACGGCGATCGTCTATATGCACAGATTTTACATGCTTAATTCCTTTTCAAAATTCCATAGAAATGTGAGTATGACACCTCTATTAGTCGTGATTTGATGTACAAACCCATCGCTGTATATTGATTTTAATCATGTTTCTCTGTTTTTTCTTCTTGTTAAAAACAGATTATCTCTCCCACTACACTGTTTTTGGCTGCTAAAGTGGAGGAGCAGCCGAGGAAACTTGAACATGTCATTAAAGTAGCGCACGCATGTCTGAACCCTAATGACCCTCCACTGGATCCTAAGAGCAATGTGAGTGTAGTGCATTATGGATAATGTAGTTTTCTGGTAAAGAGCAAGGAGAATGTGAGCAAGGCAATATTTCACATATCATTAATAGAACAGACTTGTATAATGTAATTGTGTGTTGAACTGCAGGCGTACCTCCAGCAAGCCCAAGAGTTGGTGCTATTGGAGACCATAGTCCTGCAGACACTCGGTGAGTTCACGCACAACCTGCCGTGTGCATGTCCAAAACTTCACATTTTTAAAACGCCTCTAGCTTTGTGTATTTGTTTGCACGTGTCGTCTTACTAGTCATTTTTCTTTCAGGATTTGAAATAACGATAGAGCATCCACACACAGATGTGGTGAGATGTTCCCAGCTAGTGCGAGGTACATCCTTCTAATATGAACTTTTATGTTTTGTATATATTTTGCTTCCTCATGAACCTAGAACGACCACTTACACTGTTGAAACTCCAATGCAACCTGTACCATCTTTTTAAATGCCTTGTTAAAGATAGATGTGCTTGTTTCCATTTCTATGTCGACGTCTGTGATGCTTAATATGATTAGCGCCAACCCACCCAAAAGGCAAACCGTTTGACCTGTGAACTTCCCCGTAGTCATCAAAGCTAATCTAAAGTCCGTTTGCTTTTTTTTTCGCAGCGAGCAAGGACTTGGCCCAGACATCCTATTTCATGGCTACCAACAGGTTGTTACCCTGACCCCTATTTGTTGCACTGTCACGGCACCCTATGACTTCCTGTTCTGCAGGGTTCTCCTTCCTGTGTCCAACGCCCTCATGCGCCTGGGCGCGGACGCCCCGCCTGCTTTGGGCCGGGGCGCTCGGGCCGCCCGGCGCTGTGCGGTGTAATGTACGGGGGGCTTGCTGTTGGCACGGAAGGTTGAATGCACAGCCTGGGGTGTAGAGGTGCTATTAGCGATATCTTGATTGAGAGTGCGTAGGTGAATAACTCAATTGGTAGCCTGAATAACAGCTCAGGGTTCAAAGGGGTAAACTTAGAGATCGTCACGGTAAGTACCAAAGCGTGCTTTTGTTTTGTTTTTATAAGGCTTTAATGTAATCTAAATGTTAGGTTTGCGATTATTCTGTAATAGTAAGTTCGCAGATAAGCGATATTGCTGGTTTTTAAGTGTGGTTACAGTTATGTCATGAGAAGTGTGTTTTTTCATCAAGTAAAACATTATTAAACATTACATATTTGCTACTGTCAGTTTTCCGTGATTTAATTACTTTTCACCCATAGCGACTTGCAGGACGCTCAGTTCAGGGATGAGCCCCCAATGCACGCTGGGAAAACTAGAACAAAGTATCTTGTTTTCTGAGTTTTGAGTCGTTTTGGGCTCCAGTCTGCAACCTTTGTGTAAGCAGCTTGAATCATTCTTGTTGAGAGAAACGTTTGGTGCGTGTTGGGCACACTGAATCATTATTTGCAGTTCGACATTTGGCAGAACCTATTTGTTCGTCACACAAGAACCAAAAATGGATTCCTTTGCACTCATTGACAATCAATTTCATGCATTGCCCTCAGTTTTGTTTTACAGCCCCCAGACAGGCAATTCTAGCTAGCACATACCCCAAACCGGATTGTGACCAGCCTTGAAAGGATCACGAAACAACACCCAGATTTAAAAGATGAACCTAAGAGCTTTGGATGTTCTCAAGTGACTCCATTTTATTCGAGTTTGATGGTTTAGGATCAAGAGGAAGCATTTGCACATCAAGTTTATTTATAGAGCACATATAAGCATGGACCAGGTGTTGTACCAAAGTGCTGTACAATTGGCAATAAAATATTAAAACATATATCAAAGTTAAAACAATAAGAAAGACTATGATGATAAGTATAAAACCAATGTTTCTATGTATTAAATGAAAAATTTAAGCGTAGGACTGTGCTAATGTTTATCAAAGTTCAAGCTGTTATCAAATACCACATACAGACTTCGAAATTGGGGAGAAATAAAGGGGGTTTAAAACTCAAGGTTCTGCTGGTTGATTGTACCACGTTCGGAGGGACCAAAATCTATGATTTCAGTTTTATCCGAGTTCAAAAAAGAAAATTACTTGACAGCCAGGATTTAACATCATCAAGACACGTACTGTTTGTAATGGAATGTTTCTTGTTTCTTTTGTGTTTTCTGCATCTTGCAGCCTTCACCTGACCACCTTCTGCCTGCAACACAAACCCACGGTGGTGGCCTGTGTCTGCATTCACCTGGCATGCAAATGGTCCAACTGGGAGATTCCGGTCTCTTCGGACGAAAAACATTGGTGGGAATATGTGGACCGGACCGTGACTCTACAGCTGCTTGATGGTCAGTCATGTCTTTTTCTATTTCTTATTCTATTTGATCTAGGATATATTGCGTTATATTACATATTTGTTTGTTCTTCTAGACCTGACAAACGAGTTTCTTCAGATCCTTGAAAAGACCCCAAGCAAACTTAAACGGATTCGCAACTGGCGGGTAAGTTAGCCAGCCAGCTGTACTAAAGCCTCACAGCAGTTTTATATTTCGCACCTCAAACGTCGTTGCAAACTAAATAAAGTTCACTTTTCTTGTTTTAGGCCAATCAAGCTGCCAAGAAGCCAAAACTCGACAACCAATCAATGGACGGTTCCTTTCAGGTGCCTTCTCTGAGCCAGGACAACTCATTGATGGCGAGTTTGTGCGACTTCGGAGCTGGAGTGTATTCTGAACCGTCCAGCTCATTCCCATTGGACACGGGATTGATGACTCTCAACGGCCTGTCGACCCTGCAGAGTTCCTCTTTAGGCTTTCCCGCACCGATCGCCCAGAGCACTGACGCTTACTTGGCACTCCAGGGGGCACCGGTGAGCAAACACGGACATGGCGCGGCACCCCTCGGCCCGCAGAAACTCACTCTAGAAAAATACAGAGAAAAGCACGCGGCGGAATTGGAACAGAAACGGCGACATGAAGACGAGGGCGAACCGCATCGGAAACACGGCCATTTGTCGTCCGATGCCTCGTCGTCCAGGGTAAAGTATTCTCAAGTACAAGAGCGACCGTCGAAGAGCGGGTCACTCAAGCGGCGTCACCCTGACTCGGCAGAAAACGGTTTGGCCAGTCAGGAGGAGCTGAAGATGAAGATTAAGGTTTCGTCCGAAAGCAGCAAGGGTCGACACAGTCCGCGCTCCGGCCGTGAGAAACATCGCGAGCATTCCTCGCACAAATCACGAAGCGAATCGTCACACGGTAGCCACCACCACCATCATCACCACCACCACCACCATTCATCCAAAACTCACAGATCTTCCAAGAGCCACTCCTCTTCTGCGCCTGTCAATCAAGCGCTGGGCCATGCCCACTTGGCGAAGATTGACAGGAGGCCAGGTGAGGGGCAGAGTTCCGAGGGCAATGCTGCTTTAATTAATAACGGTCCACACATGGATTACGAAGACACTTTTAATATGCTCGATTCCCTATTAAATGCACACAACTTCTAATCGTGCGAAGAAATCAAACGTGTTACCTAAAACCTCAAACGTGCGATTTTTCTTAGCTCATTTTATGCAAGAATCACTTGTCTGTTGTGTCATAGTCCCTTTTTGAGTTAATCATGTTTATAGGTGAATTTAAAAACTAAAAAAACAAAGTGAAGGTTGTGTTAAGTACAATAGAGTGTATTTACGATTTTATTGCTTTTAATAAGATGTAGAGCGGGTTGTGAAACGCCTCCAGCGATTCGAATCCGTTTTAGACGGTAAGACGCAATGTGAAGTGAAAATGTACATGTTTGTTTTTTATGCTTGATTCACTTTTTTTCCGTTAATCAAAGGGATGAAAAAAGAAACGTGTGACTGTTTACAAAAGGAAAGTGCGGATATCTGTTCACTATTATTTGTATCGCTATATCTATGTCTGAATATATTTCATGAATGCTCAGGTTTGGAGGTCCTTAGAAGTGAAAAAAAAAATCGTTAGTCAAATAACGCAAAAACTTTGAAGATTATTGCAGAAATGTCATGTTTATCGTAACACGAATTGCCTGTACACGGATTCCACTACGCCACTCTACTTGTATATTTAACATACTGAAGTGATATATTTTATGTCGTCACATCTGATAGAAAGCTGATGACCTCAACATGCGCATGGTCATTTTGCGTAGTATCTGTTTTGTCTTTTTAAAATTTTATTGTCGCTTTATCGACCCTTTAAAGTAGTGGTTTTGTGGAATCTGTTTCCGACAAGAAAGCATTGTGAATTTTTGTTCATTGTGTACCAGAATTGAACGGTCCCAGTCTCCTCAGCTGATCTGATCTGTTCATCGAGGTGTACGTCGAGCCTTAACTGTACGATTGAGATTTTAGCGGGTTGTGTATCTGTTCTGTGTCCTCTGATCTGCAATGGGGAAATCGGTCCCTGCTGTATCAGTATTTGACTTGTTTATTATTTTCGTTCCCGTCTCCTTTATTGACTGGAATGAATTAACAGCCAATTTCTTGTTCCTTAAGAGTTCGGGGACCATTTTAAGGGTTTGGGTCGAGCTAGAGAGGAGGATGAATTCTGGCAGAACACTTTAGATGTGGGCTAGACTCCGTGAACTTTTGGTCTTCCACTTGAAGTGTTTTGTTGTGCTGTTATAACCTCCAGATACCAAAGGTCGTGCCTAAATGTTTGCGTTCTCACCCTTGGAGCTGTATGAAATTGGCCATTCTTTCTGTTTTTAAGATTTTATTTGGAATGCCACAGTTCTTTATAGTATTAGATCCGAGTCTGTATGGATGAGATGTTGGATTGTCTAATAAACATCCAAGAAAATTGCTTATCTATATTGTTTGTTTCTTTGAATTTCATTGTAGCTTTATTCTGAAAATACTACCAATACTTGACCAATATTGTTATTTGCCAATATGACAAATCGAGGACAGTATTAGACAAGAATAAAAAACATTGTAAGCCTTAGGTTTAAGATGCTTAAGCACTTTTGTTCCTTGTGTAAATTATGACCTGTGCATTTGACAGGTTTTCAATTGAAAGTTTTGCTTTTTTCAACTGAAGGGTTTGATGTATGAAAAACAGCCGTGTGTGGAAAAGTTGCACACGCAATATCTTCTGGGTGTTAAAAGCTTCAGGTTTTTCTGTACACCTTCAATATATGCTTGCACAGCTCCCTATGAAGAAAGCCTAGAAGTTCAGCGAATTTGCTGTGAAAATGCAGGTCAGCAAAACAGCCCCGTTAGCGTATGACGTCACTTCCTACCTGTTTGCCAGTGCAAAGCGCACGAGACTCGACGCTGACATGTTCAAACTGCCATGTAAACAATCTGCTTATCTTAAAAAGCAGAAGTATCATTTAATGTCCAGTGTTAAACTATTACATAGGTTTGACGAAGTAAACTTCAGTGATATATATATTATAGGACACTTCGTTAATATTTGACAAAAAAAGACACATACAAACGTGCAAAACAGGCCGCAATTGTCATTTAATGCTATGATATTAAAGCACTTCCGGTGTCATTTTTTTATGTTACTATGCTATTACATATATTTAGATCTTGATTATATTATTTAATATTGATTGTGTTATAAATGTTCTGTTTAACGTTTGTGTAGTGTAAAAAAACAGGAAGTTCTGCTTGCGTCTTACCAAGTTGTGTATTAATGTTAAACTATTGTTTAAACACAGACATACAGTTCTAGGCCATTGAATTAGCGCTTTATTTGACCTAAAAATATAGTACATGTGCTTTCTTTAGAACTGTTCCTAAACGTCCTTATCTTTGATACTGATTAAGGACTGTAAATGGTTCACTGCAGTTCCTCCATTGACCACCAGATGACGCTGTTAAGTCGCGTGCGTTCATCATCCGTCGGCAAATGTGGTCTGCAGGTATTCGCGGATCAAACCACCACAGACACGAGAAGACCTCATTTCCCACGAGACGAGGCAATCTGATTTATGAAGAACGTCACCGTGTTTTACTCGGATCCGTTTGAATACGGGCAGGTCCGTCTTTTTTTACCCACCAGGTGTTTTTGACGCGCAGAAACTAGACGAGTTCTACTTCATTGCAATTTTCTGCTTGCACGCACCCCATCTGGCTCGAGCCTCAAAATGTAATTGAACTAGCATCTTCCTCATTTTACACACTAACTGCATCAAGTCGAAGTCTCCATCGCCTCAGCGTTATAACTCCACCTGCAGGCCAAGTGTCGACTGGCTGCTTATATGAGCTCATCTGAGTTTTGCGCAGGTTTATTATATAACACAGCCCCCAGATCGGCATAAAAACTAACTTTAAAAGTGCAGCGGACACTTGGAGTTTTGACACGAACTTATCTTTGGACGAACTGTCGCTTTAAGAGAAGTTGACACAGAGCTACTGGTTACAGATGATGTGTTATTTAACAACAACATGAAACATGACATCTCTGTCATATGGGCACATTTTGATAACATTTTAGTGACAAATTAAGGATTTTGGGTCAATTTACAGTCAGCTTAACGATGAAATTTGGGTTGGTTAACCCAAACCTTGCTTACTCGGGATATGTCGGTTCCAGACCACGTGTGAAGAGTAAGTTTAATCAACCTCACGTAAGATACCCAGAGAGTTAAAGGGGTCACATGACACGGCTAAAACGAACATTATCGTTTGTTGTAGACGTAATGTAATGTATATACACGATTTAAGGTTTAAAAACGATGTATTTTCCACATACCGTGCATGTTTGTTTCTCCTCTTTGCTCCGCCTCTCTGAAACGTGCAGATTTTTGACAAAGCTCATCGCTCTGAAAAGCGAGGTGTGCTATGATTGGCCAGTTAACCAGTGCGTAGTGATTGGTTGAATACTGCAAGCGTGTGACGGAAATGTAACGCCTCTTACCATATTTGGAGCATCAGGTGCCGATGCAAATGTACTGACAGGTACGCCCACCTTACTTGCGTATACATTTGGGTCTTAGTCAACTCATACCACGAACTGATGTAGATTTGTGGGGGTGTGGCTACACGAGGCGTTTCAGGCAGGTCTGATGAGCATTCGCTTTTAGATAGAATACATCTTTTGTTCCAACACTTAATTTTTGCGTGTCTAATACATGATTGGGCAACTTATAACACACCAAAGACACAGAAAAACACTATTTATGATAATTCATTTGCAGTAGAGGATGATGGTCTGGTAGAGGTTTAAAATGTAAGGCCCAGTCACGTGTCCAACATGTCATGTAGCCTAATATACAGTTTATCCATTTCAAATACACATACGTTTTCTTTTTTTGTTGTTGTTTCTTTTGACTTTGTTGAAAGGCCATGGCTTTCCAAATGTTAAATGAGGTGTAAAAGGCGAAAGGCCTTTCAATACCGTAGAGGAGGCTGAGGATCAGAAAAACATTATCAAGAAATACAGATAGTATGAAAACACTTAGAAGTCTTTTAATGTCATTTATTATTGATCTGAATTAAAGTGATAAAGGGACATTTAATCTATAAACACTATACCATAGGTGATAACCTATAATTATAAATTCATCCTAGGAATCAGGCCTGCCAGACTGGGAATCGAAGTGCAACCTGAAATCTCTCTAACCATTACACCACAACTGCCCTGAGATGCATCAAATATTAGTTAGTGGGGAAGAGAAATGAGATCCAAATGCTTAATAAATTGTTCTGAAGTTACAAGGATTGTAATGTGTGCATACTGTTTATGCATCTTTATATTTGGAGATTTAATAAGAAACCTAATTAAAAGTATGTACAGTATTCAATGTAAACACATAAAGCCTTCTCACATTATTTTATTTCAAGGTTACAAATCATAAAATTTAACATAAAATCAATTGTGAATGCGCAATCGCAATGGTTGTGACTGGAAATGTAATCATCGAAATACTGTAAAATTATAATATATTCCACGCCCACTTGACGCTCATCAAAAGCGCACGCATGAGCAGACAACCTCTGAAGCTTAGAAACGTTTCCTTAAAATGAACTAACCCTGGAACATAACCTGCCCCAGAGCATGTTATCTTCAGAGAGCGAGTTGCTATAGTTACTTACATACCCTGAAAGTTACCTCTGTTTTTGGAACCGAAAGTTGAGGTTATGAGCTGACCTACTCTTAAACGTACCCGGGTATATCACATAACCTGCTTTCTGGTATAACCTCCTGGGTTTTATTGGGCTGTGAAATGTTTTGCTGTGATTTTATTGGTTACTATTGTTCCGCCTTGGTTACATCAGCAGGAAAGTTGCTTCCGAGGAAGTTATTACATTTTGATTATAAAAAAAAAACATTTTTTTTTATAACATGCACAGGTGCGCAATATGTGGGAATATTTGTTAATGACTGAAAATCCCATTTTTGTGCCTTTTTGATGATATTTAGAACTGCATTATATGCACATATACAACAATTGACTCCAAATGTTTATAAGAACGAGGACCACATGTGTACAGAACATTGTTTCTTTATTGCTATTTATCATAACTTTAGACTCACACATGCACTTTATATGAATAATGTGCAAATTGGTCAATTAATTCCACTAAAGTCACTTATTTTGTACTTTTACTTATGTTACTTTAACTTTATGTCCATTTTACATGTAGCACCTTATGCAAATTGCATCGTCTTTCATAATTTCAATTTTCACTTTTAAGAATGTTTTTCTATTGTTATTATGTTTGTTAATGGGCACCAACAGGAGCACCGCTCCTAATTTTGCATGCAACGCTATACAATGGCAAGGCATTTAATGTATGCCCCTCCCCTTAAACCCACCTGTCACTCATTAACAGGTACCAAGTGGTTTGGCAGTCGGCCTTAAAGTAAATGTAAATACATAAAGCTCAACTTTATTATTTATATGACTAAAGCTCCCTGTTGCAATAAGAAAATACATCCGTGCAGAAAAGAAAACAACTTCAATTGTCAAACGATTTCATGTGGACCTGGAATCAAAATAAGCTCAGTTTTTATTATTTTTGTTTCTAAATGTCAAATTTTAGAAGGCCTATCTTTCTACTTTATTTCATTTATTCACAATTTTCTTGTTTATTTCCTTACCTTGTTCCTACAGTATGCATATTATTTAGTTTTTCCCTTTTTTCCTTTCAGTTTTCCTATATCTTTTTATGTATCTCAAGAACAGCGGGTTTGATCCCAGGGTTCACACACGCTGAAAAATGTATAAATGAATGTGGATAAAAGCGTCTGCTAAATGCATAAATGTAAAACATCAGTGCAACATTGGTGCCCAGAACAAAACAGCGTGTGTGTTTGTGTACACAAAGTCATTGTGTGTTACGCTGTGTGGGTGAAGACAGCTCGCTCGGCTCTGATTATGTTCAGTAAAACACTGTAAATAGCTTCTGACCGACAGCTTCATTGAAGACACTTTGTAATGTTCCTTCTAATGGCCGGCAAAGCATTTAATGTCCATCACTTGTTCTGTCAAACCCGGAACGTTGTTTGACGGCCCCTGACCTTAAGTTCTTCTAAATTGCGTTACATTGCAATTTAAAACCATTTCTGTCAATCCTGACAGTACCGTTAGTCTGAAAGAAGAGTTTGAATTCATGCAACAAGAAACAGTATTATTACTCAGTCTTAGGTAATAAAGTGTAAATACGTTCAGAGTTATGATGAATTTCGTAAATCTGTTATTCCTCATTTTAGCAGCTGCACCAAAATAAGACTGCGTATTGAGTTTTCGATGGAGTGAGATCCACCGACATCATTTTTATCATATATCTTCGCCGTCCTCCCTCCGAGATTCAAACGCAACCACTTTTTTTGAGGAGTTATGTTTAGGAATGAGGTCTGAGATCATCTTCTCATCATCTCTGTGGTTTTCTTGCACCGGCAACGGAGGAGAAAGCGCGAGTCGGAGGGAAGGAAATCAGATTTGGGTGAAAATGCAGGTTCTCGACGGACCCTGATTTAATCAAACCTGCTCTGGGACCTGCTGAGCTCATATTTAACCAGTATATTAGAGCCAATATGCTGATCCCAGCTCAGTTTTTGCCTTCGTCCCCGCTGACCTAACAGACGCAGACACGGGGTGGAAACTATTCTCGATCTGCACTCCCACTCAATGATTTTCTGCGAGTTGCTGCCAGTTTACCATGGTAACAATACTTTCTGCCAGAATAATGCGGTTACTGCGAGGGTGAATCTAATTATACCTGTTAAGAAAGAAAATAAGAAATTATATTCGCACAGAAGATAACTCGAGATGTTGCCATTCTGAAATTATTTTTAAAACAATAAAGCACCAATTATGGAGGAGCAAACCTGCAATAATTAATAATGAAATGAAAGCACTAATAGAAAAATAAGGGAATAAATGACTTGATTAAACAATATTTTAATTAATAATTTTTTAATGAAATGCAGTCCTGAATTAATTTTGTATTAGCTTTTAACATTTAATGATTATTTTCTGTAGTTATATTTATTCACTTCTTTACTGTTAGTCTTGATTTATTTATATATTTATGTATGCATTGTATGCATGTATATTTATTTGAATATTTATTTTCCACCATTTGTATTCATTTTTTGTTATTTCTTTTTTATCAAATGTAGTCCTGAATTCATTTTTGTATTATAGTTTTTCCTTTAGGGTTTTTATTTATTTATATTTGACTATTATACTATATTATTTTTATACTTTTTTTATTCTATATTTCATTTATTTTAATATTTATTGATGCATGCATTTATTTTTATATTTATTTTCCCACATATTTATTCATGTGTTTCTTTGTTAATTTTTATATAGATTTATATATACATGAAATTCTTTTTATATTTATTTTTCAACGTTCAATGTTTTTTTTACATTTTATTTATTATTTCATTTGTATTTCTTTGCATATAATAATTTAATTGCATACTTATTTTTCGTTTTAATTTATTTTTAATCTTATTTGTTTATTTATTGATTTTGACATTTCTGTGTGCAACATCCTTGCGTCGCTCCAGTTCATCATAGGTTGCGATCTTATGTTTAGAAAAACAAGATCCATAGTTAGAAAGTTAAACGTATTTGTCAAAATATTTTGTAGCAACCACACTGTTTAGAACACAAACAGTGTTCAACAGTGACATATTTTCCTTTGATTGTTGTTAAATCGTGACCTGGACATGTTGTTCTGAGAGTCACCCATGCAAACGCACACCAGCCGATAATTCACACGCTGTCGACTTGACAAATCACATTTCTGCACAAAACAAATGGGACTTACAAAAAAAAAACACATGAAGTGATTCAAAACAAATAATCGCAATTACACTTAACACATCACTTAAGGACCTGTTGCCCTGAAGTCCAGCGTTGACTGATAGACTTGCTGTTTGTAGACCCGCGGTGTTGTTCTGACACAGATTGGTGATAATGTGTTGTAGATTGTGCGTCGCGGGGCGAGTAATGATTTATATTAGCCATGTTAGGCGAGAAGGCCGCCCGGGAAGTGAACGGATTGGGGGAAAACAAGCAAGAATATTGTTTTATTTAACTGAACCGGTCCCGGATGTACTAGACCCGAGTTTATCTTGTAAATCTTATACATTAGTAGATTATGGTTGAGATTATTGAACCATATTAAGTTAATATTTCCCCAACTTCATGTTATATTAATTGGACGGTATTGTTCTAAGAAAACTAAGCATTCTGGAGGCGGTTGCCATGACAACATCAAACTTCACTTTTCATAGAAGTAGACCAGATTCATGACGAAACATTTGTTACTGTATTTGAAACGGTATTTCTGTCAACCAATCATTGCCTCTCATTTCAAAGATTGGTTTACACCCAGCGATTTGATTGGTGCAAATTAACAAACATTTGATCATTGTGTGGTGCTTAAAATACTATCATAGATGTGCATATGCTACGTTAATAAGAAATAGGTTTCATTTGATGTAGGCCTACAGCTGAATGAAATCAGGACACGAAAAAGCTCACAAAAATAGACAACTGGCAGGAAAACTGAGCAAAAAAACATTGATCGACTTTCCATCTCATCCATAATTCACCACGGTTGACGTTTGAACTAATTACAGTCCTGAGAGTGACCCATTTCAGTCGTCTCGTGCTCCGAGTAGTTTGTCTCCCCCGACAACTCGAACCCCAAAACAGCTGTGATGACTCTTGAACCAAACACAAGTCTGGAACAAAAACTAAACACGAGGCTTTGAAGGGGAGAGAGGCTACAGGCATGATGCACTGAAGCAAACGGGTGAAATAACGTCAAGAACTCGGTCAGCCCATGATAACAAACGTGCGAAAAATGTCATGACTTACTTTCTTCTGCAGAACACCAAAACATATTTTGAAAAACGGTGGTAACCAATCAACATTGACTTTCATTGTATAGACACAAAACCACGGAGACATTTTTATAAATATCTTCTTTTGTGTTCCTGAAGAAAGAGGCTTGCACAGCACGACATGAGGGTGAATAAATGACAGATTTTTTACTTTGGGGCGCACTATCCCTTTACAGACTGTGTATTGTTGCAGAATCACCAACTCCATAAATCAAAAATCTTTCGCTCTCACACATGCAAACACTTTCTTGGAACCTTCGTGGGGCGTTTGAGCTGTCAAAATCTACCCGGTACGGTCTCTGGCGAGACAGGAGGTGTAATTGAAGTGTAAATGTATAACAAAACAACCATTACTCATTAACGCTGCTCCGGGTTACGTAAATCATTTGAAACCGCTTTGTTTTTGTCTCTGATCCCCACTGATACTGATTGTGTTTTGGTCATTATCCACCGAGCCCGCTCGCGCGCACCGCAAACACACCCGAGGATGGAGACCACGACAGTGTTTTCAGAAAACAGCAGCTATCTTGTTGTCCACATAATCACATTAGCAAACGACACCCGTCGGGCAGGTTTTCTTAAGCATCACGTGTTTTTCAGTCCTTAGGGCGGATTCTGGCACGCGCAACGCCGGTTTACCCACCGTGCCGCAAACGCCATTAGAAACTCATTTAGACCGCGCCGGCCTCCAAATTTCCAAGAACTAGATGTATGCGCGTATAACAATGTGCTTGGCGCAGCAAATTCTGCTTTTTTTTGGTGAACTAATGGGCTCTTCTCTGCACGGGGAGTTTAAGCAAGATTAATGCTTAACGCAAGGTATCGAGGAAGAGCAAATTACGCACGAGTCTTCGTTTCGCCTCGAAAACGAACGCACCAGAGGCTGCGCGCACCTGGAGTTTCTTTCTTCCGAAAACTCGGTGTCCATTTCTTGTTCTGCTTTTTATCATGTCTGATTTCTTTCCCCGTTCTTTATCATACGCTTGACGCGCGCGCCGGTGTTGCGCCCGCGGGGACGCGCGACGCTCTCCGCGGTGATTACTGTAATTAATTGGATGGAGGGCCTCACGGCGACCTGTTTTGGGATCAGTTTTGAATATTAAGTTGTTGGGAGACCGGTTTGGAAGTGGGTGCTAGAGGAAACGATAGATAGATAGACAGACAGACAGACAGACAGACAGACAGACAGACAGACAGACAGATCGATAGACAGACAGAAAGAGAGATCGATAGATAGATAGACAGACAGACAGACAGACAGACAGACAGACAGACAGACAGACAGACAGACAGATCGATCGATAGATAGACAGAGAGATCGATAGATAGATAGACAGACAGACTGACAGACAGACAAATAAAGACAAAACTCTCTTCATCATGTTTGTTAAGATCCTTGGGGCATTTCTCAACGCACAGAGGAACGTTTTCACTCTTGAGGATGAACATCGTTCCCATAGAAACAGGCACCATCCACCATACAGGTCACCCATCCCTTCATCTCCACAAATCACACGGATGAAGATGTTTCAGAAAGCCTACATGAATAAAATCTGTCCGGGGTCCAAATCTGGCAACCCAACGCGTTGCGCGTTCAAGCAGTCGTTGACGAATCCTTGACTTTGATGGACAGTAGCCAAAGTCTCCTTCCCCGAAGCATCATTTCTACCCAACATCACTTTTTTATTACCTCGTTTCATGTTATTGTTTAGTCTCTCTTTTTCCCTCGGCCTACAAAGCACGAAAAGTCATTTGAATCCGGCCTGCCTCAAAGATCCTCCGGGGGCGCGCGCATTCGTTTGACGTCCGTTCAATGTCTCTCAGTCTCTGCATTATTAAAGTTGTTGTGTTGCTGCGACTCTTTTGTTCTTGTAATAAAGTAGCGCAGGCGTGCCTGTGGTCGCCGAGGTCCGCGTCCTCCGGCGTGAACCCAGATTTCTTTGACAGGCACAGAAGTAATGACCATTACTCTGCGCTGACAGCGGAGCCTCAGTAACCTTATTACACAGAAACCTCACGCGCATCAACCCTTCAGAGTGACCCGCACGAGCTTTCAAAAACGTTCGCAGGGTGGATCTGTCCTCAATTGTTAAAAATGTTTTTGTTGGCTAGACACACGCTTTACTTGTGAGGGCCTATTTTGTAACTCACAAATGCAGCATGTGCAGTCAGTGACGTAGTCAGCTATCATTTTTTTTTTTAAGTCGTACGAATAATTTTAATGATTGCACGTAAAACTAGGGCAAAACTTTTTGTTTGCACTTTTTACACTTATTCAATTTGATTAAAATTCGCTGGATATATATGATATCCCACAATGCATTGCTACTTTAACGCGAAAAAATGCTGTATTCGTTTTTTTCGGAATATTTAAAAAATAGTAGTCTTCTTGCCAAAACACTTGTGTGAAAATCATATCCGTGAATCCGCCTCGTGCTAAACTTGTCGACTTGTTACTTCAAACGAAATTTTCACGTAGACAACTTTTATTTTAAAACCTGCAAATTGCGTTGGGTTGTGAGCGTCTGTTTGGAGAATCACGATGTTCTTTGACTTCTTTAGCACCTCCGAGTCTAATTCTGTTCAGGTGCGAAAAACGTTCGAGCGTGTGAATTAATGAAGCACGAGAAACCGAGTCAGGAACACCTTCCCGTCTGCCACGGTTTATATAAAGATGTTCTTCTAACATCCGGTTCTCTGTTCAGGAGCAGAGACTGAATTAGGAGTAACAAGGTCAAACGTCCAATCACAAGCGATCCCCTGTCCTTTGAATCTCTGTTTTTGATATTTAATGCGTTTGGTCTTTTCACACCTTCAGAAACGGTGTAAAGTGTTAATCCCGGGTGTCAATCACAGGTGAATTTACTGAAAAGTCACGTATGCGATATATCTATATTAAAAAACTGAATTTTAATTTAACCAGGCGCTATATTATATATTATATTATACTAGTATTCAAGTCAGCGCAGACATGCCTCCTTTTATGTAAATCGACGCATAGCTAATCATTCAAATATTAGTTTTATCTTTTAATAATAGCATTTGATATAATTGATAAATATAAAATACGAGTATAAAATATAAAAAATGAAGTATATAAAAAATTCTATAAAATAAAAAATTAAATATACATTTTAACAATAACCCAGATAGCACAGGTATGTCTGTAAGATATACATTTCATATCAAAAACATCTTACAGACGTCTCGGAGACGTATCGCAGATCAGAAAACAATGAAAAAATGTCTTGCAGGTGTAAACGCACACATCAACTATACGTCTCCCAGATGTATGTACGCCATCAGAGAAAGATCAATTTTAAACAACGTTTAAGCACCAGTATCCATCTACCTTATTCTCTAAAACTCTTGTTCTCTCGGCTTGTTCTACTTTGTTCTCCGGTGTTTCTGTATGAATGATTCGGTCAGATGGTAATGCTTCTGACACCCGAGTGATCTGTACATGGATTATAAGGAGCTCATTTGTCTGCTACCATCACTGTTAAGATAGCAGAGTTGTAAAAATATCCTCAGCAATATGCACCGATCGGGTCTGTTGCCGTGGTGACGAGAGAAATACCCCCCCCACACACACTTTATTGAGTTTACTCGAGAGAGACAGATTAAAATAACACAAAGTTTTGGTGCAGCGCAATTTCTGCGACACGTAAAGGGTCACAGCTCTGGTTTTAAAGCTCAACAGCTATTGGGATTTAAAATGATATATTCACTTTAATAAAAATATACCAAGAATATTGTACATATTCTAAATTTATATACTGTGCACTCAGATATAATTTAATATTAGGTTTACACCAAAATGCTTGTATACGCTTTTCTTTAAAGGCCTAAATTTTGTTAAATGAAGATAGTCAAGAGAACGACCCGAGTAAGCCTAGTTATCTACGTAAAAAGTGAGAGGTAGTGTGTAGGAGACGCAGAGAGAGACATGAAGGAAAGCAAATATTTAATGTTTCAAAATTCAACACGTCTTCCAAAATCGCATGAAAACGGACTCAAAAACCTCAGTTAGTAACTACTAAATGTGCATTCAACGAACAAACAAGTGTAAACAGCAGTACAAGAATATCCACCTGCATCTCGTGTCGATCTCTAACAGATTCAATCTATGAAATATTAGTATCTTAGTTTTGCAAATGTGCAGCTTCAGATTCAAACCTGGGTCGCCCGTAAAATCACCACAAGCGTGCCAACTACTAAGCCACGGTTCAGTTTATGAGCTCTATGCTTGTATTACAATTTATTTATTTGTTCTCGGTTGTATATTACTCGTGCACATCAAATACAAGCATTTCCATATCCTCTTGTTAAAATGAAATAAAAACATCTGCCTGAATGTCACGCGACTGTCATCTACCACAGATGTTTGTAAATAGCGCCTATAGCACGTAACGAACAGGCAGGTCGTTTCCAAGGCAACAGTTGCATTTTCAATCTACATTTTCTTGCTTTTCATTTTAAGTATGTATTACCAGATGGTCTCATTTCTTTATGAAGAATCGCGTGATGTCAGACGCCAGTTTGGTAGCGGCGTGGTCTCGTTTCATTTGACCTCTATCTTTGGCCTGTTGCGCCGTCCTCTGCAAAACAAACATTTTACGAAGTCACTAAATATTACAAATGTCTTGCATATTCACATTTCACAAATCAACCTGTGGCTTAATAACATTCTTTTAAACTGTCAATTGTTCTCTATACTATTAAAATATTTAAGATTTTGCGTTCACATACTTGAGTTTGTGCGTTGTGTTTCTCAGCACAGCCTCTAGGGGGCTCTACACCACAAACTATCTACTCATCATCTATGTTCAATTTTTTGCCCGATTGTTTTTCACTCAGCTATTTAAGGATTGTTTTAACCCATCTAGTTTGATGGCACAAGCACTTTAGCTAACTCAAACAAGCAGAATATTGGCAATAGCAGTACGTTCTGCGTCAGTCCTATACTGAGTGCGGATGAGATACGTTACCATGCGATGACAGACGGTGCAAAGTGTTTGAAGGTTTTCCATTGTACACTGGCCTCCTCCTTTGTAAACTGGGTTAATATGATCGACCTGCCAGAATTGGCCTTCCGCCGGATTCTGAATCATTTCATTGAGCTGAAAGACAGAGATTATATATAAAAATATTACAAGTCAAGATTAAATTAAATTAATAACGTTTTTTTTTTAACCAATACATATATACAAATATTACAATTAAAACCAATGACAGTATATATATTAGGGGTGTAAAGAGTTATCTATCAAAACATTGCAATACAAAAATGTAAGATATGTTTTGCAGAACTATGAAATTTTTTTACGATATGACGTCTGTTTAATCCTATTGGTTGAGCTGCCAACACACAACATGCATAATTTTTTTATTTAGTGATTTTACTGGTCTACGAATTTGTTAGCGTTTTTCCTTTTTTAATATTGTTTTAATTCAAATTAATTTAATGTAAAAATACCGTGAAACTATCGGAATCGTGAACCCAGTATCGTACTAGCTACCCTAGTACATATACTATAAAACTATTTAAAATGGAGCACACCACCAATGTAAAGCACAACCACACAAAGCAGATTAAAAGTGTTTGTTGTTGTGTGTAAAGCTTGTTATATTTCTTTTGTTTTCCTTTTTTTATTGAATAGCTACTTTGCCGATCTTTACATAGCCAGTGCTTCTCAGCCCATGGGGAACTGTGGAATATGCAATTCCCAATTCCGCTCGGCCGGTTCTGACAGACCACCGTGGTGAGGGACTCCAGGTGTTTCAGGGGGATTAAAAGCTTCAGTGGAAATAAGCGGGAACTGGAAGTGGAAGAGGCGTTCAGAATGCGAGGAAACCGCAGCCAAAGCGTTGGCATTTCAGTCGGTGGCTGCTGTTTTTAGACTCGCCGTCTCCGGGGAAACGGCGGTGCTAGGAATCAATGGTCTTCCTCTCAACAGAGTTGAGCCAATAATTATCCTAAACCTCTTAGGAGCCCCGAGGGTCGCGTCGGACGATAACCTCCTAGTACTACAGCGGCAAGTTTCGTAGACTTTGGAAGTCGATAAGTCGACGCAACAAAAAACCCAAAGGTGCGTGCACTTTCAAACAGGCGTGCTAGTATCGATACATGAAAACACAAAATAAAACGCGGAAACATTTCTCCATAACAATCCGTCGTGTGTATGACAAGGGGCTTGTTTGTGTGTTGGGGGCACTTAAAGCGTGTTATCGATCACAGCGCAGATGCTCGGGGCTCTAACAGAAAAGCCAAACAAAAATCAAACCCGCACCTCGTAGCAATGCACTGTGGGAAAAATCAATGCCAATCTGACAGACCGGGCGTTCTGTTAACGCTGGATTCTCAGGAGAGGACTGCCAGTGTTTGTGTGTGTTTGTTGGTGTTGGACGCTACGAGAGCAGTTTTTTGTGTGTGTGTGAGACAGTGAACAGCGCTGATAACTCTATAGAGGAAGTCAGAGAGCAGACGCCCAAGGCCGCTAGTGGTTATTGCTTCTGCAAACTAAAGAGGCCGTCTTTATTTATCTTTTTCTGTAAGCAATATTTTTTCAATAAAACGCCGGTGTCGACTTGCTCTCGAATGTTAGAGATAATTTCGACTAATGCGCTTTTGGACACGACTAATGCACTGTAGGGAAAACTCTCAAGACTGAAATTAGTCCTAGTCAAACGGCTAATGCAAATTCGACGAAGAGAACTACTTTAAAAGAAGGTATTAAGGCCAATAAGCAGGAATTAGTTTTGGGGTGAATTTCAGGACAAAGATAGGTCTCGGTTAAAGACAAAATTACACAAATGGTTACATTTTAGAGATTTTTGAAGTGATTACAATTGTCTTCGAGCTCAACAAATATTAAAAAAGGATATTTGTTTGCGCTTTTACGGACTCGCCTGTTTCAAAGGAAGTTGTGCCAACCAGGTATTATCCAACATCTCCTTGCGGTGTGTACGTGGGGCGTCTCGGACCTGCAGGTACAGCTGGTGGGCGTTTAGACCGCAGTGCTGACACACACCCTGTTCCGTCTCCAGAACGCGGGCGCGCATGTAGCCCTGATTGGAGCGCAGCTGGAAGTCCTCCATGCAGGCAGGGCTGCAGAAGCCTCCCGCCCAGCCGCAGTGATTTCCGCTGGGCTTCTGGCAGGACAAACACAGTGGTGTCCCTGCTGAGTCCAGGGCCTGCAGGTAGCCGGATTCAGAGTCCGCCTGGATACACGCGGAGCTCTGGACTTCTCTGCGGACATACATGCAAGCAAACATTAAGAATTTCATTTTCACATTTCTGAAAAAGAGGTGCGAGTGGTGTGAATGGAGGGGTGAATGGCAGTACAAAACAAAACGTTTTCTGTGATTGTGTTTTTGCAAAGTTTAGTAAAACTACAACTATTAAAACAGTTCTGTTTATTGAAATCAAATCAAATATTGTCCTAAATATAACTGACAAACGTAATTAAACGAAAACTAAAAATGTTGGCTTAGCAATAAACTGAAATAAGTTGAGGCACTAATGAATAACCACTTATAACTACTAATATTTCTAATAAAAAAAATAAAAGCCTAAGACTAAGTGAAATAAAAATAATTTTAACTTATTTGGCAACATAGAAACAAATAAATAATTAAAAAGAAACAAATAACTAATAAAATAAACAAGAACATAAAATACATCTATATTCATCTAAAAAATTATAATAATTATTTTACAAAAATAAATAAATACAAAATAAATACAAAACTATACCTCTGGCCACCTCCGCTCTGCACTTTGGTTGGCCGCTTTTTATGTCAATCAGACTAAGTGGGTGGGACCAGATTGTACATTTACTGTACATTCATTTTCTTCATTTAGCAGATGCTTTTTTAATTTTAATTTCAAAATTAGATAAAATAAAATAAATTTTCACAAGTAGTAGTAGTCCTGAAGCTGGGGAAAGATCCATAGAATATTTTTTGTATTTAGGTTTTTATTTTTTATTAATATTTAGAAATAGAGTAGAGTAGAATAGAGTTCTTTTGCATAGACTTTAAACCAGATTTTATACAATGAAAAGTCTGGCTTTGGGTCATTGCATCTGACAAATCGGAGAAAACATTGAGCATCTATCTACATCACTAGCTGATTTTAAGTCCACCATTTATCATACATAGGTAACCACGTGCATGTGTTTTCTCGTACTGACTTGATTAAACTTCATCAGAAAAGGTACATCATGTACACCACAAAACCAACCCTTACGTTTCTCACAGTATTTCTCGACAGATTTCAAAACTCTCCTCCTGTACTCGATCAATTCTCACTCCAACTCTCTCACTTCCTCTCTCCTCCATTTCTTTCACTCCGTCTCCTAAAAATATCCAGCCCCAGACAGCGCTCAGTACGTCGCAATTTTTTCCTCCTGCGGTTTCCATGGCGACGCTGCGGCACTCGCATATGTGTGTGTGTGCGGATTAAGCCCTTATCCTCTGCACTAAGCATTCTTGGGCACATACTACAATTCATACGCACACGCACGCATATCCCGGGGTTTACAAGGTTAACCGTTAGCTACTACACGTAATTACATGCGGAAATGCACTTTCAAAATAAATTGTCACTCGGCGTGCAATATTTTCTCCAGGACCGATGCAAATTCAAAATAGATATATATGTGTCAGCGTCAGTCCCCGCCCTGACTGCGGGGAAAAGTAATTTGATGATCCAAAGCCAAGTGAAAAAAAATATATATATATATTCGTTTTCATTTTTGGATTGGATTGGATACACCTGGGGTAGCAGCCGTCGCAGTTTGGAGTTTGTCGAGATGAAGAGAAGTCACACTGAGGGATTGAGTGAGAGACTGAGAGATCTCATCGTAGACGTACAAAGTCTTTTTCTTTTTTACATACAAACAAAGTGTGAGAGGTAACAGCTGTGGCACATGATCAAAAACCTGTGCCGTATCTGACAGGCGTGTGTTGATGACTTCATCAGATGACGGCAGATGAGAGTTATTCCGTCTCTATTACGCCAGAGTGGCGTTATTGAGATATTATTCAGATTGTGGTTTGTTTATTTGTGTGTGTGGCCACTTCATCAAAACCTCATGGAAACGAATCTCTCCACCGTGTGATTTTTGTCACAAAATGTTGAGATAACGCTTGATGCAAGCAGGTCCGTTCGAGGATTTCTTTCGTTGTTTGAAGGATTTTTCATTTGAAACACCCACCGAGTCCTTCATGCTCTTTAGAAATGTGGGCGTTAAACAATTAAAACCCTTTTTTTGCTCGCCCACATGGTCGCTGAGATGTTCCGAGTGTTTTTTTTAAGCCAACGTTTCCAAGTGCCCACCCACACACCTCTTGATTGCGTTTTACAGGAATTAGTTTGTAGCGTACAAGATCCATTCTCTTTCACGTGTGTTTGTGTGTATCTGTGCTCGAACCTGTCGGTTTGGTTCAGCTGGTTTGGATGTTGAGCTTCTTTTAGGGATGAAACTGTCCTTGGTGATGATGCGGGTAGCTCCGCCCTCTTTCTGGGCCACGGCGATGGAGGTCTGAGCTACGTCGTGCTTAGAAAGATACCTGAAAGCGATCAGAGATTCAAAAGTGTTAGCGAGTAAACTGATAGTGAGAACATTGTGGTATAATAATAACAGTACAGTGTCTTCTATGGTACAACGTGGCAGAGCTGATGTTTGTGTAGCAGAACAGTAAACTTACACCAAGTAATGCGTAGGAACGTCCTCAAATAAAACTCAATTAAAAATATATGTTAACTTAGAAAAACTGTGTACAACATGTATGCCACAGAACTAAAAGTAAGAATCAGCTACAACGGCTCATAACAAAAGTAATTAATAATAAAAGTAATTAAACAAAGAAATAAAAAAAAACATTTAAATACCCAAACTGCTGACAATAAAAAAAAGTTTTACTAAGCAATTGAAAATACTAAAATAGCTGCCAAGAAACAAAATAATTCATAAAAATATTTAAAAATAAATGACAAAAAAAACATTAAAATACTAAAATCACTGACATGAAACACCGTTGCAGGGCTGCTTTAAATACTAAAACTACTGATAGGAAACAAAAATAATTTAAAATAGAAAATGAAAAATAAAATAATGGCTAAGAAAAAAATTCAATATTTAAAAAAATGACTAAAACAATTAGTAAAACTGAAACTAATATGAAAACCGCTGACATGAAAAAAGAAATTTATTTAAAAATGAATTATTACTAAATCTTAAAAAATACTACAACTGCTGACAGAAAATAATATAAACAAAAAAAGGAAAAACTATAACAGCTGACAAGCAAAAAATAATATAATAAAAAAAAAAAATTCTCAATAAAAAAAATACAAAACCAAAGCATTCAAATCTAATACGAAATTACAACAACTCAAAGTTAAATGATGTGAGAGAAAAAATGGTTTGTGATAATGTGATTGACACTCATATCTAAGCCAGTCAGATGCAGACCCCGCCCACCTCTCAGCTGTGATTGTGTGTTGTGTTCTTGCCTGGAGGTGCTGCTGTGTCGTCGCTGTGAGTGTGTGAGCTCCTCCAGGAGCAGAATGGGGCTGTGAAAGACTCTTCCGCTCTTCCTCACCATCCTCTGCCTCATCGCAGTGAGAGAGCTCCACTCGCGCACAAAACGCACAATCTGCCAACACACACATCTTAGACTTCTATTGTTTTAATACTGACCTAACGGTATTTTCTAAATTTTGAAATAAGCCTCATTTAGTGTGTTCAATGGTGATTTTCCTCAATGTAGGGGATTTCAGGTTTATTATACAAGACTGCACATAATATCTTATGAAACTTTACTGTGTTACACGCACACACCTGTCTCCTGTTCTCCGTGCGGTTGAATTCTGGCGGCAGTTCTTCCCAATTCTGTAGTCTAATATCCAAAGGAATAAAATTACAGTGAAGCGGGAGGCCATCCTGCACACACACACAAACAAATGTTTGTTTTTATACATAATGGGGACTTTTCCTAGACATGATGGCTTTAATTCTGTACATTTTCGAATAAGCATCATTTAGTTTCTACAATAATCCTTCTGAATTGTGGTAACTGCTGGCTTTTCTCCACAATGTAGGTGTTTAAGACTTTTATTCTGTAAATAAGAGCCAAAGATGACATCAACTAACCAACCAACTAGCAATATTACGGTATGTCATATTATGCAAAATTCAATTAGGTCACAAAAGTTGCACGAAGGTAAAGCACAAAGACAAAGTTAAATCAAATACGAATGATCAATTTTAACATCAATATGTATAAATATTTTGTTTGTAAAAGTATTATTATATATAATATATAATAATAATAATAGAAACGACACAAAACAATTATAAATAAATAAAAATAATAATAAGAGTCAGTCTAGTATGAATCTAAACTAAACCTGGCGGTGTCACTGAGCCAGAAAGACAAAAATCACTGAACATCTAAAAGTCTCTTGGGTCTCGCAAGGTCATGGCGACAGCAATCCACGCTCGACCCCGCAAAGACGCTCGATACAGGGCTGCCAGTTCATTAAAAGACTGCAACACACCAGGTACAGCTCGACCAGCGTCCCCTAACGCCGTCCACGGGGAGCGACTCGGGCCTTCAGAAAATATTACATTTCCAGCCCACGGCAGGTCTGCGCTCCATATCTTCCTCTGTCTCTCTCAAACTCTGTCATTCATCACGGCTGGGCTGAAATAGCCTCAGGATGAGCTCTTATTAAAAAACTAACCCGGATAATATTTCTCAATCAAAGTCTATTAAGGGCCCTCTGCCTATATCTGCTTCCACTTAATTCAGTTGCACGGAAGCGCGAGAATTCTGTCTTTATACAAACGAGGGATGCTTGATTTTGACTCTTTATTCACCCGGCAGATGAAAATTGTGTTTGGGCTACGGATTGAGACGATACAAGGGACAAAAGTCTGTTTCATGCCAGCTGGTTTGTTTGATGTAAAAGCTGATTTTTTTTACTTTTACACGTTTACATTTTTGTAGCTTTATTTCCCTTTTTTGCGTTTGGATTTAAAATGCATATATTTACAAATGCGACTTTTGGGAAAGGGTTTTGTTTTGATGGCGAACATTCTGATGACAACTGTACGACTCAAACCACCGCGGAGACGTCTCGTGTCCACATTTTTGCAATTTAAGGCTAAATAAATAAAAATGATGGGTTTCTAAAACACTGAAACTTTATTTTTACTATTGACATATTTTAACTTTAAACTTTATTTTAACAGCCCATTTAAATTGACCCAACATTAGCTAACATCAACATAAAAAAGTTGGCAGTTGGGTTTATAATGAACAAGTTTGTTAGCATTTGTCGGTTCAGTGTAAATTAGCTATTAAATTAAAGTTAAAATAAAGTAAAAAATAAGTTAAATATAAAATTAAAGTTTCAGTGTTTTAGAAACCCATTTTGCATACGTTTTCATTTTACTTTACTTTACCACAGGCCTTCACCAACTACTCATTCAAACAACCCAAAGCTAGTTGATTTAAAAAATGTTTTTACACTATTGTAGGAATCCATTTGGAATCCAAATTGTTTTCTAATGCAATAATGCGATGCAATCCCACAATGCAAGGCAAACCAATCAAACTCGCATTCAAAACGCATTGTAAAAACGCCCAGAGTGTGTATGTAAATTCACTGTACCATGCGGCTGTATGAAACACAAACAGTCAGTGATTTGGGTTTTATTGCATGTCGCACCTTGTCATAGATGTAGATCCTGTCCGTGTTTCTGCTGGCGCAGAACTTCAGACTGTCGTACACCGGAACGGAGTCGTCGGACTGCTCATAACTCTGATCGTCATTAGCTATGGGAGACAGAAGTAATAGAGATGAAATGGCAAGGAATTAGAACGAGGGAAAAGGAAACAATCATTACAGTCTGTACCGGCGGATGATAAAGGTCAGGTAGTACCGAGCACTAACGAAGGCTGAAATTCAGGTACAATGTGACCTGAAACGATCCCGCTGTTCTCAAAATTTTGCATCCAGGATTTGCTCCCCACAGCTGTTGGGCATTAATTTGGGTCAGGTTTTCTGTACAGAAACCCCATGAGGCTTAGTTACCAGAACCCTAGTGCCGTCTAAAATAGCCGAGCCGTCGCTGGGCTGACCAATCACACTGTGTTATTAGAGAGCCATTATGTGTACTGTACGCCGGCGAGAGGGCGGAGGTGTGTGTGTGTGCAGTGTCGTAAAGGTAAGACAAACCCAGCAGTATGCAAAACGTGTCTTGAAAATTGCACTTTTTATAAGAATGAACTTCGGCCCGCTATTACCCATATTTCACCAGTATGCGTTATTAGCCGCAATGGCGTTATTGTGAAATTGTTCGTACGTGCTTATTTTTGTCACGTAAGGCTAATCTTCTTAAAAGAACAGTTTATTATATACTCGGCCTCATGTCGTTCTCAACCTGTATGATTTTCTTTTTTCGCAATGGGGGAACCGCGTCACCTTAATACAATGAACACGTATGGTGTTCACAGAACCTTTAAACAACATAAATCTCACACGATTCATAACTAATTGCGATATGCCAAGTTTGATTTATGAGGAGACGTTAAAAAAATGGTGCACTACGAATTACGATTTCAGTGAATTACGTTAAATTTGATTTTAAATTACATTTCGCTGATGTTGACAAAACTATGACAGACACGTTTATTTAACCATTGTGTGGTATTCGGGTGTTTTGGACGCGTTTACAATAATTTTTTGATCAGATTTATTATAATAATTATTTTATTATACAATAATTATTTTTGATCAGATAAACATGTTTTATTTCATAGATCTTTATTTTAAAGTACACTTTTGACAAACATTTGAATAGCATATTTTCCAAAAATGTGATTTAGTGAGGCAAACGTCAAATATTAAGCATGTATAATGTATGCTAACCATTTACGTCTATGTTGTTGTAATTGCGATAAATGAAACGTGTTAAAGTTAAAAAAAAAATTTTTACATCATTTTTTATGGCTTGTGACGTAAATTTACGTGAACTCTGGCCGACTTAGAAAAACATGATCACCTTTCAAGTGTTAAAGCAAAACTTGTTCTCCTTACTAAAAAAAAGTAAGTTATATAGATTTGGAGCAACATAAGGGTGGGACTTGAAATATATTTTATTCTAGATGTACTGTCCCTTTAAGACCCTTAAATTAATAAAGGGGACACTAATAAGTGTGTGAGTAGGTGCTGTGTTCAGACCTGGATCACCACTGGTGTGTGTTCCCGGGGTGGGCTTGTCAACCCTTTCTTGCGTTTCTTGACACGTATGGGTGCTCATTTCCACCCCATCCTGATTGGTCGGCTGGCTCGGCCGTGCATGTGGAGTTTGTGGGGTGCTGGGGGCAGCCGGCCCACGTTCGCTGTCTGCGTCAGAGCTGCAGGTTCCGTCCATCAACGACAAGGCCGGTAATGAGGAAGGCGAACCGGGAGCTAAAGGAGAGAGAGGAGGAGAGCTCGTAAATGACACAGCGGTCACATGTGTGGTGACGTTTCGATTGATTGATTCATAAGAAACTGAAGGTATTTTTCGTTAATTGGAACCTTCGTTAGGGGTTCACATATAGACAGGCCGATACCCATAATTCCCCCATCCGTCCTATGCAAAGGTTTCAACGCGAGCGAAGCTGTTAAAGCCGAGCATGCTGGGAAAAGAACAGATGCCGTCTGTTTTGCGTTTGACTGATTTCCTTCCCTCAAACCAACAGATTCACATCCCTGCCATATGGCGCCACGGGACACGACAAAAAAAGCACAATGCATGTTTACAAGCCACCCTCGTACCCTTCCGTCTTCTACAGCATCCTCCTCACGACGTTCAAATGCATTATCTGTCTCGTATCTGTAGTCTCGCTGTCTCCCTGCGGGGAGGCGATTGTCAGAACGTGACGGGGGACTTCGACCATAATGGCGAAGTTTGACTGCGTCAGGCGAAATTGGTGGCCCGAGATTTAGGATGTGCGAGGACGAGTTTGATAATTGCGGCGTGCTCGCTTCCAGCTGACGGGGGCCGCTAATGAATTTCCACACCTCTCGTTCGCTTGCGTTTCACCTCTCCTCGGTTTCACACCACCCCTTCTTGCTTTGCGTTACCCTTTCTTCCCCGCGTTCTCTCACCCTCTCTTTCTCTGAAAGGTCTCGTATGGATCTTCTGAAATGTCAGCTGAATTTGTGAGAAGGCGAATGAAAGCGCCACTGCTGTGCTGTCTCTTAACGAGCGGCCTCGCCGAAAGAAAGCCAGACAGCGGCTAAAAACATCTCCCGCTGCGCATCTGAACCCTCGTCACTGTCTAAAGTGGCCCGCCGCGCCACCTTCGTGGCTGCAGATCTGCCACAGTCCGGCGTGGACGGCTCAAAAGACGATTTCAATCGGGGGAAATAAAGTGAAGGAAGGAGTGTAAATAGCTAACAGCTCTACGGAAGATTTAAACTGATGCATTATGGGAGTTTTCGGAAGAATGCAAATAAAATGTACAGTGGACGATAAAGCTACAATCTGTAACTTGTGTCTCACTGTTTGAAGCATAAAATTGCAGGTTAAGATACGTACTTATTTTTTACGCAATGAAATTGCTTACGAAATTGCACTCGACAGCGCAAATTATTGCGAATCGTGTGTAAGGCAAGGAAAAAGTTGAACACTTATTTTTTATGTACTTGCTCAATAACAGATTCTGGTTTATTTTTAACCCCCCAAAAAATTACTGCGGCTATAATTTGTTTTAATAGGTAACACATTCACGGCCACGGATGTGTGAAAGTCGAGGGTCACCGGATAAAACACCCAGCTCTTGTAAACGCTCGGCTACAATTTTAAAAGAACCAAAAAGCAATAAATGTTTATCGAAGTACAAACGGATACAATTTTATAACCATAAAAAGGAAAATACACACATAGGAGAAACATTAAAATAGTAGATAAAACATAATTTAGAGATCTGTGGACGTGAAGATATTGTGGTAGAATAACCTAGAGTAACCACTTACAAAAAAAAGAAAAGTTGTATTATGAAAGAAATTCAAAACAGAAATGCATTAAACGATCCGGAGACGATTCTGTACGTACACCAGCATTTGGATCAACGTCCTTCCCCAGCGTCTAGTTCTGATTTTGTGTGTGAAAGATACCTGACGTTTCTCAGCAAACCGATCGCCAGAGAAATCTGGGAATGTGGCGTACCGTAGCCGACGTTTCAAAATCACAGCCTTTCAATATGATCTGTGCGTGCATGTGTGTTTAGGAGCTGACAAGATGTTACAGGTAAAACCGGGCCCGTAGACATAAAGCAAATTGTGACACTGCAGTGTGTGATGTTGGTGTCGTGCCTGAGCTGTGCGGCTGTGTTTCTTAACAGCAACGTCGTATAGTAAGTAAGAGAGAGCAGAAAGAGGATATTACTCACGACTGAGTTAACAAACAGCGAGGTAAATGTGAAAATAAGTGCGAGAACGAGACAAGTGTTAGATTGTGTTTTTTTAACGCGTAGGAAACTTTACGGCCGTGACTAATTTAGCAAGAAATCACACAAACGTCATTGTTTTAACGTTATGAGTTGTGACAGAGATTGCAACCTTTTATAAGGAGAGAATATTATTTAAAATGACAGAAAATATCCTTTTTTTAGGTTTAATAGAGAATTTAAAGGGCCAGCGTACCCAAAAATGAAAATTATGCCACTGCTTTCTGAACCAGTTTGAAAGGCAGAACACACATAAATCATTTAGAAAATTGTTACAGTGAAAATTTATGATAAAAGTCAGAAGGGTTTGGAATGGCCTGTCAAAATATCAGAATTTTACTACACGGTTATTGTGAGAAATATCACGATTAAAATCTTTTACAATATCTTTTGAAATTAAAAATAACAGTGCTATCACTAAAATTCATCTAAATTTAATTTAATTTAGCAGTATTTTTGGGGGGGTCAATTGAATCCATATCAATAGTCACAGTTATTAATATCACGGTTATTGTCAATACTGTTATATTGTGACAGCCCTAGTTTGGAACGATACAAGGGCAAGTCAATAATTGGCAGAATGTAAATTTTCTTTATAAACAAACCCTTTAAATTTACGATAAAGTCACAAGGGTTTGGAATAGGGCTGTCACAATACCCAAATTTTACTACATGGTTATTGTGAGAAATACCACGATAACAATATTATTGCAATATCTTTTGAATTAAAAGTAGTAATGCTATCACTCAAATTCTTCTAAATTTAGTTTTATTTTTATTTTGCTTTTTCTTTTTTTTGGTCAATTGAATCTATGTCAATAGTCACAGTTATTAATATCACGGTGATTGTCAATACTGTTATATTGTGCCTGCCCTAGTTTGGAACGATACAAGGGCAAGTAAATAATGACAGAATGTTCATTTTTGGATAAACTAACACTTTATAGAAGAAACGGTTGGCTTTCAACACATCAGAGCAGGGAAATAAACACACGGATAAGACAGCAACAGCTGGCCTGGTGTGCGCTTATATCGTGGTGTTTGATTTTACATCACCAGCCTGTTGTCAGGGGACGGATTGACGCTCTGATCGATGGCACTGGATTTGATGGCGAAAACAAAAGCTCGCGAAGATTTCACAAAGTTTTCCAGCGGTGACGCTGAATGAAAGCGGCATTCTTGATTTGACAGGTGACAAAATCCATTCCGCCTGACTGTGGCCGTGATAATGACTCGTTTTCAATGCGATCTATTTCTGTCGTTCGGCGTGCACGCCTTCTTGTTTCTTCACGCCGTTTCTGCCCGTCTTTCGTTCTCCTTTCTCGCGGAACTTCTGGATGGAGATGACACGGGGAAGGAGGTTTTGACGTGATTTTGCAAAGGATCAGATGTTCTTTTATAAAACCGATCAAACACAAAGGGGTCCAAAAGCCTGAGACCACATCGGAAAATCTGGGATATGAAATCTCTGTTTTAACATGCCAATAGAAGAAAGTTTGAAGGTTTTGAAATGTAAACAAAGAAACTCTATGATCCATGAAATGGATCAATATTTAAGTTGTGGAACAAATAAAGCAAATGTGTTGATTCAAAAGGCCAACTTTTTTGTTTCATTGAAGCACACACGCTCTCAAAAGACATAGAGAACTGCACATTTATCTTCATGTTTTAACCTTTTTACATTTATATGTTGATAATATAAAAATCATTTGTTTGTTTATCATTTCTTTAAGCAATTTTAGGAGAAATATCTGAAACTATGTTCAAAAACTTTAACAACTAAGAACGTCATTAAATCTCCTGAGCTATGAATTGGAGTTAGATTTGTACTGACATTTCTCCTGTAAAGAGCAAAACAGACAAACAAAAAAACTTTATGTAAATATATAATAAACGTTATGAGCAAATGTGCTTTCTGACATCACCTTGCTGTAAGTTTCGCGGGGTCTCGCACATCTCGCAGCGAAGCAAGAATCCATTGTTGGAGAAGGTGCAAGCCGCACAGCTCCACTTCTGATTGTGTCGCGCCCCCTGCAGTCCCGCGGAGAGCCTGCGGGGGGCGAACAGGGGGCTTTTCTTACCCTTGTGCCGCGACAAGGGGCTAACCTGCTTAAAACGCTTCACCTGGGGGGAAAAGTCATCCCCCTCGTTCGAAGTGGGATTCTGGATCTCCGGGGTCCGTTGAGGCTCCGCCCCTTCCGTTAACCGAGCAGGCGGAGGGCTGTCAGGAGACTGTTGCTCTGCTCTTTTGCGTTTCTTTTCTTGACTGCCAGAGGGAGAAAAAAACCGAGCGGATGTCGTGCTGTTTGTCCCTTTCGAACTGTGGAGGAGAAACAACGTATCAAGTTGACAAGTGTTGGAACTTGGATTAATCTACCAGTAAATTTGATAGCAGGTTGACTAAAATATCAACTCAACTCAATTGCTTCCTAAGTGTCTGTAGGCCCAGTCTTCTTTTTCCTATAATTTGTTAAAAAACTTCTACCTACGTGAGAAAATAAAACGGCGTCCTTGTCATCTCCAGCATCTCCCGTCGTAGCCTCGCTCGGCGTCCACGCCCGCGCAAAGTTCAGAAAGTCCCATTTCTCCTTGTCTCCCTCCTCGGCTTTCAAATACTCCTTCTTGCCGTTCAGAGCGCTGCCTGTTACGGTTTCCTGTCCAATATCATTTGAAAAAATCTCGACATATGAAAGCAATATTGCATAAGTTGCAAACAGCTGAGTCCTTATTTTAAGCCGCAGAACTTGAATATTGTGCTGCCGCTCCCTGTTATTTCAGAACAGGTGAAATGAGGTCTCGCACAACTTCGCTAATGCAATATATATTGATTATTTTACAACAAAAAAATCTCTTCTGAGAATGATGTGTCCACCGATTCAAATACGGAGGCCTGTAAAACTGCTTATAAATTCACAGTGAAAGAGTTTAAATGCATCAAGCCAGACGGATCTGAAATAGCTGACGCTGTTTGCATGTCAATCCATTTCATTTTGTCAATGCTGAAATACGTTTTCAATTTATGGTTTTTTTTTGGACTACATCACCCTTACGCACATGTTTAGTCCCCTTTAAAGGTAAAATGGGATTTCTGATTTGAGGTGAGGAGACCGCAGATGTACCTTTCTGTTCAGCATTGACCACATGACGGTGTCAAAAGTTCCTTTAGCGATCAGGTAGTGGATGTGCACGACGGCCGTTTGTCCAATACGGTGCGCGCGGTCCTCCGCCTGTTTGATGTGTCCAGGGTTCCAGTAGAGTTCAGCGAAGACCACATGAGAGGCGGCTGTGAGTGTCAGACCCTAAAGAGAAGCAGAAAGCTTCTTTAGTACTTTTATTTTTCTGTTCATGTATGTATAACTAGATTAGTTTAATAGGTGTGTGAAAATAATTTAATGTTTCTGTGGATTGGCAAAACTCATTTATTCTTTCTTAAGATAATCACAGAGTCACAGGTTGTGAGGTCTGGTGTTGAAAAAAATGGGTCATTCTCACGAAATCTTAGTTTCAAGATGTCAAACATGAATTTCTTAAAAAACAAAAAAAAAATCTTTTGATTCAATAAAAACAAGGTACGACATGTTTACAACCATTCATTTCTGAATCAGAACCGTAACCATTTAAAACATTTAATGCCATGTATGTTTTGCTAAAAAAAGCGAAGCCATGATGCCTAAGCAAGTTTTTATTTATCATACACAATAAGACATTAATAAAGTATATTTGAACGGAAAAATATTATTTTTTTTAATGCAGAAAACTACCTGTCTCGGTTATGAGAATGAAAAAAAAGAGAATATTAAGCTTTTAACTAAAAACATTTTTAAGTAATCTGGTAACCTGAAAGATACTGGCAGATGTATTTCTTCACATAAAATCGAGCTTCATGTAAATATTTTGTGTCCCTTTTGACAGTCTTTTAAAAATGTTATGGAGGATGAGAATATGAGTCGTGGACACTTCTTGTTTCCACCATGTCTTCATTTTTATTATACATGAATATTCTGTCAATGATTTAGTTTGTCATTCGAGAACATTTAATAGTTTTTTCCAGAATATTTAAAATTGACTTTGTTTAAATTACAACATATAATGCACTTTGGGACGCGTTACGCCGAAGAGAATTTCAGCAGAAAAGCAATAAAATGCATAAATAATTCATTCCCATATCAAAATGATGCTTTGTCCAAGGTAGAGAATGCGTTTATGTTGATAATTTTTTGTGTGTTAACAAATTATATTAAAAGTATAGTTCACCTAAAGATGAAAATTCTCTCATCATTAACTCACTCTTAGATCGTTCCAAACCTGTATAAATCATTGTTCTGCTAAACACAAAGGAAGATATTAGGAAGAATGTCAGTAACCAAACAGATCTCATCCCCCATTGACTCCCATAGTATTTATTTTCCCAACTATGGGAGTAAATCGGGAATGAGATCTGTTTGGTTGCTGACATTCTTCCAAATATCTTCCTTTGTGTTCAACGGACAAAGAAATTCGCACAGGTTTGGAACACTCTGAGGGTGAGTAAATGATGACAGAATTAACATTTTTGGGTGAACTGTCCCTTTAAAACCTTGACTGTCGTGATGTTTCAGGGGTTTTGTGAGAATGTCCCAAATCGTAATTCACATGAATATTCCGATAATGATTTTTTTGTCATTTGAGAACATCTAGAAGAACATCCAATAATTTTTTTCCGAATGTTTGAATTTTACTCGGTTTAAATTACAACATATAATCCACTCATCAAATCGGTACGCGCTACGGCAATGAGAATTTCAGCCGAAAAAGCAATAAAATACGTAATTCATTCCTATGTTAAAATTATGCTTTGTCCAAGGTATAGAACACAATTATCTTTATTATGATCATTTTTTGTGTTACCGAATTATGTCTTATAATTAAAATCTGCCATGTTTCAGTGGCGTCGTGAGTGACCCAAATCGTAATTTAATGATGTGTTGTGTTGGGTATAATGAAATGTGGTTTGATGTTTATGAGGTTGAGCACCTGACCGGCCGCCTGTATGCTCAATATGGCCACACGTGTGCTTGGTTCATTCTGAAAGCGATGGACCAGTTGGATCCTCTCAGCCGATGGAACGCTGCCATCAATACG
This sequence comes from Triplophysa siluroides, assembly GCA_006030095.1. Lineage (NCBI taxonomy): Eukaryota > Metazoa > Chordata > Actinopteri > Cypriniformes > Nemacheilidae > Triplophysa > Triplophysa siluroides. The sequence continues at coordinate 484,634 of VCII01000022.1, forward strand.
GATATAACCAGCCTGTAGGGAACATGGGAAAGAGACACAGAGAGAGAAGACAAAGTCACATAGTGTCCCATCCAGACACCACAAAACAAAACAAAAAAGTTTTAGGTCACCCAAAAATAAAAACTCTGTCATTTATTCACCTTCATGACATGTGAAAAACGAAAGAAGATATTTTGAGAAATGTCTCCGTTTTGTGTCCTCATCATGGAAGTCAATGGGGTTCAACGTTGTTTGGTTACAACGTTTTTCAAAATATCTTCTTCAGTGTCACGCAGATTGTTCAATTTGCAAACGCGCTGCAGAAATCATACCACAACATGACACATCCAATGTCTGCCGTACAGTATTAGCGTGTGTGTGCTGCGATATCTGGCAGCGTGTACATAGCGAGCATCATCATCTTCCCGCATCGTCTGACAGCTTCGAAACACAGGTGAAGCGGCGTGCAACACCTCTCTTTCCCTCGCCTCCCCTCAGAACTTCAAAACTTTTCTCACCCGTTTTAATTTTAGCTTCCCCCTTAACTCTTTTCCATCTCTCGCTGGGGGGTGCGAGGAGCGTGACAGGTGCGAGAACGGCAGTGTTTGCTTGCGATCGCACCTGCCGGCGCGAGGCCCCGGTCCCCCCTCCTTGGCGAGATGCGTAAGCAGCAATTAACGACAGGATGGAGAAAAAGCAGAAGAACATTTTCACAGTCTCCAGGATCAAACGTCTGGCCAGAGAGCAATGAAAAAGAAAGCGAGAGAAGAACCGAGAGGGGGATGAGGGAGCAGATAGAGAGGAAATTGACAAAACAAGCCCTCATTAAAACAGTGAGACATCTGTGAAGGTAGCGTGTCGGCAACCAACCAGGCTCTTTAGGGTGCAAAGCGTTTTCAGCGTGGCGCTGCGCGAACGGAGACGAAAAGATAGATTGCTGGATTGTGGTGAAAGATGAATCAACAGCTCTGATAGGGAACGAAAATGGATTTGTCAAGTGATGTGATACAAGTTTTGTAGTTATGTGACCCACGAGTCTCCGGAAAAACTCAAAAGTTTATGACGGAGTTGTCGGGTGTGGGTGAGATTAATGGATGCGAATGTATATTTTGGCTCAGAAGAAATGCAAAAGGGTTTTTCGTTCTGTTCCTGAGAATGATCTTAGTCTTGCATAAATTGAATAGCAGCTTCGGACCAATTTTGCTAATTATTCTTAAAGGGACAGTTCACACAAATACAAAAATTCTGTCAACCTTTATTCACCCTTAAAACCTGTATTTGTCGCTTTCGTCTGTGAAACACAAAAGAAGATATTTTGAGAAATGTGTCAGTGGCTTTTTATCCATACAATGGTTTGGCTACCAACATTCTTCCAAATATCTTCTTTCGTGTTTTGCAGAAAAAAGAACGTCATACAGGCTTGCAATGACAGGAGTATGAATTAATGATGCAAGACTTTTCATTTTTTAATGAACTGTCCCTTTAAGATGCCCAAACTTCATTTGAGGCCCAGGTAGCATCAGGGGCTGGATTAACAAAACATTTTTGAAAGAAAATTCTTCTTGACTGCCATATTAGGAATGTTCTGTATTCCCGGAAAAAATCTTAGGACAGTTCTTACCTTCATTTCTCAAAATTTGGAAGAATCCAAATTCTCAAAACAAAAGCTGTCGTGAATATCATCTTAAAATGAAGCCTCACGGTTGTCTTAAATCTCGTTTAAAACATGTATTTGGTTGTTTTACATGTGACGTGTTGGGTATGGAGCCAGAATCATCATTTTGACATTTACTTGCCATCCATTTTTATATTGATATAATAATGATAAGGACTAGCTCCCATACTTTAGCTTTCATCATTAAAAACGTTGTGCGTTTTACATTTATTCTGGTACAAAGCGACTCGAAACGGAGAGGGTCACAAAAACTATAGCGTAGTAACACACAAAAAGTATTGTAATGGTCTCAATATAATTTTGTAACGCTTGCTAATGCTAACATAAATGCTAATAGGGCTGTCAAAAGATTAATCGCGATTAATCGCATCCAGAATAAAAGTTTGTGTTTACATAATATATGTCTATGTACTGTGCATATTAATTATGTTTTTATAAATACAAACACATACACATGTGTACATATTTAGGAAATATTTACATGTATTTATTTATATTCACCAACAATTGAAATTATATATAAATGTTTAATACTTTTTAGATTTTTCTTAAATATATGCATGGATGTGTATGTGTTAATAAATACAAAAGTATTATGCACAGCACACAGATATACATTATGTAAACACAAACTTTTATTCTATATGCGATTAATCGCGATTAATCTTTTGACAGCCCTAATATATACAAAAGAATGTGAGGTGCTTGTTACACAAATAAAGTTTATTGTGTAGATGAACATATGCAGTTACCACACGAGCAGGCCAGTGAATCATTGACAAAGCATATCATTTTATTCCCACAAAAAAAATTAAGATGTTCTTTAGAAAATATTGTAATTAATGTTTGAGAATCGCACCCAAGAACATTCTCACAAATTTTCCTAAAGAACAATCTCATATTTTGTCTTAAGAAAAGTTTTGTGAATCTGGCCCCTGCACAAATTTGCTTACATTATAAATGATAAACATCTTAAAGACGTCCTCTAAGGACATCTGACATCACAGAGACGTATTGCAGGTGAACAAACAATAAAACGTCTCCAAGATGTATGTGTGCGATCATGTGTGTGATCATGGAGGACTGTTGTATCTAAAAACGGACCGAACGGACGGTTTCAACTAATGGTTTGTATAAACACACCCACCTGATTGACAGCAAAACTGTGAGGTAAAAAAGGCCCCATTCTTCCATTGTAAGAAAGAACCGGTGGGCCGCTGCAGGAATCTGTTAAAGCAGAGAATGAACCCTACCCGGGGAATCAACCCCTCCTGTTCACTCTCTCTCTATCTTTAACACTGTCAAGCCCTTTTATGCTGTTTTTCTCTCTCTCTCCTCTCTCTCTCTCTCTCTCACACACACACACCACACACACTTCTTCACCTTATCTCTCATTCCACTCACACAAAACCACAGACGTTCTCTCTGATTGGGTCAGCGCGTGTGTGTGTGTTGGGACAGCGGTGTGACAGGCTTTGCTACCGGCTGATTTAATGAACAGTGTGGAGGTGCTGACATACTTTCACGAAAGTCTCGGCGATGGCCTGCTCTCTCTCTCAAACACACACACCTTGGCTTCGATGACAGCTTCGGTACACGCCTGCAGCATGCTGAGATGATGAGCGAAGACGAGAAACTTCAGCTCCTCCGTCTCCAACATCATCTTTATGTAGTCCTTCACCGCCCCGGCCTGGAAAAAGGACGCATAAATTATGTCAGAGCGCTAATGGCCGTCCGTGAAGTACAGCATGAACTAATGGGGCAAAAATCACAAATTATGTCGGACAGGCCCGGCGTTAAATCCGACAGGATCAGCCACAATTGAAACCGATACGGTCTTATACAATAGCGTTAAAAAGTTTGAAACACTGTTTAAATGTATGAAACTGCTTTTGTTTACAAAAATATAACTGTAAGTAAATAAACTTGGACCAAATAATAAAGAAAAAGCAGCCAATAAGAGCCCACAATAGACATTTCTTCAATACTGTTTGACAAGAGACCTTGAAAAGCTGGCTGATAAAGCAAATTCCAGGCAAAGTGTGTTTACAATTGTTTATTCCATTTTGATGACTTTATTATTATTATAGACCACTTTGGATGACGTTAACAACGCTGGTTCAGAACAACTTTCTGTTTCGATTTTTTAACATAACAAAAACGTTTTAACAACCTACATAACAATTAAGATTTAATTAGATATGTAAGATTTTATATAATAATACAAATAAATAAAAACTCAAACCGGAAGATTAGATCGTGCAAAGTGGTCTATAAATATAAAGTAAAATAAATGGAACTTAACATATACACATATATATATATATATGGTAAATCTTGCAACATAATTCCTATAGTTACAATAAGAAAGAGTTTCACAACATGCACATATATCTACTCTCTCTCACTCTATACATGTGTGTGTGTACACATGTGTACGTATTACATTGAAATTTATTTTCTTAAATTTGTAATGTGTATATATATTTACGGTTTCAGCGTCAACAACAAACCAAACAAACTTTATGTGGCCCAAACTTAACTTCCACAAATAATCAATAACCGTTGAGTAGTTTAAATTAACTTTAATACAATTGACATACAACAAAATATTCATGTAAATTAAATATGGAGTAAATTGTTATGAGCAAACACAGACCAGTAATGAGCTTCGGGCCAGGCGTGTGAGTCAGATAAATCAGACTATATGATAAACGGTAGATATACTGACTCTGATGCCACTTTATAAACTGTATTTGAAGAGCAACCACCCAGAAAACCCCAAAAGTTACGGGGCGTGACCCAGTTTATTCATATCGGAACCAGTCTTCCACTTCAGAGACACATCAGATCCCTCTGCATCTCTACGCTTTGAGATAATTTCATCGTGTAAAGCCGTTATGTTTTGGAGAGTTGTTAAAACGAGCCAGTGTATCAAGTCATTAGCCGGCAGACAGGCCTCTTTTCCCCGAGTTTCAAAGCTCCGCTCTGGTTTCTCATTATTGAAGAGTTTTGCCTTTTTAATATCGTCTAATTGGCGCCCAAAACTCTCGTCTGTGAAGGAGCACTAAAGCTTCTCAGTGTGTGTGTGTGTGTGTGCGGTGGCTCCGGTTCACTCATTTTCACTTGGCAAAAAAGAAAAACATTTCAAAAAGTGACACCATCCCTGACACGGCACAATTTCTGCCCAGAGAGAAAGAGAGAGAGACGTACAGCGAGAAAGACACGCACACACACACAAAGAGAGAGAGAGAATATCATCTCAGTGGCAAACAATAAATGAAAGAGCCAACAGGACAAGAGCAGCGGGTGCGAGAACACATGGGTCTGACAAATTAAAAACACACGCTCGCTCACAAAGGGAAGCTGGTCTGGGAAACACACTGCTTTCACAGGGAGCCAGGTTTAATACACACCCGCCGTCAAACACACACACACAGACACGCACACACGCAGCGGAAGGCTTCATTCAGGACACACGCTGTGCTTAGTAGGACGATAAAAAGTGTCTGTAGCTTAAATCGCACAAGAAAACGGCCAAAACTGCTGGAGGATGAGAAATGTGTAAGTGCGTGTAAGAGCAAACGACGGCCTACAGGATAGTCCCGACAAAAAAGCCTACCGGAATAAACATCATTAGTGTGCACTCAAATTTGTCATTTGTATCGTGCCTGTGACCATCTTTGAAGTGATGGTGCACAGTACAAACGACAGCAAATGGGGTTTTGTGACGTTTTGTGGTGTTAAATGGTTCCCCTTAGACTTAAATATGCAGTTGTGTTTAATAACGCAACAGAAAATAAATAATACAAATTCTAATTGGTCAGTTTTTGTTGTCATGTAAATATAGTTATATTTACAGTACATATTTATAAATAATAATTATTATAAAGTGTAATATAATTTATAATAATATGTATAGTTACACTCTAAAAGAAATCCGTAAAAATAGGGCACAATATAATGTTTTAAATTTTTTTACAGTAGTTTTACCTGTATTTTACATTTTGAATTGCATTAAATTACATTTTAGCATTAACGGAAATGTCCATAAAATAAATGTACTTCTTCCAGTACTTTATCTGTTTATTTAAAGATTTTTTACAGTGCATATTTAATAGTCCAAACCCTTGAAAATAGTGCATAAAAAAAGAATAATGAAATGTAATTCATTTTTTATTACTTTTAAATACTTTTGCTTATTTATACGGTCATATATTTACAACGAAATGGGTGTTCTGAACACCACATTTGCAAACGCAGCTCGCATCGGTGAGGCATAATGGCAGGTCTCATCTGGGTAAAGCTCATAAAAACAGCTTGTTAAGACTCGGAAACACCGACATCTACAAGAAAAAGAAAGGAAAACATGTCGGACGATAAAAAAGGGTCAGTTTAAGGGTCGCAGCCGTGCCGGACCGCCCCCCCGGCGCTCGTTCCCATGGCAATGCCACGGTGTTTGATGTGGAGAACAGAAGGGCCGGTTGCCATGGCGGTCGTTAGCGGAGACATCACGCTGTCCCTCATCGTTAGAGAAAAAACTCGCTGCAGATGGCATCCGCAAACATTCTCAATCCGGCGTTTCGCAAATCCGTTGTTAAATATTTCGCCTCTGTGTGGACCGAACTTCACACGGAGATGGTGAGAGGTGGAGCTACAATGCGAATCATTTTGTTTTATTGGACCGTACATGGTGCCCTATAAATGCACATATTAAAATTAGGCATGTGATTCGACCTGGTGTGAAAAAGACACAATTTGACACCGTGAACACATTTTTGCTCACATACACACAATACCTTGGCAATGGCCGTCTGCTTATACATGTGTGTGATGAGACTCATCACCTCCACAAACTGATTCTCACTCTGAGAACTCATCAGCTTCTCCCACTGCTCGAAACTAGCACTCGCTTCCTGTGTGAGAGAGAGAGAGAGATGATCCAGCACAATTAATGATATCATAAACTGTCCTACTTTCCACTGTTTGGCTAAAAGAAGCAGGGAAAACTGTAAATAAAAGAAAGATGGTTAGGAGGAGAGAAAGCGAGCGCCGGAGAGAGAGGGGAACGGAGACATAATTCCCTGAAGTTGCAGAACGACTCCTCGGGTCATGTGACCCGCCCAATTATAGCGCTACAGTGACAGCAGAAGCGCAAGATGGAAACACACGGTGCCGGCGCTATAAATCACACACGCTCGCGCGCGCGCACACACACAAGCAGCAAGTCCTGCTCCTAAAACAAACGCATATTGTTCTGCCTGCGCTCACACACACGTTCCGGAGCAGCAGCCGGGCTTCTGGACATCAAAATGACAGGAAGTGGAGGAACGATGGAAGGAAATGGACCGTTTGAAAAGATACACACAAATGTTAATTCTTTTAAACGCTCAATGATAAAACGTTGTTTCATCATTCATACTTTGGTTAGGTAGATATAGATAATATGTGGGAAATTATAGGAAAAAACGATGTATAGATAAATAATCATACAAAAAATGTGGTACATTTATGTAAATTGTATGTAATATGCATGTTATTATGTTACATATGTAAATTGTATAGTCATGAAAGATTATCATATTTATGCTATTGTATGCATATGGTACTTTCGAAATCCTGTGTAGTACAAGATGTGCAAGTTATTAATCTTTACTGAAACTAAAACTAAAAATAAGACATTTCTGTTAATTTAAATACAAATCACCCTAGATATTGTTAAATATAAAGTAAAATAAGTTTGTTTTAGTTGTTATTTATTAACTGAAAATAAACTAAAGCTAAAACATAAATAAAATATATTATAATAATATAGCTAAATAAAATAAACAAATTAATTATATATTAAAATGTATATTAATATTAAGAAAGCAACAATCACCTAAATTATAACTTAAATATAATAACAAAAAACTACTAGCTTAAATATGTTTTCTGTAAATACACTTCAAAATTACATTTCACAATATTGAAGTAAAATGCAATATAATAATTTGCCAAATAATGCAATTTGAGTTTGTAAAATCAATTTATATTGTATTAAAAACTGAAAATTAGACACCTAACATGCACGTTTCGAATACTTTGTTACAAAAACATCTGACAATGTCAATGCACATGTGCGATATTCTGATGATTCTGATTATTTCAATATATTGTGCAGCCCTATTTGCAACAATGCAAAATTGTGAAAAGCGCTACAAAAAATAAATTGTAATTGAAATGACTATAAACATTTCAAACATTGACTTTTATTTTGTGATTTTTACCATAGTAAATGTTGTAGATAACACTGTCTGGTGAGACATTAGCAAACACTAGGTATGTTTGTAAAAATAGACGTTTAAATTCGGCAGCGAGGGTCAGCCTCGTTGGCAGGCTAGCAAACGAAATTCGATATCCGCCCGAAGTGTCCGGGGTCTGCGTTTGCTCTGCCCAACTGTTCGTTAAAACACGCTTCGTTAATTTTAAAAGCGATCTGGCAGGATTTGGGTTAAGGTTGAGAGAGCTGAACATCTGTCCTCAGGACCGCTGTGTGTAAACCCGTTATGGGCTGCGTGTCCGGGTGTGTGTGCGCCGTACGTTGACAGGAGATGATTTATGAAGTCCTACAGCAGGTGAGGTGCTCTTTGTGTGTCTGAAATCTGACACACACACAGAAAATTTGCTGTACAAGCAGTTCTGCCCACACACGCTCATTATTTTGAGAGACACTCGGGGAGAGAGATATAGACAAAAGAAACGCTGGAGAGGGAACGAGAGATGGCAATTATGGCTGGCCTATATGTTGAATATATACATTATGTATTCACGGTAATTATACTGGCTATTTTAAAATATGCCAAATTTTGAATATTGCAGTGCTTTAAACATGTGTGAGTACGAGAAAGTGTGATTTGCGTAAAATAAAAATGGATGTATAAAAATGTAAACTTTTTTATTCTTTTATTACATATTTCTACATTGTTTGCAGAAGTCTCTCCAGCATATGTTAAAATATGACATTAAAAGGGAATAGAGGGATTGAACTGGATGGAAGGATTTTCACACAACACCTCTCCAGTCCGCTGAAAGTTCAAGTGAAAATAAAGGGGAAACGCCTAACATTTTTTTAGGCCACGCCACAAGTTTACAGGCGAGTGGCGCTAACGCGCGCTAGTTATCATTGCGTTCTGTTTTGAACGCGTTCGTTCCCTGAATAACGTGCTGGGGGCTCATTGGGCTGCCGGAGAGAAAAATAAATGTGAAAATAAAGGAGAGTGATCAGAGACAAGCGAGATGAAATGATAATTTGTGTTAATCGGATACTATTGCCTAGCAACAGGCACTGGGCGGATGTACCGGGGTAAATCACTGTATTTAACTGCTTTTGTTCTCTTAGTTCAGAACAAGTGATTATAAAAGTATAGAGAGAGAGAGAGATTTATCAAAGAACTAGAGAGAGAGAGAGAGAGAGAGCGAGAAGAGTGAGAGAGAGAGAGAGAGAGAGATAGAGAGAGAGAGAGAGAGAGGGAGAGAAGAGATGAAAAGAGGAGGAGAGAGAGAGATAACTCTCTTTCTCTCTCTCTCTAGCCTCTGCTCCTCAGACTCCTTCTTCTTTGATGCCTCTTTAGAGTCCCAGAATCAGACAGACACATAGATAGATGGATAGACTGTCAGATGGATGAATGGTCAGAGAGACAGAGAGAGAGAGAGAGAGAGAGAGGGAGGGAGAGAGAGACAGACAGACAGAAAGAGAGACGGATGGATGAATGAATGAATAGTCAGACAGACACATAGATAGATGGATAGACTGTCAGATGGATGAATGGTCAGAGAGACAGACAGATGGATAGATTACATACAGATGGACGGACAGACAGATAGATGGATTGACAGAGAAATAGAAAGAAAGACAGACACATATATAGAAATATAGAAAGATAGATAGAAAGACACACAGACAGACAGAGAGATAGAAAAAACGACATACATATAGACAGATAGCCATCCAGATAGACAGAGACATACAAATATAGAAAGACAGAGAGATAGAAAGACAGACAGACATATGGATGAATAGACAGACAGACAAATATACATAGAGATAGAAAGAGAGACAGACGGATAGACAGAGACATAGAAATATAGAAAGACAGAGAGATAGAAAGAGAGACAGACGGATAGACAGAGACATAGAAATATAGAAAGACAGAGAGATAGAAAGACAGACGGACAGATGGATAGACAGACAGACGGACAGATGGATAGACGGACGGACGGACGGACGGACAGATGGATAGACGGACGGACGGACAGACAGACAGACAGACAGACAGACAGACAGACGGATGGGCAGACAGATAGATAGACAGACAGACAGACAGATGGATAGACAGAGAGATAGATAGACAGACAGACAGATAGATAGACAGACAGACAGATGGATAGACAGACAGATGGATAGACAGACAGACAGACAGACAGACAGACAGACAGATGGATAGACAGACAGACAGACAGATGGATAGACAGACAGACAGACAGACAGACAGATGGATAGACAGATGGATAGACAGACAGACAGATAGATAGACAGCAGATAGACAGATGGATAGACAGACAGACAGATAGATAGACAGATGGATAGACAGATAGACATGTCTTTCTGAAGAGTGTAAACACTTGGCACCTTGGCAGCATCTTTGGGCAGGTCGAAGGGAATTCGCTGGCGTATTTTGGGGGGCAGTTGCGTCAGCACCTGATTCTTCAGTCTACGGATCATAATCTCGCTCAGACGCTGGTGTAGCTCGTCCAGATGAGACGCGCCGCGACAGTCCCACTGTCTCCTGGTCCCGAAATACCTGCATGAGACAAACAAACAAACGTGTGCCGTATATCAAAACTCAACTCATAGACATTCAACTCTTTCCTCCCAACACACTAACCAGTAATTCAACACATATGTTTCTTTTGTTTAATGGATTTATTCATTTGGAGGACATTTGCACCCTGGCAGCAGTTTTTGTGCGTCGCACCTCATCATCAGATTCATCTTGAACGCTGATATTATACTTGTAACAAGACCTTTCCTTTGCTGTGTAAGATTTCATTAAGAAGGTGAATTGCGCTTTGAGATTTTGCCTCGGCAGATTAATTTGTGCTCGGAGGCTCTGTGTTGTTTGCTGTCGTTTCACGTCTGTGGATTTGATAAGAACAAAAAAACAAAAACTCCTCTCTGATGTTGGGAAGAGTCTCACAGGACTCAAATGTTATGACATAACTTTGATTTGTCATATGATGCGTTACAGGTTAAATAAAAAGAGATTTCTACTTGTAATGTGCGTTGCAGTATTTTTTGCCGTAGTCGCTCCAGGTTCCAAACCTCCGTGGATACAGCGCGTCGACTTGCATGAAAAGCTGTCAGAAAGAGAAACAGACATCAAACAATGTTCTGTACAACAAAACATCACAGCTATACAATAACCACACTCGCAACTTCCAAAAAGAAACAACAAATGAAAAACAGGAGCGCTTCAATAACGTGACCCCGGGCCTCGTGCGCAATCAGGAAGGAGTTTAATGAAAAGCGTCAGCAGGTTTGTGTGAATACACCGCTGATTAAAACAGGTATTAAGTTTATAAAATGCAAATGTGCTTTCTTGAAGAGAAAGTCTCAGAGTGCACATTACATTATTTGTAAAAGATACATGGAGATTATCTTGACGAATGAATAGGTCTTTCCAAAGTGCAGCAAGTTTCACACTAAAGAGAACAACGAGGACTCTATAATAAACTTGAGGGGCTTGTCTCTGGACGCATTTGCGTGTGTTGTTGAGTTAATTTGTCTTTTTAAGGCTTTTGTAGGAAGCAAAAATATTACCTCTTACGATATACCAAAATATACTTAAAAGGGATAGTTCACCGCAAAAATGAAAATTCTGTTATCATTTACTTTCTTCTTAATAACACAAAAGAAGATATTTTGAAGAATGTTGGTAACTGAAAAACGTCGGTCCCCATTGACTTCCATTGTATGGACACAAAACCAATCCAAGTCAATGGGGACCAACGGTTTTCTTTTCTTTAAAATATCTTCTTTTGTGTTCTGTAAAAGAAAGAAATTCATACAGATTTGAAAGGACATGAGGGTGAGTAAATGATGACAGAATTGTCATTTTTTGGGTGAACTATCCCTTTAAAAAAATAGAGGACACGGTCACAATAGATGCCATGTTTAAAGGGATAGTTCAGCCAAAAACTAAAATGATGTAATTTATTCACCCTCTTGTCCTTGTATGACTTCCTTTCATTTGCAAAACCCCAAAGAAGATATTTTGAAGAATGTTGGTAACTGAAAAATGTCGGTCCCCATTGACTTCCATGGTATGGACACAAAACCAATGCAAGTCAATGGGGACCAACGGTTTTCTGTTCTTTGAAATATCTTCTTTTGTGTTCTGTAAAAGAAAGAAATTCATACAGATTTGAAAGGACACGAGGGTAAGTAAATGATGACAGAATTGTTGTTTTTTGGGTGAACTATCCCTTTAAAAAAAATGAGCCAGCATGGTCACAGTAGATGCCATGTTTAATGGCATAGTTCACCCCAAAACAAAAGTCATGTAATTTATACACCCTTTTGTCCTTCTATGACTTTCTTTCATTTGCAAAACCCAAAAGAAGATATTTTGAAGAATGTTGGTAACCAAAAAAAGTTGGTCCTCAATGACTTGAAACACGAGGGTGCTTAAATGATGACAGATTTTTTAATTTATGCAGAAATATCCTCGTGCTGCACAGTAGGAAAAGGTTTGCTTGATATATATTTCACCTCACGCTTTCCAATTTTACCTATGGGAAATTATCAGAAAGGTGTATTTTTACACATTATTCTGATGACCAAACATTTGACGACATACCATCACAATGGTCATTTTACTTCACATTAAATATTAAACACCAGCATCCACCCATGCGTATCCCTGATAACGTAAAAGCATCTATTCAAACCCAGGGTTGCTTTGCTTGTTTTGTTACCAGAATCAAAAGCGATCTGTGCATCAAAGCCTGTCAAAAACCGTTTGATACCGACACGACAGCATTTGCCTGAAAGATCGTGACATGCGAGTGAAAAGATGGAAAAATGAAAGAGAGGGGCCGTGAATGAAAGCGAGAGAGATCCAGGTGTACCAATAATATTTGTAGCTTGCACAGAGTAATAACAGCAGAAATGAGCGCTGTGCTTCTGAGACCAGAGAGAGAGTGAAAGAGCTGCCAGCCTTTTCATTCAAAGCCGCGGCTCTAAAATCACTTAAAATCACCACCTCATTTTACCCGTCACCCTATGGCATCGATATTCAGCCGTCTAGTTAGGGGTCACTGGGTTAAACAAACACCCACGCCGACGTAATATCGAGGCAAACAGAACGAGGTGAAAGAAGCACCCTATACAGGATGAGAAATCCGTCCGTCCGCGACCTGCTGAAACGACACCTGTGTCAAATCGCCGGGCGGGAGCGTTAAACGCTAAACCTTGAGATGATCTCTTGGTTGATTGATTCATTTAATTTCCATGCGAGCGAGTCATTAGACCAGCGTGATGCTTGACACATTTGTCAGCTTACGCAAGACACGTGAACTACTATCTATGTAACTTAATCCCGGAATAAAACGCAACACTAATTTAATAATCAGTTTTAAAGTGTGTACAATAGCGATATAAATTATTTGAATAACTGCGCAACCATATTCACTAGAAACTTATCAAAACTTGTAGTTCATCATATCATCACGCTTGCAATTTTGCGTGACATGAGCGATGACTGTAGCGTGAGAAATGTTTCCGCTAATGATAGAATCTCCTCCTGTTTTCTCTCCGACAAAACCACTCCGCATATTACCAAATGGCTTAATAAATCAAAGCAAATGACAAACAGATTTGGAGGATGCCGTACCTCCTCTGGTCTGCCCAAAGCGGGGGTGCCGGTTAGGAGGATGGCGCGCTTGGCGTCCTGAATGATTGGCACCAGAATTTTGCTGCGAGCCGCATTACGGGACTTCATGTAGTGGGATTCGTCCACTAGGACGACGGCGAAGCGCTGCTTGTTCAGCGCCTCCAGTAGGGGGCGTGCGTCCGTGGTGAGCAGCCCGTATCCCAGGATCGTGATTTTACTGGTGCCGATGCTCCTGGAAAAGAACAAGAGACTGCGAAATTAAAATGAAACTAAAATTCGATTAAAATGAGCCAAAAAGTTTGTGTAACTAACATACACGGAACTGTTTTACTTCTTAATTTCTCAATGTCTCCGGTCATATTCTGCACAAAAAAGTTTTTATTTATTAATTTTATTTAGTTTTTTTTGTGTAAAAATGTAAATCCTAAAATGTTCATAGTTTTATCTTATAATGTTATCTAACTTTTTTAATTCTGAAATGACTATTCTGCTTACAAAACTTCATGCATATTAATGGGAGATTATAGAAAAACATTTATATTGATAAATAAAATCTTGTCACATTCTACATAATTTTCCATATTTTGTCCCCAAAAAAATGTCCCAACTGAAATCTAAAATATGAATAGTCTTAAAAAAAATTTCTAAAACGGCTAGTCTGCTTAGAAAACCAAAGTAAAAAAAATATATATATAAATATTTATCATAAAGTTAAAATTTAAATCATAAAACTTGTATCCAAATATAATTATTTTTACATTTTCCATATTTACAGGAATATTTATATTTATATTTATTGGTTTTTGTTTATTTACTTTTTACTTTATTTACGTTTTTTTAATTTTTATTTAAATACTAAAATGTTTCTTATGTTATCAAAACAACCTTTTCCACGTCCAAAACAAATATCCTGCTTAAAAAAAAACAATGTAACATAAATAAGAAAAAAGTTCAACAATCATTGCGCTTTTCCTAATCCAATGAATTATCACTAAATAAAAGTCAAAATATATATTATTTTCCAGTAAATAAACATGGTTCAAGCGGAAAACTGCAACAAAGATAATGATGCCTAAAATGTACAGATAAGATACTGGAAGATACTCCTAAAGAAAATGTTTCTTCCCTTTTTGCACTATGAGCCATTAGAGGTAAAATATCATTCACCATGCTGACAGGGCTTCATCAAGCTAGATGGCAGACGTTGCCGTGGTAACAACTTTACAGGTCGACTCAACCCCGGCCCGAATTCTCAGGGTAAACAGAGCAATTTGAAAGGCTCTTTTTAGAAGCATCAATAACAGGCAAAAAACCAACATGACCCCATGACTGCACGGGCTGTACAATCAATCCCAGCATCCTCTGTGATAAAGCCGCCCTCAGACTCTCTCTGTATCCTAAGATGCTTCAAATAATTATTTGTTAGCTGTAAAAGATGAGATAATTTAGGATTTGTTCAATATCCCCGCAGGCACCTGATTTGGTTCCATATGTCTGTGCAATAATTTGTAATTTTGCAGCCGCAGATTTCACGTCCTTACGCATTTCTACAGGCTTAAAGTCTGCGAGCAGGGTTTTTCATAACTTTCCGAAGTTCCTCATAAAAGTAAGACACACAGAGAGAAAAAGATGTATAAATCAAGAGATCTCTTCCAAACTTTTCCTGAGGCATCCGCAAAGTCATATTCGGTCATAAATTTCATGAATCAATTTTGCCACTATGATTAAACTCAGACACAGTCTGAAAGAATCAATCTTTCATTTTGAGCAACACACAAAAAAATCTGTCGGCCACCAAGGCAGACGTCCTCAGGTTTAGTCCACTGGACCAGAATGAATAACAAACCAATGTCTGTAATCTTTTGGGGATGCATAACAAACGTTAGTGATAATGTTCAGAGACAGATGTTTAAACAACATTTACCAGATGACTTTGTGATGTTAATGCGTTAGATTTTACACTGCCTACAAAAGATGCCTGAATGGGAAAAATATAATTGTGCTAACAGTAAAAGTGAAGAAAAATGCCAAAGAGAAACCAGAAAAGATGGAAACTCCTTCAATACTTTTTAAAAGCATTTCAGGGTGGGACTCTGGATGATAAAATGGTATATTATGGGTAGATTTTTAGTAGAGATGCACCGATACCGATTATTCAGAACGATATGCCAATTCAGATTCTGAAGATGAAATTAATATTTCTTAACTTTCTGAATGTTATTAATTGATATGATGACTATTAATATTAAACATCAAACTGGTGTATTTATTAAAACTATAAGCCAATAGTGCGAAAAAATGCTTTTTAACAGCGATATCGATTATTGAACAATATATCTATAATATAAATAAAAAAATTATTAAGAGACTTTAAACTTCTGAGTATTAATACGATCTTCTGTTTTTAAGTACAGTATGTAAAAAGTTATGCACCAGTTTTTCAGAATACATTTCTCTATGAAGAAGAAATGAATGTGTTTACTGTCGTACATTGTGTCGGTCTTGCTCTCCACCAAGTTGATGTCTCTGGGGTCCAGATCTGGAATCCACTTCTCCAGCTCTTCAATCCAGGGGTATTTCAAGGATGAAGGCACCACGATCAACAGCGGCCATTCCTGTCTGTAGATATACGCCACAGAAATGGCCTGCATCGTCTTTCCCAAACCCATCTGAACGGAAAACGGAGTACTGCAGTGGTTCTCAATTGGTTGGTTCAATTTTTTCCAGAAGAAAATGTTGCCTTATAAACACTCTTTTCAATTCAATTTAAGTTTTAAACAATTAGCATAAAAAGATTGATCCAGATCCAAATCTGCACAAATACAAGGACATTTTATTTTGTCAACACAAGGCCAACTTATGGGTCTATAGAGCATCGTGGAAACCGAATCAGATTGCCGGCAAAAAAAGAGAAATGCTCTTACCTCATCTGCGATCATACACCTGCAAAACAGAAATGAAAATAAATGAAGTGTATCGAACCCGGAGCTCAGAGTTCAGCGATAATGACCCACCCAGACACCAGAAGTGATCAAAATCAGTTGTCCTCTCTTCCAGCTGTGGTCTAAATAATTACCCTCTGAATCACGTTTTTAATTTCTTCCTGAAATCGATGGCCAGAAAGGCGCGTATTGATCCGGGCGATATTGTGAAACCCGGGCTTCCCGGCCGATGCACATTGCTCAATATAATTACCCGCACACCTGAACTCAACGGACAATTTCAGCCAGAAGGGACAAACAAAGCCAATTTCAAAGCAAAACTGTGTTGTGTGTTTTTTTATTTTAAATAGTCGTTACTTTATTACTTGCACAAATGACTAATATACTGTAGACCCTGAATCAAACAAGAAATATTTTTCTAACCCCAAACTTTAGCATGTTGTTGTTAGGAATGTGTGCTACTTCATTCTCGATCAATAAATACAGTTTTAAAAATCTTACAGACAATTTAAAAGATGAAAAAAAACGCTGGTCCAACGTCTGTCTAACGTCAGCCCAACGTTTGTCCAATGCTGGTCAAGCAGGACTTCCTGTAACGTTTTTTTTTTTAATTGCATGTTTGAACTAAATGCAACCCACAGGACATTTATAACCAAATCAAAATGTCTTAAATAATTAATATATGAATATATGAGTAAAAAAAAAAAAATTCTCACACCCAAAGAATAAAAGGAACAGTTTTCACCCCCATGTTTCTGTCATGCTACTTTAGACATTTATTTACTCAAAATACTTTTCTCTTTTCTAAACAACAGCAGCTACAGAGCGAAACATGATTTGAAATGTTTATGTCTTGTTTTCTAGTACAAATATCTAAACATTCTCGTACAAATATCCTAAACATTTTTCATGACGCATTTACTTGGAGAAATGACTTTGGATATGAAGTCTTGTTTTCTATTAAGTTCATTTTTCTTGTATAAACCAAAAACTTTGAGCAACACAAACTTGAATGAAAGAAAAAACAAGATTATTTTCTTACCCCATTGGGAGTTATTTGTTCTCGTTTCAAGCGTGGACTTTTTTTTAATAAACAAGAATCTCAAGTCATTTTGCTTCTCAAGAAAACATATCTTGATATAAGCATTTCTAGATATTTCTTCTGGAAACCAGGACAAAAATATTGAGAACGAATCATTTTTTGCAGTGTAACAGTGACTACATTAGTCAAAACGAACACATCATAAAAAGTACATTTTTCACAGATAATAGACCCAGTCAATGATGGATGTCACTGAATGTTTAAAAATGTCTTTATGTAAATTTACTCTATTATGACGATTGGCTAAACTGTCATTTACTGTATAAAGCTTTTCATAGACATCATATCCTTAATGCAAGCGAGTGATCTTTATGTTGAGAACATTTCAGCTCTTCAACACAGACGGTATGCTTAGTTTAAAAGACCAAAGAACCATATAGTTTCATTATTTGTCACATTTGTAGGCCCTGCATACCCCGCCTCGGTTTCCTGGCGTTTAACACACGTCAGCTCTACCAGCAGGTCTTGTGTGTCCTCAAATGTGCTGTAGCATGATGACACGCAAATAAAACCCTACAGCATTTGTGTCCCGCTGAAACCAGCGAGGAAGCAAAGCATCAAGAGTTTTCTCGTTTTCGTTAGTGAAATGTCACCGTGCGCCGCGAGTTGCCCGTATCCGTTATTCAAACAGCGAATCTACTCATTAGAGGGCCCTGTTTGCTCACTTTCAACCCTCTCGCTTTCTTTTCTTTTTCAAGTAATGCCGCGAGACGCCGATCTTATACGGATTCTTTCAGGGGAAAAAATTTAATTGCTCGTGCGTCTGGCGACGTTCAAGGATTTACTGGCTACAAATGAAGCAGACGCATTCGGTGACACAAACTAAAGAACTGCATCTATATTTGCGCTTTTTTTATTTTTAATGCGGTTACTTTCTGGTATACGGTAACGGCTCAGCTGGTATCATGACGCACAATATGTTCATTATAAATGTGCTCCTGCGACGCCGGTTCATTTAACTAATGTTGACGCAACAAGCTGTTCCGCTGCTAAAAGTGTAATTGTGTACAGTGCTAAACTTAAAAAATGTTCAAGATGCTTTCCAAAGAAATGTTCAAGTTGAAACCGACACAGAACAATAGCATATTATGCAGGAGACAAATATGGAAAGATATACAGTAACAATTTTAGAAACGCATTCATCTTGTTTTATACAAAGAAAAAAAATTATAAAACATCCTTTGTATAAAATATTTGATTAAAACGTATATATATATTAACATAATATATTAACATAACCTTCAGAAATCCAGGATTTTTAAATATCCCACATATTCAATGTGGTCAGAGAGTTTTGGACCTCACTGTGCTGTACTCAAAGTACTTGGGTACCATCACTGTACAACGAAACCAACCCTGTAACCTTTCGTAAAAGTAATAAAAGAAAAATAAGATAAAATAGCTGCACCATATTTTTTATTTTATATTGATAACAGCATTAAGTGACCTCCTGAAATATCTATGAGATAGAGTCACAAATACAATTGAAGAGGTAGAAAGACAGAGAGAGAGAGAACGAGACTATTCTCTCTCTCCTGATTTTTTCTCTCCGCCTTGCTGGCCGTGCTGCGCTCCAGTCCTCGCCCCTCGAGTGCCACTCAGGTGTGTGTGCGCTCGGTTTCTCCTCACATTAATCACTGTTCTTTAAATAACGCCGCTCGCGACCGAGCGCCACTGTGTCCTTTAAGAGCGTTCTGTCTGATTTGCCTGTCAGCGGCACTAAGAACTTCATCATTGTACATTTTTGAATGCCATCTAATATTTTCTTGACCACCTTGTGACTTGGTCTTATCTTTTTAAGATAAGTGAGAGTAGTGAGGTGGCGAACTAGATCAACTAAATGTTTTGGGACAGAAAGAGTGAATGTAGGCAAAACCCCTTATGGGAATTTGCATCTCGAATGTCGTAAATGTGTAAGATGTGTGCTCAAGGTCTGGATAACATATCCTGTGCAGAATCTGATAAACGTCTTAGAAAAATCAGTTTTCCAAATGATAAACATCTTACAGACATCTTTTAGAAAATGTCTAAGGTCGTGTTCACACATGACTTCTTTTTTGAAGCAGTTAGCGTCCCGAGCGCATTTTTAAACGCTAGCATCTTTTTCTGCATCTCAGAGCGTCTTTTGAGGTTGAAAAAAGTTCTACGCCCTAGGTCAAGCACCTTTTTCAGAGCTAACCAATGACTGAGACCTGCCGTTTCCATAACAACACGCGAGGAACATGATTGGTCGAGAAGGCTGAAGCTCGGAAAAAACTGAATAGCGGCCGAAATTAAAGTTTAATTTTCGCTTTCAATAACTTCTGATTGCATTTCTAGCGAGAAATTTGTATTGTAGTTTTTAAATATGTGATTGGTTATTACAAAGATGCTCTCTGTTTATAATTTAAATAGACTTCCGTTTAGCTACCTATGAAGCCTGTCTCTCTAAGCTCGCTTTGTGCAAAAATTATATCTTTGAACATTGCCGCTGGTATATGTTACCCAAACACTGCGAGCGTTTTTTTAAACTAAAAAAGCGCCATTGTCAACTTTTTCTTGTCAAAAAAGACATCAAGTGTGAACACGGCCTAAAAGGGCGTATTGCAGATGAGCAAACAATAAAACAATACATCTTGTAGACGTAAATGCACACATCAAATAGACGTCTCCCAGATGCATGTGTGCTATCAGTGTAAAAACCGTCAAATCTAAAATTTGGGCAAGCTGGGAGACTAGCTAACCACTTAAGGCCTGGTAAGGCATAAAAGCAACACGTTGTTTGAGCAAGTCATCCCTGACATGAAAGCAAGCGAAGGAGCAACGAAAGGCTGCTTAATCTGCACTAATTTATGTTATTTCTCCTTCAATACAAGCATAATATTGAATAATCTCTTAATCTTTCCCCGTGCTTTAATTTGCACCTCTGATGCAATTATAAACGGGCTAGCGGTACACCTCCTCCCGTCTCAGATCAATAGCTATCGATCGTCTCAGCCGCAGCGCTCGATTTGTAGACAGAGATAGTTTGGCTCCGGCGTGTCACATGGCAACCCGTGGTGTAGTGGTTTGATAGGTGGTTCAAAGTTCAGGGCTCATTAAACCGCGGTTATTGTGTCAGCAAGCCGTATGCTAATCCGCACTCGCGTATCGTTTCATCACCCGAAGTGATGAATTAGCGTGGAGTCGTTGCCCATACGCTGGTACATTATGGCTTTATTAGCATCTTTAATGTGGCGTGACTGTGTTAGCATAGAGCTGATAACTTGCGTTTCCAGCGTTTGTGATGGACAGAGCGTAAAATTACTATCCGTCATGCTACAACTCGCTAGCTACTCAGTGGAAACCGACATCAATAAACAATAAATAACAATTACCAAAGCTGTAAAAACGCTTGTCGATGTGTTATCTTTTATCTGCAAAGTGTATTTTGCTCATTTACAATACTTTTTTGAAATGTCTTCAGACAGATGTCATCAAGACATCTAGAAGACGTCTGTAAAATGTTTATGATTTAGAATGCAAGTAAAACTGCCTTTTCTGTGACGTTTTCAGATACTTTTACACAGCAGATCTCCAGGGCCCGCCCCGTATTCATGACAAATCTTAGCTCAAAGAGTTGCTCCTAGTGACAAATTCTACGAAAATTCTTAGAAATGTGGCCGTTTCCCCTTAAAATTACAGAACAGATCCTCGTAAAGAAAAAAGTAATTCATAAAGCATATTAACCCTTAAAAGAGCTCTTAAGGTCCAACATTTTTAGAAGTAGCGAGGAAGACTTTTAAGAGAGTTTCTTAAGTAGCAGAGAAAATGGACGTGAGAAGAAATGTGTTGCAATGCATGACAATTTCCATATTACTTTTAGGGTTTATCTGATTTTTATTGTTTTTTGTGTGTGTTCAACTTTTGGTTTTCTTGGTTTTGGTTTTCTTGTATAGCTGCTTTGATGGCAAGTAAATTGTAAAAGCGCTATAAAAAAATATTAGATCGTGCTGAGTTCATGTGTGTGTGTGTGTGCGTGCGTGCGTGTGTGTGAGAACGGTAAAACAGAAAAAAAAAGTGCAATTTCAAACCATGACCCTATACTTAAAGGCGCCCTTTCTCCTTCTTGGCCAAACAACCAGTCACAGTCTGGCAAAGACTGTGTCATACATAGCAACGGGGTCAGCCCCGCCTCCTCACTAAAATACAAGTTTTAGTCTTTTCCTTGCTCAGAGTTGCTCTTAGATTGGTCCTGAATCACTTTTATGCGAAGAAGTTTTTAAGCTAAATTACGAGCTTTCTTAAAGGATTCTGAGAAGCTTTAAGAATATGGGTCGAGATCTTTAGCAGACATCTTACAGACGTACCTGTGCCAGACGCTTTTTATATTTTTGAAGATGATATAATAGTATATAAAGAAAACTGACTAACACTGCTACTAAGGTGTAGGTGGTTGCCAGGACGTTGCTAGCTTGTTCTTGGTTATTTCTAGGCGGTTGCTTACCAAAAGTCACAAAAACACCATTGCCAAGTACATTCTTTCATTGCTTGACATAAAAAGACAAAGATTTCAAAACGTCCCTAAACTGTTTTATTACGGTAACTGTAGTAAATCATGGTAAATGTTTGTGACCCATAGCCTTCAGTCTAATACCTTAAGATGTTCAAATAAAGACTGATCCTAACCTTTTGCACTTTCTAGATATGAAACCAACATGGATATCTATCTTTTTGACTGGTAACAACTCGCTGATGAAATCTTGCTCTAACCAGCACGGTTCTGCTCTGAAACACTGGATCATTTGAACAAGCATCGTGTCTCAGTGTGTGCTTTGGCTGTGCTGTAAAAAGAAAAAACGTAATTCTGCTTCAGGGGATTATTGAATTGCAGAGAGAGAGATAGAGAGTGGGAGAGGTAGGCGATAAAGGGAGGAAAAAACGGAAATCGATGGCTTAGAAAACACCAAGTGGTTGTATTCTATTACACGAGAGGTACAGAAGCATATCTGCTCTAACCGCGAGGTAAAGATGCACAACGATGAACGAAACGGACTTTACAAACACATAAAAATGGTTTCACAAATCTTGGTTGGCCCGAGTTAACTAAAACTAAAACACACTAATATTTTTTAAATAGCAGAATACGCATTAGAAATGAAAAAGCAATGCCAAGTCATTTTGATTTCCTGTTGACAAAAAACGGACACAAATGAAATAAAACATTTGGAGTAAATCTGTTTTCAATTTACGTTTAAAATTGGATGGAAGGTAACTTGACATTTCATTTCGTCATAGAAAAATAAACAACGTACGAAATGAACCCGCAAGTCAAAGTTAAACAAACATGCACATTTTAGGCGTGTTGGTTTAAGCAGGCACTCCGAAAAACGTCCGTGCTAATAAATCTTGAGTTTCGCTTTTAAATCCGACAAGCCTAATACGAAAAGAAAACAGTAAATAACCGCCTTCATGTCCCACGACAAAAACACGAAACGGAAGCCGAGTAGTCATTGGCGTTGACACGCGTGTGGACGTGTCGGGTTGCCCCTCCGTACGGATAAAGTAATTACAGCTGAGGATTGCTGGAGTTATTGGCTGGAGTGGAGATTACATATTTAATTAGTGAGCAATTATCTGGGGCCGTAATCCGCATACTAACTGATTACCGGGATCAAAGCGTTACACAAGGGGAAATTAATCGCCAAATTTAATTCCAGAACAAAAAACGAAGGACGAGCCGCACGTCCGTTCGTGTAAAAGTGATAGCTTCATAAAGGTGATGCGCGTGTTCTTTTTGATGCCATTCGGCTTGACGTTGTAACTTTGGACGGGCCAATAAAAACATTACGGACACCTACAGTTAACAAATTTTGAAAGTTGTTAAAGCACAATCTACCCAGATAGAACAGGTACGTCTGTAAGAGGTCTGCTATATTTCTGGAAAGTATCTGCTGTGTAAAAACATCTCCATCCAGTTTTACATACATTGTAAATTATAAACATTTTACCGACGTCTGACAATTAACGTCTCAGAGATGTATTGCAGACGAGAAAAGAATTTTAAAAGATACATCTTGCAGATGTAAATGCAGACATCAAATAGACGTCTCCCAGGTGTAGGTGTGCTATCAGGGTAAAAAAACAGCTCTGGACACTTATGTTCAGAATAGATGTTGAGAACAACCATTTTAACGTTGATTCAACCAATACATGATATTTGTTATTTACTATTTTTACAACCAATTTATGCATACTGAGCATATTTTATGATTCTTCTAAATGCTTGGATGGATTATGCAGTGTGCAGTATACAACCAAAGCACGCTTTTAGGAAAGACGTATCCCACGATGCAGTGAGCTAACTGGATGGTACTCACTCAAATGAACAGGCAACATAAGGTCAATGTATCAAGTGTTATTTGCTGCATACTTCATACTTCTTCACATACTATTTTTAAACACTAGTAGGCAGAATGCAGTGTATACCAGTAGCGAACCCTCTGTGATGACCTGAACTATCGTAAAAAATTATATTTAAAAACTTTAAAATATTATTTTCAATAAAAGTCGGCCTATTTTCCCTATTAGGTATGTATATTTGACTTCCTGGATCGATCCACGTTAGTTTTCCAAGTCTCACGAGAGTACTTCAAGATCACGGAGCAGTCGCAGTTCTGTGTTGTCATACGCTGTCTGCGCAGCCTTTGCATCTCTGCAAGAAGTCGAACGTGTGCTTACGTCGGGCGCCTTCTATTAGCATACCGCGGCACTGGTTGACGGTACAGTAAATCAATGGGAAAGATTCATTTTGAGTGACAATAAAACTGACCAATCATATCATCTTTCTGACCGGGCTCGCTTTGTTTTTGCTAACTTTACGCCAACTGGGGGGTTGTTCACCAGCAATCGTGTAAAGCGGAAGAAGTGTCGGTCATGTGTGTGTTCAGCCCGGTCCATTATTCTGTTGAAGAGCACATACATATACATAATGCATATTTTTTATATATGATTTTAAATATTGTTATATTCTGTTGTGTTATCTGTTGTATACTCCGCTGCACTTTTTCAAAAACGTAGTACACTTAAACTGACCATTTGAGTAATATGCACAGCATGCATACTTTCAAAAAAGAAGAGATGGTAAAAGATGGTAGTGTGATATTCCAAACAGAGCCGCTGTTTTGAATCTATCCCACAATGCCGAGCAGTATAAACCTATTAAAATAATTTGTATTCCCTTTGTTATTATAGCAAATGCTTTAGACAAAGCTAAAGTATAAGAATAGATGACAACACTAATGTGTTTTTTCTAGATGTTCATTTATTGAACCATCCGACAGCAGCTGAAACTTTCTGTAATAGTACCTGTCTAGTTAAATAGGAAATTAGTGTCGGCCGGTTGAACACAGTCAGACGTGATTATGGTGAATGTAAAGCGCTCTTATTCTGCAGTCGGCTGAAACAGAGCCCTTAAGCTACAAAAACCCTTTGTGATAATACTATTACAATTATTACGGAGGGTTTTCTTAACTTGAGGTCTGCCCTTACAATCCGAGTCAAAAGTCCGGCCGAAATATTGAACTACATTACGCCACAGAAATTCATCGGTGTGGAAAGTGTGTGAGATTGTTTTTAAGGGCGTTGAGCCGTTCGTTTTGCAATACGTTAAATAAACGTCACATTAGGGCGGCTTAAAACCCAAACTCGGATGTGTGTGGATGCAGCATAACATGTAAGCAAAACAAAACAAAAAAAGAATAATAATTAGACAGTGAAATCAAAACATGACTATAAATTGGCAATTAACTGGCAACGTTTTGTTTTCTTTCTCGTATATCGAACCAAAAGTCAGGCCATCCCATCAGTCACGGTGACTCGGATAGATTCTTACGGGATACTTTATATCCGCCCAAATAAATGTTCGTCTAATTAAGTGACTGACCCCGTCTGTACCAATCAGAGCTCCGCGTGTCCTCCCATCGATCTGAGACCCAGTGCTGCGTCTACTAACTGACCCGTCTGACCCAGAGCTACAAGAGCATTGACTGACAGAGAACTAGAGTCAATTAGACTCTTAGCCACTTTAATAAGGCACAGATTAAGACCGATAGATAGATATCATTAGTATCCGACCTACAACAAGTTTTTTAGGCCTTCGTGGATAAAGAGACGAAGTTGAACGACGCTTTGCCTGTGTGTTAAATAAATGACGTGTTTTGATACTTTGTGATGATGTTACACTGCAAGACCATTGAAATAATAAGAATTAATGCACTGATTTAGTACATTTTAACAGGGGAGGGATGTTAAAACATTGCTTAAGGTCTGGTTCAAGTTAAATTTGGATTGTTTTTTATAAAGCACATTTAAAACAACCCCTGTTGTGTTGAATATTCCCGTTTTAGAGTAAAAACAATTGAACTGACCTTCCATTCCTGGACAAAGCAAAGCAGACCCCTTCTTTCTGGAAGGGCATCAGTTTTTCCTGCAGTTTCTTTGGAAGTTGTTGTAATGCATCTTTGTCAGGAAGAGGCGTCTCCTCTTCATACTTGACTTGACTATTTCTCATTGCTTTGACTTGATTTACAACTCTGTAAATTACAGTAACAGCTACATGATAAGTACACAAAAGAGTAAACAAATTTCCAAAAAGATTCGTAGAAAACGTGTTATACCGTAATTATAAATGCATACACAGAACAACAACTCTAAAACAGTATAATACTTCAACAACAAGTGCGGTGCTGTAATGTCACGCTCACCATTAGACGCTCCAGAGATCAGATCATCTCACGCCTGCGTGATTTGACATTTCGCGGTAATACAGTCTCTGACGTCACCAAGGCACCTTAACGTCATATCCGCGCGACGGCTTGCAATTTGATGGAAGTGAATATAAGCTGTAGTTAAAATCACCCGTTTTGTTTGTTCTGCAGTATTAGTGTCATCAACACGTCACTGTCAAACTCTTTCGGAAATGAATTTGCATGTGTTTAACCATGAACGTTTGGTATCTTAAAATGTCACTTTGAAAAGGTTACGGTGTTCTTATCTTTTACAAGAAGGCAGCGGTTTGTTTTTATGAAATGTAGTAAGTCGTAGTAGTTAAGGCCACTCGATCGGCTTTTTTCACCATTCTCTTGCTTTTAGAAATGCAAACGCAACCTAGAGCCGAACAGATGTTGACAAAGGGCGGAGCTTCCGGGACGTGAATACTGATCACCGATTGGTTTTTAACCACTGTCACGTGACAGCGGGGAAGCATTTTTGAGCTCAAAGAAAGTGCATAAACTAACTACAGAAATGTATTTTATATTTGTATTGTATTTTCTGTTTGATTTGTTGTATTTTATTTTATTAAAATGTATGTTTTATTCCTTATGATAAGTATACTTATACAATGAATCATACATGAGTGTTTTTTTCTATTTTAATTATTTCAAATATTTCAAATAAATAAGTTTAACAACCACTTTGCGTTTGACATAGTTATTTTGGAGTCTACATAAAATATAAAACGCCTTTTGATAGTTTAAGTAGCTATTATACACACATCTTCATGATCAATCGTCTGCGTTTATCTTTATTTTGGGCCAATATGCGCCCTCTATCGGTACATTTTAGACTGAAATATTATTTTCCCTTCCAGGCGTTTGAGGTTTTCGTCTTCAATGCCGCTGACAGACCGACAGCTTTGCCTTCAGCCTTTAGCAGCCATTAGACTCGTTATTTTTCCCTATTCCTCTAAAGATTATCCCTTCTTTCTGTTTTAGAGGTAAGCCTACATCACATTTCCCTCCATTAAACCCGAAATATCGCGATTTGTGCTGTTATTCCTGTGAATGTGGCTAATCTGGAAGAGCTGTGTGTGTTTTAACTCACTTAGCTTACCATGTGTGCTAGCGCACCAATCTATTTTAGTCTTTTTAAACCGTTTTAGGCGAAATATCGGCCTTGGATGACTGACAACGGTTGTTCTCGGTGTTTAATAATGTTTTATAAGTAGTTCGTGTGTTTTGATGTTCATATTATGTGAAATTTACGTGGTGAATGATCTTGTATATAAGGGCCAAGGAGAAATCACACAGGAAGAGTAAATACACATGCACGTAAATGGATCACATACGTGTTTATGCTTTTAATGTGATTTGTTTGGTATTATTACATCTCAATGAAATGCTAATGGGATTTTGGCTTTAAGGTTTATTTTTGTAGGCAGGTTTAACAAATCCAGGCTTCATTCATAAGGGCCTGTGCAAGGGACCTTACCACCAGGAGGAGATTAAAAAAGATACATAGGATATTTTTGTACTTTTAATAATAATGTTTGGCTTCAAATCTGATTGGTTGATAATAACGTGTTTGCATTTACGTTTCTGCATTATAATAGGGTTTAAATATTACACTTTTTATTGGTATCTGTTTGATTAAACTCATATCAGGCTTTTTCACATTTTAACAATTGTAATAACTTTATTTTTAGTCGTTTTAATAGTTTTTTAGCTGTTCTAAACATTTTCTTTGTCTATCATACATTATATTGTCAGAATTAACTACTTGCATACTGAATTGGGAGTTGGAGTTATATACAACAAAGTTAAATGATGTTAGATTTAAGGCCCGGTTTCACAGACGCGGTTAAGTTTAAACCATGACTAAGGTGAATTAAGATATTTATGTCGCTTTTATGAAAATGCTTTAAAAGAACACATTACTGGTGTGCATCTTGAGACAAAACAATGGCACAGATATATTTTAAGATAATTCTGGCCAAGTTATTTTTCAGTAAAGACAGGTCACACGTTCATTTAAGTCTGGGACTAGCCTTAAGCCTTGTCTGTGCGATTGGCATCTAACCATTTAAAAAAACAAAAATAATGGCAACGCTTTACAATAAGGTCGCATTTGTTAACATGAGTCAATCCATTAGTTAACAAACTAAGAACAATGCTTCTACAGCATTCAATAATCTTAGTTCATGTTAATTTTAATATTTACTGAAATATTTTTAACTAACACGTCAAAAATATTTTGAACTGTCAACTAACACGAAGACTTAAAGTATTGGCTTTAATTAATCTAAACAAAGATTAAAACTATATTGCTCATTGTTGTCAGCTAGTGCATTGAAAAGCGTTACCAAAATAAGAGCACGTTGTAAATGTTTGTCAGTCTGATCAAACAGAGTTGATAAAAGTCACGGTGGAAATTGCTTTTGGGTTGTTCGCTGCACTAGAAACGGAAGGTCAACCGCATTGGATTGTGGGGTGCATTCCACACAGAGTGCCCTAGTTGTATGCTTTACCTGTGGGAAATGTAGTAGGTCATTTGTGTCTATCACGCATTAAAATATGGCATACTATGCAGGTGTACTGCAGGAAAAGTAATACGTTATTATGCTGTTCAGAGCATAGGCATATTTTTTGATGTCTATTTTTGATGTCGTTTTAATGGCCTAAATTTCAGTAACACTTTACAAGAGGGTTGCATTTGTTACAAAATGATAAAAGTGTGTGTTGCCATTAGTTAATGCACAATGAAAGAACATGAATAATTGTATTGACATTAACTAAGATTAAAAAATGCGGAAAAATTATATTAGTCATTGTTAGTTCATGTTAGCTAATACATTTTCTTATGTTAACAAATACAACCTTATTGTAAAGTGTTACCTTTAAGTTCTGGTCTGCTTTTCTATCAAGGCACTACAAACATCGCTGTGCCGGGTGTGCCCTAATAATTTATCACTTGTAATGTGACGTAAATGAAGGATCATGTTGTCATAGACATATTTGAAGGGTAGTATTCATGCGTTTGGATATTCATTTTTATCTCACTTACAGTACTACACAAATCATTATTAGTGTGTGTACAGGTTTTATGCATTTACAGTATTTATAAACAGTATAATTTGCTTAGGTTTGTGCGACGTCCTTCTATCCACATTTGTGTTTGCAGCTTAATAGGTTTTGGCACGTCATTGTTACCTGCTTGGCTACCAGATGCTTTTCCTCCAGACTGACATGCTTTAGATCGATTACAGAGACGTTCTGAAAACTCAAGGTCACGTCTTTGATTGTTAAGGTTTATAACCGGTAACATTTTGCGCTTCTGCATTTGCCATCCAGTTCAGTACCTATTTTATTTAACCCGATGCGCAAACTTCATTGTTCTTAGAAACAGCTGACGTGATTCATAGTCTTGCTCTCCTTTTTGACCTTGGGATTGTTCAGCTGTTATTTTATTTATATATATATTTTTAAACGTTCGTACGGCGTATTGTTAGGCGTCCTGGTTTTCTGCGCCGCCGGCCTGTTTCTGTCACGCCGAATATTAATGTTTGTGCGCGGGAGGCGCTGCGGTAAGGAATGATCCACGAGCTCCCGTTCGAAGCTCATCTGCATCACCACAGGAGGATTCTCACCTGTGCCCCACACCTCACCCCCCCCACCACAATCCACACGAGCATCACTTTACTCCGCAGCACCGCATTCGTTTATTGCGCTTCCTTTCATACTGTCATGAGTCTAGATGATGTTTAGGTGATTACATTTTGCCTTAAAGATGCATGAACGTAATGAGCACTGTAGCAAGGCTTTTTAGGTTAAAGAAATAGTTCACTCAAAAATACAATATTGCCTTCGTTTGTTCACTTTATGTTGTTTAAAACCTGTGTATTACCCTTTTTATGTGGAACACAAAAAAAGATATTTTGAGAAATGCCCCATGTTGTTGTACGTAAACGGCATTCTTCAAAATATCTTTTGTGTTCTGCAGAAGAAATTCTGAGGGTAAGTCAATGTTAAAAAAAAAATATTTTGCGGGGAACTAATAGTCTGATATGCAGTTAACCTGATGTTCAGGTCAAAATGTTAGTTTTTAAAGTGACCTGTTTACCCTTTGCACCTTGATTGGGTCCACATTCAAGTGCATTGAATGTGGATGAGTAATTTTGTGTTGCCGTGATAAAACATAATGGCATATCACCCACAAAAGAGGTCAAAATCACCTTTGTTTTCCATTTGGCAAGATTCGTTGTCTTTACCTGTTCACCTTCTTCACCCCGTTCACCCGATAAGTAGCGTGCATCTAGCGCGAGACCTCCTTTACTACGCGCCAGGCAAGATTTGTTATCGCCTTCAGAGATTGCCATCAGAAAGCATCTCGCCTTCAGAATTCCACAGAAAAAACTCTTGTCGGCACATTTTTCTTGGATGTAACCAGGTCTCGGAGTTGCCCGAAGGTGTCACCTAGACCAGAGAAATGACCATCAAGACCGGTCACCTTTAAATGTCAACACATTTTCTCATTCTGCTCTTACACGGCTGAAAAAGCCATCGGACGGCAGACCTTCTCTTTTCCCTCCGTATTAACGAGAATAATGACTGGCGCAGTGATTCATGGCGCCGTGGTATTTTGGGGCGCTACTGAGTTATTGACCCGCTCTATCTAACGGTAATCAGCGCGCCGCTGAATGTTCCTCCCTAACAAGATAATATCCGATACAAATTACTACCCGGGTTCCACCTACTGCCTGCGTTGCTTCGTTAATCCATATCTACTTCATTTATTCAGACTTTTTTGCTAACAACGCTTGGTCAAGATAGTCCGACGCAACGCACATCACTAACCCCCCCTCAAAGCGCTTATTAGAACCCGTCTGCAAATTCCGACCCTTATCCTCGGGCTATTCCCATCGAGCCTTCGTACACCGTCGGGGGCCAGGCAGATTAAACAGGGCTGTCAAATATCCTCTGCAGGCGAACGGCATCTCGGGCTACAATTAGCCGGCAGTGCAAGTGCCGTTGCCCCCCCTCTTCTGTATCTTTTGTTATGCAAATGAGATGTATGTAATGCTCCGTTTAGCTGAAATTTTGCAGGATTTCTCTTTCAGAGGGAGCCGAAACGTCTGGTGAATGGGGAGTTTTTGACTGGCTTTGTGTAACTGTCAGAGCGACTTTTTCTTTCTTTTGCTACGCGCAAACCGCCGTAGTTGTTGGCGCAGGCGGTCACGATCGCCTCCAGATGAAAATCCTTCGTTAATTCTTACTTCGTTTTTCGGTTAGCAAACGTTGTGGTTTGAAATGCTTACCTATAGACGGCAGTTCGGGACGTTATACATAGACAGCATTTTTTGCCATCAAACCATGAATTCACTATCTAGGGAATCGTGTCAAGTGGCTTATCTTGACAGCAGGTTTGGACGTCGTACCTATCAAGCAGCCTACCTCAACTGTCGTTTTTTTGGGTGTCGCACCTAGCGAGCTGCCTGTCTAGACAGCTTTCTTTGGGCTATGCATGAAATGAGTTGTAACTAATGAGCTGCCTAACTAGATGGCACGTTTTGGCACCAGATCTAGTGAGCTGCCTACCTAGATAGTGTTTTTGAGCATTGCGTCTAACAAGGTGCCTATTTAGACGGCTTTTAGGGGCATAATACACAGTGAGCCGCCTACCTAGACTGCATTTTTGTCATTGTGAATGTATTGATCTAGTGAACCATTGGTTTCAGATTTTCAAGTGCTTAATTTTTGGCTTTGGAGCAATGAATGTTGGCACTGAGAATGATTTTCTCTGACCTACTTTTGAGAATGACCTCACCTGCCTGTGTCCTTCAGCAATGCAAAAGCGTTTGTTCATTAAACCCTTGCGCTGACTACTACACCCTCTGATTAACACTGATGCTTGTTTTAGATACTCAAGTACTGTTTACCTCATATAAGGGAAGTGGGCTTAATTCAGAAACCGAATCTTTGAAATGTTTTTAAAACGTTTCTCTTCAGTGCAACCCCAAACACACTTTAAAGAGGGCGTGTGTTCGACTGCGGCACTGGGTTCGAGCGGTGCCTTACTTACCCCCCCGGCACCTCATCGAGGTGAATTTGCAGTGTTGGCGCGCTCCCACCCTGACAGGCTGTCCCACAGTGGCACTTCTCCACAGTTGGCCATGCTGCGCGATTGTGTGCACGTGTGTGCGTGTGCACTTTTGGCGTCTGCCTCTCTGTGGTCCACAGGGGACATCTGATTGGCTCTCGAGGGCGGAGCCCTGTTTAGCACTGACATACTGCACCCGGGCCTTGGGGCGTTCTGATTGGCTGAGGGGGGATGACATCACAAAGGCCAGCTGTTGATTTGGCGGCGAGTGTGTGTGCGTGAGAGAGAGAGTGGAGATTCAGGAAGGAATGCGGCAGCGATGGCTTTGGGCAGGTACGCGAGCGGTCCGCACTCACACGGAGAAGAGCAGAGCTGCATTGAGCGCGCTCCGTTTGATGGCACCCGGGCTGCTATGGAAACTAATGATGTGAGACGAACGCCGGATCATGAACGCAACCAGGCAGGTGTGTGTGTGTGAGAATTGCTAGGAAGAAATGTTTGGTTGGTTGTCAGTAGGGATTTTGTTGCAGTTATGTTTTAATATTGTTGTTTTATTTGCAGTTAATTTAAATGTGTAAAATAAATGTATAATGCTTAAAAAACTCAGTAAAGTATTGGACTAGTGGCTGGTATGTTTTTTTTTTAACTTATTTAATGAGAGTCGGATGGAAACATCTTGACATTTGAATTTTTTTTATTTAGTTAAAATAGTGATGTTTTTAATATAAATTAATCTTTGACTTCATTTTCCATAGTAGCTTAAAGTAAATAAAAAATGATATGAAATTCTATTAAATCTAACTCGCGATGCAAAAATGCAAAGCCATTAAGAAATCCAAAATAAATCATCTTAATATTTGGCGACACTTTTTTTAAGGCAACAGTGTTGGTTAATTCGTTGCTACTGTATATTTGCGTGTCAGCAAATTTCGCCCTGCGTGTTTGTGCACGAGCGCACGCGTGTGGTTTTTAATGACACGCTCGTAATTGCTCTATTTTATCATTTGCAAAAGCGCCTGAGGCGGCCATCAGCAGAAAGCCAGGCGTTTGTGCGTCTGCGTAAATTGCGTCTGAGGCGCTCGGCTAATATCGTTAATGTGGCGAATCGTGTAAATGAGCTGATGAGGAGAGGAGAAGAGCGGCCGTGACGGCGGCCACACACTGAGAATTCGGGCTGTGATGAGAAAAAGGAGGAAAAACCATTAGGGATGCTTTTAAGCAGAAATGTGGGTCATTTGCATATTAGTCTAAAACGGGAGTGAAGTGCGTCTGTGTTGCCTCAAGCCCGACGCAGTTGTTTCTTTTGTCGGGAGGGTAAGTGCTCGTTGAAATATGACAATTAATAATTGATCATGGGAAATTACAGATGGCTCTCATTGTCTCGAACGCCATGTGATTTTCTAATAAAAGCGCTGTGTTGAGTACTCTTAAATTGATGAAGGGCTGAAAAGTTCTGTTGTTTAGATTACTATTTGTGTATTGTGGTATTTTTTTCGTTGCATGATATGTTCTTTTGTCGTCTCTCTCTCAACAAAAATGTTGGTGTGAGATTGTGAGCATCTTTGTTTGTCATTTCTGTTGGACAAGATTTAAGTCTTTTCCAGAAACCACCTGCCTAGACAGCATTTTGTGACATTCTACTTAGTAAGCTGTCTACCTAGACAATGCTGTTTCGTTCTATCTAGGCTGCTGTATGCCTAGACAGCATTTTAGGTTTCATACCTGGTGAACAAATTTGAAGGCATCATGCTTGCTTATCTCACAACCTAGTGATATGTGTCTTACCTGGCAACAATTTCGTTGTTAACGTTTCGTGTAAATGCAACGCTATTGTAACGCTAATGTAACGTTGAGTAAATGCAACATTTCCGACCATCATACTGCTGAGTGCTACTTGTGTGTCAAGACAGATTTTTTTGGAAAATCACATCTAGTGAGCCACTTACCTAGGCAGCATTTTCAGGTTCATGCTTCATAATCTAGCTGCCTTTGCAGACAGCAGTTTTGGGCATCGTACCTAGAGAGCATCTCTTTAGATTCATACCTGTCAAGCTACACCTGATGACCCTTTTATGGGCATTATTCGTACCTAGACAGCATGTCTGGGTATCATAAAGGCGTTCATTTCGCAATGCACCCACGATGCAAAAAATGCTGTCTAGGTAGGCAGGTTTCCAGACGGGGTCCGTCTGTCTTACGTTTTTGATTGTTTCTGCGTTTGTTTTTATATCCCCCCAGCGTGAAGCTCGGACATCTGTACTGTCAAGTTTTTGAATATATGTGGCAGCTGAGATCCACAGGGAGTCTCATCTCTCTAGTAACGTGCACAAGAACTTATTGAATATGGAGCGAGGGCTGCGTTATGAGCGCTGGGGGGTACGGGGCGTAGGGTGTATTTTGAAATGCAGATTCGGATTTTCACCTCACCTCTGTGTTTTTACGTAAACGGTGCGTTCGAAGAAAAAACGCAGCAGTGCCGACTTTAGCCCACAGCGAGAGCTGCGCTCCGATATTTATGCTCTTGTGTGTTCAGTGCACTTCATAGTGTGTGTGCTTGTGTGTGTTATTTCTGCAAACAGTAGGTGTTGCGTGGGTGGAAACACTCTCTCTCTCCCTTGCTTGCTCTCTCTCTCAAATCATAATTGTCCTTGAGCATCACTTACCGTCAGCATGTATGATTAGGTCTCTACATCCACCGTGACCCGAAACGGCCCGGTCTGTTCAAGCCGTCCGGCGGCTTTGATGAGTCCAAACAATGAGAGGCTTTTGGTACGAGGAGATAAAGACTGTTTTTAAAAGACAGCATCCACTTCCTGCGCTGGAAAGGCAACCAATCAGAATCAGTCAGTTAATGAGGACTCTGGGGCAAAAATATGACACTGAAAGTGACAAAAACGCCTCAGGTGTTAAAAACGTGGGGGCGAGTTATCTAACATTTAATGCGTTGGTAATATGCGTTCTTGACGCATCTGGTCGTGCATTTCATAATTATGAAGAATTTGACGCATGGCTAATGTAACGTGATATACATAAATCATAAAAAAACATATCATAAAAAATAAATCGGATCTTAAATTTACAAAATGGCAATTACATCCACATCTGCTTACGGTAAAGAGTTGTCTAATCTAACGTAGCGAATAGTAAATTATTTAAAAACGTATTCCAGCAGGACGTTATTGCCAATTTATTTTACGTATTCCATGTTGATTTCATTTGATTTGATGCTGTAGTAGCCGTAATTGATAAGATAAACATTTGTTTAAATTGATTTTCCTTTAGTGTACGACATACTGCGTTTTAATGAATGTGTTTTAAAAAAAATACGTCCTTGTAAATAATGCTCTTAAATAAATGGTGCAAGTATCTTCACTTAACGAAAAACGCATTTTTGATGCGTAAACACACACACTTAAAAAAAGCATGGCATGGTATCATATCGTCCTGATGGGCCGTCTGGGTGTTTCGATGACAGCTTGTGCATTTTCGTGTGTGTGTGTATTTGTGCGTGTGTGTGGTCGGTCTTACCCACCTGTTCTTGTCATTACTGCCACCTGTGTTTCAGTCACTGTCTGTGTGATGCTAATCCTCTGAATTTCTGATCGGCGTGTGTATGTGGGCGTGTGTTCGCATCAAATGATTTTGGCAACACACACACACACTGATGAGTGTGAATCTCTGGCTGAGTTCTACAGTTTGTTCAGACCTGGTGTTGTTAACAAGATTAGCGAGTCAGGATAGGCCTAGTTGACCTTGACTAGGTTGGGTCTCGACTTGGCGCGGGCATCAAGATCCCAGTGCCAGGCCGGTGATGGATCATCATGGGAGGGGTTATTGATGCCCGCGCACACACCGCTCCATATGTTCAGTTCATTCGGACGGAACGCGGACTCGAATGCGGTTGTGATGAATGAATGTGATGGATTGGATCATTGTTATTGTGTAGTTTGTTGTATCACTTTACTGTGGATATTACGCAACAAAGACCTTATTAATATGCATTTATAGTTTTTTTTCTTACAAATTGTGATTTATGCAATTTTTGAACAATTTTCACCTAAGCATTTATCTGAATTTAATCTATATAATTATTATTTATTTATTAATATTCATAAATATCTTTTTTTTACATATTTAAGTTTATTCTTGTCTTATTTTTTAATAGTCAGTTTTTAATGCTACATACAAGATATATATATAACACTTTATTAAAACGCTTAAAATAGTCGACTGCGTCAAAGTTTCGTCCGTGTTTCAACATGATTTTTTCTTTGTGTGCTTCTGTGCTCTGCGGCACAGTCTGTTCTCCATATTCATGTCCCTGTTCTGCAGTGTTCCCGTTCCTTAAAGACCTTCTGGACTTTACCCGCATCGGTTCTGCTATGAAACTGTACCTAGGCATCCTTGACCTTCCATGTTTGACCCTTGACCCTTTGCTTGCGTGACAGGTGTCCGAGGGTGATGCGGAGCGCGCGTGTGAGGCGTGGCTTGGCGACCCGACCCGAGCACTGGTGACTAGGGTCATGGGACTGCTGCTGCCCCCTGTCCGTCTCTCAGTCCGCCCCGCTGCCTCCGGAGGCCCCAGGGTCCTACGCTCCTTAAGGTTCCAGCCCAGTCCAGAAAACAGCACAGCCGGTAAACGTGTTTATATGATTTTTATCAGTGTAGCTAGAAATTGTTTGTCGTATAGATTAACGCAAAAACACGATAAGTGGAAGATTTTAAGTCAGATTTAGTAGTCACGATTTTTGGTTTAATGTGAAATAACACTGATTTTTTTGACATGCCTGTTCGAAAATGTATTCAGACAACAGGACCGGGTGTGAAGTTACCAGTCGTATCGTGATAGCTTGGCTATGAATGTTTTGAAATGTGACATTAACGCATCATACTTGAATATATGAATATAAATTAGGTCAATTAGTAACATGAAAACATTTTATCTTTTCCCCACAGGTGGTGAATTTTGGTCTTGCGTCTGAGGATAATGTCTGAATCTTCTCTAGACACCAGAAGTTGTGACGTCATGAAGGTTCTGGAGTGTGACGGGCCGCACCTGGCCGACTCGCCCGCGACCCCCAACGACCCCCAGTACGCACCGCAGAACAATGGCACGCACGCCCAGGAGTGTGTGATAGACCAAAGCTCCTCCCATCAAACTCAGGTAAAGTGGGGGTGGTGGGTAGCGACACCCTAAGTGGTGCATTATGGGTTATACACTCCAAAGTCAACAGGAGCACTACTGATACTAATCGTTTGTCATATTTTGCATGTATTGAGTTTGGACTACAGATAATCGTTACAATGCGTAATTGTGCAGCTTGTATTGAGCTGAAAGGAAAATCTTAATTTTTTTCCGAGACGGTGTCCATTTCTAATTTAATGACTGGACACTAATGACTTATAGGTCATACA
Source organism: Triplophysa siluroides (assembly GCA_006030095.1). Classification (NCBI taxonomy): domain Eukaryota; kingdom Metazoa; phylum Chordata; class Actinopteri; order Cypriniformes; family Nemacheilidae; genus Triplophysa; species Triplophysa siluroides. Next base: position 522,518 of record VCII01000022.1, read on the forward strand.
ATTTTCTTGCGCTCTTTGATGGTTTTACACACACATCTTCGAGTGGTGTGCCCTTGCTTTGCTCTCCAACGTCCTAATGTCTCTGTATAAAGTCAGAGATAAGACGACAGGACAAGTTGAATCAGCCAATCGGATCCTAAGCCTGTCCGGGCTGGCATGTGATTGGCTGATGCCAGGAGATAGAACAGATAATCCACACCTGAAGTCCTGCTGGTTTCTCTGGAAGCCCTCGTGTGTGTGTGACTTTGCCACCATCTGCTCTTGGTGCATAGAGACACATGCTGATATCAGCTCTATTTCTCTCTCTCTCTCTCTCTCTCTCTCTCTCTCTTTCTCTCTCTCTCTCTCCGAGAGTGTCATTGTTCAGTCTGACACAATTAATTGCTTCAGTGGTGCAGTCACTCTATTAACAATATATTACCTGAAATAACTCATCCACACTCAACTTTCTGACCTTCTTTGTCCTACACCAACCTACATTTCATACGTTAGGACGAATGCTGCATGCATTTGAAATGTTCAATGTCAACTTGAAATGTATGTTTACCCTATTAACCTCCTTAATTTAGAATACCTCTTATGCAACATCTTGAAAATTATTGAAAAAAATGTAATCTCTGTATTTATATTTTAGGGTTTTTCCGTTTTGCTCTTACTTTTTCTTTTTTTCAATTTACTTGTATGTCTAGATCTATATTATATAAATAAGTCAGTTTCACTAACTAGCTTCCCAACTGTATTTTGGTTCACAATCAAATTTATTACTAAAAAACCTCAATTATGCAATTACTGCAAATTTTTTTAAAATTAGATTGTGGAAGTAAAATTTCACGTTGACATTATCATCATTAATTAAATTGACCAAACCTGACCTCGCTTCCTCTTTTCCATCCAAATAATGACAGCTCGGCCAATCAGCACAGAGTATTAAACGTTCCAAGGTACAGTATGCTAACGGCATGAAATTATTTTAATGCGTTTGGTGCTTTTTTTTCGTTTGCCTGCACGTTGTGTTTAAACAAAGAGAGAGAGAGTTTGGCAACGGTCTGTGGGAAGCGTTAAGGGAATAAAAGCCCCTGCTAACGTCAGGGAAGAAATAAATGTGTTTGCTACGGGGGAAGTGCTGCAGTTTGCACTTTTGTGGCATGAACCGAGATGCTGGTGTTTGTGAGACCAGAGCGCCCCCTTTGGCAATCTTCCCTCCTGTATGGCTGAATTCTGTTTCGATTTATTTCATACAGAAGAATAAATAGATTTGTGTTGTGTTTGTTCGTTTTCTGTTGTCATGATTATTGGTTTTGACATTGCCTGCAACAACTCGTCTTTTTACTAAGAAATGATTTGTTTTTGATCATTGTACAGTGCTTGTTTTTATTAGTGTTGAGAATGTGGTGCTCGTCTTTGTTTGGTTGTTTGTCGTCATTTTGCTCGGAGGTTTTCAGACTTTTAGAGGTTTCAGATCCATTTATGTAGCGTAAGGAATGGTTTTAATAAGCATGCTTCTAATTAACGGTTTAAACGCGTAAGCCCTCCCCGAATTCTGAAAACTCTCTGGAGAGGTTTGCTTTTTGGCGTGCGAATTGCTGGCTGTTTATTTTTAGTTATTGTGGTAATGCGTTGCTGGACAGTATTTTGCGAACGAGTGCCAGTCGCTGATGGTAACCATGGTTACTCTTCTCCAGTCCAACGGCAAGTTAAAGTTAGTCCGCAGCTTGGCGGTCTGCGAAGAACCTTCTCCGCCTCCGCTCAGAGAACTGCCGCAAGAACAGGTAAACGCAGCCAATCAGAAAGTGTGTGTGTGTGTTGCTATGTACTATTTTATAAAATCAAATCATTTTGTTAGTACGCTGTGTCTTAGGGGTGTAAAAGTTTATTCGGTTCATGATTTTATACAATATACAACACTGGGTTCACGGTTACGATTGTATCACAATATTTTGAACAAAGATATTCAAATTTTTCCATAACGTTTAACAAACGTCATAATAACGATAAAAAAAAAACGTCATGTCGTACATCAATTGCCATAGGTCTAAGATGTATATCATAATTATTTTGTATCGTTATATATTTCCTGATTATTTTTCAGTTTGTCTAATAAATATACAAATCAATTTTAGTCATACTATTGAAAGTTTGATAATCATTTCACAAAGTTAGGCAAAATAGCTACATTTAAACATCTGTCACTCAGTGAACGTCAACGTAATTGAGTCACGTGTAAGTGCATCATATTACAGTCTTACACTGTTCAACGTACTACACCCAAAACATTTTTTATCCACACTGCGTCATATGTGACAATTATCAAAACCGATTAACAGTTACGCTCGCCCCACCTGCGGTCCATAATAACGTTGTCAAAACGTCAGCACTATTCATAGTTATAAAGACGAATATGAGTGTGTGCGTTTCATATCGATTCCGTGCGCGTTTAATAGAGCCATGCGTTTATTGAAGGTGTGTGCGTCCAGCATGGGATTGCATTCATCCATCATCTATACCAAATACAATTTTCCTGTCTCAGCTGCCGAGCTCAGTGGATTGCTATAATTGCCTGTTCTTATCCAAACCCCATTTTTGTTCTATTTATTAGGTTAGCCCCAAGCTTAGAGACGCTATTAGGAAACTATCGGCTCGGTATATCAAAGCCTGCAGCGTTTTATGCGCGTTCGTATGGTTTTTTTTAAGGTTATTGATGCTAATCTACGAAGAAGCGTCATGGGATTGCTGAGCAATATTATCATGTCGATAAACCATGATACTTGAGTATTGAACATAATATTTAAACAATATAACAGCCATAATAATAAATGCATACATTTGTGTACATAAATGTAGATATTTATGTCCGATTTACATAAATACATCGCTTTAGATAAAAGAGTCTGCTAAATTACTAAATGTAAATGTATAAAAAATCTGTCAACAATGGCGTAATATATTTTTCTTCTTTGGTTAGCGTAAAAAAATCGCCTTGAGTTGTGACATCTTTTTCAGTACAATCAATATCGGAAGTTTTTAGACATACTAGTAGTTTTTTTATATAAATGGGTTTATTTTTTAATTATAATAGAAAACATTGCCATAAATAACAGTTGTGTAGGAATAAATGCAAAGAGAAATTTGTTTCCCGTGCATTTTTGAAACATTTGCCATCGATTCATCTTTTTATTTTAGTTCGGAAGTCGTGCCGTGAGAGAGCAGGTGAGGGAGAAAAGAACTCAAGGTCTTTGTGGCCGAGCCGCCTGAAAGACGAATAAACGCCCTTAATTACGTTTATGTCCTTGAACGAATGAACGAGATTTCCTCCAGAGGAAAGAAGGTCTCTATTCATAGACCTTTCTCCTTTTTTGTCTGTTCTCCCCCTCGGTCTAGCTCCCGCCGTCACGACTGTTTGTCTCTACTCTCGCTGCCTCTCGTGTTGTGTGACGGTTTTGTCCTCATTCAGCGACACTTTCAGGTTGTTGTTGTTTTTTTGTGGACTGAAGTGTAATGAGAAAAGAAAAGTGGATTTATTAGCAAAGAGCGAACATTTAAAGGTATAGTTCACAACCTCCGCCCAAAAATAGTTTTTTATTATTCCACATCATGTCGTCCAAAATCCATAACTTTGTTTTTCAGTGCCCACAAAGGATGACGTTAAGCAAAATATTTTCGCCAATATATCTTGCAGCCTCTTTTCAACATTGACTTTCATAATATGACAATCAGCAGCATAAACATTTTGCGTTTATGCAACTTTGATGTCGCATAGAAGAATGAAAGAATGAAAATTCAGGTCAACTTGAGGGCGAGTACGTGATGGCAGAACTTTGCCTTTAAAGCTCTTGGTTTTAGCCACTGCTGTTCAATTGGCTGTGCGCTGTCTCTCTTTCTCTGTCTGTGCCTCTCTCTCTTTCTCTCTCTCTGTCTTTGATTTGAAGGATCAGGGTGAGATCAAGTCCAAAGCTCACAGAAGGACAGAATGATCTCATAACCTCTGCAATCCTTTTTTTCCCTCGGCAGAGTTCACAAATCCCATTCATAAATATGTATTGGTTTGCTCTAGAAACTACCAAATTCCCTCTAAACCCAAAAGTTTTTCTACGTACACGTAGAAAAGGATAATTTTCACTGTTTTGATGTTCAAAGTAACAGCCGATATGAGTATTTTAATTGTCGACAGGATTATATGAGAACACTTACTATTGACTGATGTAATGTAGATGTGCATAAATAAAAATGTATTTTGTTTAATTTGTTTGCTCAGATTGCCACGTTTACATTAATGTAAATTAATTTATACATTTACGCACGACACAAAAATTTGGTAGTCTTGTTTTCCATGAATGTTGGTGGTTTATTGTGAAAAGTTCATTTTTATTTTATCTTGCGTCTAGTGCTGTCAAACGATTATTCGTGACTAATCGTATGTAAAATGTTTTTGTTTACATAATGTATGTTTGTATACTGTGTCTAATAATGATGTATATATAAATACACACACATGTATATATTTAAGAAATATTTACATGTGTATATACATTTTTATATATATTCTAAATATATCATTTTTCTTAATTATACATGCATGCATTTATATATACATAATTATTATACACACATACGAATTTCTATTTCGCATACGATTAGTGGCGAATTAGCGTTTGGCAGCCCTACTTGCATCGTTTTTCTTCATTTGCTCATTTTAATGGCCGAATATTTTGTAATATATTATAGGCCTACAGCTAAACTTCAACGTCAAAGTTTTGTCATGTTTGTTCAAAGTTCGTAAAGTGTGTGAAGTTTGTTCTTTAGTGTAATGGTTAAGTGAGAGCGGGCAGGTCTTTATTACTTCACATGATTACAAAGTCTTCTGCTAATTCTGTTTACTAAGTATTTTAATCAGACTCCTCTGATTAGCCGCAGCTCAGGGAAAGAGATCATAATTAGCTTTTAATTACTCTCCTCGCTCGATAATAACAACAGAAACCCTGTTTTTCTTCTAACCGTCAACAACAGAGCTTCACTTTTAAAACGGGACCGTATGAAGGAAAACATGAACATTATTGCTGAACGTGTTTTACGTTTAAACGACGACTAGAACGTGTTGCCGCTAATAGCGTTTTTTTGTATCTAAATCTTTTTTAATATCCGTGTTTTCACAGGAAAAGATTCAGATCGAGCTAAGCCAGTCTTTCGACGAAACGTCAATCAAAAGCGAGGATGGCGAGAAATTCTCAGAGACGCCTGAGAAAACGGACCGACTGTTGAGGAAGACGCTCTCAAGAGGTGGGTTGAACAGGCGTTTTCGTTTTTTGGCAACGGACGCGTTTTCTCGCACGCCAGATGGATGCGGCAGAATGTGTGAGCTGAATCTCTCTCTTTTTCTCTCAGATCCCAGTCAGGAATACACAGACTCAACGGGTATAGACCTTCATGAGTTTCTGGTCAACACGCTGAAGAACAACCCCCGGTGTGTGAAAATCCCCCCCCCATCTCATTAACACACCCGGGAGCCGCTTCCTGTAGAATTATTACCCCTGAATCTCTCCTCCGTGCTTTTTTTCATAAAAGCTTGTTTAAAGGGTCCATATTTAATACCGTCTGTCAGTGTTTAGTGTTAAAGGGAAGGTTCACCCACAAAATGAACTCAACCTCATGTTATTCAGAACCGGTTTGACTGACTTTCTTGTGCAGAACACAAAAGATATTGTGAAGAACCAACATTGACCCCCATTGAGTTCCGTTGTATGAACCCAAAACCACTGTGACATTTCTTTAAATATCTGATTTTATGCGCCACACAAGAAATACTGACAGAATTTTTATTTTTGAGTGAACTTTCCCTTTAAGTTGGGTGTTCTTGGTACTCCACCTTTAAGACTGTATATCAAAAGCCTGGCCAGCGTTAGACTTAGTCCACATACTATATCAAACTCTTTCATCTTGATATACATCACCTTTAAAAACTCTCCCCATTACCATAATAAATGCATCTTCTCGACCTGCGTCTTTTTTTTTGGTTGCTAATGCGGACGGATGGAGAGATGCAGGCATTTGTTTGAATATTCTGGCACATGAATGCCGGAGTCTCGTCTGCTCGATGAGCTGTGATAAATGCTAATGAGCTGCGCTCTTCTAACAGGGACAGAATGATGTTGCTGAAGCTGGAGCAAGATATTCTCGACTTCATTAGTAACATCGAGTAAGTCAAGCCAAGAAACAAAGAACTGTATAAATGATCTTGTTCATTTAGAAGCGTTGTAATAAATGTACGCAATAACCTAACACCGAAAAGTCTGAATTTAGTTGTCTTATGTAATTGTGAATTAATGTTGTTTTTTTCTCAGCAGTCAGAAGAGAAAGTTTCCCCCGATGACATCGTATCACAGGATGCTGCTGCACAGGGTGGCCGCGTACTTCGGGCTGGACCATAACGTCGATCAGACCGGAAAAGCGGTTATTATTAATAAAACCAGCAATACTAGAATGTAGGTCTGGTTAAACAACAGTGTTGTTTTAGCAACCGTTATCTTTATTTAGATTTAAAACAACTATCGCTTTTTACATTTACATTTTCTAGACCAGACCAGAAGTTTTCAGAACACATTAAAGACGACAAAACGGATGACTTTCAAAAGCGGTACATCTTAAAGAGAGATAACTCAAGCCTGGACCAGGATGATGGCAGGGTATGAAATAACACTCATTTGTTGAATATTTTATTTATTCGTAATAAAATAACACACAAATTAATTGTTGCTAATTGTGTGTGTGTAGCTGCGAATGCGTCTGAAGGATGACCGAAGGAGCAAATCGATCGAGGAGAGGGAGGAGGAATACCAGCGCGCCAGAGACAGAATCTTCGCTCAAGAGGTGCGTTGTTTCTTTAAATGGACATTTCATAGTGTAAATCTGTTTTAACTATTATAACGATTACACTATTATAGCTAATTTGTTCATTGAAATATCATCGCTGTCCTTTTTTAACCTATTATGTCCAAATTCGGGGAAAAAAAACGCTGTACCTTTTAAATGATTTATTATTGTGTTGACAAGCACTTTTTAATACTTTTTATTGGTTAGATATTTGCAAAATCCATTGACATAAAGGGTGACTTATAATAATGATTGATGGCACAAAATAAAAATCACGAAATGCGGAGATACGAGGTTTCAGAAAGAAATGCAGCGATATACTGAATGTAAGCATAGCTACACAACTATTATTTGTCATTTGGATTTATTTATAGAGAAATTTTCATGCCGGGATATTACAAACTATTTTTGTTTACGTTTTCCCAAACCACATTGTTAATTAAGCAATTTATGAATATGCTGAGAATCATAATCCAATGCATGTTATCAAATTATGATCATTATTTTAAGTGCATGTGCATCTTTTTTTACTTGCAGGGACAAGAACATTTTCCATTCGATAAAAGGTAAAAAAAACAATCATAATACATTTGCATTATGTTTGTTGTTTTCCTGCTTAGATCTGTATTACGACAATGATAACGTTTGCGAAATTTTCTCTAGAATCCAAGAGGATGTTACTTTCATCAACACCCAGCAAAGACGTCAAATATTCAGGTAATGGTTTTTACACACGTGGTTGATCAGATTTTACGTTATTTTTTCACGTCAATTTAATAATTTGCGTAATGATGCAATTAAACCACGAATTTTGCTAATTGCAAGGCCTAAATATTTTTTTTTTGGCAGACTGAGAGACGGTCGCTCTGGAAACAGTCGTCAGAGCAGTTCAGAGAACGAGTTGAAGTATTCTGACCCCAGACCCTGGAGCAGCACAGATTCAGACAGCTCCCACAGGAACCTGAAGCCCTCCATGACCAAAGCAAACAGCTTCAGTGGCATCAGCCTGCTTATACGAGGAGACAGTACGGCCAGCAGCAAGAGCGCTGGAAAACTATCCAAAAACCAGTAAATAACGCAATTAAACCCACGTATTTCATTACTGTCATGTATCGTGTATAACTAGTGATGTCTCAATATTATCGTGATCACACGACTGTATAAAACTATAGGTCTTCCGGGCCTAACATAGAGAATGTTCGAAAAATGTATAGATTTTACCTTTAGCAAGGTCCATCTGGTGCAATTATTGTATTTTATAAAAGGGATTTTAAGGGAATATGACGCATCTCATACTATAACCATAACTGTGGCTTAGAGGTATGAGTTAGAGGACAAAGAAAAGAGGATGCTTATTTCTTCAGTAGCTCCTCACTGCAGAACGCGAGATCCAGGGGGCAAGTTTGGACCAAGATCCAGTCTCCTCCCACTGCATCTTGATTGGTCGACAGATTTCTGCAGCAGTTTTGCCCCAACACACACTGAAGACAAACTTTATTAACGTGTTATTAATAAAATATTTGATGTTAAAATATTTGACGACCACGTGTTGCAACTTAACTCTCCAAATTTCGGCTCAGTATATAAAGTGGGAGGAGTCGGATCTGGATCCAACCCCACACCATTGATGTCGTGTTCTATAGCGAATATTGTCTCCACGTCATCATTTGGCATTCTAAATATTGTAATAAATACCGTGCAGCGGACTCAATACCGAGGTATGATCGTACAGTAAGATTTTGTTAGTATACCCATGTATCGTGTATAACCCACCTCAGTTTGATATTAGGTTAAAAACACAAACTCATGACATCAGTGTTTTTTTTTTTTGGTTATTTCTATTAATGTTGCTTCTGTTCCTCTTCGTGCTTTGGGCAGCAGTCCGTTAAATGCTTGTGGTACATGTCAAGGCCATTCCTTTCATCCATTTCCCGTGCATTGAGGAGAAACTCAGAGCGAGCATTCGTATTCAGAGCGGCCGGCTCTCGGGATTCATTGGTTATTTATGCTTTGGCATTTTAAAGCTAAAGGCATTGACACCAATATATATTTATAAAGTTAAATATTTAATGTCTCTTCTCTTCCGTTTAGAAACCTCTGCGTCTCTCCTCCTGCCCGGTTATGTCTGAACAGCCCTCCGAGCAATGATTTCTCAGCCTTTACTGCTTTTCAATTATTGTCTTTTAGTTGTTTTCTGTCACATCGACTTCTATGCATGATTTTCCACGCCGCCACATCTTTGTTTGCCCCGCCCCTTACATCATCCTCACGCATGACCTCATCCACCATCCTGATTGAGGGCCTTAAAAAACTCTTTCGTCCTTCTTTTCTTACGTCACTTCAGGTTCCGACTCTTCTAGTAGCGTAGGTTCGTCTTCCGGGTCGCTCCCTCGACCTGCTCAGCTGTCGTTACCCGCCCCCGTTCTACCGCAACCCAGTCGGGGTTTAACACTGGCGCCCGCCGCCGCTCTTCCAGCTCCCCCCATCGGGGGCAACGCAACCACCCCGGCAGCTCAGAGCTCAAGTACTAACTCTAACATTAACGCTAATGCTAGCTTCTACATCGTTCCACTGGACACCTCAGCCATTCCACCAGGCAGCGTGCTTCTCAATCCACAGACAGGTGGGTAACACCTGAACCATGCTCACGGCAGCGGATGGAAATCAGGGGCTGTGGTCCTGGCAGTTTACGGAGAAAATACTTTTTTTCGTAAATGTTCAGTTGGGAATTTTGGTATCGCTGCTAATTTCATGAATTTAACTCGCTGCCACATTGACCCTCGTAACTAACTCATCCTAATTTTTTTAATATGTGAAATCGAATAAACGACCCACTATAGAGGAACATTCTGGGTTAAATGTTTAACCACAGACCATTTTGATTCTTTCAGTTTCCGAAAGCAATTGCTGAATTGTTAACACTATTGTTAACACTATTTCTGTGCATTAAACATGTATGAAATATTTATTTTGTACTTGTATTTTTTTTTATAACAGGTCAACCGTACGTTAACCCCGACGGCAGCCCGGTTATCTACAACCCTGTGACATCACAGCAGGGGCGGGGCCAACAGCCCATGACTCTGCACCCACCCCCACCATCTCATCCTCCTCCCCCTCAACCAGCCAATCACCTTCTTGCGCAGGTCAGCGAACCATCCATCTGCCTTATTGGTCTTCCCCTCTAATTGACAACCAGTACAAGTCCTTTAAATTACTTGAATTTACTTTACTTTTAAATTACTTTAATTACTTAAAGGTTATTTTAATAACCTTTAAGTAATTAATAAGTAATTTTATAATAATAATAATATATTTTCTACTTGATATTAAATTAATTAATACCTGATTTTACTTGAGGACCTTACTTGATTTATTAATTAAATTAATATTGTATTTATTAATTAAATTAATACCTGATTTTACTTCAGGACCTTACTTGATTTATCAATGAAATGTATAGATATTGTAGTTTTTTCAGATTTATTGTAGTCTTATTACTATTTTGAATACATTTTTTGTTCCTTGTTTAATTTCTAGTGATTTTGTTATGTGCTTTAGTCATTTTCATTTATTTACAAGTATAATTAAAAAAAAATCAGTTTTAGTTTTTTCCGTTAATAATTTTAGCCCCTCAACTTAAACTTATTTGAGTTATATTTTACTATATATTTTATGATGCATTTTTTCAAAAGTTTTTCAATAAATATTTAGGCTGATATTTCATTCTATTTCAATTAATAGAAATGTTGTAATAGTTTCAATGTTGGAAAGTGGCTGTGCCGTAAATACATTAATACAGGAAGTAATGACAAAAAAATAATAATTTATATATAGAATACGATACATATATAGATATATAGAATTATACAAATCAATGTTTATTTATGTTGCACATTTACAAAAATAACCAAACATGATCAAATCTGTATTTAAATCTGTGCACCCCGGACAAAATAATAATATTTATTTTATCATTACCAGTTAAATAAATGTTATTTGTGCATTATGAAGCTAGCAAAATGCTATTACCATTTACTATTCGTTAATATTTATCTGTAATCTGAACCTTTCTGTATTCCTTATGTTATTCCTTTATAATGTCTCATTCAATCTCATCGTTATGTTTCTCGTTCATCTATCCTGTTGCGTTCACTCTCTCTGAATGTTGAAACCCTTTTTTCCTCCTGTTCATCATCTCTTCCTCTCTTTTTCTGTGTCTTTTCTTTCCTCTGCAGCCGTCTGCGCAGCCAGTGCAGTTCACTGCAGTCTCTTGTCCTCCTCCTCTCCTGCCTGGTGCTTTTACTCAACAATATACCGTGGTACTGCTCTCCTTTACCCTCACACTGTCTTTCCATGATCTCTTCTCCTTGTGTTGTTACATGTATTAAACGGATCACGTCATGAAAAGCAAGATCTTTGAAATAAAATAGTATTTAATATGTAACATTATTGTTAGCTTTAGCTTTTTTTTTGTCGACATCTTTGCTCATTTTCTGTGTCAGATCTCAAAGCAAAACCCTGTACCTAAAATCTCAGACGCGTCTCGGAATGGACCGAACTTCAGTTTTATAGATTCATCTCTCAGAGGATAAAAAATGAGACCCATCTGAGTTGGTTGGACCCGGTGGAGAGTCCAATGACTGAACTGGGTCATTTTTATCATCTCTCACCATCTCTGACCTGTTTCTACCAAATATAACCGCCTCATTAGCAAATGCAGATCGCATCAATAATTCATTCCACCAGATGTTGGGTTTTTGAAATAAAAAGATATCTACAAGTTTTGCCAGGACGGGGTCTCTGGTCATGTTGGAAGCGGAACAGCTTTTGAAGTTTGATGGCTTTTAAAGCATAAAGTTTTAAAGCGATGCCCTGGTTTAGTTTTTGGTAAACTCTCATCTCATGATACCTTCAGTGTCTGTGATCCCCTTAATATCCTCTTTTTTGGCTATCAAATGGGCTATTGGGATTAAAATAGTTATTGATATTTATCTACTTATTTAAAGTAATAAACACATTTTCAAATTGACTTTTAAACCAAATTGCTAACCGGTTTTACCTTGTGTGTGTGTTGAAACAGCAACAGGACGGTTTAAGCGCTCAGTTCAGCCAGATGAATTTTGTACGACAGACGTCAGGAGAAGCTCAGGACCCCCACACGGGCCTGTACCCACAATCCCTGGTGCTTCAGAACCCCCCGTCCACCGGCTACATGCTTCAGACGGCCGGGGCAGCCCATGAGCGGCCACGCCTATCATCAGCCCACACCTGTCAATCAAACGGTCCTGCAGCCACACGGATACATGCAGCAACCCGTGCAACAGGTATGAAGTTGCAACTTTTGTGGTGACTTAGCGACACACGTGGTTCAGTTTTTTAAATATTAGTGTGTGCGTCTGCAGGTATCTGCGTGTTTCTGTGCTCCGGGACAATATTCGCACTCTAGCCAACACTACAGAGCGGTGACACCGGTACACTACAGCGCCCCCCAGAGTCAACCTCTACCACCACAACAGACAGGTACCCCCCCACACACACACACTAGTGTAACCTTTCAGAACGTGAGATTTCCGATTGGAGCGTTGGGAAGCGGGGCCGTGTCGCTGTATGAGATTGTCAGGAATTCTCACAGTGAACCGGTCTCTTTTTCCGACCCTTGTTTCCTCAGCTGTCACACTTAACTTTCACCTCCGAGTCGAACGTACAAGCAACCACGTAGCGACGCGTGACTTCGCAGAACACCCTAGCAACCAAATGGCAACATTGTGGCAACCGTTCACAGCATCTTGGAATCATAGTAGCGCACAGGCGAACGCCACTCTAACATTAAATGAAGTGGTTAGTAGAGATGTTAACAATTCATCTAAATGAATTTAATCAGTTAAGCTTGATGAATGTTGATTAATCAGATTAATCACAAAAGCACTTAATCTTGAAAGCAGATGGTGAAATACCCGGGTGACTAATAATGATTTATGGCAAAAAATCTCATAAAATAAAGATACAAGTTTTCAGGAGGTCGAGAAAAATTAAATCATCTGACGCTAAAGACAGATCTGTTTCTACACAACTCATTTTAAGATCATTAAAACGTTTCAGTCATGTCACCTGAAACCTTTAAACGGTAACAACATACATGATGTGCTATTGCAGAATTTTTTGTTATCGGGACTTGATACTGTGGAGCTTTTATTAACGATTAATCGGTTGATTTTTATTGTTAATCAATTAATTGGATCCTTGAAAATAAGCATCCCAGTGGTTAGTATCATGAACTGTTGAGTTTTTAACTGCGCTGTAAAAATTAAGATTTTGAAAGAAAAGTAGGTTGTGTGTGTTATAAAGAACAAATCACACACACTTCGTTCAAAGTGACATTGAAAGACCCCATTTCACGGGCGCTTCAGTGTGTGTCTTGTATGGTCTGAATCGACAGGCTTTTTGTCTCTTCGCTTTGGCCTTGCAAGAGCAAGTAAAAATAGACGAGTACTCCGGCACGCACACTGATGGAGCGAACGAAAGGTCAGCTCATCTGTTTCTGCGCTGGATCTGATTAGAAATGAATCACTCTGGGGAACCCGATGGACTCGGAACACGATTGTCTGCCGTCGTCCACCTTAAAGATCCTGTTTACACGATCTCCAAATAAGCCCTGCGACCCTGCTATCAAAAAAGTGATTATTTGAGGCTAGATTAAAATAAATGTAAGTACTTAATACCTCAATTCGTAGATAGCCTCTTTATCGCCACCTCTGTTTGAAACCTAAAATTGTAGTTAACCGTACCTACATAATTAATGTGGGTTGGAGTCAAATGACGTCAAACCGTCATTTGTTTGTGTTTATTTTTAACTAAGAAAAGTTACAGATTGCAGCTTTAACCGTCACCCGCCAGGGCTCACACTTCATAACAATTTAAAATTCAGCCTGCGTTTTCAAAATGACGTCAATCTGACGTTTCCTTGTAAATTATAGCTCAAGTTATAAATCATCATTAGCTTCAGAGTTTTCAATTCCGATTTTTTATGTACTTGGTTGATAACTGATTTTTGTTTATTTTGAACACTAAAAAAGTTACAGATTGCAGCTTTAACAGTCACCCGCCAGGGCTCACACTTCATAAATCATAAGCTTACCAATTAAAATTCAGCCTGTGTTTTTCCGACGCGGCTTGCATATTTTCAGACTACTTTGTATGAAAACGAGTTAATTAGTCGTCTGATGTCGCAGTTGTTTAATGTTGCGCTCGCGCCTCTTGATATTCATCTCATTGCGTTGTGTCCTGCTTAATGTTTAATGTTCCAGATGTTGTTTGCGCATCGTTTGTCATCACTTGCTGTTGTTTAATCGCTCTTGCGCTGACGATCGAATAATCGCCTGAATCTCGTCTCAGGTTACCAGACGGTCATGCCCGGTCAACCACCCAGCTACCAAGGCATGATGGGAGTCCAACAGACTCAGAACCAATCGCTGGTTAGCACCCAGGGCGGGATGGCCAATCAGATTCAGAGCATGATGGTGCAGTACCCCGGCATGCCTCCATATCAGGTGAGCGCGGCGTCTTACGTTAAACACGTCATGCTGTAAATGCGTCTTAGGAATTAACATTAAACTGTGTGTTTGTGTGTGTGTCAGGTGTCCTTACAACAGGGATCTCAGAACATTTCGCAGGCAGCCTATCAGCAACAGATCGTGCTGCAGGGACAGACCAATCAGACGCCAGCGCCCTCTGCCCAAATGCAGGTGTATTACAGCATGTTGCCGCCAACCCAACACTCTACCATTAGGTAACAAGCAAACTTGGATGCGTCCGATTGGTTGGACCAATCAGATTTAAGCTTCATGTTTTGCTAAATATGATGGTTTGTGTATTCACTATGTGTGCGTACAGTTCTACAGTTGGCTTTCTTCCACCACCGGGATCGGATCAGATGTCATTTCAGAGAGCGCCCTCCCCCTGTGGCTCTCAGCCAATCACAGGCCAGCAGTGCCCAGGTACGGTAGCCGATAGGAAGATCGATCAATCGCAAATCTCTTATCAGTTTAAACGGTTTAAGTATAAATAATTGTTGCGTGAATAAATTAATAAATAGTTGAATTAAGTATAAGTTAATAATTTGGTAAATTGGATATAAAAAATGTAATAAATAGATTATTAATAAATAAACAATTATTTAAAAAAATTAGCATGTAAAATGAAAAACTACATATTATTATTAATATTGTTGTGTAAAAAAATAAAAAGAAATTGTGGTTTTGATGTAAAGAAATTAGTGGATAATATGCTTAATTATCATATAGATGTTAAATATCTAATCTTTACTCTACGATCATGCATGTAAACACACTTTTCTTAACGGTGAAAAGTTCACGTCTAGGTGTTATTCTAGATGTCTGTCACTCATCGTTGGCAGGTGTTTTTCAAGTCCTGTCACGTCTCTCGGTTAATGAGTTGAGCACATATAATGAGCTTTGAGCAGAGTTTATTTCCCATTTTCAAAATGTTTTATTTAGTCGTTTAATTAAATGTTGTTTACAATTCTCATTTCTGTCCGTGCCTCGCGGGCGCTCGCTAGTTCACACGTTTCTGAGGAAGCAGGAAGAATCAATGTTCATTTGAATAAACCTCCGCGTTAATGAACGTTCAGCTGCTGTGTGTGTGTGTGTGTGTTGTGTGGAGGAGGTGATGATTATGTTGCTGAAGGAGAGGGTGTGTGTGTGTGTGTGTGAAAGAGGCGAGACCCTCGTTCACTCTTTGACCTTTCACTGTTTAATAAATCTATTTAATTGGTGTGTGTGTGTGTGCGTGCGTGTGGTTGTTTCTAGTTATTGCGTTTCGTCTCGCTATTGAATAATTCAAAAGTGAGGTGTACGTCAAATATATGACTGCTATACTGGAGTATTAAAATGCTAATGGTTAATTATATTCATAAGATGATGATATTCGATACACGATAATGATAGACAACACTGTGTGAGGGTTTTAATGAGTTTTCTTATAAATGTAAGTATTCAAATAAATATAAACACGTGGATACATAAATATTATAGATTTTTAATTGATATTTATTCTGAAAGTTTTAATGACTTTTCTTGTAAATGTAAAGATTAAAATGTAAAATGTGGATGCTTAAATCCTATTATGTTTTACTTTTTATTTTATTAAAGTTTTAATGACTTCTTATAAATGTAGCGTTTCAAATAAATGTAAAACTGTGGATACTTAAATATAATTTTTTAATGAATATTTATAATTTTATTCCAATTCTATTTTTCATTTACGCACACAACCAGATATATGCAAGTTTGTTTTTCATCCCGAGGGCAAAAGCTAAAAATATTTGTCTATACTTTATATATTTTTCTTCATTTATAAAAAGCTAAATGTATTCAGATGCATTATGATCTAAGAAGTGAGGAAAAATTGCCTACAATTGGCATTTTCATTAAAAACTCAACACTACAATGTATTTGCTGTGTTTTGTCAGGCGTTCCTCATCCGCCCCCTGCTGGCGGAGTGGTGATGATGCAGTTGAGCGTTCCTCCCTGCCAGCAGCCAAGAGCTCTTTCCCCACCTCAGTGGAAACCAAATCGTTACTACAAACACAGCGACCTGCCCCTGCAAGACCCCATGCAGGTACAAACAACTACAGCGGTGTACAGATGCATCTAATCTAAAATGCAGATCGTTACAGTTTTAAGGCCAAGAACTCTTGAAAGGGTTTAATAAGACATAATTTTCATGTTTGCTTGTTCTTTCTCTCTCTCGCTCGCTCTAGAATAATCCACAGCAACTGATTAGCCCCTCACCCTCACCAGCTCAATCACCCGCTCCTGTCCATTTGAAGGGTCCTCGTCCTGGCCCCGGCCCTTTTCCCATCATGCCCCAGTTTTCTCGCCCATACGCTCCAGGCCAAGGTGAGCCAATCAAAGCGCACCTAAACACTTTGTGCTACTTTTTTACTTGATTTATTAGAATAAATACGTGATTATGAGTCGTGTGGTTTCTTAGCAGGTGATGGCAGGTATCCTCCTCTGATTGGGCAGCCCCTCCAGTATAACCCCCCCATCAGACCCCCACTAATGCACGGCTCTCATGTGGTCAACCATCATCACAACCTTCATCACCATCAGGTTGAACACACACACACACACACTGCTCTCACACATTGTCAGGTGACCCTAAACATCCAAACGCATGAATTCAACGCATGCCATCAGCATTCTCATCGCCATCAGCATGTTGAAGATACCGCATTTCTTTTCTTTGACTGACACACGCACTCGCTCACTGTCAGATCTGTGTTTGCGTCACAGGGTCATGTGGGTAGCCGGTACGGCGGGCGCAGTCGAAGACCCGCAAAGAAATCGCTGTCTATTGACGTGAGCACAGGAGAGACGGGTATGAAATAAAAGCCATATCTACATTTTGTAACGCTGTGCATTTGTAATACGCAAGTATACGCTTCTTTTTTTTTGTCCAGAGATCGGTCGTGTTCTGGAGGTAACGGATCTTCCGGCTGGTATCAGTCGAGTGGAAGCAGACTCTTTACTCGCAGAACTGAGCAAAGTTGGCGCTCACATAAAATGGCTGCCCGAACCTCCATCCCCCAACCAATCAGAGAGCCGCAGCGAGGGGGCGGACGCCACAAACTCTGACCCCTCCAAACCGCCCCCTCACGACCTGGCGTCCACCTACACCATCCTGGCCACGTTCCCCTCCAAGTACGCGGCGCAGAGCGCGCTTCAAAAACTCAACAGCTCCATCACCAAATTCAAACTGAGAACTAGCAAGGGACAACACGAACAGCACACGCTCGCCAGATCCAGCTCTCAGTGAATGACACGCCCCCTCCTGTCTCTCCACCAATCACCATCATTGCCTCAGGCTCACTTCCTGCCATTTCAGTCACCTTCGGTCTCGTTTGTTTTGTTTCGTTGGTTTGTTTTCGCACCACTACGGCTTAATCCAAACAGGTTTGTTACTTTCGAATGGGATTTTCACGCTAGTTTGTTAAAAAAAAAAATGAAAACGAAAAAAATTGAGAATTTATCGGAATGTTGTTGTTGAATTGTTCTCTCACGGTTTCGAACGAATTTCGCTGTTATTTAAACAAAACCAAAAAGTGAGGCATGGTTGGCTTTTTTTTTCTTCCGAAAATAGATCAGGAACGTAAAACTAGAACCGGAGCATGTTGTTTGTTTTTTTATTTACGATCAAAATGTGATGGTAGTTTCAAGTTCACACAGCTACAAAACGTCCTTTGCCATGTCGCTCCTCTAAACTAAAGTTTTGGCCTTTTTGTTCTGTTTTGAAATGCAAAGAACAAGCAACAAGATTTCTTGCAGTCAATTGTGAAGACAGGGCATCTGTAACAAGGAAACTTCTTCGACTTGTGCCTTTCGGCAGGCACGACGACGGCGGACAACAAAGCAAGAAAAACAACGTCAGGAAATATCGTAATTGATACCGCAGCCGCATCCAAATAAACGAGAGATTTGTTTTTAGAAACAGACAGCGGGTTGAACTCGCCAATATGTGGACTGTATGTTTTTGAATTTTAACTTAATTTAATCGTCGATGGAAGTGGCGCGATTGCCAAATGGAAGGTTTTATCGCTTTCTCTCCTTTCCTGTCTTTGGGACGATGAACGCTGGTCCATTCTGGGTTTTTTAAATTCTTATCTCATCAGAAGTCACTGGATGAAACGTTTGCACTGTCACATGTCTCTTGTCTCTCTCTCTCTCTCGCTTGATCTCGTCTTTTTTATTTTCGTTGCGAGATGTGTGGACTACGAAAGGCTGTAAAATGTTTGCTGGTGCAGTTTGTTTTTATCTCAATTTGAAACCAATAAATGTTTACACATAACCTTTTTCCTTTCTACAATTTTTATGGTTTATGTCGAAGTGTTTTTGTGTATAAACAAAGCATTGACAGCTATGCATAATGGTAGTCTATATGGGGTAAGTGAGAGTTAAATAATTTGTCAAGCCAACATACTGATCTGCGATATAAACTTATTCTTCTTCTTCCGAGAGTAAAATTTGTGCATCCAACTCGTCCTAGAGCTTTCAAGCTACATACACCAAACTTTTGAACGATCTTCAGACTGGTCCAAAGAAGTGTGTCATATCTTTTCTAACTGATCCGGTTTTCGTAAACCAGACTATCAAAGCCACCAAAAGTCCCATAGACTTAACACGGCGACAAACTTTGACGCCTCATAAGTCAAAGTGAGGATTTCATAGAAACATTTGGGTTACCACGTTTGAAGAGGCTGGCAGGCTCTGTAAGAACATAAGGGGTGTAAGTCGTACCCCTGGGGCATAAGACCCACCCCAAATTCCCCATAGACTTATAATATGGAAGGAAATGCACTTATAAGGGCATTATAAAGGGCCCAGATGGATATCTTTGCAGCACAGTGTCATAGAGACAATTGGGGTGGGCTCATTTTACTCGGGGAACCAAATAGTGTCCCAGAAACTTCATGAAGCAAAGAAGCCACGCCCATAGCAACAAAACAGAATAACTTGGCAACCGTGTAACAAGACCTATATATCAGGATCAGAACATCGTAGAGACATGGGGGTTGGTTCGCTTCACTTGTGGCTCGGAGCATCATCAATTTGCATTTGCCACGCCCATAGCAACCAAACAGATTAGCTTAGCAGCCGTTTAACCAGACCTATATATCTACATCAGAACATTGTAGAGACATGGGGGTTGGTTCGTTTCACTCGTGGCGAGGAGTGTAATGTTTGTAACATGCTAAGCGTGTTAGCATTATGCTAGCAAGAGTAAAGTTTTCTTGTAATCGACAGCATCATTTATTAATATAATTATTATTTAAGCAGAGTTTCATTTTTAAGTTAAACGTTTAAATGTTGTGTTCCGGCTTGACTTCCTGTAGGTGTGACGCACTTCAAGACCAGAATTTTAAACGGGTACGTACTGTAATAAAATAATAATAATATATTATATAATATAATATACAATGTTGTTATGTTGATTATTCCTGACCATTTTGACTAAAGCAGATCTGTCATTTTATTGGTTGTACCAATCTGTCTGCTGATTGGATGATTTAGAGGAAGTGTGTATAAATGCCTTTCAATCATCCATATTTTAATGATCCATTTTTTTAGGTGCATTGGTTGATTTAAATGACTGATCTGTATTTGGGTCTTTTATGGTGTTGCAAATCACGTCTGAAAAATTCTGAATTTTTTTAATGAAATTAGCCAATGATAAAGTATACAACACATAATTAATAATGAACCAGCTAAGGTTGGTTTAGCTGTTTTTTCCACACACACACATATACATAATTGCATATGATAATTTACATACATTAATTTATATTTTATTGTATTGAATAAACTATTTGTTGAATCCGTCGTGTCACTTTGTCACATTTAAGTTTAGTGTAGTAACGGAAATTTTACCCGTAACCCAAAATAATACTGGCTAGACATATTTTTTACTTGCTAGCTAATGTTATTTACTTGTTTTTTTTACTTGTCTCTTTTGCAGTAGAAACAAGCTTTAAAACCGTCTATAATGTGAGAAAAACGTATGTAAAGAGCAAAATATTGTTTGTTTATAATTCTACATTATGCAACCTGAGAATTTGACTGCAAATAAAGTTAATTTAATAAATAATTTAGGCAGGAAATATTTTTGCAGAAAGATAACCAAATGATGTGCTGTAACTCCTCAAAGAAACACCAGGTGGCGTTAACGCGCTCTCAATATTTGGTCCCACAATGGGAGCGGATAGAAACCAAACGAATCTATTGAGCAGTTTTGTCTTTGCTTGGGTTACATTGAAAACATGTTTGAGCGACTTTGCATTTCGTAAATATTAATATCAGTCAATTATAATCGCAAATTTACAACAGCGTTTTTATTTCGAAAATGAGAAAAACATCAAAGTAAGGCTATAAAAAGCTTAAACCAGGGAAGACCGACAACCAACGTGAACTGGTTTTAGCTTTTTTCCTACCTTGGTAAAGGTAAAACTGTAGTGAATTTAGCTGAATTTACAGTTTTAAAAAATATATATTTTTTTCTTATTATTTTATGGTAAAATGGACAATATAGTGCAACTCCTGAAGGAAACACAAGATGGCGCCATTGTACTAACACCGAAGCTGTAGTAGTGCGCTTGCCAGTGCACACTATACTGTTCCTCTTTTAATAGTTTGTCAACATCAACACCAATGCTGCCTTGGTTGTACATTCTTTTATTTTAATTAAGAATCTTTATTATTGTTATTAGTAATTGGTCATAGGCTGCATTATATTGCATTATGCAATCTTAAATGTTATCCCTTGTGAGAATAACACAATAAAACCATCAGAGAAATTCTTTATTGGTTTGACTGGGAATGAGTCTCTTGTTCTATTCGTGAGATGGTGTTTTAATTGTAAACAGCTGATGGTTCATGATTGTAATAAAAAACCACTAGAAAACATTCACAATTACATTAATGTCAAATATTGTAAATCATGTCAATTTTTGTGCTACTTCATTATTTGTCCGTATTTGTCTAATTTCCATGTCATTAAGACAGTAGCTGTCGGATAGCCTTTCAAAACCACTTCATCATTCAAAGCTAATAAGATTTTGATAATACGCTATTAATAACTGTCTTAAATGTCCCTGTTCGCATTACGCACACGTTTCATTTACAAATTGAATCCGAGTTCAATTCTTTTTTAAAGATGAGTAATACCAGGGGTGTTTACATACAAACTAAACGTTTAAACCTTTTAATTCCTCGGATTTCTGTCATTTAATTGATGCCAGATGGAGAACATGTCGGGACAAAACTCGGGGCAGCGGCTCCTGACAGCCGATTGTGTGTTTGTGTGTGTTCTGCATAAATTAAACGGCAAACGTGTCTCGCTGTTGTAGCAGCTGTGCGGAAACGTGTTTGAAGACGACGAGATCAGAAAAGCACTTTATAACACGAGTGTTTATTATATTAGTTGATCTTTAAGGAGAAGTGCAGTGTTTGGGTTTGACATCGGGAGAGGAGACGACGGGCGAGGGCGTTTGATGATGGACCGGCTGTCCTTGCGCGCTCCGGACAGGACATGTTTCTACATGCTCGCGCGTAATTCACTTATCTCAAGAATGACGTTTTATCACTGACGCTTTTAATTGTAATTATTAAAAGTGAAATACGGTGCGTGCGCGTGCTTGTGCGTGCGTAAACCTGTTATGTTAATCAGAGCTGTGCGGTGCTTGGGCAGGTAGTTGCGGGTACATTGACCCTCTGTGACCCTGGATGCAAAGGGTCACATGTCAATCGCCATGCTGTGGAATCTTCTACAGCTGTGTGCATGCAAACGGTTATCTCAACAGCTGCTAGTGCAAACCGGCGCGCGGCGCGCGCGCGCGCGCGCGACCCGCGCGCGCGCGCGACGAGCGCAGCGAGACGCGCGCGAGCGAGAGAGAGTGAGCGCGCGAGAGCGGCGAGCGCGCGCGGAGAGAGCGAGACGAGAAGAGCGGGCGAGACGAGAGAGAGCGGAGAAAGCGAGAGAGAGAGAGCGCGCGAGAGAGAGAGAGATGAGAGAAGCGAGCGAGAGAGAGAGAGAGCGAGAGCGAGAGCGAGCGAGAGCGAGCGCCGAGCGCGCGCGGCGCGCGCGCGCGCGCCGCGAGCGAGAGAGAGCGAGCGAGAGAGCGAGAGAGAGAGGAGAGAGCGAGCCGAGAGAGAGAGAGAGAGAGAGAGAGAGCGAGCGCGAAAGAGAGAGAGAGAGAGAGAGGAGAGAGAGAGAGAGAGCGAGAGAGAGCGAGAGAGAGAGAGAGAGCGCGAGAGAGAGAGAGAGAGAGAGAGAGAGAGAAAGAGAGCGAGAGAGAGAGTAGCTAGCGAGGAGAGAGAGAGGCGAGAGCGAGAGAAGAGAGAGAGAGAGAGAGAGAGCGAGAGAGAGAGAGAGAGAGAGAGAGAGAGAGAGAGAGAAGAGAGAGACGCGAGAGAGAGAGAGAGAGAGAGAAAGAGAGAGCCGTCTCTCTCTCTCTCTATCTCTCTCTCTACCTCTCTCTCTCTCTCTCTCTCTCTCTCTTCTCTCTCTATCTCTACCATATGCAGTCATTATTATGCAGGGGGACTTTGTAACAGCGAGTATGTTAGAATAGTCCGTCTGTTCTTTTTGATTCTCAAATGCTAAAACCCCTCACTGGACCACTCCATGTTGCCATAGCGATGTGGTGTAAGCCGTCCCATACCATTTTAGGGGGGGGGGGTAATGGTTGAAGGTTTGCTGGCAATATTGGATACAGAAATAGACCCCCATACGGTCCGGTGTTAAGGGCCTCTTCTTTTCTCTGAGGGTCTTTCATCTTTTTCATGGTCCATACCCATTTATCTCTCTCTCCTCTATCTCTTCTCTTCTCTCTCTTCTCTCTCTCTCTCTCTCTCTCTCTCTCTCTCTCTCTCTCTCTCTCTCTCCCTCTCTCTCTTTATTTGGAACAAATATGGTTGCCCCCCGTCTAAATTGCTTTTGCCTGTCCAAGGTTCTCGTAATTTCTTTTGACTTTCGCTTTTTTTTTCTCGGATGTGATACGTGGCTTCTTGTTTGTTTACATACAGTATGTATGCAAGGTCTCGGGTCACTGTTTTTGCAGATTAACGTCGTGTTTATTTATTTACATTGATTCTTGCGGCTCGCGTTTAACCGCAGCGAGAGTTGTAATGATTTTATTGATCGATATTCGTGCCAGGTCAGAAAAAAAACTGTTTGACTTGTGTAGAATCATTACTACACTGTTGGTTCCTTTATCAATCGTGTTAAACAAACTTATAGTACCGTATAAATTCTTAATACACAGAAATATGACTTGGTTGGAAAATACACGTCATCTTTCATCATTTATCCGCCTTCATCTCATTTCTTCTGCAGAATACAAAATATATTTCGAGAATGTTGGTAACCAAACGACTTTGACTTCCATTGTACGGACATTTCTCAAAATATCTAAAATAACAGTCATACATAGATTTTAAACCACATGAGAGTGAATAAAGGATGAAAGATTTTTTATTTTTGGATGAAATGTCCCTTTAAGATGGATAAATCCTCCTTCAATGAAGAGTAATATATTATAAATCTTGCCAGGTTGCCTTTCAGGTTTTAAGCTCGGGGGCACAGAGCCCTGCAATGTATCACCTATAAAGTTATTAGACTCTCTCAGGTCCTCCACTGAGGTTAAATGTGCAAACCACAGCAATCCGAACAGAAGGTCCGGACATAGATCTTAGATCACGCTGCAGGGGCTCTATAGGTTGCAATTTATCGTCTCTTGCTTCACCTCTGATATCTCTCTCTATTTCTCAGCCCGTGACAGTTTTTCAATGGGTTTTATAAATTAAATGACAGATAGATCAGATGCTTTTATTCGCTGAACAAGACACACGCTTGTCCATTAACATGCATTGTATCCTCAGGTTGTGATGGATACAATCCCCCAGATGCTCGCGTTTAGTGGTCTGAGTGATGGCGCATACTCCAGAAAACGCTCTTATATTTTCCTCCAACCTGTCTACTCGGCAGTCCCACGGCGAAAGGACAAATGAGGGTAGGAACGCTTTCTTTCCCCGACGCAGCGGATCAAAAAGTCCATACGTCAAAGCACATAAGAATCCACTGAAGCCCTACACGACAATATAAATCCTACAGTTTATCTCAGGTTTTTAAAAGCGTTTGGCACCTTTGAGATTCTGATCGCAGATCTATTTATCTACACCAGAGATTGAATCCGAGATATCAGATATCAAAAACAACACGTCCAGAGCGTCTGCTGGCGACTGGCAGCCGGACAGACTGGATTTTACGGTTATGTTAATGCCCATAGCTGCAGGCTAACTGTTACAATGATGCTAGCATGCCAAAACCATATGGGAAAACAAAGGCTGGACTTTTACAGGGCATGCCAGGCGCAGTGTGCATCAGTAGGGAGGGTGTCACTCAGACGGCAGATTTTAAAGAGAATTCCTAACAGCACATTAAGGCGTTTTATTGACTTACTAAAGTACACGCAGACCTATGGAAACACTTGGACTACGACTGTTCAGTCATTGCAAACCTGTATGACTTACTTTCCTCTGAAGAACACAAAAGAAGATATTTTGAAGAACGTCGGTAACTAAACGACACTGAACCCCATTGACTTCCATAGTATGAACACAAAACCTGAGACATTTCTCGAAATATCTTCTTTTGTGTTCAACTAAAGGAAGAGTCTTGCACGACATAAGGGTGAATAAACGTTGACATCTTTTTTATTTTTGAGTGAACGGTCCCTTAAAAATAGCTTTGATAGAGAATTCTGCTTAAAGGGATAGTTCGCCCAAAAATGAAAATTCTTTCTTCTGCAGAACACAAAAGAAGATATTTTGAAGAATGTCGATAACCCAACAGCGGTGGCAGCCATTGACTTCTATTGGACGGACACAAAACCAATGCAAGCGAATGGCTGCCATCGCTGTTGGGTTATTGACGTTCTTCAAAATATCTTCTTTTGTGTGCTGCGGATGAAAGAAACTCATACAGGTTTGACGTGACGAGGATGAGTAAACAATGATTTTTTTGGGTGAACTATCACTTTAGGGAGAATTTAAGACAACTAGAAAACAATATAGTCTGCTTTGGGATATTTTTGGCAAGAGTTCAATTTTAATGCGTGCATTTTTGTGTCTGCGAGCGGTGCAATAAGCTCTCCCAAATGTAAATGGGGGCGCGTTATTAAAAATATGCTCAAGTTTAAATGCGGCAAGCTGTGAATATTTGCATAAAAGCATCAATTTTGTCTTTTTTCTCCTTCTCTTCAGGCAAGTTTTGTATGTTCGTACGATGCGTCTTCGAACTATTAGCAGTGGAGAAATTATGAGTTCTGTTTTTATCAAGCGCAAAAGCCACCCGCGCATGTACGCCTGTGTAATTGCACGTACGATAAATGATTAGAGAACTGCAAATTAGTTTATAATGAAGATATTCAGTGACTGAGTGCTACGCTTCGAAATGATGTCTTGTCTATTTTTGTTCAAAGAAAAATATTTAGAACTAGATGTTGTAAATTACATTTATTTATTTGGTAAAAGTAAAGGACCGACAGTGCAATACATTATTCATACACACAAGCAATACTTCTACAAGCTATCAGCATGTGTAGTACATTTTGTTCTTTAAATATAGCTCAGTCGGTAGAGAATTGCATTACCAACACAAAAGTCCTGGGTTTGGATTCTCAGGAACACGCATGCGGATAAAGTCTACAGGTTGAATGCGTGTGCCAAATGCATCAATGTATAGTTTTCTACAGAAATTGCACAGACTGTAACTTAAACCTCCTTTTCCTTTGTTTTTGCTCAAAAACAATCTTTTTTGGGTGGGTCTCCCGTCCACCATATGAGGCCCATGGGGGGGGGGTGTAACTGGCCCCGGCCCAGGCCCTGGGAGAATTTTCCCAGTCCCCCCGCCTGTCGACAGCCCAGACTGGATGTTGCAAGAGCCAAATGACCAAATGTTTGGAGGTAATCCAACATTTGTAGTGTTGCCTTTTATGTTGAATATGATTGAAATTCTGGCTTTGGAGAACGCAACGGAGATGTTCTTTTAAAAGTTTTGTGGAAACTTGGAGCGCTTACATTTCATCTCATATCATTTGTGAAAATTGTGAAATTAAATACGGATTGCCATCGTGCAAAACGCAGCTTTGTGTTGTGCACGTTCGACGTCAAAAGGTCATCTGTGAGGCCCGCCGGACGTCTGAAATGGGTCAGTACGGTACAGCTCAGGTGCTTCTACTCCTAATCAGGTCTGTTTGGCCCACAGGCTTCCAGAAAGATCTCAGTTAACACCCTCTGAGAAACATACAGAAATGCTAATCGGATGTTTGGTTTCCGGCTTTGTTTGTGGTTTTAGCTAGCTGAAGGACAAAGCTGAGGACAAAGAGGCATTTTGTGTTTTGATAAATAGATCGATAGATAGATCAATAGATATTGATATGTGGCTTTTACGACTTTGTGTGAGCGCTAAACATACAGACCAAGGCTATAATTCAGGAATCTTTTAGTTATTTTTATAGTTTGGTCCTGTTAGTATATCCTGCTGTCGGGCGCCTGAATTACATTTTTGTTTTTATATTTTTTAACGGACTTAAACAGTGACAATGATTTAGATTTTCATTGCTTTCTCGTAACTAAAAACTGATTTGACCGAATTTTACACTTTTTACGTACGTAACGTTTTTTCTTTAAATGCTGTCAAAAAAATTCAATTAAAATGCTGTAAAAAATTGAAATTACAGGAATAGACTTCACATGTACAAACTAGGTGTAACTTTTACTTGCAAAAAATGTGTACCTTTTTCATGGGTATTTTTTTTACAGTGGTGCTCATATGAGCTGTTGAATTTTGGGGGAAACCAAACTGATTTTGTAACTATTTTACGGCAAGGTTCATTTGTATAAATTCGTACCATGTAAATCATACAAAAAATATGACTGTTAGGAAAAATATAGAATTCAGTCCCGCCCCTAAACCCAACCCTAACTTGCACAAAATCAGATCATACTAAAACGTACAAATGAAATCGTACCAACTAAAAACATATCTTCGTTTAATGTTAACATCCATACTCTTAAAAAAAGGTGCTTCAAAAGGTTCTGTGATGTCATAGAAGAACCTTTTGGTTCCATAAAGAACCTTTAATATCTGTTTCAAAAAAGTTCTTCAGATTATAAAAACTATAGAGATGGTTCTTTAAAGAGCCTTTGACTGAATGGTTCTTTGTGGAACCAAAAATGGTTCTATGGTATCGCTGTGAAGAAGCGTTTAAGCACCTTTAATTGAAAGCACATACAAATCTCCTGAATCTCATCACGACAGTACAAACCCTAAAGTTTTCAGATTCTGCTTAGCAGCTTTACCCACCCTTGTGACCCATGCAATAATAAAATTCCCTCTCTTAGTGCAAGGTCTCAAAACACTTAGAGGATCATTCCTGTTGCACATGATCCTAATCCGATTCATGGCTTTCTCTTTCAGAAAAGTGGCCGCAAACCCAGCTCGGGGCGTGAAAAGGAAGGCAGACGGTTTGAATGAACGGTTTGGCTTGTGGAGACGGAAGCAGGAAATGTCACCGAAATAATGAAACGAGGAACTTCCATCATAAAGAGAAGTTCAAAGGAATTCCTGCCGCAGCGCCTTATTAAAACGACCCAGACGGCACGCGGTGTTTGCATCTGTATCGCAGCGTGAGTTTAAACAGAGATTTAGAGAGGGAGCGAGCGTGGCTGCGTTACAAAATATAGTGAGGTGCCTACGTAGGGAGCTGTCTTCTAAGTCAGCAACTACAATTATTAATCCTTTGAGCACTGAGGGTTGCAGATTTGTGTGCTGAGGTCACTTTGTCCCAATGTGGAAGAACACAACCGTGACCCCGTTGACCTTTTTCAATTGCGAGCCATAACTCAATTATGCCAACACAAATACACACTCGCCTAAAACCAGAGCACTCTCTGAGAACTCTCAAAGGATCAAAGGCTGGATGCCAATGCGATCTCCCAGCGCGTGAACCGCAACTGAGCCCCTTTAAACACATACACACGTTGAGACCGCCACCGTCGTTGAAGTAGACTGGCACGCTGTTGCTCCGGAGAGAGTCGGCCCCCTCTACAGCCACACAGAAAAGCGGAGAAACAAAAGAGGGGTACGAACAAAGACGGAAACATAGAAAGAGAAGAAGTAGCGCTTTAAGAATAGAGCACAAGAACTGGGACAGCCCATCTTAGAATGCCTGAAAGGATGGAGAAATAGTCAGGAAGCACTCCAGACATCACAAAACACATTGCTAAATGTGACAGCAAAGTATAAATTCAAGTAGTGATGCTATTGTATTATTTATTGATATTTTTGGTCCAGTGCATGCTGGGAACACCAGCATTTAGGTAAATAGTCAGTGGATAAGCAGAGATTATATCGTTTTTTTCACCAGTTTTAATGTAGTTGTATTCATGTTGAATTGGCTTTTATTTTTGGAGTTTTTAGTTTGTTAGTTTTGGTTTAATTTTGGGAAATTTTGTTATGTGATTTTGTTGTTTTGTTATTTATTTGTTTATTTTTTATGTTACTCTATAAGATGAATTTGTTTTTGTTCAGTTTTTATGTATTTTCAGGTCTTTTTTATTTTTTTTAATTCAGGTTTTCAGGTTAATCCTGAGGCAATTGTTCTTATTTTTGTTTACTTAATATTTAGGCCAAAATGTTTTTTATTTCAATTAATAGAAATGTTTAATAGTTTTAGTAAACTACTATTACAAACTTGTTGATGACTAGTCTTTCAGGAAATATCTTGTTTGAGGACTGTTATGAAACTTTTCTGTTTTAACTTGATCTTGAAATCCATGTTTTGCTCAAATTGTTCTTTTGTGTTTCAGAGAAGGAAATTGATCAAAGTTTGGAACAACATCATGTAAATAAATTTATGAAATTACTGTTTTGGGTGCACTGTTTCTTTAACGGAGTCAATATAAAAACTAACCAACAATTTTTTGTTGGTTTTTTGCAATTTGGTTACAGAGCAAACATAAAAAAGATAAATATCATAAAATAAAATACAATGCTAAAAAAATCATGCAGGGTTTGCCGTCAATTGGTTAAGAGCAAACATAAAAAAACATAAATATCATAAAAAAATAAAGCAGGCTTTGCAGTCATTTGAATTTAACCCATGTAAAGATAAGTACAGTACATAAAGTATTGTAACCTGGCATTTTGTGTCGAACAGAGATGGCGATAGAGAGGCAAACGTTACGAATTGCAGCTTCAAAGAAATTAATCGGTGTGTGTGGTATCGCAAATCTGCCTTGCAGCTGTCGAAGTTGTCTGAAAGTCTGCAGTTTTATGACATTTACCACAGACCTCCTCTTTAGCATCGTTTGTGTCCTCATTCTAGAGTACCTCAAGGTTTAGGAAGTACAGGGCAGTGAGATCTGAATGACTGATAATGGGATTAGCCTTTTACTGTCCAAACAATGACCCCATTGACTTCCATTGTACGGACACACAACCACTGAGACATTTCTCGAAATATTTTCTTTTGTGTTCCAGCGATGAAAGATTCATATACAGGTTTTGATCGACTTAACCGCAAATCAATGACCATTTTTATTTTAGCGTGAATCACGTTATATCCCTTTCTGGTTGTTTACAATACGTTTTGTGTCTTTATTTTAATGACTGCCTCTGAGGGCAGATTTAAAACAGCGACCCTTTTCGGCCTTTTGATCTGACCATGTGATGATGATTGACAGGTGAACAAAATGTTTCCAAAGGAAGAGCCTTTGGGTTAACTAACTCTCTCAGCAGTTTTTGAATGTTTCCCAACAATGCAACTAAACGCATACTATCATGTCATTATAATCCCAATAAATCGTCCGGACCGGGCAGCCCAACTACAAAATATAGAAGTGATATATAAACTGTCATTCCCACTGGAGGCCGTCACCTTACGGGTCATGCCGGGTCTTCGGCCAATACACGAGAGTGTTACAGGTGTGTGCGAGATCTGTGAATCTTGCTTGAGGGATCAAGAAAATGTCAAAGGTTGACAGCTTACCCACAATCCCCCTCTTCTTTGTTGTTGTTATTGTATGAACTTTCTTCATTGCGTCTTAATTAAACGCTGATCTGTTGGTTGTCAATTTTCACAAAGTAGGTTTTAAATTTACGATCTCAATCACCTCCACTCAGTGTAAATAGAAGCGGGATTTTTGCCGGAGGAAAATGTCAGCGTGCCTGGATTGCTATTGACAGAGAGATCTGTGGAGCAGAAAGCAATCTGAGGAGAGAAGGGCCAGTTTGCAGCCGATAATTGGCCATTATCACTTAACACAAGTCGATAAACGCATCGCATAAACAAACGCTTCACATAAAAAAAACAAATAAAACATGAGATGTGCTGGTTAAGTTGTCTACTGCAAAAAAAAAAACAAAGGGGTCAAAACAACAGAAGTAATGACAGAAGTTCATTGCTGTCGCCTGATTGGACATTGACTTATACCTGTCAATGTAATCTGAAGATTTTGTCGTATATGATTTCAGGTGCACAGATTTTGGTACACATCCAACTTTATTGTGCGTGTCATTTGAAGCCCAACATCAGGTTATAATTCGTTTCTGATGATGCATGTTCTTATCTTTCAGACGGGATGTGTAGAGGCAGGTCGTCGGCATCTCTTCACCTGACAGAGCGATTTGAGATATTACACGTGACGGCCGGCGCAGTCGACGCATACAGGAGACGGTTTTAATGCCGTTACCACCGGAGACGATGACATATGGAGGAAGGTAGATTTCAAATTATACATGCAGTCAATATTTGCTTCATTTTGCAGAATCCAATTGAAAGAATGTGTCAATACACAATGACCTCGCGCACACACATCAGCGGCTACAGTCATAACCTCTCAAACAGCTTCAGGGCGGTTTGGCCGTGGGGTTGAGCAGGTTCTCATTTGATCTCTTTCTTTCTTTTTCTTTCTTTCTTTGCTTCTTTCTGTCCGTCCGTCCTTCTGTCAGCCCGTCCTTCTTTCTTTCTTTCTTTCTTTCTTCTTTTTTCTTTCTTTCTTTCTTTCTTTTAAGCCATCCATCCTTTCATCCATCTTTATCTACTTATCTCCTTTCGTCCATGTCTTTCTTTCTTTCTTTCTTTTTCTTTCTTTCTGTCTGTCCTGTCTATCTATCTATCTATCTATCTATCTATCTATCTA
The DNA here is from genome assembly GCA_006030095.1 of Triplophysa siluroides. Taxonomy (NCBI): domain Eukaryota; kingdom Metazoa; phylum Chordata; class Actinopteri; order Cypriniformes; family Nemacheilidae; genus Triplophysa; species Triplophysa siluroides. Next base: position 554,167 of record VCII01000022.1, read on the forward strand.
TCTATAGCATCCATCCATCCATCCATCCATCCATCCATCCATCCATCCATCCATCCATCCATCTATTTTCCTTCCATCTATCCTTTTTTTTCTTTTTTTTCTTTCTTTCTTTCTATCTTTCCTTCTTTCCATCTGTCCTTCTATCTATCTATCTATCTATCTATCTATCTATCTATCTATCTATCTATCTATCTATCTATCTATCTATCTATCTATCTATCTATCTATCTATCTATTGTCTTTCCATCTATCCTTTTTTTATTTTTCTTTCTTTCTTTCTTTTTCTCTTTCTTTCTTTCTTTCTTCCATCCTTTCATCCATCTTTTTGTATCTTTTTTCATCCATGTCTGTCTTTCTTTCTTTCTTTCTTTCTGTCCTCCTTTATTTATTTCCATCTGTCCTTCTTTCTTTTCATCTATCTATCTATCTGTCTTTCAGTCTATCCTTTCTTTTTTTCTTTCTTGCTTTTTTCTTTTCAGCCAACCTTCTATCTATCTATCCATCCATCCATTATTTCCATCCATCTTTATCTATTTATCTCCTTTCGTCCATTTCTTTCTTTCTTTCTTTCTTTCTTTCTTTCATTCTTTCTTTCCTTCTTTACAGCCATCCTTCTATCTTAACAGCCATCCTTCTATCTATCCATCCATCCATCCATCCATCCATTATTTCCATCAATCGTTATTCATATCTTCTCTTTATGTTTTCATGTAATGTTAAATTTTGTAAAATGTATTTGCAAGTGTGTATTTACAATACTGCCAAAGTATTTTATATAAACCAATACCAAAAATAAACAATATCACTAAAAGAACACCATCCAATACAACATACAGTAAAGTGGTATTAAAATAAACTATATAAATATTAAAAATGCACTTTAAACATGACGTAAACAACAACCGTATATTAAAAGCACTGTATGTATTTCTCTCTCTCCCTCTCTCTCTCTCTCTCTCTCTCGCTCTCTCACTCTCTGACACACACATACATTATTCACAGATGACTGTTGTTGATGGATTAAATGTGTTACAAGTGTGTGACAGACAAATATATGCTGGCTCGATTTCGTCCATAAGGCCAGTTTCTGCATCAGTGCATTCACACCTGCGTAATGGCTCTCCAGCCAACATGATCTGATTATTCGTCTCTTACAGTATGTATTACTCATGTGAACACACACCTGCTCCTTCGCTCGGTTTGTATTCATCATTTACTTTAATAACTTCTCATTTCTCTATTGCAGATGATATCTGCACAAATCTACCGGTTGGAGAGCCTTATATACTGGATATATGATGGTAAAATCAGGACAAGGTTGCCACATTTTTACAACAGTATAGTTTTTAATGTGCAAAAATGAAATACAGTTTATCGAACACACATTGACTTCATGAGGCATGTTGTCATATTGGAAAAGCTCCATAATTTGTTAAAAATACATAATTTCCGTAACATTTTACTATTTTACAATAAAGACATTTTTGGACATTATAGCTATTACATGTGCACCAGCCTCTTGAGGAAGTCACTTTTAATAGAGGCCTAAAGAGGGCTCTCTATCTCTCTCAATGCTGATGAAAAGGGGCGGATCCCTATATGTCTTCAAGGACAGCCATTGGTCCACGAACGCATATAAAAAGACAGCACATACCCAAAAAGTAAGAGGGCTGGGATTCACGCGGTTGATGTATATCCATGCTGGACAGAGGCGAGGGAGAGCTCAGGACACGACCGGAGTGAATTCACAACTATTCCACTAGAAACGTGCGCGTTCCGTGCGTCTTCTCCACCGTGAGCCTCCGCGGACTTGCGCGTAAAGACGATCAATGAAGGAGCGCAGATCTATCCAGAAACTGTCCCTACAGCCCGGAATGGATCCGAGTCAGAGCGTCAAATGCAAAATCGTGGTCGTAGGGGACAGTCAGTGTGGGAAGACCGCACTGCTCCACGTTTTTGCCAAGGACTGTTTCCCAGAGGTAAGATGCGCAAATCCACTGGACGCGCGCTGGGCTGTGCCAATGCGCTTTAGGAAATACGGTTTAAATATGCATGTTTAGTTGTATATGTTATCAAGTGAGTTCCTTTCAGCCCACACGTGCATTTGTCCATTTTTTTAATGTACCCGTTTGGCCATGTTCGTCATTTTGTTCGTGTTTCTATTGCAGAATTATGTGCCTACTGTGTTTGAGAATTACACAGCAAGTTTTGAGATTGACAAACAGAGAATAGAGCTCAGCTTGTGGGATACCTCAGGTGAGTCTCAAATATGGATCTTATACTCTTAACGTTTTTATGTTTGACCAGTTTTGTGTTGCGTCATATAATAGAGACGCATTATGTATGCACTTAAAATGTGTCGTGGTGTATATGAAGTATATATTGGTCATTGGAGATGTATCAAGGCTGGTGGAAATTGTAATCGCTATGCAGCATAGACGCATAAGTGTTTTAAGGTGAAAAATATACAAATACGCCATGCGTAATGCTCATAAAGCTATGAAGAGGGACCTTAAAGGTTCACCCAAAAATCAAATTCGGTCATATTTTTTCACCCGCATGTTGTTGGAAACCTGTATGTGATTCTTTCATTTGTGGAAGACAAAATAAGATATTTTGAGAAATGTCTTTGGGGTTCATACAATGAAGGTCAATGGAGCTCAGTGTTGTTTGGTTACCAGCGTTCTTCAAAATATCTTCTTTTGTGTTCTGCAGAAGAAAGAAAGTCATACAGGTTTGAAATTATCATAGTAAATAATGAAAGAATGTTTGTCCCTTCAACTTCTTAAAAATCCATTATGGGTCAGGGTTGGTTTCATGAGTATCTCAATTTAATTCATTAATGTTAAACTGTTTTGATTGTTTTTCTTCATAACACCGCAAAATGTTTCATCATTCCGGCGCATCAGCGTGTTTTGCATGATAATAGTTGCCGTATCTTATGTTACTGCCTGAGGGGGAATCTGGGTTTGTTTAATAGCTTTTCTTTTCATTCTGAGCGCTTGAGCGATTTTAGTAGTTGAGTCGGTTCAGCAGCCTGCCAATTGTTCAATCACATTCACACACACACCCTGCTTTTACACTCCACCCGTCTGTGGAACATGATCCATGCATAACTCACCTTTAAGGAATGTCGGCACGGCATCCTGGGAAACGTTCGTGGTAAATGGTCCTTTAGATAAACAATCCACACTGAAACGCTTACCTCTGGGTTTTTTCTGCCGTAATTCACGCATTTAACAAAACCAAACAGCCGTGACCACACAGAGGCAAATGAGAGTGGGCTGTTTGTTGGCGCTTGTTGAATGTAGGGTACCGGTGTGTTTCCAAAGCTCAGATCATACAAGAGATCAGACCTGCTGTCTGTAGGTAATCACAGGCCTTGCAAAGCATCCAGACGAAGATTGTGCCCTCTTTGGAGCTTAGCTGTTATCATTCGGATCTGTACCTGGAATGGTAGTTTGGTGCTGTGTGTGGTCCAGAATTGCGCTGGCTATGGAGTTGCTCCCCAGCACACGTTGGGATTTATCAGTCAACCAGATTCACCTCAGAGAGCTTGTCAGTTGTCCAGGTTTGGGGCATGAGTTTAGACCAGTAAGACCATTTGCAAACCAGTACTAACCAGCAAGAAGCAGCCTGTCAGACCCCCTTCATAGTCGTCTTTGATTCAGTCCTACACTGTAAAAAACATAAACAAATAAAAGTAAAAGATATGAAAAGGTATTAATTGTCACATATTTTACACTGAAAATTGTATTATATTATAAATGTACTTTTACGGTAAAATTATGTTTTCGCAAGTTAAAAACACAACTCTCTGTCAAATTTACGGTGAAAAACAGTTAATTCCCTGTGTCTTTTCACCTTAAAAAAAAAAGAAAAGGGGAATAATGTTTACAACATAAACTGACAAAACATCATTTTAAAGGTATTTTACTGTAAAAATACACGTATACTCTTGTTAAATAATATTAAAAAGATTTTCACTATAAAATATTCAAGAACCATAAGTATTACACTATTTATAGTTTACAATTAATTAAATGTAATGTATAGTAGAAAGGAAAAAGTTTTTTGTAAAAATTTTAGGTTTTTACCTAAACTTTTTTACATATTTTTTTTGTTAAAATAACGAACATTTTACAGTGCTGTAAATTCCCATACTCCCATTTTGCAGTCAAATTCTATGTAATATTTTATATTAGTATTTTACACTTACTCACTTTATATGTAAAGTTTTTTGTTTATGATTTTAGTTTCTTTTTACTGACACATTTGTACGTTACTTTTCCGTTAAAACAACGAATATTTTTTACAGCGTTGTAAATTCGCATAATCCCTGTGTGACTCTTCATATTTTACTGCTTTTTTTTACATTGTAGAGCCATGTGCTACATTTACTCCGCTGGGAAAACAAGCATAGATGGTGACCAGCATATGGTTTGCTGATGTCCCAGTGACCTCAATGGACTTCTTAAATAGCTTAATCGGCATGACTTTCTTGGTCCCCTGACCTCACCATGTGAGCAAAATGTAGAGTAATCTCCAAAATCTGTTCGAGATGATGAAATAATGGTTTGGTTTGCGATACAGGTTAATGATTTGTGTTCTGATAACATCTGACGGCAGTGGGCGTCTTGAGGTTAGGGCGGCTAGTATGGTACCGGTGTTTGTACATGTAGTTTGTCAATTATGTCAGACAGTGGCCTTCCAGGCTGTTCTTTAATATTGTGTAAATTATTCTCTCAGAGCCAGACTGTTGTTTTCTCTCAAATGTCTAAAAGCGGGATTTAACAACACACCTGAGCACATTACGGATAATGAGAAAAGTGAGAGACACTCACACACTTGGCGGTGTTTCAACATGCGTGTGTGTTTTGCGGAAATGCCTTCGAAAAGTCTTAAAGCCTTTGAGTGTTTTTTGAAAAGCAGATGATTTGGAGGGGGTGGTTGCTCGCAGAATTCCCCCAACGGATAGTTGGTTGGCTGTTTTGTTTGTGCAACCTTGTATGTAACAGCTGCCTAGCCCGTCAGCCAATCAAAGGCTGTTCCTGTCATTGTCCACCAATCAGCAGTTGACTGATGAGCACGTTCGCCATTCAGCTGTCAATATCAGTCACCGATCCACCGTGGGACCCATTGATAGCGTAGCGTGTTAATAATCCACACAATTTCAATTCAGAAATAAGATTTTTTGTTGAAAATACAAGAAAACAATACAAATACTGTTAACTTTTCTGTCTGCTTTATGTACGTTTTCAATGCTTATTTGAACTAAAATCTTGCGTAACGTCAGTATCGTAACCGTCGCCCATTATCTTACGTTATAACTATTTCCACTTCCACAATGAACGACTTTGGCGTACGTTGTTATATTTGACCGTAATCTCAATGCCAGTCTTGTTAGTTTATCTCCAAGCTCATGAATATTTCATTAAGGTTTTGTACTGTATATCGACTCTAGGGGTTACTAAAGCCTTCCTATCTGAAACCCAAGTGTGTATGTGCATGTATCGTATGTTACATGAAACACAAGAGACTGCGTCATGATAGCACACCTTCCGGAGACGAGAGACCACTTGCTCTCTGATCTTTCTGATGGCCGTGAGCATGTGTGTGTGTATTTCCCCTAATAGCCGGTTCTCCCTGGAATCGAACCCCTTCCCCCCAGCACTCCTCCTTCCAGACACTTATTGACCAGAAACCCCCTGCAGATGAGAAGCTGGGGTCTCGACATGCCTGGCTCAAAGGTTCCCTATCCACCAGTCAAACGCGATCAATCAATACGTCCCCACATCGCCCCGGGCAGAATTCGGTTCCTTTGTGATTTGCGAGTTGTACTATTAGCATATAGTTAAAAAAAAAAACTCAAACTCGAGGAAAATTTACTCCATTGTCATTTAAGCGTCTTATGTTTGTCCCCCGGTGACGGATATTCTGTCAGTGGATGTGGCCGTCAAGCGGGATGTGGTTTCGATTGGATGTCTTTGAATTGGCTGTCGCACGGTGACCTTGTGGAATGTCATTTGTTTGCCGGTGAAACGGTTTATCAGGCTGTTAGATCAGATTGTGGTTGAACGTTGGAAGCTTCTTTACAAAAATAAATTTTAAGCTGCAGGTCGTAATTTTTGCCTCTCTGTCGCCATCTCTGTTTAAAAATTGCAGGTCACTTTAAATTCCTATTTTTATGTGTATTAAAGTCAAATTATGTTAAATTGACATGACATTATTGTTGATTTTTTTTTTTTTTGCGCTTGCTAAACAACTTTTTGATTCAAGTTTATTCATAACTAAAAAAAGTTACAATATCATTTTCATAATAAAATTACAGTATTAAGTTTGACATACATAGACGAGAGTCGATTGTTTACATGGAGATTATTTATTGTTTTGGAGAGGAACGCTAATAAATCATTGCGTGATGAGGGTCATTTGTGTAGCATGTAAATGAAAGTGAATTTTGATTTCCTAAAGAAATCTTAGAGGTTTGAAAACTGAAATTTACAAAATTCGTAATATTTACATTAAATTAAAGTCTACATTCTATAATATGTTTACGTAAATAATGACCATTTAATCTTTCCGTACATTTGAAACATTTTGTAATTAGTTGTCACAAATCTTGTGTAGTTCTTTTTAAAGTCGTGACCTTAGACTTTGTTATCTAAATGTCCTAATCCATCCCCGTTAACTATTATCAGCATGAGAGACCCCATTATCAGTTGACCCGCGAAAACAAAACCTTCCCGGGATCCGTTGAAAGGTCTCCTGCCGGGAGAGGCTCTTCTCAGTGCTAGTGAAGTATTCTTGCCCGGATCAAATTTCTGGCCTCTGCGATTCGGGCCTGCATGCCGTGCATTCCTGCGTGGAAAGGTTCGCTCCCAAACTCCACAAAGAAGCTATTGTGCCGGTGGGCCACTGGGGAAAATGGCCCTTGAACTGTAATGTTCTCAGAAATGTATCTCACCTTGTTAGTTGGAGAGGAAATTAGATTCGGGAGGAACTTGCGACATGCAGTTTGACACGAATCAAGAGACTTGGTTCCTTTACATTACAGTTATTTAGATGTTTGTATTTCAGTTGTGTTTCAACAACACCAATGAGCAAAACTCTTTCCCGTGTGTATGCGTCTGCATGCGTGCATGGTTTAACACGGCCACATGTTTGGAGAAGGAATTTTAACACCGAGTGAATCCATCAGCTGTTGTGTCAGTTTTCCAACCCCCACCCACCCCCACACGCACTGTATAAACTAAAGGAATGTGCTGTGTGTTGTGTTAGCTATGGTGTCCCACACGTTTGTGTGTTGGTGTCTGTGCTGTTTGCTATTACCTAAATACTGTCCACACACAGAAGTGGGTGTGCAGGTGGCTTAGTGGCATTAGGATGTTTTGGGTTATGGTAAAATAGCACGAGGGTGAGTAAATGTTACAGAGTTTGTTTAGTTGTTGGTGTGATCCTTTAGAGACATTTAGTGGGAAATTAAAGCTCATACATTTATCTTTAAAGTATTGTACATATGGCAAGTTATTGACATCTAGCCATACTTGAATTTAGTTTGAACCAGTTTTGGTTTCAATTTTGCCTTTTGAGAGTCATTTGGATAGATTTAACTATGTAAGTGCTTTTTGAAGCGTTTGGGACCATTTATGTGCATAAAGTGATGGAAATTATTTATTCCCATTATTTTGCATTGTTATTCTTCTGGATTTTAGTCTGTACTGTATCTTTGTCAGGAATATGCACTCAACATGTCTGGACTTTGCAACTCAACATTTTTCCACTTCCACATCTGGCACTGCGATATGTCATTGTCAAGCAAAACTCTCTCTCTCTCTCTCTCCTTTAAACACCAACCCTGTCGTGGAATCTGGTACGTTATAAACTTGTTTGTCCTGTGTGGATTGCGCGTTCCAGCGGGTGGAACAATTCATCACGTGTCTGGGTACATTCAAAGTTGTTACGTCTTCACAATGGACTTAGACATTCTCCAGCGGTTTAGAAGGGAGGGCCTGATGATTAATACAGTTTGGTATGGCAAATAACACGATTATGAGCACTCGTGTTCTGGGTTAGGTTAGGAAATTGGAATAATTGGAATTTCAAATGGAATTATAAGTGAAATTCTGGAGAAATTTTAATGTCTACAGTGTCATTAAAGTATCGTTTTATTGTCTTCTGCTTCGCCTATTAACCAACACCCTAGGGACCTTATAGCAACGCATTGGCAACCTAAACCTGACACAGATGGACAAGCATTATATATTTATTGTTTTCAATAGAAACGCTTGTTTTTGACACCCATTGTAACTCAATGTGTAGCCTCAGTTCAGTTCATTCAAAGATACATTTTTACTGTTAATGTAAAATATGGTTTACTTTCTCATAATTTCAAGTAACAGACAGCATATAGGGTATATATCATCTGTTGAATCGACACAAAACAAAATACATGTCAATTTTGAATAAGCACAAATGCCTCAGGCTAAAAACCATGAATTGCATTTATGTAAACTTTGAAAACTGGTCCCACAGACCCGAACAGGGGTTACATTAAAAATGGGTTATGTAAACTGAGATTTTTTTTTTTAAATCATCCTCAGTCCCTTAAAATATGAATATGTAAAAGTTTCATGATGTGTCTGCAGAAGAGCTCGGTGGTTTAACAATTCATGAAAGCTTTCAAATGACTTTCCGAGCAGTCTTGTGAAAAGATGTCAAATGAGGTTAAGCGATACGCGGCCATGTAAATCACATGAACTCTCTTCTGTTTCACAGGCTCCCCTTATTATGACAACGTCAGACCTCTTTCGTATCCTGACTCGGATGCCGTCATCATATGCTTCGACATCAGCCGACCGGAGACTCTGGACAGCGTTTTAAAGAAGGTGAACATTTGAACACCACATCAATATTTTATCAACCAAATCCGAATTTAGACTCCAAATTCTAGATTTATGGCCTGGTCTTATTCAATGTTTCCGCAACGTACATATAACCATTATATGCCATATAATGGTTTTATTGTCTAACACACGCCTAGCGCAGAACATGGGTGTGGCGCATTGAATTATGGGAGTTCCTTGGCTGCGGGACGGAACGAGTGACCTCGCTGCTTCCCGACAGACTAATTGGCCTATTAAATGCCTTCAGCGTGATTCAGACGACATTCTTATGCAGTCTCTTTGTGATCTCCTCATTCCTTGTTGTATCCCAGTGAAGTCGTCTTTTGTCCGGAAGAGTTGAATATCTTCTAGGTTTTCACTTCGGGGTCAGGTGTCTGGCCCTTATTCACAGGGTTAGGGTGGGCCCTGTCGGTATTCTTATGCATAACTAAACCATGTGAGTGGAAATTCAGCCCTGTGGTTTATCTTCAGACGTTATGAGTAAGATCTGGGTCGGAGAATCTGAAAATCTCAGCTAGTGCGTACAGGGGCCCCTGGGACCCAGAGGTGAGCACAAAGGATCATGGGAACGCAGGGCGTCGGTGTTCCCGTGCGAACAATCGTACGACTGTGTATTGCCCGTCCGGATATTGCACACCTTAATCTGTGCTAGCGGAGATTACATCCAGCCGTTTAATGTCACACAACATAGAAACGGAGGAAGGAATGCAGATCACCTGTGGTGTTGTAAGGGAAGAACACACAAAACGTACACTGTAAGGTGTATTCGTATATTATCACCTGTAGGAACAAAAATGCTGTTGTGCACGTGAAATAAAAAGATGAGATACGAGATACACCTGGAATGTAAACCGCAAACGCTTGTTCTTGTGTAAACCAAAGCATGTCTTGGTGTCTTTGTCTAACAGTGGAAAGGGGAGATCCAGGAATTTTGTCCCAACACGAAAATGCTGCTCGTCGGATGCAAGTCGGACCTCAGGACGGACCTCACGACGTTAGTGGAACTGTCCAATCACAGACAGACGCCCGTGTCGTACGATCAGGTGGGTGGGTCTGGATATACTCAACTTCCAATTTCGTTGGATGGAAATGAACACTTTTAAGCTTTAAGTTGATTTATCGTTAATTTGCTTATTATCTAACGGTCATCCAATTACTTGAACGTTAATTACGTTTATCATCAAAAGTATTTCAGCACTATTAAAATGGTTTGGATTACAAGTTGGAATCGGATGCGACCGACGCGACACAACTAAAGACATCATAATTTCAAGTTTTGTCCGTACTAGACAAAATGTAATCACGTCCGGTGTAGACACGGTGCATGAGTCAAGCGTCTTTGCAAACCTCATTTTAATAGCATTGATAATCTTAGCCCTTCCACTGAAAATCATCGTCCGACTGTTAATTGCGACACATTCGATTGAATTCATATCAAATCTTTCTCTTTCAGGGTTCAGCCATGGCCAAGCAAATATCCGCACCTTACATCGAATGCTCCGCGGTGCAGTCGGAAAACAGCGTGCGGGACATTTTCCACATGGCGACGTTGGCGTGCGTCAACAAGAACAACAACAAAATCAAGCGCAACAAGTCGACGCGCTCCACCAAACGCATCTCGCACATGCCCGTGGCCGCCGTGGCGACAGACCTGCGCAAGGACAAAGCGAAGAGCTGCACGGTCATGTAAAACTTGATCGGTGGGGGGGACAGATGCATCGTGGGAAATGGTGAGGGTGGACTGTGACAGGCTTTTTGCCTCGAACAACAAAGCAGAAGCGGAGAGAGACGGAGCTCGAGTTACAGAGATCCGCTTCCTTGCAAATGTAGAATCACGGCCCCACCCACCCCTTCTATCCACTCAGCAGGAGGATGTCACCACCCTCTCGGCCAATGGGAGCCCTTCCTTCCGGCTCCTGGAAGCGAAACCGCTTCCTCTCCGGAGGGTTCCTCCTGGAAGCTCACCGGACTTTGCCTGCAGGAAGGGACTGGAGGAAGTTAAATTGCATAACCATTGAATCCAGAGTTCCGCTGAACTTAAGCGCACTGCTATTTTTAAATCAGTTTTTAGGAAGATGCACTCGTGTTTTGGTTTCGATCACCGTACGGACTTGAAAAGCAGAACGTAGAGTGAAGAAGGTCGCTTCCAAGACGACTAAATCTGCGGATTATGAGGAAATGAAACGAACACTGTGGTTACGGATCGCTTCCTTCTTACGTTTCTATTTCATTCCTTCTGTGTACCGAGTGCACATGTTTGTGTGCGTGGTTTTCGTTTCCGTATGCTAAGCTCAGCTCAAACTGTCTCCATGGATACTTCGCCGATATATTTGAACCCATTTGCTGCATAACTCCTCATAAACACTGTTGGTTAGGATTCATAAAGTAAAGAAACCAAAGAAATGGAAGACGGATCATTTTAAGACGGATGACCTGATGGTCTAGACTGCATGATGGATGAGTGTTGTAGATGGATTTTGGTGGATCAATAAACGTTTCTTCCACAGTTCTGTAAGACCATGAAATGTGACCTTTGGGATTTGATCAGATTTTAAAATCGATTGATGCTGTGCGAAGAGTTTAAAGCGACTGTTCACTTCAAAATAAATATTTCTTCATAATTTATTTGACCACATGTGGTTCAAAACCTGTATATCACTCTTTCATCTGTGGAACACAAAAGAAGATATTTTGAGAAATGTTTTAGTGGTTTTGTGTTCATGCAGTGGAAGTCAATGGGAACCAATGTTCTTGTTACTTGTTCGAAATGCAAAATCGTGTTTTTCTGTCCTCTCTCGACTCAACTATGCAGTTCAATCTCTGCTCCAAAACAGAGGGGATTCAAAAAACGAGCGTTGCACGAAATTGTAAATAAAGTGCGTTACGAATCAAAACGTTGTCTTGCAGAGCTTTGGGAGAATGTCCGTTCCACCTTTTATCGTAAAAAAAAATGAGCAGCGGGATTCTCGAAATGAGGAATTCTCGATTTTCAGATGTGTGAAGCTAGCTGCAAGAGGCTGCATGTTTGTAGTTGCACTTTTTATTTCGAACTTTTGCAAAGCAAACGAAAAGCTGTTTTATTTTTACAATTATGGGTTTCATGGGTCAGAGAGAAATTTCTTGGCTGTTCACAAAATTTGTTTTGACATAGGCAGTATTAAACAACTGTTGTGTGTGTAAATGTGGAGAATTGTGTAGGTGCTAGAATGTCGTTTTTTTATGCTTTCTGTGTCTTAAGGTCCATTTACGTCTGTTTTTGTTGATGTTGACATATTTATTGAATTATATATTTTTTCTCTTAAAAATAAATGAAGAATAAATGCGAAAAAATCTTTTCAAAAGGAATGCTTTCTCTATGCTTGTCTCATCAGAATTTTATAGCCAACTAGTAATTCAAAGTCCCCGTGAACCGGAAGTTGCGATCGTTTTTACTTCCAGATTCTGACACATTTCCGATTGAAAAGGAAATTCAAAGGGGGAAAATTAGTGGGCGTGGCTTGCGATTTTCACTTCGAATGGATTGGATGTTTAAAAACTGCTATTGCATTGATTTTGAAATGAAACTGGCGCAGACTGACATTTGAAGGGGAGGAGTTAAAGGATGATCCGGCCAAGCCGTCTAGTTTACGTCATTTGAGATGGATAGTCGTTTCAGGGCGGAAGTGCATCTTCAGATTTTAACCGAAGATTATGAGATAAATAAATAAAAAAACGAAAGATTATTAATAAAATGACCTACATTGATAGGCTTTTTACTATTAACGCTGCAATATTTCATGAAAAAATAAGAATTGTCATTTATTATTTCACTGGGACTTTAAATGTCAGCTTTATTACATTTAAACAAATTTACCTCATATTAAAATATGCCTTTAAATAATCATAAATTATGCTGAAAGTACGTTTTATAACGTATTACTCTGTCATGCAGATGTTTTCATAGAGATGTGAGTCCTAATGACTCATTTCTTATTTCATTCCATGCGTGTCACTTTGCCTGGGGCGTTGAAACTCGTATGTTCTTCAACTTCATTCATGCCCGTTCAGGTCATTTCGCCCCGTGGAAGGAAATGACCTACGGATAACCTTCACCCGGCCCGGCCCTTTCCGGATTCTCTGTTCACAAACCTCACAGGTCATTAACAGTGTTGCATGCACCATTGACTCAAAAATAAGCCAATTTTGCCCCTTGTGGGCTTTTTTGTGTTCTCCAAATACAAGAGAGAATTATTAGTATTCAGAAGTAAATTCTCAATTCTGATTGGATGAACCTTATTCGAATTTGTTGTAAATCCACCAATAAACGTGTGCACTTTCTATATTAATGCGTGCATTTTTATACGTTTTTTGGTGACCAAACAACGTGATGTTGGACTAATAAACATTATTTTCTGGCTGATGTATTATCCCCTTTATCATAATAAACAATTCATGTCTAATAATATAGTTAATTAGGCAGAAACATTGCTTATGATGATGAACCACGTTGCCATTTATTATAATTTGGTCAATTTTTTGAGACCCGTTAATATAAACGTTAAAAACATCAGATCCAGACTTGCCTTTTCCTCTAAAAGTAATAGTGAAAGCTATGTTTGACAAGCCCCAGTCAAGGTCGTATTTTTTCAACTGGCTCTTTGTGTCAAAGCAGACTAAACATACTCGCTCTTTCATACAATCGAGTATCGCGCAGTATTTCCGTTTATAGCCGACAGCGATGACAGAGATAAATCCAGGCAATTACGAGCACGCAATGTGGCCCTGATAAACGCTACGTGTTGTCAAAGTGTTTTGTGTTGCGTTGAGACGGCGGTGTAAATGTGATTCATTATAGCAGCCTTTGAGTGCGATGCACATTAATAGAGATTTCTTTATGCGCGAGAGCTCGTATATCACGTAAAGAAACATGCCGTATATATTCACACAAACATGACGAATGGTAAGACCGCCCTGTCAGTCGATTGTGTGTGCGCAAATTGAATTTGATGCACTTTTTAGGCAATATGCTAGCCTCAAAATATAGGCTACCAAGTTTTTTTGTGTTTTGCAGCCTATACTAGAGGTATTGACTAGCCTAAATTTGTAAAAAAAAAAAAAACAGATAAGTAACCAAATGTCTTGTGGTGGAACTATAGGGTGTGTATGAGATGTGACAAATATGATACTGTGACAAATACCATACTAAATAATGACCATATTCAATTACTGTGGTGTTCCCAGTACACAATGTTCTTAATGTGCCATTGTATTATCAACGTATGAGTCCAGAAACATGGTTTTACAATAAAAATCTATTCAATTGGTATAGCTTCCCATATGAAAAATTAATGTCGAACACTTTGGTACTTACAATAGTGTACTGTAAATTATAGTATACTCCAGTATAGTCAAGTACACCACAACTATAGTAAATTGATCAAATGTAAATGCTGCAGTATACTTTAGTACGGTATATATGTGTACTGCAGTAAATTGATAAACTAGTAAAAGCTGTAGATTTTTTTTATTTAATTAAATTTGAAAATTGTATTAAATTTTAGTTTAGTATACTAGGTACAGTATACTACTCTACACTACTAGTATAATTACTATTGTACACTACAGTATTCTAACCACGGTAAACTGCAGTAAATACTATATTATACTTTTATGTTTGCTATGTATTGTCTAGCATTTGTACTACATTTTACCATAGTAAAAACTATAGTATACTAAACATGTTTGTTATGTCATGTAGGTTAGCAGTTGCACAGCTTTGGCAGCATATGTCCGAGTAAATTTGAGCGTATTGATGTGGTTGCTAGGGTGTCGTGGCTAGTTGCTAGGTGCCTTACATCTTTTGTACACAACGGACACACTGCTTTCCTGTAGCTCAGTGGTAAGAGCATTGCGTTAACAACGCAAGGTTGTGGGTTCGATCCCAGGGGATTGCACATACCTATGTAAAATGTATAGGATAATGCAATGTAAGTCGCTTTGGATAAAAGCGTCTGCCAAATGCGTAAATGTAAATATATGTAATCAGTTCTCCAGTCGAAGAAAATGTGTGAAAGACACAAAGAAGGCCGATAACAAGAAAACGTCACGACGTGTCCGAGTATGATTTTGTTTGATCACACCTCACAATGCTCGCTGGCATATCCAAACGAACGCCGGCCGTGTTGCAGCGCCACGTGTTTTCCGATATCAGTAAATGTCAAAGTCATTGTTCTCACGTTTGCATGAATCGACCCGAGGTTACTGTACGTGACAAATGAAATGTCAGGCCGTACGATGCGCTCGAAGCGTCTCCGGCAAATTCCATTTTACTCTTGGGTGAATCGGGAAGCTCACAACCGTTTAGCGCGTTACCATTCCAGCAAAAAATCAATACGTTCCAAGATCGAAACTCTTTGTTACAGGGGCGTATTAATGCTTCCAGGGATGAGCGGAGGTTAAAGGTTGCGTGCGTGTGTGTGCATGTCTTGATGTAGACGGGATTCAGACGGGATATTGGCTTTTAAAAACCATACATTTAAACAGTTTGTATAGGGTTGTTTGTACAGCTTTGCAGGCTATTTTGAGCTACGTGTGCATTAAACTTCACTCACAAAGCTTCAACACCTGTTCATGAGGGTGGAAATGAAATCATGTCTTACTTCTGGAAACACGGTCAAATGCACGTGCTGATAAGACGAGGCCTAATTGAAATTCCATCCTTAATGGCCCCTAAGTGTAGATCAGTGGCGGACCGCCGGGGTAATTTAGTTTTATTGTGCTTTCCCCGTCCGCCCTGACCTGCCAGACCATGATGCCTAAGGGGAAACTAGTCACGTCCAGATTCAAATGCTTGTTTTGGTTTCACGCTAACACCTTCTGTACAATAGCCGAATGTGTCATCTGAGGCCGTTGTGATGTGATCTACTTTGACGAACAGGAAAGTGACAAAGAAAGTGTTTGTAGTTTGTCTTGGCGTGGATTTGATGACATGGAGACAAAGTAGTTTACGGAAAAACAGTCAAGCTCACAGTGCATTGTGAAGTCAAAGTAAGTAGTTTAATAACAAAGCAAAATTAGAGACGAGAGCAGGAAGACAAGATTTCGTTTCGAGTATTAGATTTCAGTTGAGTATCAGAGAGTATACGTAGAACCACAACATTATTGGAACCAAACATCTACTTTTGTAAAGGACAGTTCACCCAAAAATAAAAATTCTGTCATTGTTTATTCAACCTCATGCCATTCAAAACCTGTATATGACTGTTTATTCTGTGGAACACCAAAGATGTTGGAGAGAAATGTCTCGGTGGTTTTGCGTCCATACACTGGAAGTCAATGGGAGTCGGTCTTTCTTGGTTACCAAGGTTTTGGTTTGTGTGGAGAGGATTCACTCGACATCCTAACCTCACTTTCAACGGAGCTGGCTTTTAGAGGGCTTTCTGAACCCTTCATATCTGACCCAAAAATGATAAAAACACCCCAGCATTTCAGGTTGAAGCAACCCAGGTTGAAAATTACCCAAGCGTTTTTTAGCTTTTACGCAGCAGCCTAAATATCTGCGTTTTTTTATCAGGTTGAAAAACACCTTAAAGTGTGTGTCATGAATAAATATGAATATAAACAGAGTTTTCCCGGAAAGAGTGTTGGGACAGTGGCGTTTCTAGACTACTGTAACTGGGGGGGCCAGGCAGAGGCCACTTATACTTTTAGGGGGCACACAAACATTTGTTGTCATGATTATTTTTCATTCATTTTTCATTTGAAAACAAGTTCAGCTCAAAATTGCTCTGTTTTGGTGAAATATCATTCCAGATTTAGGGGGGCCAGGGGAGTGGCCAAGTGTGCTGACATGGGGGCACTGGCCCCCCCTAGAACCGCCCCTGTGTTGGGAGTGCCACTTCCACTGCTTTGGCCATGCACACAAACACACGAGGTTTAAGATCAATAGGTGATGTGTGCAATGCTTTGTTCTGTAAATTCTGAGGCTGGGAAAATCTGTCATGCACAGCTATGAAGTACAGACAGAGGAAAGACACAATGGCTTCCACGTGTGTGTGTGTGTGCGTGATGAAGCCAAACACACCAGAGAAGCTTCTTGTACAGTTCACTTGCAGGAAAGACAGCCGGCGAGCATCACGGTTGACAAATGTCAACGGTCAGCGTTTATTAGACTTGCTGCGGTGATGTGTTTTATATCAGTGCTGAGAGTTATAATGACATCAAAGCAGAAGGTTCCATCTCGAAGCTCATATCAGTCATACTTCATTCATCTTGTTTATCCTTTATCCGCCCGTGTGTGGCTGCGAATTAGCTGAATTGCTTTCCCATTGAAAGGGTTCAAACACAAGCTCTTTGATATACAGATCTACTTTTAATCTTAAAGGGACAGTTCACCTCAAAATAAAGATTCTGTCATTTATTCATCATCGTGTCACTTTAAAGTCACCATGAAATCAAACAGGAAAATTCTACGCGTTTAACACAGTGTTGCGGTGATTATGATAAATGATTATTATTTTTTTATTCATTTGCACTTGTAATCTTTCATCAAAAACATTAAGCTCCTCATCCCCCCTCAACAACAACTATTCACCACATGAAGTAAGCAACAAAAAAGAGGTAGGACTATACTGACGGTCCAATGGCCAGGCGTTTTTTAGCCTCCCCTGCAGGCCCAACTTCCAACAAACCCATCAAAAAGGAAAGGGCAAAATAAAGCCCCGCCCTACATTTTTTCTAATTTCAGAAGCCGTTTCACGATACGGAAAATAAGTCAATCGCAACTTCCGTTTCATGGTGACTTTAAAACCTCTTTGTGACTCTTTCTTCTGTAAATCAGGAAATAAGATACTTTGAGAAATGTCTCAGTGCTCTTGTGTCCATACAATGGAAGTCAATGGGGACCAGTGTTGTTCGGTTGCCAACGTTCTTCAAAATATCTTCTTTTGTTTTTTGCAGAAGAAAGTAAGTCAAACAGGTTTGAAATGACACAAATGCCTACACACAATTGTTTCGGCTCACGCTGTTACACACGCTGTAGATTACTGAGGACAGAGGAAGCCAATAGTTTCATCATTAGCTCTCTCTCTCTCTCTCTCTCTCTCTCTCTCTCCCCCTCACACACACACAATCGTAAATGCTCTCACACTGAGCAAGTCAGTTGAGCATATGCTCCCTTCTCTCCCTTTTGCCCCGACCACACACACACACACACATCTCTGCCATCTGCTGTGCTCTTTGGCCTCTGTGTGTATGTGTGTGTTTGAATGCAGGAGGTTTATACACACCTGTCATACCAGTGTATTTTTTCCCCTTAAACCAACATCACCTTCCACACATCGTTTCAGTGTTTGTTTGTGTAGCCATTTGTTTGGCATTTTTAAATGAGGAAGCTATTAATCGCATTTTTGGTTGGAAATCTGAGGGGAGAGTTTACATTTGTGTGTGTGTGTTTGTATGAATGTGTATGTGGTCCTTTCCTTAAAGGTCAAGCTTATTTGGCAATACATGCAGCAAGGCAGATATTTAGGAAAATGAAATTGCTGTGCGTGCGTGTGTGTGTGTGTGTGTGTGTGTGTGTGTGTGTGTATGCGTGCATGTGTGTCTGAAAGAGCGCGAGAAACATTTCGTACTTTGCTGATCTTGTAATTATCTAAGATTATCTTCTTACAAAACAAATTTATTTTGGCATTGTGTGTTTATTTATCTGAAGACAGTACCGGGGTCAGTTCGGTGTTCAACCATCACTCATTGTTATTGGCAACAGAACTGTATTGACTATCTATAAAGCTTGATAAATAGACAGATAGCTGGGTCGGTAGCGTTTGTATTAGCAGCACAAAGGTCATGAGTTCGATTCCCCGTGAACGTGCGGATAAAATATGCATGCATTAAATCCGCTGTAAGTCGTTTTGGATAAAAGCATCTGCCAAATGAATAAATGTTAATGTGCGTCTGTGGTTTCCACCTTAAAGGTCATGCAAACTTGGCAATGCATGAACATTAAGCCTTTGGGTAATGGAGCTGACTGTATGTGTGTGTCAAAAGCTATTTTGTGTCTGAGAGACTTGAAATGTTATTCACCCTTCTGTAGAAAAAATTATTCCTTGCGACAATAATTGGCAAGCGTGTTTGTGTGTCTGTTTAATGAATAACTCAATTAGGGAAGGCAGACTTTTATCATAATGGCATCACCAGAGAGAGAGAGAGAGCGAGCGAGAGAGAGAGATAAACCTAAAGGTTGTCTGGAAACAAAGAATTTACCTTCCCTCAGTCAAACAAGGGAGAGGTGATTGCCCAAAACCCAGAGAGAGAGAGAGAGAGAGAGAGAGAGAGAGAGAGAGAGGGAGGGAGGTAGACACAGTCACACTCAGGTCATTATCAGTCCATCAGCCAGCTGTCTCCAACAATATTCACCATATTCAGCTTCATTCCGCCTCTGTGTCGGCCCACCTGTCTTCCCGTTGTAGACGAGCCGGTCTCTCCGCCTCTAATGAATAGGTCCAGTCCAATAATGGGCTCTTTAGAAAGTGCTGTCAGCGTGAAGGGCTGTTTGGGTGTGCTCATGTAACCCCGTGAGTCACGGAGTGAGACCCGGCGTGTATCCGAAGAGTGATTTCACATTTAATCCATTCATTAAGAGCCGAATGGTGTAATTACCTCGTGTGTTAACCAGGGTTGAAAAGGAGATGTTGTCTTTGTGTGTGCGCGTGTGTGTGTGTGTGTGTGTGTGTTAGAGAGAGAGAAAATTGGATATTTTGTACAGAAAGCAAAACAGACAGTCATGAACAGTCATAAAACGAACACTAAAACTAAAACTATGAAAATATTTGAGTTATTTGAAACCAAATAATATATAGACCTAAATATTATTTGAAAGACTTAAACTGAACGAAATAAACTCATAAGTTTAAGCTGAGAACCTAAAATTATTAACTGGAAGTAAATAAAAACTAAACTTATACTGAAATAAAAATAAATGAAACCTACAGTATATAGCAATAAAATTATCTAAACAAATATAAATAAAGAAAAATAATAGATTGGCAACAAAACTGCTAAAAATAAAAAAATTAACAATACGTATCTGCTGATGTGAATAATTCAAACCAAACTGCATAAAAAACTCCAATTATTTATTTTAGTAAAATCGTATATTAAAACGATACTTATTTATTGAAGTAAAATCGTATAGAAACTGAATCAGAGTGGGTTTATTTCTGTATTTTGTCATGGATTTAGAGAATTGTGAGAGTGGGCGGAGTCTGTGGGGATTTAAGAACACTAATGGAATAGAAGCGGAGATTCATTTCATTAACCCAAGACAGATTTCATTAAGCAAACTGCATTAAAAGACAAAGGATGGGGGATTTCCCTCATGCACGGACACAGGCCGAGGTCAGCTTCTGTTCTTTCAAGAAAAACCCTTTTAGTCAAGTTTATTCAGCGTATGAATAGCTGCCATCGTGGTTTGGTACGGTTGGGTTTGACAGCGACAGAGAGAAAGACAAAGATTATGGTGCTTAAAATGAAATGGGATACAAAACAGAGCTTGAGACCATAAAAATAAACTCAAAGAATGCTTTCTTCCTCAAAAAATGTTCTGAAAATGCTGCAATCTGTTACTTTTTTTACAAATGAACAAAAGTTGAGCAAGTTCAGAAATAAGTGTAACAACTGTTTTTAATAAGATCTACAACATGATTCATAATTTAAGTTTCTGGGAACGATTTCGATGGTAATGTTAGTTTGATGTAATTTGACGTAAAGATGCAGTTTCGTGTTTTAAGCAGAGATGGCGATATAGAGGCAGATGTTACGAATTGCAACTTTAACCTTTAGAAAATATATTGTTTGCTTTCTAGGTTTTACGCTACAAAGCAAAAAGCGCTAAATATAAGATATTTTAATATTGTGAGATTGTGAGAACGCCGCAAGGGGTTTCTATACATGACAAGTGGCCTGTATCACTACCAAACATAATCATAAATACAAAAGTTAATCATTTGCGATTTTCTCATATTTCCCTCCAGACACTAGAATATGTTGCGTGTTAAAGGGTTAAATATGGTTTTAATTGTGATGCTAATGGTCTCTGAGATAGAAGAGATTATGAAGCCCTCGGGGACCAGAGAGAGCGAGAATTCGAGGAGTGGAGAAATAGAAATGTAGGCGGGGGAGATTTTAATGAGCGCACCTGAAATAAACAAAGAGATATCAGTTTTGTCCGTGACAAGCTGGCGATATCCCCTGGCGCCGACAATAGCAGGGGCCTGCTGAGAATGTCTCGGGCACGGATCCGACTGGTAAAATCCACATTATGAGACGAGGGTGAACTAGGGTGCCATGTGGGCTCAAATCCGAGCTGTCACAGGGTCTTATCAGCTACTGGCAGGTCCAGATTTCCATGAATCAATGATCTGATAATGTCTAAATGTGAGTGAATCTTTGACATCTTCCGCTCTTCCATTAGCAGAAATGCTGTTTGTCCAAATCCTAGTGAGCTATCTACCTAGGCAGCATTATAGGGGATCGTTGAAGTGCACTCAAACGAAAGACTGTAAGCACTGTAATTATTGAGCATACAATATTTGGGTTTTGCCAATTTTTAACAACGTTCTTAAAGAAGAAAGCAATCCCAGAATGCATTGCATTGAGAATTTGTGCTAGAAAGTGATATGAATGCTCATGTAAATATTTGTATAACCCACTCATACTTAAAAGCTACTTTAGCCATGTATTAGCGAGATGATTAGCTGTATTTTCATGCATTTTTAGTTTCGCTCTCTACGTAGAGCAATCCAAATCAATCACTTTTAAGGGTCCATGCCAGTTCGCTGCTGTTTTAGATGCCAGCTACCAGTAGGCAGAGGCCGAACAGCCGGTTTTGGTCCACAGCCATGTTGTCTATGCATGCTGATGTCTGTTTTGGGGGATTTTGGGTTTAACCTACCGTTTGTTTTATGGTTTTTGGCAGTATCGAGGTCGACATTCGAAGCCAAGCAAAACTGGATGGATTACCAGCGATTTCTGGCTCTCTATGGTCCAGATGTGTTTGGGAACGGTCGGTTGTACAGATTCTGGAACGGGCTTGGGTAATTTTTGAGAAAATAAGAAAGAGGCTTTGTTGACCTCATTTTCGCAGATGTGGACGTCCCGCCCCGATGTGGACGCATTCTTTGTGGATGGCTCGACAGAAAATTTCCATCTTTCTCATTTTTTAAGATGTAAGCTAGCAGGAGCAAATATTGTGAACAAGATGAGGAGATGAAGGAATACGATAGGGTGGCCGTTACAGTCTCATAGCGATTCGTAACTATTTTTGATTTTAGTGAACTGGCTGTAAATTGGATGAACTCTCTTTTTTTCGTCCATTACAGTCTCATAGCGATTCGTTACTATTTTAGATTTTAGCAAACTGCCGGATAATTTGCATGAATTCTCAATTTTTTTGACCATAACAGCAATTTATGACTATTTTAGATTTAGCGAATTTGCAGCTAATTTGTATGAATTCATCTTTTATATGTTTTTGTACAATCTGCTCGTGCCAAAATAACCTTCATTTTTGTTTTTCCTAAAACTGTATGGATTTTGTACTATTCTTCAAATAGTACAAATCAAAATAGTAACTTTGTAAAACAGTTAAGTTTACCTGCAAAAACGTTAAGGTTGGATAGTCAGAATATTTAAACTCTTAACTCAGAAATATCTCATATCTCCGGACCTTGATCGACCTTTAGTCTCTTCTTCGAGGGTTAAGGGTATCAAATATTTAAAAGGTATTTAATTCGGTATATTTAGAAGAATGCAAACAAGATATCCTTGCCCGCATTTGTATACCTGTATATACGGTTTCCTTCCTTAGTCAGACTTGATAAACCTGCCTTGAAGTTGCCAAAGGAAGTTATTCTGAATCTTTTTATCAGTTTTAAAAGAAACACAATCAGAGTCCAGGGGCCATGAGAACAGTTTGGAAACATAAACCACAGGAACAATGTCCGTCTTTGTTTCAACAGGAAGCTTTACAGCGGCGTTTCACAATAAGCAAGGAGAAATATTTAAACACCGTTTGTATCTGAAAGCTCCTGTTAGATGGGTGTACAGACATGCAATGAACCAAAACAGCCCTGAGATATTAACATGATGTTGTCTTGAGGTCATGGTGTGTGTGCAAACAGTAATTTGGTTGAATTATACGCAATGGTAGTGACTTCATAAATCATTCGGATCAGGTTTTTCTGTTCTGGGTTTTCAGGCATCAAAGGAGGTGATACTTTGACCCTTGTAACACCTGAGACACACACACATACACACTTTGAATGATCTAGGGCACTTATTTCTGTGCCTGATATAGAAACAGTGTCGAATTTTAAGACGGAGATATTCTCCACTTCTCCACCTGCTCTCTCTCTCTCTCTCTCTCTGCCTTCTGTGGTTTGGATGGATGTTCTCCGCTCTTCTCCGGCCAAATTTCTCAACCCTGTGTCTCATCATACATCACTAATGACAGTAAAAGTGTCCCAAGTGTTTGTGTCTGTGGCCACTTTTTCCATGTATTCTCATCTTTTTCTGGCTGGTTCTGTACATCACGTCTGGCCTGGATATCCGGCTGTATCCGTGATTCCAACCAGGGAGACATGTAAACCAGGGGGCTTGGACAGATTTATATTTTGCAATGTTAAATGTAGAAATAAACTTTATATTGAGATTAAATTCACTTTACATTTTCATTAGGGTAACAGTAATGTTAAATGACATCCACAGATTTCTTGTTTGGTGTTATGAAGGGGTTTAATGGGAGCGTGGTGGTTGATAGGAATTGTAATTGTTGAGATTTTATGGTGTTGAAACATGTTAGGAAAACCATTGCATGTTCAAATGAAATTTATGGGTATATCTCGCAAAACATTCACATCGAGTATTTTCCACGTTCTCTACAGCGTTTCATTACGACGTTAAATCTCATTTCATCCGTTAAAATGAATCTATTTCTGCTGAGTGTGAATACATTTAATGCCCCTCTGAACTCTTCATATTTGTGATTTATTGTGGAAGCGGACCCAAATTCATCATCTGCTTATTTGACGGACAACCAGCGTAGTAAAATCGAGAAACTGCTTGTTGGCATTAATGTGTAGTGTAAAAGCATCACTAGAATGACATTACGAAGACTGTTTAAAGGTCCTGTGTATGAAATTTAGCGGCATCTAGTGGTGAGGTTGCGAATTGCTACCAACCCTCCCGTTTGAAGCATATAGGAGGCTGACACAGGACTAAGTTGTCGTCACTTTTTCGCTTCTTAGACGAAGGAGAAAACTTATTTACGAAACTCGTTCTGTAGGGCAGTTTGTCCGTTTAGGGCTACTGTAGAATCAACATGGCAAATTCCATGCAAGGGGACCCGCAGCGTATGTACATAGAAATAGCTCATTCTAAGATAATAAAAACATAACGTTTCATCATGTTAGGTCTTTATACACCTCTGAAGACAAAGGTATGCATTTTATATTGTATTTCTCTCCAAAAAAAATTACAAACAGCACCTTTAACTTTTGTTTTCTCAAAAAGGATACATACTTTGAGGTCTTAAAGAACTGTCCTGTGTTTTTCGTTCACAGGATACAACGCTTCCTCTCTGCTGAGTCTCACAGGACGCGGGAAGTTATCGAATGATGTCACATCCTGTCACTGATGTAACCTCAGGTGTTGTATGTTTCCGACAGGAAAATGACAAAAAAGGTTTTTTCCGACAATCTGAGTGCCGTCGGTCTGTTATTCTGTCAAGAATGATGTGATCAACAAGTTATGTCAAATTTTAATGAGGTAATGTAAAAACATGTGTTAAGTTAGTTCAGCAAGTTAAAATGTTATGTTGAAACGACTCGTAAAGCCAATTTGATTATACTATATTAAATCTTTAAGGCAGCAATGATTTTTGTAGGGTTTGGACATGAATTTATTTGTGTGATTGTACAATTGGGCAATACTAAAATGTCACACTAAAGAAATGTTTGTTTGACAATGTAAGAACGCAAAAAGGTTTGTGTGAGAGTTCGGGTTAGCACTCAGGGATATAAATTACCATTAGGTCAATATAAAACAATAGATTTCTATGGCAAAGATGCCAAAACAGGAAATGAGCATCCCGTCCTTGGCCCCACCAGACATAAAAACATAAACCAAACTCAAACCAGGTTGTCAAGGAAACAAACGTGTCACGTCTTCATGTAATTGTTTTTCTTCTCGATAGGCCGTGTGTTTCATGATTGAATGTTTCGATAATCAAAAGCAGCATGCGCAATTACAGCAAGCTGTTTTATTTTGAGTTTTTGGCGTTTCGGATGTGTGTGTGTTCTTGCTCATGTTGTCCCGCGTGTTTGATACGTGTGTGTTTATGTGTGAATCTTTTATTTGGGCTCCCCCTTGTCTTGCCAAAACTTTGACCTAAAACATTGGACTCGATTCTTTCTCATGAAATCATGGCGTTACACCCTCTCGTCTCATACAGACACATAAATGAAGTCAAATCCTATAAAAGTCTTTTTTTTACATCACGTGAAGAGGTTGTTGTGCTTTTTCGCAGGTTTCCGAGAAACGGCATCTAAAACGTCCATTTTTTACCTCGGGAACTACATTTTTAGTGGGGGCCAAAAGAAACAGATAACATGGGTCACATGCACACTGCAAAGATCTGAGAGTGATACTGGAGTGAATCCTTTAAAACTTGGGTGTGAACGCAATACTGGAGACGACTTGAAGGAAATCTTTTAGGAGGAACAGCAAATATTGTGCAAGTACTGTGCCGATGTTAAAGGGGTCAAATGACACGGCTAAAACGAATATTATGGTTTGTTTATTTTCCACACACCGTGCATGTTTGTATCTCCTCTTTGCCCCGCCTCTCTGAAACGCTGATTTTTTACAAAGCTCATCGCTCTGAAAAGCGAGGTGTGCTATGATTGGCCAGTTAACCAGTGCGTAGTGATTGGTCGAATACTGCAAGCGTGAGGGAAATGTAACGCCTCTTACCATATTCGGAACATCGTGTTCCCAAGCAATTGTACTGACAGACAGGTGATAAAATGTCATACTTCCTTATATTAATCCGAGCCCGAATCTGATGCGGAAAATGCCCATATATCAGCCCATATATCAACTTTGCCAGCGCGACTTGAGCAGGATATAAAGGATTGGTAAGGTTTTATAAAAAAAATATTATGTTAAATAGTTAAAACTATAGCTAACTGTTTTACCTTTTATATACGACGTTATAAAGACTATAAACAAACAACCATATACATCATACCGAGTTTGTGTGAGATAGAAACAAGCTCGCATTACAGCAGGGAATGGTTACATAATAAAAAACGCAAGCGCTGTGAGCATTCTTGATCAACCAGTGTTACGCCACGTCTCGTCGCGACTCAACAAAGACAATAAACCAAAAATAAATACTAAATATAAAAAGACATTATAAACACAACATTTGTTGCCTCTAGTTGGAACATTATTACGGATAATTAGGACTTATGATGTCTTTTTTTCACGTTGCGCACGTTTCTGCATCTGCAGATCACAAACACACGACAAATTCAACTCGTGTTAGTCCGTAGCAAAGTCTTTTACAATGAAAATGTACTTACAGGCTGCAAATCTGAAGCGCCAGCGAAGTTGTAATGGTTGGAACGACCCCACTTTTTAACAATAGCTTTCGTGCATAGCCGGTCTTAATCTCTCTCCTACGTTCGTGAAGCAATAGTTGGTGAAATGCGCTGCACAAACTTGAACATTCGGATTGTACTTTTCTGGAACAGTGTTGTAAATGAATTGTAACCATTCGTTTTTAGTTGTCTCATCTTTTGCCAGGGCAAACAAGGAGTCTTTCTTTTCGCAACAAAACACAGCGTCTCCGCGACGATACCTTACTTGCGTTTAGATTTGGGCGATCTTAAGTCAAATCATGTTACGAAGTGACGTACATTCGCCGGGGTGTGGTTACACGAGGCGTTTCAGCCAGGTCTGGGTTCGCATTCGCTTTTAGATAGAATGCATCCTTCGTTCCGACACTTTAATTTTAGCAATTTTACGTGTCTAATACATGCATGGGCAATTCATAACACACCAAAGATACAGAAAAACACGTATACGCGCCATATGTCCCCTTTAAGATTTCTAATCCCATAAGAAAGAAAAACAGTTAGTTTTCTTTAATGTATCCATTGTTGTTCTTATAAATCATTGTGATTGATAATGAGTGAATCATTATCTCCTGTTTTAGACCTTACACGGACATTACTCGAAAGACAAGGAATGTTGAGTACTTCTGTATCCATCCACAGGAAAGATCGCTTTCCTTCATTTGTGGCGTGTTGAAAGTATCCAAACCCGCAGCTACATTTTTCCGACACCTCGTAAAGCTTGAGCTGTGTGTGTGAGGGCTGAAATGATTCACGGCACCATGGAAACATGGCTCACGGCTTCCTGGCGCACATATGGAGATTGTAACGTTGCCTGTGATCTCATATCAAAAAGCTCTGAAGTTCAAACTGGTCTCGAGAGGACAGATTCCTCTCAAATATTCAAGGCATTCTTAGCGTCTCACCGCAAAACAGGTTGGGTTTGGTAATGGCTTCGATGTGTGTTTGAATCGTTCAGGGTTCGAGTTGTTGCGGTTTGACACGTTGTAGGGTTTTACCCGGCACTTCCTGGATCGTGATGGACAGAAACGAAGAGAAAGAGAGAGAGCGAGAGAGGTTTTTTGGCTTAGGAATTTCCGTAAGCTTTTTCATGTCACATAATACAATCCAGCCCGCAGCTCAGCACTGCGGCTTTAAAAGATGAAAGAAATGAATTTGTTGCATATTTCCCCCCCCCATCTGTATCATAAAAAGCAAGATGCGCAATATTAGCGCGCTGCCGGGATGCAGAATAATCCTTGTGTCAGCGGTTAACTTATTCAAATTGGTTTAATGGAAAAAATTTGCATACACAAGGGAGTGAATTATTTTGATGTCGGTTGACGGTATTGTAGATATTTGCAAAATCAAGTTATTGTAATTTTTTTTACATATTATGTTTTGTTTTTCTTTTCGTAATAAACGTATTAGAGAATATACGAAACCCTTTTATACATGCAAAAATGTTTTAATATAAAACAGAAACGGCTAGTGCGGCGTACGTTCTTCTGCCAAATATAAATTTTAACTAAGTTTTGATTTTTGTTCATTTTTCTCCTTTGTTTGATCTAAAGAATACACACAAACATAAAACCACACTGGATTTCAACAGCATGTCTTTCCGTTTCCCACCCCACAATTCTCGAGCCCTCAGTCTGTTAGCAAATAGCGAGTCAGTGTTCCACAGCTCCCAGCCAATTAAAACTCCACAGCCACGTCATAGGACCGCCCAAAGTCACTGCGGACTGCTCAGGGGCGTAACACATTCTTTGTAATGTTTACGTGGAGTGACAGAGCCGTCTATAGAAAACTAATCTCGCAGCGACTCACAGCCGCTGGAGTGGAACTGGATTGAGTTAAGAGATGACATTTTCCTCAAAATATCGCATTTGTGACATATCTGGGCCTTTGCGGGCCACAATGTCACAACTGAACGCCCTGAAAATAATCTCATCTCTTTATAGTCCGACATGTCTCAACCTCAGTGGTGTCAGAGGCTGACCTGCTTTCAAAGACTTTAAGGATCTGTATTAAAGCAAGACTGTATTAAATTTGGCATTTGCATGAAATGATTTTGTACGTGCATTGAATGTCCTTTCGTGCAAAAGGTTCTTTAATGTGTTACTGTGTCAATGCAATGGAAGTCAGTGGGGTCCAGTTTTGTTTTCTTCAAAATATGTTTATTTGTATTCCACCGAAGAAAGAAAATCACACTTGAGTGTACTGTCCCATTAAGAGTGAACTTAAGCATCCTTCGGTATTCTCTGATACTAGCGCACGCTTTCTAGTGTTTTCCATCACTCTGATCGAGGGGGTCTGTGTTTGGACCGAAGCCTGTAATCATTCACTTGGCTGTGCTTTACTAGAAACAGACGGAAAGTGAGAGTCTCAGTTTACCCGAACCGGCGGACACGGTTACGACCCCGTCCCTGACAGACTGAGCCGCAGCGGGCCGCGCAGATGTGAATTCTGACCCCAGGTCAGTCAAACAGGCTGGTTTGTGTCCAGACACTGTTGGAATGAGGGTCTGTTCAATATAAAGCGAGAGGCGCGCAATTACAAAAGTATGCGCGCGCAGAAGCGAGCTCGAAACGTATACGTTTGTATATACATGTACACACTTTGTTAAGTGGATTGTGTTGCATGCACATTTTTTCCGAGGTCTGAAGGGTTGAGCTGCACGTGATTAAAACCAAAACATTTAATAGTGAGAGAGAGATGTCTCAGAACCGGCTGTAAAGTCTCGAGCTGTTTATGCGTCACGTGAACTGGTAACTGTAGCAGGCTATTAGCAAACTGCTCTCACGTGGCAATTTAGTAGCGTTTAATTGGCGGGCTTCTTCTCTTTATCTACCTGTGTGGCCAAATAGCTGTGTTCCGGTTTGTGTGTTTTACAGCCGTCTTTAGGTCACCTGCCTGCGACCGTTCAGGGAATCTTGACTTTAATATGGTTAATTGTGCCGTTTTGTCCCTTGAGAGCTTGGCCATCTGGAAACAGTTTGGTACCGTCTGGGTCAGCCCAGGTGTGTGCGTGTGTGCGCGCTCGCGCGTGTGTTGCTAACATCAAACACGAGAAAATGATTTTAAAATAGATATTTTGGATTCGAGTGGGGGAAAGTATATTATTGTACACGAGCAGTTTAGGATTTCATTGGGTAACATGATTGTCCCTTCCACAGCCTTGGTTACATCAGCAGAGAAACAAATTCGTTAAAATAAACACGGCCTAAGTTGTCTGCAATAAACGTTTATTTAGTTGTATTTATCTATTATGATTATAATATTTATTATTAGATTTATTTGATTTGTTTTATTCCTTGTTATGAGTGGTGCGGCAGGATTTTGTAGCGGACAGCGGCACCGGTGTGTATACACTCAATATGTTAATTTTTACACGCATGGCGATACGCAGCGCAACTCGGCGCTTTCGCCTCCGGTGTGTGACGCTCTTTAGATTCAGTTGTAAATCTTCTGTTGTTAATGTTTGTGTAGCGTTAAAAACTGAAACAATCAGCGCTTCTGGACCGAAGTTGTCTTGCAAAATTAAATATATTTCATTTTATTATACAATTAATGTTATACTTATATAATCAGTTTTCTAAATAAATGTACTAAACTTTTGAAATATTTAGTAAACAAAGTGGGCCACTAATTTTTTTACATTTTCATATTTGGATGTATCTTTTCAGTGTAATGTTGTAAAATGTTACCACGAATACCTTACAATTACCCTTCCCCAAATTTGTGTTACCTGCAGTAAGACACGCACACACACGTTTTAAGTCTTGGGGCGCGGTTTATTTCTTAATCTGTTCCAGAGGGAAGTGTGTGTGTGTGTGTGTGTGTGTGTACGTGTGTGTACGTGTGCGTGCACAGTGTACTTAATGACCATGTCATGTGCCTGCAGGCCTGCGCACTGTGTCTCTGTCATAGGGTCTTTATTGCCATAGTTTTTGTTTACGTGCATGACTGCGTGTGTGTGTGTCTGTGAGAACACATGTCCGCATATCTGTTATTCATGTTGAGTAAACATCACTCCTGCAGGGTAGAGAAAAGATTGCCGCATATTCAGCATAATATATTTAAGTTGCTGAACCCACAACAATTTCTTTACTTGTATCCGCATGCATTGTACGTTCTTACATATAAATATGGTTTCGCTGTTCTGTTTGTGACCGAACCCTTTACCACACGTGCAGCCATACACGACCGCAGATGCTCACAAACAAAGTCAAATCCGCATTGCCAGTCGCATTTCCATACTGCAGTAAAAACATGTCCACCACCTTCTCTCTCCCTCAAGCTATTATTTGCATGCCTGCGTGTGTATGTGATTTGGTATGTGTGTTTTTTATGTTTCGTTTCGGCTCCAGTCAGTAAAGCTGATGAGTAAGCAAAACATCCGAGGGAGAACTAGAAAAGGGAATTGAGCCAAATATTATTTTCAAAAGTAGACATGAAACAGCATTTGTGATTTAACCACCAATTGTGACTTTTTTAAAGGAACAGTGCAGCCAAAACTGACATTTTTTCCTGCATTTTCAGAACGTCAGGTTTTCTCAATCCTTGACGTGAACTTGCAATCACAGCCAGAACCTGGCGTTTCCGCAGAGGGTCCGGTGTCGGGCACCAGCTGCAGCAGACATGCTGTGAAATTTAGGAGATGAGATACAAATCACCTCTAAAAATACTCATCTCTCAGGAACCAGTAGGTCACAAACACACAAGTCATTGGGGGAGCGATGCTTCTGGTCTGATTTTCAACTGTATCTGTTCATGATCAAGTATATTATAATAAACGACATTATAGTATAACCTGTAAAATCTCGACTTTAACTTGCATTAGTTTTCAATGTCACTGTCGCTTATATCTAATCTGATTATACGTTATCGTTTGCATTTACAGTAAACAAACACATCACATAATACATAAACAAGTGAGATTTTCAGATAAGTCTTGTTTAGCTTTGTTTAGCCCTGCGTGTTTGTTTCGATCATGCAGATACCTAAACAAATTAGCGAACAGTTTAAAACAACAAAAAGGGAAAATCTTGCGCAATCGGAAAGCGTCGCAAATGAGTCATTTGATTTCCCTGAGCAACAAACAAAGATGTTTTTGTACAAGTAGAGCGTGAGATTTCCTCATTTGATCGGTCGGAGAATGCAATCTTTTTAAACGTGAATTACAGAAAACTCATTTTTTTAATGCTCCTTTGGTGATGCTAATAAAAATTCAGAAGTCTGCTGGATCCGATATCCAAGGTTTGCTACTTGTTTTCAAGTCATGGGTCAGCAGGGATAATTTGACTGATGCGTTCGTATGACAGACACGGTCCTTTTTTAGACATTTAAATGTGTGACAGCGTAAATAAACAACATTTTAATGTGTAAACAAAGCAGTATTCGGTCTCTGTTTTAGTAAACAGTCTTTTTGTCTGGACCAAATACTTGCATTCCACAAACAATAACGGAGAGAGAAAATACAATAGAAGATGCAATTTGTGAATGCAGACAGTTTTTGTAAGACTATTTTGGAGCTTTCCTTTCAAAATGACATTTGAAGGGAATTTCCTGAAAGACTAAGTTGACGTCGTTTGTGAAAGGCATTGACATTTCAAAGCAGATCTTTGTGTAAACTAATTCACATCTCATTGTATAGAGCGGCTTTTCAGCAAAGCACAGATTTCAACACTGTGCTAAACACACAACCATCTCTCTTCTCCCTCTCTCTCTCTCTTTCTCTAACCAAGGTCTCTTATTCTCTTTAAAATAGGAACTATGCACCATTCATAGGCATGTACAGTAAAAATCCAAGACACCAATAGTTTGACTTTACAGATGTTACACAGAATCGGTCATGTGACTTTTTT
This sequence comes from Triplophysa siluroides, assembly GCA_006030095.1. NCBI lineage: Eukaryota > Metazoa > Chordata > Actinopteri > Cypriniformes > Nemacheilidae > Triplophysa > Triplophysa siluroides. The sequence goes on from VCII01000022.1 coordinate 586,600, forward strand.
TGTGTTACAAGCAATGTATTTATTCTATATAGAGAAGCACCGATATATCGTCCCATAATCTGTATCGCTCGATAAAAGAAACACTATCGGGGCCGAAATATCATATCAATCAAAAGAGGGCAGGAAATTGCAATGAATTTGTGCTCTGTGTAAAGAAAACGTTAAGAAACATCACAAAGTCATATGAATTAATAACATTCAGAAAGATAAGAAATATCGACAGATATCACTCAAAAAATCGGTAGAGAAATTGAGTATTGGTGCGTGTTTATCGCTTTAGGTGACATTATATTTGTTTATATTTACTAGCCAGTACATACGTTATTTGGTTATGTTTATTTTAGGGCTGTCAAACGATTAATCGCGATTAATTGCATCCAGAATAAAAGTTTGGGTTTACAAAATGTATGTCTGTGTACTGTGCGTATTCATTTTGTTTTTATAAAAACATACGCATTTATTTAAGAAAAAATATTAATGTTAATAAACATTTACATATAATTCAAATTAATGGAAAATAAGAAGAAATACATGTAACATTTTCTAAATATATTTATGTGTTTATAACTCCTAAATTAATATGCACAGTACACAGACATACATTATGTCAACACAGACTTTTATTCTGGATGCGATTAATCGCGAATAATCGTTAGACAGCCCTAGTTTATTTACGTTTTCAATGTGTCTATATGTAAATTGACTACGTAGTTGTACTTCTATTGCTTTGCATTGTTATATTTTTTGTTGACTATAATGTTGAAAACAAGATGATGCATCACAAGGAATTGATCCTAAAGAATTGCAGTATTGGATATTTTATTGTAAATGTTTTTCAATTAATGTATGTAGCCGATACATGCACGAGTAAACAAGCAATGCAATAAATTAGCAACCGCTTACATAAGTGTTTTAAATGGAGGTGGTATTTCTTTGCGATTCCGCTGTCATGAATTTCACCCGTTAATGTCGTGTGAGGCCCTGGGCCTTTGAAAGGGACGGTGAAAATGATATACTGCCGGCAATTAGCATGGCTACCCAATTAAACGAATGGCCATACTGAATTGCTGCATTGGTGAGCGTGTGTGTGTTCTCTGGTGTAGTTGACTGTTGAGAAAATAAACACGCGGGGAAGAATATTTTATGCTCATGGCCAATTTGTCATTTTAATTGCACCGCTGCGTGGAGTTGAATTTCTGCCAATGGAAGCACGCGTGCACACACGCTCACGCATACATCTGGCCACACATGCATTCACATTAGAACTGGGTGAAAAAACTATACCTGTATATATTTCAGATTTTGTTCAATGATTCTCTTAATATGTTTGCTTAACTGCGTTAAAGTTACGATGCGGCGTCATGTGACCTGCGAGAGAAATGTGTAAACATCTGCAGACCTTTTGTGTAAATGATCACTCGCAACCAAGTTTGGTTTCATTTATTGTCCTCTAAATTGACTTGTCGTTAATCGTCCATTTCCATGTTGCATAAAACTTCCCTTCCGTATTCTGGATAAATCATTTTTATATCCAAGGATGTTATAGCGGTTTGGAGCCGCAGGGTTGAACAGGCCTGTGGCGAACTGAATTTACATGCAATTAGTAGTGCTGTTAAGAGTCTGGTGATGTCAGACGACATCAGCGTCTTCATCTATCTACGTGGCCCGGGTTCAGTGATGCCAGCGTGCGCGAGAAGGTGCCAGTCTGCCAGAGGCGCATTCAGAAACGCTTAAAAAATGATAAATGAAGCTCTCAGAGAGAGGAGGTTAAGATGTCGCATTTTCCTTTTTTTTAGCATCACTTGTATGTGCCTCTTGTATTTTTTATAATAAAAAATGCACGATTTTAATAAATAAAGCCACCCGCTTAATATCTCACATAAGCATCATCCGCTTTGTTAACACAAATCTGCATTGTCTTTGATAGCACCTCCGCACGCGACGTGAGCATTCCTGTAAATTTTAACGCATTAGCTGGTGTTTTGAGAAGCGATGGCGTGAAGTGAAACGTTCTGATTGCACCTCGGGGGGTAAAAAGACAGAAGCCACTCAACTCTTCCCGATGCCATTACCCGCCGCAGCTTGATATAATGACGCCGTCTTCCCAACGTACAATTTTCACAAAATTATGCTGTGTTGAAATAGCTCAGACTACCAAAAATGTGAGACAGTGGCTGGAATACTGTTGTTTTAGTGATTTGTATGTGTGAGGTTACGTGTTTGTGTCAATAAAGATGTGACAAATAGCCTCTGTGAGCATGCTGTGTGTAATCAAGCGTAAACAGAGACGCGGGCGGTCAGGGCACTGACACACAACGTCTCGCCCAAAAGCTTTTATACCGGTGAGTTTGTCAGTTATAAGACTCCTGTTGTCAGACAAATCCTTCTTTATTTCAGTCTTTCTCCGTCACTTTTTCTCTATGTTTTGGCAACAGGGGGCGACACATGGGGTTTATTCCAAAATCTCATTTAAAGGTGTTGTAGGTGTGATACCAACAACATGGTTCGAAAGAATGTTGAGATGGGGCAAGGCAGAGGAACTTTTTATAGGACAATACTTGGCCGAGATGCAATTTTTGAAAATCTGCAATCTGAGAGTGCAAAAAATCGAAGTATTGAAAAAGGTCGCCATTCAATTTGTCCACCAGAGGCGCTGTAGCAGGCCGTTGCTTAGAAGAAACAGGTTTGTTTTAACGCTCTCTATCGGCTTACCGCTGTAATGACTATGAGAGAATAGATGAACCATAAGAGCGGGCAGCAGCGAGCGATGTAGGTGTGTGTCCGGACATCTTTGTTCACGATTTTGCCGCATCCACTCACAAAATTAAGTTTTGGTGTATGGTAGGAAATGTGCAAAACATATTCATGGACCATGATCTTTACTTGATTTCCTAATGATTTTTTAGAGAAATCGATCATTTTGACCCATACAATGTATTGGTGGCTATTGCCACAAATATACCCGTGCTGCTCATGACTGGTTTTGTGGTCCAGTGTCACATATGAATGTAGAGAGATAAAATAATCAAGATTTGGGTAAATTTGATAAGAAATGTTCGAGTTCATTTTAAGATTGTTCATTAATATTGACTTTTGGTTGCAGACTTGACAAATCTGAGCTCAGTTTGAGACATCGTTGAGACTCGGAGACATTTATGACACACTTTCACTCATGAGAAACATCCGAGACGCATGTAAATGCTTTATTTGCTCTCCATTTAGCATCATGGATGTGTATGAGAAGTAATTGAGATATCAAAGAGACCTCATCTCACGTTTTTCTCAATACCTCCGAAATTCTAAGCTAACATCACAAATACGCATTTGCATCCTGTTCTAAAAGCACATTAGAAAGGGATAAAACCCTCAATATTTTATGGGCCTCATCACACGAGATGATTTTAATGTCTGTTGTCTCAGAGCAGCAGTTGTGCGTTGAAAGCTTACTGCCAAAACCGATACTACCGCATTAACCGTGAATCAATAAGCACAGGTCCAGATCCAGAAATCTTAAATCGACTCTAAAGCACCCCGACATTTCCTTGCGGGTCTGCGAGGGCTTCAGACGTGTTATACAAGAAACTTTATGACCTGAATTTTTTATTAGTAAAGCAGACAACACAATAAAATACAAATTGCCTGTAAAAATTTGCATTTGCAAAATATTGATATACACTGTCATCAAAATATACAATAAATGCTAAATTGAAAGACTTCTGTACAAAGATGTTTGGTGGTACAGGTTCCTAAGATACTATGGTGCATGTACCATGGGTAACTTTAATGACTTGCTTATTTAAGCAGAACACAATGATGTTGACTCTCATTGACTTGCATTGTATGAACACTAAACCACAGAGACGTTTCTCAAAAATATCTTCTTTTGTGGTCCACATATGAATAACTCGCATACAAGGAGGACACAAGATCCGTTGTAGATGTTAAAGGGGGACGTATAAACTAAAGAAGACCATTGGGAGCTCAGAAACAGACATAATGATCTCTCTCTGTCCAGACGGGAGCTCGCGGTGTGTTTACACGGCACACAGAGACGTGTGGGCCAATAATAGGTCTTGACAGTGATGTGACGGCACAAAGCTCAAGGGCATCGAAAGGCGAAATCCAAAGGCAAACACACATGTAGCCACACAGGCATTCTGACCTGATCTGTACCACAGCCTGATGACCAGTAAGCAGCTGGTCAGCTTAAAGGGATAGGTTACACAAAAATGAAAATGATGTCATCCTTTACTCGCCCGCGTGTCATTCCAAACCTGTGTGAGTTTCTTTCTTCAAAAGAATATTAAAGAAGATATTTAGAAGAACAACATTGACCCTATTGACTTCTATGGACACAAATCACCCAAAACATTTCTCAAAATCAATAAATCCCTATATCTCATACATTCTGTTGAAAATATCAGATATGAGGTCTCTTTTTACATTTCCTTTCTTCTGGTTATGTTTATGTGTTGTTTGAATATCTAAATATGGAGAAACAATGTTAGCAAATGTAAGCTGAATTGACAATGGTATATCTGAGAGAGTGTTTTGTGTGGTGTGTTTAGTCGTAGGATAAATGGCAAACACTACAGCAGTTTAACACGTGCAAATGAATATTTCTTCAGGGCATCACTCAGCTCTGCGTGTGCGCGCAAGTCTGGGTTTGGGTGATAAGCGGTGTTTTATATATGAAATAACTCCTGGCTATTAAGTACTAGCTTGAGCGATTAATATACGCTCTTTGAAATGCTACTTGAGTTGAACTGTCCTGCGCTTGTCTAAATTCATATTATAATTCACATTATGGAAATTTATTCGCTGAGTCACACGACTACGAAATTGTATTTATAGTTTTGATTATTTCAAAATAAGGAAGTCCCATGAGAGAGAATAATCACAGATGAGATGTCTGCATCTTGACACCAAACATTATTCTGTTGCCCAGCACTTGGAATTGGCGAATAAAGAAACAAACAATTTAGCAATGTTAGCGTTGCTAACCGGTTATCCTCAGGCCGTCTTCGCAATGGCACGTTTGTTTACAAAGAGCTGATCTTATACAACCCAAATCCTAAAACTAAGCAGCAATGACACGGGATAAACTGCTCACCGATCTCTAAAACGCTTGACGCTAGCAGATTTCTCACTTCTTTAATACCACGCCAAAGAATGTTTCTCCATTTAAATGAGGCACTTTGCTTTCTAATCTACACCGAACAAGAAATCTGTCGGCCGTGCAACGTACGACATGCCTGATTTTAATATATGTGAGCCCAAACTGCATAGGCTATGGAAGAAGTGAGGCATTTCAATTCAAAGACGTGTTAGCCATCAGATCATTTCCATCGGAGTCTATTAACGCACGGACTCCGGCGTAAAACCCCTGCTGTCACGACGACTGTTGGACATCAAAACCCACCGCGGCTGTTGAACGCGGTTCGCTTGTATTCTTAATGAAACTCATTTGAATGAGTCATTTATCAGAGCAAAAACACAGCTGCTCGCCTCTCCGAGCCCTCGAATCTTCATCAGGGATCTAAATTAAAAAGCATGTATTAACATTTTGCAAAGGACAGCTGGGGGTTGACAAGCTCTGTTTGTAAAGCTAGTCTTTATGCCAAATACTGTTTTATTGATATTAATAATAATAATTGTGAAATAATTACTTTTAGGTGTAAAATTACAATAATGTAATGTATCTTATTGTTGTTAATATTAACGTATACTACAGTATGATTACTGTTCATCAATTACTATAGTTAGTACTACAGAATACTATTTTATTTTATGAAATTATGATATTCTGTATTATTACTATACTGTGCTGTAGAATACTGCAATTCACTTCCCAACACAAGTAGTATACTATAGTATATTTAAGTAGAATTGCTGGATTATTAAAGGTTTTTTTATGTTACTGTTAATGAGTATTAAATATTAAAGTATACTGCTATACAGCTTATCAATTTGCTATAGTCAATACTACAGTATCTTATATAAAATTATGGTTATCTATAGTATTAATAATATAATATGCCCTGCTGTGATGTGCTACAATTTTTCCTATACTCCCTACTCAAAGAGATACCGTAGTATATATACTGAACTGTAGTAAAATGACTGGAAACGATAGTGTTTTAAACCTTACTATAGTAAATAATATAGTATACTACCGTATTTACCACAGCTAGCATAGTGAATACTACAGATAGCGCTATATGCTATTCTACAGTATTATTGCTGATTTAATGTATTTATATATCTGTACTGTGATTTACTACAGTTTACTTCCCACATAATGAAATACTATAGTAAACTGTAGTAAAATTCCTAGATGCTTTATTGTTTTAAACCTTACTATAGTAAATATTGGCGTATGCGACAGTATTCACTACATCTATCAATTTACTATAGTTAACAGAATACTACAATATCTTACAAAAAGATGATTCTCTATAGTATTAATACTATAATATGCCCTGCTGTGGTTGGCTACAATTCTTCCTATGCTCCCTACTCAAAGAGATACCGTAGTATATTATACTGAACTGTAGTAAAATTACTGGATACGATAGTGTTTTAAACCTTACTATAGTAAATGTTAAAGTATACTTCCGTATTTACTGCAGTTTATCTATTTACTGTAGTACTATAGAGTAGGGGCTCCCAAAATTTTCAGCCTGTGACCCCCAAAATAACAGTGCCAGTGTCTCGAGGTGGTTAGAGTAAACACATTATTTTACTTATTTTTATACATAAACCATAAACTATTACTAGATGGTCATACTATAGTTATTATACTATTCTGTTGGGTTATTGCTGTAACATACTGTACTATAGTATACCACAACTTACTGTGCTAAATACTATAGTATACTACACAAATTTCATGTAGGTTGTTGTATTTCATTCCACTCACATACTTCTTTCTCTTTGTTCACGAGCCCTTTGTTTTTACAGTTCCAGTATTTTGCGGATGACACCACCCCAGGCTGTCTCTCGACTGTAGGATCTCTGCATGGATGCACCTGCGGGTTTGATCTCACTGGATCAGCCACATACTGTTTGACATCATGTGACATCTGCTAAACCTCTGACACACTGAAAGAGACAGGTGTGTGTGTGTGTGTGTGTGTGTGTGTGCGTTGCCTTAAATGAGCAGGACGTGACCTATAAACCTTACTGTCCCTGACCTGCACATTAAGGGTTTGAGTGTGTGTTTGTTACCTTGAAGGTCAGGCTGGGATGTACGTTTGGTAATGATGTGTGTGTGTGTGTGTGTGCCCTGCAGATTAACTCTCACTTGTTTTTGATCTTTACCGCCTTGACTTTTGGGTTAAAAAAACAAACGGAAATCTTGGCATATAGACAAAACCTCCCAAATGCACACGTATCATAGCAGACACAACAAACGCAATAACAAAACATGAAAATACCAAGTGTTTGTTAAACATTCTTTCATCTTTTACATGTAAGTGTTTTTCTTTCATAAATAGCGTGCGAAGCTGCACCAAATTGAATGCAAATTGATATATATTTTTTTTAAAGGGCAGAATGGGTTATAAAGATCAAAACCTTTTAATTTGTGTGGGTTATAGATGGAGGATCTTGTAATAATAACAACATGAAAGACACACGTGTGATTATCTCTGGTTTATGTTTTGTACTCTAGGCAGACAGCCAGATGAATACGGACTCCCCTCATTTTTGGTATTATGCCAGTGGATTTTACAAAAAGCATAATTGATAACTAATGCACGCAGTTAACCACCAGTGCAGTGATAATATCAGATGGTAATAACATGGTACTTTTGTATACTATACGTGAACCATCACGGTACTTTTTGTATGGATCCAAAAACCTGTTATAGCGCCATACTGTACGTCCACGGTACTATACCCTGGTCCCTTTAGGACATTCCAGTTTTTTTATGGTATTGTCATTATATGCCACACTTTTTGATCAGGATAAAGTGAATCGTGTGTTGTTTTGCTACCAAACTGCCTAACTTGCTTCATAGGGCAATCTTTTAGTTTTTGGTGTCGACGGGGCAGTTTTGCCTGACGCGAGCGAGAGTTTTGATGCGGGAAGGGTGAGCTGTCGCAGGGAGTTTGGAGCGTTTTCAGTGACGAGGAGCGTAATGGAGTTATTTCTACAGACAGGGCCGTGATGAGACCGCTTGAGGATTTCGCACACATGCAGGATGCTGCGGGGACAGCCGTCCCCAGATGCTTTAAATGGGCACAGTGAGGCAAAGGTCACGTCTATATTTGGCAAGGTCCTCAATGTCCCGGGAGGTTAACTGAGTGATGTTTTATACTTAAGTTTTTTTGAAGACGTTTCAGACTCGATAACTCATGAGTTCATCAACATTTTATTCAGGTCGTGTGTTGAATTGACACACAAATTCATTAAGTAGCAAAAGAGAGACCCTATACATACAAATTCTCTGATGTTATTTCGAACCCGTTTGGCTTTTTTTGACAGAATGACACACTGTCGGTCTAACAGGTACGAAGCTTTTACTCCTTAACCTCTTTCAGACGTTGGATGATGTCATCTCTTTTGAAGTCGTGCCACCAAAACCATCAAAACACAACGTTTGTAACATTCACCACCTTCTAAAACATTTCAAATCGTCAAACTGAACAATGACCTGCATGATCTTCAAAAAAAGATGTTCAGCCTTGATATTTGTTGAATATCTGTCAGTTCAACCATATTGAAGAGCCGCACTTAGCATCTGTTATCTCTAAGAAACGATGAGGACGGGGGAGGGACGGGGGGGGACGTTGACAAGAAACCAATGAAAGAAGAAGGAGGTGCAAGAAGAAGCACAAGGGCAGGCAGACAAACGCGGGAGAAAGCGCGCGCGAGCGCGCGAGCGCGAGAGCACGAGCGCGCGACGCGGAGCGCAGAGAGAGTAGAAGAGCGAGAGAGAGGAGAGCGAGAAACAGAGAGCTGATGAGGAAGAGAGGAGAGAGCGTAGTAGAGAATTCAGAGAGCGCGTGACAGCAGAGGACGAGAGGCCGCGCAGCAAGAGAAAGAGAGACGAGAGCCGAGCGCGAGAGAGAGGAGAGGAGAGGAGAGAAGAGAGAGAAGAGAGAGCAGGAAGAAAGGAGGATAGAGAGAAGTCAAGGGCAGGAGAGAGAGAGAGAGCTAGAGAGGAGAGAGAGAGAGAGGAGGCCAACACCCCAAGAAGAGAAGAGCGAGTAGCGCCGAAGAGTCCGACAAGAAGCGAAAGAGCAGAGGAGAGAGTAGAGAATTTAAGCCGAGGAATACAGAGGGAAGGTAGAGGACTAGCGCGAGAGCGAAGAGAGATAGAGAGAGCGGAAGCGAGAGCGAGGCGCGCAGAGCACGCGAGAGCGCGAGAGAGTCGAGAGAGGGACGCGCGACGCGGCACACGGAGAGACCGCAACGAGAGTCGAGAGACGCGAGCGAGACAGAGCGGCGCGAAGAGAGTAGAGAGAGCCAGACAAGCAGAGAATCGAGAGCAGAGAGAGAGAGAGAGAGAGCAGAAGAGCCAAAGGCGGCGGCAGAGAACGCAGAGCGAGAGAGAGAGAGGAGAGAGAGAGAGAGGATGAGCGACGAAGTGACCCGCGAGCGAGAGAAGAGAGAGAGGAGAGGAGAGAAAAGAGGCGAGGGAGGGAGAGAGGGAAGAGAGGAGAGCGAAGAGAGTCGAGAGAGAGAGAGAGAGAAGAGAGAGAGAGAGAGAGCGAGAGAGAGAGAGCGAGAGAAAGCAGAGCAGAGGAAGAGGAGAAAAAAGAAAGCGCGAGAGAGAGAGAGCGATGAGAGAAGAGCGAGAGAACAAGAGAGAACGCGGAGAAGCAGAAGAGAGAGTGCTCGGCTCTCGAATCTCAGAGCGACTCTCCTCTCTCTCTCTCTCTCTCTATCTCTCACTCTGTCTCCCTCTCTCACCCACCTCTTACAACATCTCAAATCTCTCCCTCTCCTTCTCTCTCTCCCTCTCTCTTTCAAAGTACTTTATTGGCATGATTGCCAAAGCATTGATCACATAACAAAAGACATACAATAAGTACAAACATTAGAGGCAAATTAAACTCTCTCTCCTCTCCTTCTCTCGGTGCTCATTGGCATTCGATTGTGTCCTCTGCTATTCCGTCAGGTCATCTGTCCTTGACCCTCGTTTTTGTGTGCACACTCTTCTTTCTCTGAATTGCTCTACCGTGCGCTTGCCGTATCCCTCCGAGAGCTTTTCACCTGTCTCCTAACAACTCCCAGATTGCAACGCCGCACACCACAAAACTGACAATTAGAGAAATGAGAAGCGGAGTGGTGTTCTGAGACAGAAAATAATTGGATCGTATGTGTGCGCGTGTGTTTGTGTTGACTGCTACGTAACTAACTTGATTTACTTTTCTCATAGCAATTTGTAGCAATTACCGTGAACGAATAAAACGGGGCAATCCGCCATTATTGGAAAAGTTACCTTTTCACCCCGTGTTTTATTAAAGATCGTCTTATTTGGACACAAACCGTTGCTGGAGTCATATAATCACATGGGATTTCATTTGCATTTCCTGAACTCCTTTTGGATTTCTGATGCTTTGCTTTTGTTAAACTGTCAGTAGTACGGAGACGCATTGTCATTGTGTGCACACCTGTTTCATTTGAACGTCACTGAACAAAAACTCAAGGAGTGAATGGACAAAACAAAACAAATCACCTGTGCAAACAAAGGTAACCAAATTTATGTTCTGTTTTCCTGATTCTTGCATCATCTGATGTTTAAGGAAATCACAGCGGATTAAGGACAAGATCACATGGAACAAGATCATAGGACCACAGTTGTTACAGTTTACCAAAACTAAACTATTAAGATTATTCTGCCATTGAAAAAAAAAAAAAATGTCGTCCTTAGTATTCTTTGATAAAGTTAACAAAAAATGTATTTAACTAAATTTAAAATGAATAAAATATTAATAAATAAAGTAAAAAATATTAATAAAACTGCAACTGTACTGCTCCTGGTTATCTTGCAATGTTAGGCGACATTGTGAATTGGTCATTTAATGGTAATGTACATTACGTGTCTGGGACGTGCCAATCACGTTACCCGTAGGTCATTTTACCAAAATAGTATAAATATGGTATGTAACTGGACCATTCTTGGTTATCTTGTTATGTCAGGGGATCATAAAAGCGACGTTGTGAATTGGTCATTTAACGGTTATGAAATTACGTGCCAGTTAGCGAGGTGTGCTATGATTGGCCAGTTAACCAGTGCGTAGTGATTGTACAAAGCAATTGTACTGAGAGGTACGCCCACCTTACTTGCGTATACATTTGGGCGGCCTTTTTCAAGTCATACCACGAACTGATGTCACAGTCGTGGTTACACGAGGCGTTTCAGGCAGCTCTGGGTGAGCATTCGCTTTTAGATAGAATGCATCTTTCGTTCTGATACTTACATTTTTGCAATTTTTGCAATTTTACGTGTCTAATACATGAATGGGCAACTTATAACACAGAAAAACACGTGTTCGCGCCATATGACCCCTTTAAGAAATACTGTGTTGTATCGACTGTGTGTTAACAAATTCATACTGTAAAAACTTTCAAAATTCACCTTTTAATGGGTTGCAATGTCTCATGAATAATTGTTACTACAGTTAATACATTATAACACTGATCAATTCATTGTTACACTTCATATTTTTTATTTGGTTATAATTCTTTACAACAACATATAATGTATTACAAAACACATTATGAACAATTAGAATGCATTATACCTTTTGATAACCGTTTATAATGCATTATAAAGGCTTTAAGTGAAGTCTCACCGAATATTCCTTTGTGTCCATGCAAAAAACAGGAAAGTCATGAATCCAAACCCGTACATGTTTTATGCGTATAACCTTGATATTGTAAACTGTTTTCCAGACCTTGGTCCGAGTTAGTTTAAAATCCCTCAAAAGCTCTGTATATCATCACTTGTTGATGGAGGGTAGGAGGTTTTAGATTTAGAAGACATTTTTATCAAGCCACATCGCCCTTGAAACGGATGACATCGATTGGGCAGCCGGAAGATTACTGACCTCTCCTGCCCCGGAGGACGATCAATACGAACCGGCTTTCCGCTTCGGCCGAGAATTAAACAATCACCAAGCCCAACACAAATAACTCCAATATACCTGACATCAATTATAGAGATAGAGCCAAAGAATGTAACTCTGGGATTAGATGGTGTTCAAATAGAAAATATTGCAAATAAATATAAAATAACACAATAATAAAAAATAGAGCCTTTAAAATTCCTTTATGAGCTCTTAAAGGGCCGGTAGCCTGTGTTTTTATTGAGTAAGAGGCCAGAAATCAGATTGAGTTCTTTGAGTAGTCTTGCTTTTCTTCAAAACGTTATTCTCTCGTAATTGAGAGATGAAAGCCCTTGCAACCTCTACGTTAACCTTCACGGCATCCTAGAGTTGTGTGGATGTTTCTGGAATGGATATTTTATTTGCTGGTTGACATCTTTGAAGATCTACGGTACATTCGAGGCACGTGTGTAGCGGTCCGTAACCTCGCAAACAACTTGCGTTTGATTGCAACATGCCTGTGTGTGAATGAAGTCAGGTTCTGTCAAGATTGTACGTGTTTGTTCGTGAAAGCAGAATCCACAGCTAAGAAGAGTAGAAACTAGACCAATGCATCTAAAACATAAAATCCATCTGAGGTTCTTCATAGACCCATGAGGTTTGACTCAGGCATGTGAAATGAGGATAGCTTCGCCATCTACTTATTTATGCTGTTTAATGCGCTTCCTTTGGGTGTTAGGAGTATATCAAGATATAACACACAGAATTATGACATGAGATAGTAACCAGACTCATTTAAGCTTTACGATAAGATACAATTATGGGGGTGTAATGGGGGTTTTCATTGCTGTTTCGAGTTAAAACATTAGATGTACTATATAGATTTGTAGTACATTACATTCGCAATGCAAACGACCTCCGAGTCCCCCCAGCACATTTAGAAAACACAAGAGGTGATGTTTAAAGGAATAGTTCACCCTCAAAAATGACAATTTTGTTTGTAAATAAGCCGTTTTGGTACACCCTTGAGTCCCATAGTAGCCTTTGTCTCGCTATGGGAGTCAATGGTGACCCAAACGGCTTTGTTAAAAACTGTCATTAAAATGTCTTAATTTGTGTTCAGCACAACAAAGAAATGTATACAGGTTTGTAAGGACTGGAGGGTGAGCAAATGATGACAACATTCTCATTTTTGTGCGAACTATTCCTTTAAATGAATGTAATGGAAGTGAATGGGGACTGGGGCTTCCAGTCACTAAAATTCTATTTCCCAATCAAATTTGAAAGTCAAACAGCTTTAAAACAATGTAAGGGAGAGTAAATGACTGACTTTCGATATAAAGGTGAGCAAATTATGACAAGACAGAATTTGAATTTTTGGGTGACCTGTCTCTTTAAATAGGAGCAGGGTGTAAATATGAGACGCAATTTCAGAAATGTCTTCTAATCTTAGATCGCATTATGTATATGTCACCCGTTAGTATCAATAGAGCGACAAAGCGTGTCTCTTCCACCCTTAAGACATTTGTAACACAAACCAGATACATTTGTCAGATCGACGACTCTAAAATTAGTCAAGCTTGTGGCTCAGCCATATTAAATCAGATCAAACTGATGAATCTTCTCACTTTATGTGCCTTTGGCACTTTCTCTCTCTCTCTCTCTCTCTCTCTCTCTCTCACTCTCTCTCTCTCACTCTCTCTCTCTCCTTGTACTTGAGTTATGGCATGATGCTAATCTCTAATTAACTGCTCTGCTTTAGCGTGTTGAAGGCATCATTCAACATCACATGTCATGTTCATCTCGGGCATCTTGATGTGTTGTGACAGTATGCAGACTGCACAGACTCACGTCATTCTGAATTTAAAGGTTAAGTCATTTCATAGGTGGTGAAGTAATGTCGTCCATCCCAGATTAATGTACAGACACCACTCTTAATCAGACATACAAGTCTATGAGTCGTGTGCGCTACCGATGTTTGTTTGCTTGCGCGTGTGCACGCTCGTGGGAGTTAATGTCAGGTGATGTGAGTCAGCAGCCGAATCAGGTCAGTGATAATCTAGTATTTCCTCTCATCTGGACAATAAAGGTCAATGCTCATACGTAAACATCACCCCCAGGACACCTACTGTACCTCATTGTGTGTTTCTGGATGTGAGTAATCCTGGATCCTGGGCGGGTGAATAATGTACAGGCACCAGAATCTACAGATGAAATCTTGATGCACCGCATGTGGTTTTAGTGTAATATAAACTACGTTATGAATTTTAATGCATCAGCCAGTCAACTTCACCCGGTTGTGTTAATTTTTTATTGTGAACATGTGTCATGATGTAAGAGTTTATATCATGCTGGTTGTTGATAGTTGGTTGACGGAAGTAATAAATATATTAATCAATTATTTTATATTAATGTCATGTTTGCATTTGCATTACAAAAAAAACTTTTTAATATGCATTTTAAAAAGTAATTTGTTGGTTTATTGAATATCACACAAATAAACAGCTATATTAACTTGACAAAAATCTTTCATCAAAGTGATTTTTTTAAAGGGACATATTAAAAATCCAACAGTTCATTTCTCTCAAATTTACATACATTATTTAAGTTTGTTTAATAAAAACATAAGTGCACTATTTCATTAACAAATTATATTTTTAATATACGCTTAATACCTTTGGTGAATTCTAATAGAAATATTTGAGATATTCAGGTGTACTTCATTTTTTTATTTACATTTATGCTTCATTTTTAAACTTACTGTTTAATTTAAACAGTATATTTCATTGATTTCAAAGCTTTTAAATTTACTCAATTTTTCACCGTAAAAGTTCACTTTTTAAAGTGTGTGTATATATACACATACACACATATATACTGTATGTATATACATATAATCTTATAAAATATGATTTATGTACATATATATATATATAAGATTATATACTCTATGTATAATAAGATTTATTTATCAAATACAACAATGCAAATGTAACTATTTAAGCGTAAAATGATCAGTACTGAAAAGTTATTTTTTCCAAAGCATCTTTTTCACACAATACAGCTGAAAACTCCCTGCGCTAGTGTTTCTCTGTACTTACATCAACAAGAAACCCCATCTGAAATTCTGCTATATGAAAACCTTTCATGTTATTTCTACTTCAAACATGAATTTCAGATGCCGATCGATGGAGCGTGAGCGACGGACAACATCAAAACAACAGAGCGTGCGTGCGTCCATCCCGATGTTTCTTCGCTCGACTGAGTCTAAATCGATGAACTTCAGGAGATGCAGTTCGACTTGGTCATTAAACTAACTGAGGAACAACAAGTACGTTTCAATTCAAACAGGAATATTTTTACGCCAGTCAAAATATTGCATTTTTTTGTTTGAATTTGCACCAATTTCAATTTGCAAATCACTACTACCCACTACTTTGTATGTTTATACATCACAATTCTTAAACTGACACAAAATAATATTTGTATACGGTTGTCTACTAGTTTATTAATATTCTTTTTTTGCACATTGTTTGACTTGTCCCCTCAAAAGGAAAGCAAATATCTGCTGACAATTGCCAAAGTTGTGTATCACAAAGGGACACTTGTTATACGCTCATAATGTGTTTCATAGTTTGTGGACACACTCAGGGGGAGAGACAGTCAATCCAATGTGCATTTATTATCATGTGCGTGTACAAAGGTGTCATGTGTTGGCCCGTTCCAGTTTTTCTGTCAGGGTTCGAAACGCACGTGCCGGGCTTAATGTGTGTTGATGGAGGCAGGTTAGGACCCCAGAAACAAGTGTGTGTGTGTGATGCATGTCGAAAGGGGACGTGTGTGCGTGTGTGTGTGTTTCAGTTTCATGTACATGTACATGTTGTGGTACTGTAGTTTAGCATTTCTTTCTTCATTTATTCACCCTCACGTCGATTCTGTGACTTTCTTTCCTCTGCAGAACACAAAAGAAGATATTTTGAAGAATGTTGGTAACCAAACAACATTGTACCCCATTGACATCCATTTTATACTAAGGACATAAAACCGCTAAGACATTTCTCAAAATATCTTCTTTTGTACTCCACAGAAGAAAGAGTCATATAGAGGTTTTGGACCACATGAGGATAAATAAATGATGACAAAAAAAATTATTTTTGTATGTACTATCCCTTTAAAGGTCATAGTCAAACTGAATAGCATAAATAATAATTGCATCTTGAAAATGCATGCTCTCGTTCACTGCTATGATGGGGTGTTGTGGGTGGGTGTCCGGGCTTATATTTAATTGGTATTCCTAATCACCTTTGCGATATCTATTGTAGTGTCTCTCTCCTTCTCTCTCTATGACAGAAATGTTTAGTATGACGATGATTTCAGCCTTCCGAAAATGTCACCGTTCTGCTCTCTTTCCCTCAGCACAGAGAACTACATGTGTATGAGAGAGAGAGAGAGAGAGAGAGAGGCAATTTCGTGACACTCACACAAATGTACACGCAGAACTACACACAGAAACTTGCCAACACATGGAGAAAGCGGGTGACAGAGCAAAATACAAAATAACAATATATATATATATATATTATGATTTATGGCTATAGGTATGATCAGCAGTGACTATAAAAATGACTTATTTTAGGTATGGAAGTGACATATGCTAGTTTTTCGGCTAGTTTTGGTAGTTCATGGGCTGGTTTTTGCGCAGATCTGGCAACCGTGGAGGTTTGTTGAGGCTCCTAAGTGGGCTCTGGCCCTCTGATTGAGAAACATTTTAGCTCAGAGATAACAGGTCTCAATTTATAATTCATAATTTGACTACATTGGATATGATTTACATCAATAATTGCAATATAAAAAACACTGAAATGAATTAAGTCTGTTAGTCATCATCTTATGCAAACTACTTTCTTTCACACTTCTCTCTCTCCATTAAGCCCTCTCTCATACTGTAGGCTATATCTATTCAGTTCCACGCTGTTTAGACTATTCAAATGAAATCCTCTCTTCTTTTCTTCATAATTAAAGCAGGGGAAAGAACAAAGCCAGTGAGAGATGAGAGGAGGGTGTTCCCCAGGCCAGAGAGGGCTCTTCTGGGTCCCCTGCTGAACCGACAACCCCTGGAGCTACCACCCACTGCTCTGCCCAAATTGAACTGACAGCAGCGTTTTCCACAGAAAACAAAAAGGCCGGACTACCGGAGAACAGTGCTTTGTGCATTTATTTGACTTTAACAAAACCTCTAACCACAAATATGATATTTTGGTTTGAAACCTTTTGTTCTTCAGACTTCCATCTGGTGTGTTGAGGAGAGGTTTTACCGTAAATCGGATGATTGCTCCTTGGAAACGCCCTAGCAACTGCATAGCAACACTTTGGCAACCAACCAGAACCATCTTAGGTCAGTGGATCTCAACCTTTTTGACTTTAAGACTACGACTTTAAAGGCCTTTCGTCTCTCATAATTTTCAGCTGATAAAATTATATATTCTGTTGAACAGTATATTTGTTAAAAATTATATATACAAAAAAGGTTGTTTTAGCCTATTTTAATGCTTGTTTGGTCTTATTTTTAATTATTTTAAGTCAGGGGTTGCCAGGTCCTCCGATTTCCTGCAGTTTTGACCTACTTTCTTAGCGAGTTAAGGATGGAAGGACTTTGTTCACCAGAAGTCATTCTTAAGGTAAGATAAAGTCATTTATAAAAAAAGAGTGTGTTTGTAATTTCTACGATTCAGTGATTAAAAAATATTGTGTATTATGCATATTATTGACTGTGAAATATCACTGCGGTCTTTCTGAAATCTTGTATCTTCATGTTTTGTGATTTTTATTTTATGCCTTAAATCATTATTATTGGTCACCTTTTATGTTTGTCACTGGGTTTTGCAAATATCTAACCCATAAAATGTATTAAAAAAAGTGTCAGTCAACTTTACTTTTAAATAATTTAAAACTATGTTGAGGGTTTTTTTCATTTCCTGAACAACTGTGACATATGCTAGTTTTTCGGCTAATTTTGATAGGTCACGGGATGGTTTTTGTGCAGATCTGGCAACCCTAGAAGTTTGTTGAGGCTCCTTAGTGGGCTCTGGCCCTCTGATTGACAAACACTGTCGCAAAATATATGTGAAATCGGAGATAATAGGGCTCAGTTTATCATGAAATGTAATATTTCTTTATTTGTTTGCTTATTTTGATGAGTGGTTGAGATGACAGCTGGTTCACCCTTCACTATTTTTTCAAGTTGTGTTTTAAAACCAGTGTGTCGACACATTATTTGTTCTGCTTTAAAAGAACATCTTTAAGCTCGACCCTAAGAACATGTACTAATCCAGCCAGGCGTCCCAGCTAAACATGGTTGCATTTCTCCCTCCAGAAGGGACCAGATGGTATAAAGTAAACTCCAGTCAGCTGTGAGCGGTGGGTCACACAAACACCTTTAAATCTCACGAGCAGGGCCGGCCCGAACGTTTACGCGACCCCTAAGTTTAATTTTTTGGGGGGTCCCCCTGTGCCCCCAATACAATCGACCATTGTCAATGTTTGATTATTTGCAAGCACACTTTAAATCTAACAATTCTATAAGTTGTAGTTGTGTTTGGGATGTAGGAATGTCATAAAAACAAAAGCACATAAACCTTGCATTACAAGTGTATTGTGATTGTCAACATTTGATCATTTCATTACTTCGAATTTTAGGTGAACTGTCCCTTTAAATTTTGAGCACAGAACATTCTGGGACCAATCATACAAAGGTTGTGGAATTTCAGCTCAATGCATTTAACTATTTGCGATTTCTATTTTAAAAATCATTAAAAAATTTATTTTAAAACTTATAAACACCCTTTTAAAGCCACACAGCCCTTGAGGATGATTGAAACTTTTTTTATTTAGTGTATTTACTTGATAACCATTACATTAATTTACAATATGAACACAATTATTCTTAATCTTATCCCAAATAAAACCCTGAATTGACAGATAATTATAAATTACATATTTTCATCTAAATCAGTATTTTGTCGTTTGCATCAGTGAATACTGTCGGTTGTTCAACATTTCAATCGCTAAACGCTCAACAGCTGTCAAATATTGACTGTTTTTAGTCACTTACAGTATGTCGTGTGTTGCACACAAATTTTAAAACAAAAAATAGTCGGTACGGCCTTGCGTGAGAAACGGGATGTGTGCCCTGAATATATAACAAAAAAGCTGTCATTTCATGTGCTCTTAGGGGCCCCCTAGTGGGGGGCGAGGCCCTAAGCAGCCTCTTAGTTCGCGGCTCTCCTCACGAGTGCCAGAATCTGCAGTCATGGGTCTAAACAAGTCAGTGTACAAAGAGAATAAGGAATGTTCCTTTTCCATTGAAGCCTTTCATGACTGAAGGACATGTGTTGCCGAAGGCAGAAACTACAAAAAAAAACTTGTTTCCTGTCAGTCAGCATCGGTTCAAAGAGCCGATGTGGTTAAAGTTGTATTTGCATGGGGCGAAAATAAATTGCGATTATGCTGTTTACCAGCGATACAATGGAAAGTTGAATTTCATGTCATTCGCAAAACCCAAGTGGCCCAAAGGTTGTCTGGTGGTTGCTTGCTAACGGTGAGGAGACGCTTGTGAGTTCACGACGACAGATGCGATTGTTTCTGAGTCTTGTGTTACTCTGAGGGTCAGAGAATCAAATCAGGCAAGTTAATGAGCCGCCAACAGTCCTCCTCCATCTCTCCTGAGAGAGAGAAATGAAACGGCCTCGAAATGTGCTGATTCTTAGCACCGGGGCTTGACAGCGCAGCATAACAGGCCCACTTCTGAGTCACACGTTTCTGTTCGATTCCCTCGCCAAGAAATTGGTGTAAACACCGTCAACGACCCCAATCCATCCAAACCGTGATATCACTCTATACGTCTTGAAAATAAGGTGGAGATTTAGAAAGCCTCACTTGGAATTCCTATACCCATTTAAGACTATAAAAGAGGATATTTCACATTAGGGTGGATATTCATATCAATATGGGGATGTGTTATTGTTTCAGATGAACCAGCACAGAAGAGATGTAGGGTGGGTGTGGTCTTTGCTAACCTTTGAGGGACTTTTTCTATTGTTGCTGTCTTTCTGAAACCTCTTATCTCCGAATTTTGTTATTTAAATTTTTTTGCCATAATTCGTTATAATTATTTGTCACTGAGTTTTGCACATATCTAACCAATAAAAAGGATTTAAAAGTGCTCGTCAAAACGGTTTTTAATCATTTCTCGAAAAAAACACTGTGAATTTGGACATACAAGGTTTAAGAAGGACATCGACGATATGTAACGTCCTACAGTACAGCACAAAAATGCCCTTCAGACGCAGTTTCCAAAGTGATGCCAAGGTACAGTCCTACGATTTAATATCTGCCCAGACAAATGCCAAGTAATTAAGATTCTCCTCACGATTTCTATTTGAACTCATCACTCTGGCACAGCAGACAATGGCTTAGAATTAAGATTCTCTACCACGCTGATTTATCTCTTATATTTTCGCTCAGAAATAACCAGTCGTGATATCATTGAATTAAAACCGAATGCTTTCTTGCGTTCGCGCATGTGACCTTGCAGGCTTGAGAGATGCTCGGCCCGCAGCAGTGCTCCCATGCGACTCGCCCGCCGCAGTGAGCCGCTGGCCTGTTGGTCCACACATCCAGCCTGAATACACCAGATGGTGGCTGCCGGTGATACAGATGTTTGCGTGTGTGTATGCTCACAGCCTCTGGCCTGTTCTAAGGATGTGTCAGTCAAATTTTAACCCAGTCCTCGGGAAGTCTAAGTCTAACCTTTCCTTTGCATCTACGGTATCCTCATATGACAGATGTACACTTTTTTTGTGACCTTTTTTCTAGCCTTTATATATGCAGTCCTTTTCTGTTGTGTGGATCTCTTTTTTATCACTGTGCCATCCAATTTAACTTCTGGAATAGAGGCAGAATTGAATGCGTATTTCATATATTGGAATATACTTCAATTGCTCTTTTACTTTACGCTTTATATTGCACGGCTTTGGCCTCACATTAAACAGTTCAATGGTGTCACTGACACAACAAAAGTGTCACTGACTTGCATTTGACAAAGTAGAAAGTTCAAATGTTTGGGTTTTGCTGACACCTGCTGGATTTTATCTGCAAACGCATGCGCAAGTCACCGTGACGCAATCGAGTCATAGCGGCACTCTGAACGTCAACAAAAATTATGTTTAGGGGGAAATTATAAGGGTAGAAAACTGTATTTATAACACTAAAAATACAGGAAATAATCGTCTTTATTTTTAAACCAAGCTATAAAAAAATCTGCATACAAAATAAAAGTTTACTTTTGACTGAAATGTATAGTTATTATTATTAGAATAAAACTACAATTGCATCTTCATATAAAAACTATTTTATTGCACAATATATAAGTAGCAACATGAACGGAAAACGTTTATTCAAAATATGATGCAATAACCGTGATATTTACGCCAGAAAGAAACGCAAATATACGCCAAAAATAAAAATATAACATTGAGACAAAAATAAACAACCAAAATATATGAAAGATACGAATGGAAAAAATGGAAGATACAATAAAGATTGATCAATGTCTCTTAAAAATGTCTTTTGTTTGTCCTGTACGGAGCTCCGTTGTTACATCACGAGTCACGTGTCCCAGCGTGCGGACGTGATCAACAGACTCTGGTGAGGTAATGAGGTGAGTGAGAACTTGCTGTCCTTTAGGTTAAATGATCAAATAATAACGTATATAACACGTGCAATGTACATATATGATAGCAGTCGAGCGTGTGATTGACATTTTGACGCTAAGTCACGTGTTAGTTGTGCTTTAATTGTGTTGGAGAGATTTGCTTGGAGCGAAAGTGATCATAACAGACCGTGTTGTGTAACGATAGATATGAGCTGTTTGTCAACAGTATGCAATGATCTCGATATATATAATATATAAATAATATAAATATCTAAGAAAGAATCTAAGAGATAACAGGATTTTTTTATACGTTATGTATCAATCCGTTATCAAATTATTGGAAAAATATTTACTAAATATGGAGCGAAATACTTTTAGTCCATCTTAAATGTATTTAATTTATTAAAAAAATATATTGACTTCATTTAAACTTATTAAAATACACATTTAAGCATTTACAATACAATTAACAGTGATATAAGTGTCACATGATTGTTGTGAACTTTTGCTTTTCGTGTTTTGATCATAACTCGTTTTCATACGTGAATTATGAAAAGCTCAGTCAGTGTGTTTTCGTTCCTCTTAGGGCATAAGATTTTGAACTTTTTTGTGCATATTTAAAAATGTTCATCAAATCTGAAGAGCTTAAAATCTTTAAAAAAATCTGCATTTAAATCAATGCATCTCTTATTTGTAAGAATACATTCAGCACGTTACGTTATTTCACAGCACTGTAAATGACTTCTGTGTTCAAGACTCATGGATATGTTTTACAGGTTAAGGTGAAAAGGCCCTGTCTTCATCAGTATGGCGAGTGTGAGTTTTAAATGAATATTTCGGCTATAAATACAAATGATTCACATTTGTGAAGTACTGTTTGATCCTGTGTCTTCTGTGTTAAATTGTACAGGTGCTCTGCAGGAGGGCCAGGCAGGTGAACCGGTCATCTGTGGTTCAAGCACTTGTTAAGAGAGTTAGAGAATTTTCAGCCGCTGGGTCATCTGGATCAGATGAGCCTTTTTTAGCCATACCATCTCAAAACTCAGGTGTGTAATGCAACCTGTACATTATTCGCCGGTTGTCATTTGGACGACAAGATTGTCTTTCTATTTAAAAATCAAGGTTGAATTATGGGGAATAATATTTCTGTGCATTAATATTTTAAGTTGTCTTTTGCTGGTGATGCCACAAAAGTGTAGACTATTGCATGTTATATAAGTAAATATATACGGTTACATTTATTCTAGTTGATACAATTGTTAAAAGTTTAATAAATACTACATTTCAAAGAGATCTGGTTTAATAATAAGAACTTTCTTTTTATGGAACTCCAGCAGGTCCTAGAACAGTATGGCCAGATGAGGCGATGGGTCCCTTCGGACCTCAAGATCAGCGTTTCCAGTTGCCAGGCAACGTGGGTTTTGACTGTCATCTGAAGGGTACGGTTTTACAGTTTACAGGACCGGTCCACCGGACTGTACCCGATGTCTTATCAGCGCCATCCAGCACTGAGAGACATGAGTTTATACTTGCTCAGTTTGTTAATGAATATCAGGTAAAGATCGGTTTAAAAAACATTTAATTCCTCAATAAGAGAGAAATTGCGTTGTATTGTATGGTTTACTATAAAAATGTAACAGAGCTTAACTGTGCAGGGTAAAGAAGCATCTCTGTCGGCACAGACGGTCAGTAAAGCTGAACACTATTTTAGTCTCGCAGATGTAGAATGTTTAATGCGATCCTGCCCAGAGCTGCTTAGGAAAGGTAAGATTTATCACTTGTATAATATTGTGTGTTTACAATCGTGGCCAAAAGTATTGGTAGTGACATAAATGGTGTGTTTTGCAAAGTTTCTGCTTACGCTGTTGTGGTGTTCAATCACATTGTTTAAAGATTATTATGCAGAGTGATGCGATGCATTTTAAATCATTGCAAAAAATCAACTCGCCATATGTCAAACCCATATAGAGAACCTGTGGTCAGCCCTCAAAAAGTGAGTGGACAAGATGAAGCCCAAAACTTGTGGTCATCTCCGAGCACTAATAAGGCAAGAAAGCTTCGTCATCAGTCAGGATTTGGCCCAGAAGCTTATATATGTAGCATGCCTGAGCCAATTACAGAGGTTATGAAAAACAAGGCCCTACACTGTTAATATTGAGTCTTTGTGCATATTATGTTTTTGCCAATAAACACCTTTAAAACTTAAGATATGCCAAGTTGAGTATACCATAGAAACATGTGGAAAAATATTCAACAAATACAGCAGCAAACTTTGCACGAAATTTATGTCAATGCCAATACACACGAGTGTACATAAAGGTGCATTCACATCGTCAAAGTTGCTTTAACTTTTGTGTCGTTTTGACAGAGTTGGAACTGTTCTTCCCATCGCTACCGATGAGTCCCATCACTGTTGTCACGGTAACACAGAAAAACTGGAAGCTGGATACTGAGGAAGTAGAGCGAGCGCAGGAACAACTGTTAGATAACGTGAGTCTGTTGGGTGGAAGCTGATTGGCTGAAAATGTACTGAAAATATGTTTCTTAAAAGCTGAGTTGGTTTCATTTCTTTATAGTTTTTATGTTGGTTTTGGTGTCATTTATTTAGGGAAATTGTATGTGCTATTGATATTTTATTTTTATGTCGCTAAATAGGTTTAGTTAATACTTTGTCCATTTTTTATTTTAGTGCCCTAACTTGAAATTTCTCTTTATTGCTTATTCAACATATCTAGCCAATTTACATAAAATAATTTATAGTTTTAGCAAACCGTAAGAACCGTGCTGTAAAGCTGGTCATTTTTGTAAATAGACGGTCACTTTTCATTCTGATGTAAACAAACATTGTTATTTGTTTTTCATTACTGTCAAATCATTTTAAGCACTAAGCAGTACAACAAACTATTTAAATAATGTATTGTTGTTTTGCGGAAATGAAAATAGACGCAAAAAAATGCTTTATTCTTCAAATGACCCAGATATTAGATTTACTAATGTATGACAAAATTATAATATATTATGTTCTTGTAAAATGGAGGACATGTGTGGTTTAAAAATGACTTCTCGTTGCAGTTTGTCAGTGGTGCTAAAGAAATCTGCTTCACACTGTGGCGAGGAGGATACTGGGCAGATTTTATTAATCCCATGTCAGGGAAAGCCGTAAGTACCTTCAGCTGTCAAAACATCTGCAACCTATCTGAAGCAGTCGCAAACAGAGCAAATTAATATTATTTACCCTTAACCTTGTTTACTATAAAACATTTGAATTGTTTTTGCAGTTTTTTGGTGCTCAGACACAGGACACTATACTGCAGGACGACGTTCGGCGTCACGCCGGTTTTCACATCGAGGACCTGGCATCTTGCACACTCATACATCACATCTTAAAGGGGCCGCCGACGTTTGTGTTGACTCTCATCACTAACGCACCTTCCAACAGTCTGATCATGGAGAAACTTCAGGGATGCTCCAAAGCTTCAGAGGAAAGCGACTGATGTTTTTAAACTTGAGTTTCAGAGATGAACTGTACTTAAACTTAAGAGAGCTTTGACTCAGAGAGCGTGCTGCTTGTGATGTTACAAAAATCTTTGTAAAGGATTTTTGTAACGGTTGATGTCATTCACAAAAGGCACACAGCAGGAATGTGATTTATTTATAATATAAAATCAAATATGAACACTTGCAGTATTGTCTACACACTCGCACAGAAAAAAATCTGAACTGAAACCACGCTGTGTTTTGGACTATTAGCCTTGTTTCACACTGTCGACTTGAGCGATCGTAGTGTTGGTAAAACGTTGTCTAGATTCTGGACGTCTGAAAGAGAGAGAAAAAAATTGTTTATGTAGGAAAAAATATTTTCTGTATTACGTTTTCTTTTTTTAAGCAAATGCAAAACAGACAAACTGCTGAAGAAAATCACTTGAATAAAATTCATGAGTTTAGCCAGCAGTGTTTTCTTGATGTAATGTGAATAAAATGTTTTTCCTCACCCAAAGTTTCCAGAAGCTCAAGTATGAAGGAATGAAATGCAGGAAAGAACTCTTCGTGTTCTTTTAACTTTATGATGATGCTTTGAAACACCGAAATAAACAGATATATCTCTATTAAAATACTGCACAATGACCTGTTTGTTTAAGCTCGAGTTAGTAGTTTGCAAACACGATCAACAGGAATCAAAATGTATATATTGAGGTTTACGTACCTGTCGATGTCACTGGTTTCAAGGAGCTTGTAAAGTTCATGATTTGAAGCCTTATTACTAGTCTGGCACACAATTCCAGCGACTTTGTTCACAACCTCGCTAGGTGGCGCTCTGTCATCTAACACAAGACATGGAAGACATTCAGCATGTAAGGTCGTGACATTTTAATGTACAAATTATGATTCATCAGTACCCAAGTCAAGCACATCTCTGAGGTTCCTCATGGCGTTGTTCATCTCGCCCAGCTTGCTGTAGACCTCATTCATTCGAGGATAAATTCCTTTTCAGGGAGCTGACGTCAAAGAGCTGTTGGAAGTGAGCGACCATGGATTCCAGCGTGTGTCTGGTAGGACTCCGCAGAACCTGCAGAACATCATAAGCATAATCAGTTTTATTTAAGCGCTGGAACAGTGATGTTGAACAAAGTGCTTATAAGCAGATGTACCTTGTCGTCTGATGTTGTTTCGTCGAGTAGCGTGTCGACGATCAGCATCAAATCTTCCACACGGATGGAATCTGAAGATGCAGTTGTGCCGCCCTCTGGTTGCCATGGCAACAACCTCTTTTGCAGTATGCAAAGCGTACGATGGAGTTCCTAAATATTAATGCACAATTATTTAAAAAAAACGACAATATTCGTCTAAGATTATTTATGCAAATCTAATCTGAATGAAGATTTAATTTACGCTTAAAGCATTTAGTTGTTGACTCCAAACCGCTAAAGTGGAAACGATCAGTTCAAACTCCCCCTGCTGTTTTAGCAACCCCAGAGGAGCCCTCTGATTGGTCAAGACTCCTGTGATGTCACGAAGGATCTGCCAGGTACATAAACTCATGATATCAGACAGCCATTTGACGCAAACCAAAATGGCTAAACGTATTCTGGCAAATTTACCTTCTCCAGTCCAGATGCAGATTTGGCCTTTTCGCATCGGTCCTTCACCTCAGGAATGAGACGACTCACATCTTGAATCTTCAGTTCACTGCAAACCTCCTGAAAATCCAAAACCAGAGACATCAAACAACCACACAGCCAAAACACAGGAAACATTAACAACCAATCACTGCGTTACCCATAATTCACTGCACCTCTACACACCATAAGATATCTTTTGCAGGTAGACGCGTCCAGGTGCTGGATGATGGTGTTGTCTGTGTTTAGTGTCTCCGCAGAATCTTGTGTTTTCACAGATGACCTATTAGATAAAAGTTTAACTTGAAACCCAAACGTAGTTGTTTTACAAGTAAAAGCTGCCATCTGTATGCAGACGGACACATCTTGTATTGTTTTACAGGTTTGATCATTATCAACGTTAAACAAACGCTTGTCTTACTTGACGTTACTCTGTTGGATGAAGCGATCCCTTCGTCTCAGCTGCTGTTTGCACGTCTTTAATTCCTTTACAGTTGGTCTGAAACATTTAAAGTGACAGTACACACAAAAATGTATATTGTTTACTTAATAAAAAATATATGATCCACTTCAGGAAATCATTCAATCATACAATACGAACGATACAACATTTAGCTCAATTTATTTAGCGTTATTAACCTGGACTCCAGATCCGCTTTAAGCTTCTGGATTTCAGTCTTGAGTTCTTCACGCTGAGCTTTGGTCTCCTTCAGCTCTTCCTGGTATGACTGTATCCAAAAAATAGTCAAGGTCACATACAGAGACCAGAGAGGACACACATTAAACATCAGACGTATCCAATAAGGACAAAACCTTTAAAAGGGTCCTGTAGTTGGACAGTGTGTCCGTGGGGTCTTTCTCCACTCTTGATCTGTTCTTCTGGGAATTTAAAGCATCTCCCGAGCTGCTTTTAGACATTCTGCAAGACACAATGACAAGAGAATTGCAAAGACACCGATAAAAACTTGAATGCACCGTAAGTTGCTTTGGATGAAAGCGTCTTGCTTGTGTGATTTTGCTTTTTGCAAACTTACTTAAGCTCATTACGCAGTTGTTGTATTTGGGACTCATAAACATCAATGACATCCAAAATCCTGAAGAAAAAAAAATATTAAAACATTTAACTGGTGATTATTGATCATATCCCACACATATCCCATGATGCTCTCTGTCACTCACTGCTGGTCTGTGGTGGAGTTTGGTCGGACGGATCTGCGGTGGATCTGTTGGAAGGCCTGGTTCTGTCGGGCCACGCGTCTCTCCTCTTCTCTCACGGCGTACTGGAGTTTCTTTTGAAGCTGAGATACTTGATCTTTCTCCTGAGAGAGTTTCTGCTCCAGGGAGTCACATTGTCTCTGTGCCGACACACATGCCAACAATTGAAATTGAAAAAAGGTTGCTTGCTCGATAACTTCTTTTTTTTATTCTTGTGATTTTAACACATCGTAACAACCGCATTAACTTTTATTGACTTCAGATATTCTGAAGCTGTACCTCATGTCAAAATATAAAATATATATGCAAAAATAAATCAGAATTTATACGTTTTCCTTTTATAATACTGAATAAAAGCAGATCATGTAATACCTCTGCATCTTTCTTTTCCTGCTGAAGTTGAGTGAACTGGCTGTGCTGTTGGGCGGCTTTATGAATGTACGAGTCCTCCAGGTCTTGAACTTTGACCTTCACCCCATCCAGGACGCCCTCAAGTTCGGCCGCCCTCTGAGAATGACGGGCGGCTCGCGTCTGATGCTGCTGGACCTCTTCTCTGTAAGAAACCAAAATGACACAGCTGTTACTTCACATCTTGTTTAAAATGAGAATTTTGGGACTTATATTACCCATAACCCATTGCGCTTAATGCAAGTTAATAAAAGTTCCCTTTTTAAGGGAGTTTGCGAAACCATTTTAAAATGCAAGAACTAAAAACGAAGCATGAGCTAGTTAAAAATCATGAACCTTTACCACTCGCACAAGCAGTCGCATCTTTTCACCAGACAACGTTTTTTAAACGTTTCTATCCAAGTTTTCTTGGAAGTCACAGTTTTAACTCGCTGGTATCAAATGCAAATGACTATTGTGGAATGAATATTGATTGAGAGTCAAGAGAACACATCGGTCATGCTTCAAAGAGCAGAAGTCTGTATCTGATGTCATCACCCCCATCATGAACACATACCAGTCGACCATCCTACATGATATCACATTACAGCAGGTGGTCAGCATCCCTCGCACACGGGGCTTTACATTATTGAGCGTGTGCTTGACAGAAGCGATATGTTCAGGTATATCCCCAGAGAAAAGACGAGTGCTAACCCATTGAAATATTTAAGAGTCATTTGAATATCTATGATGAAATGCCATTAAAAATGAAGCTTAATGTTTAAAACCGCACATTTCTTAACAATGAGATGACTCATAATATACTGTATTATGATTTAAAAATTGTTTTGAGTTTTAAGTAAATTATTATACATAAATAATTATTATACATTAATAATTATAATATATTAAATCATAACGTTTATTTATATATAAGCACAATAGATAGTATATAATATACTACAATATAATATCATCTTTAAGCAAAATCTATTTATTATATAATAAATATACACTACTGTTGGAAAGTTTAGTGTCCCTTATTTAATATTTATTTTTCCACATTTTAAAATAACAAAAAACTCAGTTACAATTGTGTTATTCTATAGATGTGATATGTTATATATTTGCACATTTTAGGTTTCAATGTATTCAGAATTAGTAGAAAATAAATGTGTATAAGAACATCTTTAACTCACTTTAGCTGGCTGTTGGACTGAATCAGTTCTTGAATCAAACCTTGTCTTCGTTCTGAATCTGACAGCATGGTCTTCAACATGAGCCGAATGTCGGCCGCGGACTTGCGCTCCAACAGAACCAACTCTACAAACAACACATCGCCATATCATATCATAAAAATATGAATAAATCAAACAGGAATTTCATTTATTAACTAAAACTGGCAATACCTGCGAGGTTCTTGTTCTCGGTTGGATCAGCAAAGCTCACAGGTTTGAACCCGTGATGTTGCAACAACCTGTTGACAGCATCCCATTCCTTCTGCTCCTGCTGCAAAAGCGTGTTAAATGCATAAACACGTGTCATACATCATACATGGCGAAAAATACATGCACATTCCATCACACAAGCTAAACCCTAAAGCTAAGGGGTTTACCTAAGCTAAACATTTAAATCCACACATTCCTGCTACCTGAAACTGGCTGTAGGTCCACAAAAACACATACGTTCTGTCTCTACACTGGAACGCTGCTGTCAGAGCGTTCCTGTCCATGTTAACTATCACATATGAACCATGAGCAAGAGTCTTCTCTACTGTTCTTATGTTGATCAACTCAAACCCTCTCCATCTCTCCCAGCAGATGGACACATGTGACAGGTCAGGTTACTTTACCAGACAGATATAATAGGAAACACCTCCACGTGAAGGAGATCGAGACAGCTCACCTGATCCATCCTGGCCAGATGCCCTGTGAGAAGACAGAGTTGTGTAAAGATGAATGTGATATACTGCAGTCACGTGCAATTGATATAATATATCAAATACAGAAATCAAAGCAACTTTAATACATTACAAGCTTGTGTATCTATAGGTACATACCGTGTACGATAAATTACATTGACAGTACTGTGTTTTACCGTGATTTATACCGTGGCGATTATGCCGAAGCCACGAGCATTTAAAGCATTGTAATGTTATCATAGACACACCGCGAGACAATGAGCAGATACAAATGCAGTTAAAATTATATTTGCGTTCATTGTTTAAGCCAGTTAGAGTCTAAACATTACCTTTATGAGTTGGTGATTCGTGTTTATTGGTTTATATTCAATATAAATCACTTGTTTGACATTTTGTGGACGGGCAAGCTGTTTACGGTTTCAAATAACAGCGGAAACTGAGGCGACAACGCTTCCGGGATTCGGACCAATGGGAGAACATAGTGATAAGCCACGCCCCGTGCGGTTTCCGCTTGAATACTGACATTTCCCTCTTCAAATGATTTCGTATTTTAATCGGTTTTAATTTTCACCTATTTTTCTGTTTTTAAGGAACATATTTATACATTTATTCGGATTGTGGTATAATTTTTCTTATAGATTGATCATATATGTACTTTTAAATTAAAATATACCTACACGGTCACCTAAAATCCTTATATTGATTGGAAAGTATCATACATAAAGTGAAATATCTCTGAGTTTTATCAAATATAAAACTTCCACGCAAAACTTTATGAATCTTGAATGTCTACTAATAACATCTCAACATTTTTGAAAATAGATGATAATCGATGTTATTTATTATTAAATAAAAAAAAATTGTTATAATGTGTGCATATGTTATACGTATGTATTGACAAATACATGTTTATATTCAAGTTTTGTAAATGTTTTATTGACGTTTTGCAATAGTGCTACCCGGAGTGTACACTAGATGGCGACAGACATCGAAACAATTTATTGGATTGAACAGGTAAAACATTTGCACTATATATGTATATTAAATTATTTAAACTGATTTTTATAGGTTCATAGATGTTAAATAATTCAGCATGTTGGATGAAGGAAGAAAGCTGCTGACATTAACGGCGTGACATTAAAGTGACTTGTGACCCTGGACCCAGACACAAGGTGTATATTTATATCAACATTTACATAAAATGCACTGGGGACCTCAGTAGATTAGTTGGCGTAATCTTTTAAACAAAGCTTCCTGTTAAATCCATTTCAACAGACAGCATTTATATTCCAAATCCTCTAATCTCACTTCCCAGGTACTGCTCTGTCAAATTCACAGATTCTGTGGCATTTCATATGGTCGTCTTGCAGTGTGCAGCCATTGATTATAAAAGGTCAACCTAACAGCTCATGAAGGTCAAATATCTTAACAGCTATCTGATGGAGAGAGACATTTCGTAAGGTCTTCTTTCCAACCGTTCACATCCCCAAAATTCATTGGATGGTAAAACCAATGGAACCAAAAGAAAACCTTCCGGATACCCACATAAAAATACCACATAATAAATAAACCACACATGTGTTCTATGATGTGACACAGCAAAAATGTAAAAAAAAATAACAATGAAGATAAATCTCTCTTGTGCTATTTTATATGATCAAAATAAATATTAATAATGCAAAATATTGTATTATGAACAGGTTTTTTGCTGTCACACCATAGAACACGTTACGGTTTATTTGTCAACTATATACTCTATGAAAAGTACAAACAGTGGTGTGAAAGAGTATTTTCTGATTTTTTGTATATTAGTCATGCTTAATCGATCCAGATCATCAAACAAATTTGAATATTACACAAAGAAAACCATATATATATGGTTATATACAAGTATATATGAGTATATACAAAATGCAGTTTTTAAATGAAGGTTTTATTTATTAAGGGAAAATACAATCCAAACATTTCTGACCCTATGTGAAAAAGTAAATGGCTTTCTAGACTAATACATTTCAATTACTTTGTTTCTCATCTGTTCTGAATTTCTTAAGATCGCGGATGTGTTGCTATTTGAGATCATTTAGACTACTTCAGTTTGTCAGACAGGTTCTACTTCAGTGATTTCTTGATTCAACAGGTCTGGCAGTAATACGGCTTGAGCCTGGCTAGTGAAATTTAACTCAGTTATTCAATCATCACAGTTAATTCATGATTTACCAAGGGGGGAAATTACTTTTTCACATAGGGTCAGAAATGTTTGGATTGTTTTTTCCCTTAATAAATAAAAGCATCATTTAAAAACTGCATTTTGTATTTACTCTGGTTTTCTTTGAGTAACATACAAATTTGTTTGATGATCTAAATCATTAAAGCATGACAAATCTGCAAAAAAAAATCCGGAAGGGGGCAAATACTTTTTCACACCACTGTATACAAAAATGTTTTATATTTTTAAACCTACTATAGTAAATACTATAGAATACTAAAGCACTTTTTTCCATTTACTACAGTTAATACTACAGTATACTGTAAAACACTAAATTAATCACACTATACTATAAAAAAATACTATTATATACTAACATTTTTCAAAGTATCACAACTTTGCATAGTTGCAAAGCAGGTTAACAGTAAATACATATTAGTACAGACAGAAAAGATACAGAAAAATACGGTATAGAAATAAGAACAAATTTATAGACTGCATGAATTTAAGTATAATATCATGTTACATTGTAAAATGTTGATAAATATACATTTAAACAACAATTTATAGAACATAGCACGTCCTTGGCATTCAGAATGACCTTTTTATATACATTGTTTGTGGTGTGTGTGTGTGTGTGTGTGTGTACAACTACATTGTGTTTTAATGAAATTAAGTAAAACAGTGTTTTTTCAATCAATAATTATTACAAATTATTATTAATGTTCATCGTCCAGGCTTGACCTGTTGATCTCAATTATTACCTTTTAACGTATAATTTATTTCTGCATTAAGCACTTTCATCCAGTTCTACGATACATTGCCTATAAGCTATAATTAACCAAACATTAATGATGTAAAGATTAAATGGCAAGAAAAGGTTAAAAATGTATTTATTGGAAATGAGCAGTGAACAGGCATTTTGCCTGTTGACATTTTGTCCTTGGGAAAAAAATGGATATAAACCTGATATTTATTTCTCGTCGACTTCTTTATTAAGCTTATATACATTTAAACGTTCTGCATTTTAAGACAGAAGCCCATTTTGCCGTCCTGACATCCACAGCAGGTAGGCCGTGCATTCAGCAGGACGTGAAAGATTCATTTTGATGCTCAGTTAACTCAGGTAAGATAAACGCAGCAGTTAGGAAGTGCTGGGGTGTCTGTCCTCCCATCTGTTGACATTAAAGAATCCGAAGGTCCATTAAATAACAAATCGATGGAATAAACGAGCTGTGACAAATAAATGCGGGTTAAATTTTCTGGATTAAACTCCAAAATCAATGCAACACCACAGACATGCTTTGTAAAAAAAAGTGAATTCAACTTAACGAGTTTAGTCAACTCAACGAGAAGTTAACTAAGTAATTTAAGTTGAATTAACTTACGATTTTAATGCAACCATTTTTAAGTTGAACCAACAAAAACCATGAATTTTTTTGTACAGTTTGTAGACTTAAAGTAGAACCTACATTTTTTATTGTTTTACTGAACGTGAACTAAAATGGGTTTGATATTTCTATCCCATAAAAGCCAAAGAAGAAGCATGTTTACCAGTGGAAGGAAAAAGAAACGAGATGGCCGTCAGAAATTGAACTCCACCTGCTTTATTCGAGATTTCAGTCGTAAGTACTCGAGTCAATTTTCTTTAAAGCAAAAGCTTTCATCCAAAGCTCCTTTTTTCCCCAGACTTTCACATCATGTTATCTCGCTTTGCCAATTGGGAGCAACAAATATACCGACACGTCGTGAGTGCACAAAATTACGCTCGACAAAAACAGTTTAAGTGGAGTGAGACGCACCTGTACGACTCAAACAACAAGGCCAGCTTTCCCGTTCGACAGGCCTCACCCTCCTGAAAGGCAATTTGGAGATAAAGGATGAAGCCGGAAGGCATGAAAGACGTCTAACGCTAATCCTGCCTCACCTTGAGTCAGATCGAACCCTCAACATCTTCCTTAAATCCCCTTTTCTGACCATAAATATATCCACACGCCTGACAGAAGCTGTCCTTGTGTACTGCAAGTTTTCCGAGGTTACGGACGGCGGGAGCAGATTGGAAGTTTTTTAAGTTTTGATGGCCGATAAGGCTTCTTTTATTTTGTTTTTTTTAACAGAGAGACGAGTCAAACTCGGATTATCTTTGGCTCTCTCACCTCGCACAGGTGTGAAGAGCTGATATGGCCCAAACCAGCATGCCAATGACGCATCATGGGTAGTAGTGGAAAAGCCAGAATTTTGAGAGAATGATCTTTGAGTTGAACCATCTGACAACTTTCATAGTTACATCTTTAGCAATTTTGTTAAATGCTTTTGTCATTTTATAATTTATTTGTTTATTTTGTATGCAACCTAACAAGATCCGAAACAATATGACAACTTTCATAAGAAAATATTGTTTTATTTAAAAAATTTTGTGTTAATTCAATTTAGTTTTAGCAATTTTGTTAAATTATTTTGTCCTTTTATTATTTATTTGTTTATTTAGTATATTGCCTAACAAGAACCGAAACCATCTGACAACTTTCACAAGACAATATACGAAAATATACAAATATATATATATATATTGCGATGATTTTAGTTACGTTTTTAGCTATGTTGTTAAATGCTTTTTTCATTGTATTAATTATTTGTTTCTTTTGTATGTTGCCTAACAAGATTCATCTATCATCATTTTATAATAGTTTTTGTTTATTATTATAATTATAGTGCCTTAGACATATTTGAGTTTATTTCTGAGGCAAGATTTGTATTTCCAATAATTTTTTGGCAAATATTTGATTTAATTTAAAAAAACAGAAATGTTTTAAATTGTAGTTAACTATAATAACCTTGATCAGCGGTTTAGATAATCAAACAAAAATATATAAAAAATATAGCTACATGGTTTATGCAACGTTAAATAAATAATAGAATAGCGTTATAATATAGAAGGTCCCCATGGTCAACCGGAAATCAGGTCATTTGAAAATTTCAATTTACAGTCCTGGCAAAGTGGCGAAATGACAATATAAAAAAAACATACAGGGTAATAATTTTTTTGTCTACTTTCACCACCAGCTTGTTTCCACGACTCTTTGTTAGTGAAGTCTAGCCAAACGCAAAATACTGGAAAACGCATCATAAAGTCAGAAAGCATAGAAAGTTAACCCAATAAACATGATGTCAGACACGAAAAAATGCTATAGAGACTTCGGTCCTCCAATCTGATGAATGCTAATGTAAAAAGAAATAAGAGGCAGAGAACTCTCTAGAATGTGAATTAACAGAGTTGGAGATAAAAGCATCTTAAAGCCAAAATAGGCATTGTTGGAAGAGCCGCGAGCGGCGATAAACACAATTTCCCGCCAGTCACCACGATTACAGCACAGCTAATCGCTTTATTTCACCGGCCTGTGTTGCGAACAAACAAAAAGTCATAATTTGGTGGAACCAGGACTTCAAAAACAAATCCACTACCCTTTGTTCGTAAAAACACACTGGACACTTTTATAATAATTTCTTTTTAATCCTTTGTCTGTTGAATGCTTAAGTGCTTTCGAAAGTGTTCGGAGTCATCAATGAAATGTGACTTTCAGGATTTTGAGAGAAACATGAGCAGTGAACATTTGGATGACATATCGAGTCGGATACTGATAAGAGTTAGAGAATGAAATAAACCACAATCATATTGAAAGAGTTTTATTTTCTTGGAAGATTTCTTCTCATGCAGGGTTTGTCACGAGAGCACTTCGACTTTGTTCGATTGGGGAAATCAGTGCAAGTGTCCCTTAATATGGAAATCATCAGACATTTGCGAAGATCAGCTTATACAGCGTGCGTCTGCATGTAAACACAGAGTTGCGCTTCCGGGTTTTCAGTCAGGACGTCTGCCCCCACCGAATGCGCTGAAGTGCTCTCGTGAACGCGCACCGTAGACT
This sequence comes from Triplophysa siluroides, assembly GCA_006030095.1. NCBI lineage: Eukaryota > Metazoa > Chordata > Actinopteri > Cypriniformes > Nemacheilidae > Triplophysa > Triplophysa siluroides. The sequence continues at coordinate 623,144 of VCII01000022.1, forward strand.
GACAAGACAGAAGAGAATATATTGAGTCGTTTTTTGGGTTTGTTTTTCGTACGTATAATATTGTCGTCGCTTCAAAAAAATCAATTGTGCCACTTTGAGAGGGTGGGCCAATTATTTAACGATGTTTTTAGTACTTTTCTGGACCTTGACCAGAACTATAACCATGATGTCTATGAGGAGGTCTGGAAATCTCGGATGTCACTTAAAATATCTTTATTTGTGTTCTGAAGATGCCGGGAGGTCTCAAAACAAGTTGAACGTCATGTGGGTGAGTAAAAAAGAACACAATTTTGATTTTGAGATGAACCTTTCCTTTAAGCAAAACATTGACTTAATAACGTCTAAATCATGCAAACAGATGTTATTGAACTGTTTTGTTCAGAAATCTTCCACGTATGTTTTGTATTCATGCAGGGAAAAAGATGCCGTTTTTATTGGTTCGTATCCAAATGCATTCTTAACATGAAACTAACAATTATGTGACAAGGAAAAACATAAAACTGTACATGAAATACTACTGAATTTAAACGTGGTTGCATTACAAAATTCACACTAAAACAATATAAAAATGTTTTAAATAAACACTTCTTAAAATCCTTTTTTAGTTGGCTTCTCTAATCTTAAACTCTACAAAATGCTGGGTTGGTTCAACCCAGCGTCAATTAAACCAACAGTTGGGTTTGTCCATATTTTACCCAACCATTTTTTTAATAGTACATCTTTTTTCAATTGTATGTAATGACGTATGCTTATTTTCCATCATTTTGTTACCCGGGGAGGGCTTAAGCCTAGTTCCAGACTAACTCAAATGTGAAAGGTGTCTTGATCGAAAACAACTTGCATTGACATATCTTAAAATATATAGGTGTGATGGTTTTTGTCTCAAGATGCACACAGTCACGTTTTGTTTTTTGGTAAAATATGTATTTAAAAACAACTTTAATAGGTCTAGTCCTGGTTTAAGATAGTCCCTGTCCTCGTAATTTAATCTTTATATAATAACATTTTACAGCAATGTATTTATAATAAGTTAAATAGCCGTTTTATAAGTATAAAATAGCATTTGGGTAAAATTTGCAACCCACCTTGCAGGGTTAGTTTAACCCAGAAAAGGGTTTATTGGTCATTTTGAATCAAGACATTTTTAAAAGAAGCTTACCATGTCATTAAAAACAGGATATTATCAGAGCGACTTGCAAGAATAATGGACGGTGACGGTATGGCCCATGTTAATGTATGAAAGTCACTAGCCATCGATCCTCTTCTCTCTCAGGGGTTGAGGGAAAACTGGTCTTGTTCGATGGGTTTATCTACCCACGCGCCCAGTCCTGCTTTATAGAACGCTTTGAAGAGATTTTGTTTGGCTGTGTGGTACTCCAGGGCCGCCTGCTTTGCCTCGTGGTATGAGGTCGGCCGAGATCCTTGTATCCTTAGAGTCTCAGTGAGCTGAGAGAGGTAAAGAGATATTTAAGCTTTAATTCACAAAAAGTGTTTTTTCTGAGCATACTACAGTGGAGGTTTGTGTTTACCTTGGCATGCAGACAGACCCATCGACTGTACAGGGTGTGTTTACAGAGGTGTGATGGTCGCCCGAGGTCATCTTTCCCTGTGGTGGCGTTAATGATCTCCAAACCCGGATCACCAACCGTCCAGTTGACGCTAAAATTGGGAGCTTTTCCAGGTTGCCTCGCTTCGGTGTTACTGATGCCTGGAGACGAAAGAATAAACATTTGATCTATATCCATCCATTTCCATCCCATCTCCATCCATCCATCCTCTCCATATCCATCCCATCCATCATCTATCGTGGTATCTATCTATCGTGGTATCTATCCATCTATCCTATCTATCTATCTATCTATCTGGTATTCAATCGTATCTATCCTATCGATCTATCTATCTATCTATCTATCTATCTATCTATCTATCTATCTTAGCTAAGCAGGGGTTTGTTGATGTGGAAAGGCTGGGGCAGGTCATCAATATCAGCGATCCGTTGGTACATGGCCCTGGACAGGTGGTCGGCGTGGTACAAGCTGCCAAGAATTAAACTGGAGAAGTAGATGGGTTCGGTGAAATAGCTCAGAAGAGACCCCTGCACTCCGATCACGTTCCATCTATGGGACGACACGTGATGATAAAAATCAAATGCGAGGTTTACAGAAAAATACACAGATGTGAACTCTGAGCACCTTTCATTTGACCAGGTCAGGATGTGACCATACAGCACGCTATTTGTGTCGTAGATAAACGCAAGGCACAGAACACGTGGCGATTTCAAGCTTGCTCGCGTGCGGCCGTATTTACGCCATCAGAAAAATAACACCTGGGTGTATAATCTCAATCATCGTGATTTCTCCGAGTCCTTCGGGGTGAGGTAATGCACGAGCACGCTCTAAAAGCCTCGGCAAGCAGCTGGATCGTAACGACGGCATTTAACTGGAGTGGGTCTCCGAGCGTGCGACTTGTGTGCCTAGTTTGGGGTTGTGTGTTTGCGGCGCTAGGCTTCACTCAGCGGGATGGCTGTTTTCTGGAGGCCATAATCAGAGCCCTAATCAGGGACCCAATGCCCCGGCTCCAGGGTGCCGCCCGCTCCGGAGAGAGCTGAAGTGATTGGGGTTTCAGTACCGATGCGACAGCCAATCAGTGCCTGAGGGGGATAGAATTCTAATGGGGGGAAATCGGTAAAGGTGGTTAGGGGTTCGAAGAAAGGTAAGTCACAGGAAGCGGTTGACATGTGAATGATCAATCGAAAGTGTCGCCACGAAAGTGGGCCACCTGACGCCAGCAGTTTTCTTAATACGCATCATCAGTCATCAATCACGGTCTAAAGTCATATTTTATAGTGCAATCAAAGAAAGATGTGAATCAACAAAAATAGGTTTTAAATAAAAATTGACCGAAATAAACGATTCCTGTCTTCAGATGAAGAAATCTTCGTAATTTTAAATTGAAATGTTAGCCAATCAAAAGTTGCCATCACCAGGCCCTCTTAGTTTGAAACCCCTCCGCTCCAACCACCTCTCAAATCTTCAAATCTTGTTTGCCCTATTTTTTTACTTTACCTCAATATCGCCATCTATCTTTACAACATAAAATTGCAGGATACTTGATGTACTCATCTATGCGTAGGTTGAAGTCAAATGACCTCAAAGTTTTCCGCAATTTTTTTTTCAAATTGTAAATCATTTATTTGATGTATTTTTAAAAATGTATTTCTAACTGAAAAATGTGAAATGTTTTCTCATTAATTAAGTTATTTTACATCTGCTAAATTAAACCAATTTAAATTATTAAAGTTATGTATTGCAGAGTTAACGTTAACTAAAATAAAGATATTTACTTGAAATAAAAGTGAAGATTTGAAATACCAATTTTTTTACACAAATCAAAAAAATAATTAAAAAAATGGAATACAAAAATTGCAGAGAAGAGATATACGTCCAATCACATAATTGCAGAGAAGCATCTGCATGCCGTTTTACGTCAAACACGTCCCCACCTATTGATGACATCATCACAGTTCCTTCAGGAGTGACATCATACCTTGCGATCTTGTCGCTGCACGACATAGTCAGCAGTCTCTCTCCCTGCAGAACTCCATCCCAGGTCTGAATAGTGTTACTCGTGCGAACCGGTATCGTTCCCTCTCCGGACTCGATCTTGGTCCGCAGCTGTCCGCGGGCCTTGCGGTTTGGATGCCGGTCACCCTGGTCTAAAAAGGAGCTTGTATAGGTTTCCCACAACACAACAGATTTAATCCAGAATCTATCGATCTCAAAAACCTTACGTACCCTCAGCGCCAGCCTCGTGGGGTGAGAAGATCCGGGCGTCTCCGCAGGGTGACGTGCTGATGTACAGATGAAACTGAATGTTGTCTTTTAGCCGGTAGCCGCGTTGGCTGCACCATCTGAATATGGATTTCTCGTGCTCCTCGGGTCTGTCGCTACAGAGAAACCGCGCACATTAAGCTGTGATGTCGGCTAAGAGGGCTTTCAAATAATTGAAAAGAGGTCCATGGCCTGTCCCCCAACTCATCAAATCCGTCATTTATTATTTCACGGTGAATAAAGACCGCGAGTGATCGGTTTTACACACATGGCCATGTCAGATTAATTAATTATCCGCAGCTGAAAATATATCCAAAAATAGTTTTTCATATCTGCAGCTGATGCGAATGATTTGTCACATTTCAAACTAAAACATTTGGGTGGAATTGTGAGATTAAAATCAGAAGAGAAACCGAAACCAGCTGTTTAGCTTTTACATCTTGTCTGTTCACTTTCTTCAGAGTAATACTGAACATTTCAAACATTGATGACTCAACCTGCACCAGACATATTTTTGTCCAATCAAACGCTCCCAAAATAAATGTTGAGTTTGAGAGGGACCAAAAAACACGTGTTTGTCTCACCCAAGAAAGTACTCCAGCTGACCGTAGAGGTACCTGATGAGCGATCGCCGTGCGATGATCTCGGCGTGGCAGTCGTTGAGGGCCAGACCCCTATCGCTCATGTACTCTCCATTGATACACTTGGTTCCCGTGGAAACGCAAATCACCTGGGCATCCTTCACATCCGTGCCTGCACATAACAACACGGCTCAATAGCAGAACTATTAGAGAACAGAATCATACAGTAAAATGACCACAGGGTCATCTTTGTGTGGTGCGTACCGGTTGTCATGACGACGCCCGCCAGGACTTTTCGGCGTGCGTGCGGGGAGCTGAAGTTGTCCGTCAGCTCGCTGAACTTTTCCACAACTAAACGAGAGACGGCGTCCGCGAGTACCTTCAAAACAAACAACCCAAAAATGAAAACCAGTTTGAGTTTCTTCGGCAGAGGATATTTTGAAGAATGTCTATTGACTTGGACACAAAACCGCCAGGACGTTTCACTAAATATCTTCTCTCGTGTTCCACAGACAACATGCAAGAATGACGTGGGCACAGGAAACTGATCGCGATGTGATATCCTGTTTGAGAACGGCTCCTCTATCTGATTTTAATTAAGGTTGTGTTGATTCTCGTCTGTTGTTATCGGGGGGGATGGGAGGGATTATGAACAGGATTGATTTATGTGTAAATAATGCCGTGTACACTAGCGCGCCGATTAAAGGTTTAATGCTTGACTTCCTTTCAAAGCCAACCGAAACATTCGTGTCTCGATTCTGATTTAATTAAAACCGTTCAATGAAGACTGGCAGCGGCTTTATGAGGACAAATGATAGTTAAGCAAAGCCACTGATGCATTGAGTTTAATCGCATTAAATGTTTTTATAATATCAAGCCTGATGAATGAGACAAAGGTCGAATGTACAGGCATAACCGTTTACGTAAAGCTACCTATAAATTAAATCTGCGAAATCGTAAACTCTGATGGTTTCATAAACTGTAAAATCGTAAAATTCTGAAGGTTTGCACTTATTAATTCACCCTCAACATGTTCTGTTGAACACAAAAAAAGATATTTTGAGAAATGTCTGAGTGGTTTTGTGCCCATACAATGGAAGTCAATGGAGGTCAATGTTGTTTGGTTACTGACGTTCTTCAAAATATCTTCTTTTGTGTTCTGCACAAAAAAGAAACGCATACAGGTTTGGAATGACATGAGGATGAATAAATGATGAAAGAATTTCCATTTTTGGGTCAACTATCCCTGTAACGTCAATGTAAACAACTGAACTCTGTGTGAACGGAACAAAGTGAATCCGAAGTGGACTTACACCTGGATTCACAGTAGCTGTCGTGTGATCACATTAAAAGGAAAGTACAATAAAGTTCCTCACCTGAGGCAGGTGTAGCTGGAGTCCCTCCCTTGGGATTGGCTGCCGGGATGGTGTCTGGTCTAGCTGCATGTTAAACAGTCCCGATAACGCCGCCTGGGCCGCCCTCGCCTTTGCCAGCTTCTTATTCCTCCCGGAACCTTGAAAGTTTTGCGTATCCACGGTGACCGACATCACAAAGTTCTTAGCGTGGCTCTCGCCGCTCTCCGCCACAAACTCGTACTTCAGTCCAGGCCGAAGCTCGTTTAAGATCATCACTGCGTTTTTGCCACTGCCTGTAGGGGGTGCTGTTAGAGGCGCAGGCGGTGCGAGGGTTTGACTCGCCAGTCTGTTGTTGTTGTTAAGGGTCACGGGAAGCGGGTGTTCATTTATGGTGTGGAGAGCTCCATTGCTGCTCAGACTCAAGTAGAACAGGTCATCTGGTGGCGCTGGAGTTTCAAATCCATTAAACAGCATGTCTGGGAAATCCGCCTGGTCTGACGTAAAGTCCGCGTTGACCGTTAACGTACGACCCATGGCCAGGTGAGCTTCAGACGCGTTAGGAAACTGAACAAAAGAACGTAGCGCTTTTTCAGCAGCGTTCAGTTTGGCTTTCTTCTTAGTCGGCCCCGAGCCTTCGAACAACTGTCCGTTAACTTCGATGGTCATAATGAAGACGGGCGCGTGCACGGGACCCGTCTGTGACATCAGCTTGTATTGCAGTCCCGGTTTGATTTCATTAAGCTGCATGAGAGCGTTCTTGGGCAAGGCCGGCCCTTGAGGTTTCCTGCGTTTCTTGGGGCGGAATTTGGAGTGCCCGTGACCTCTGTTGCCCTCTTCCAGAGGGCGTTTCCTGCCTAATCCCCGTGCGCTCCCATTGGCTATGCGATGCCCCTCCTTCGAGAAGAGGTTGTCCAGGTTGCGGTTCTCTTTAACATCCATGCGACACGAACCTGCGATGCCCAGAGAGAATAACTTACAACGCCTTCAGTGCAGGACCTTGTAAATGTAAAATTACAGATTTCATCTCTTGGAACTGGATTGAAATTATGTATTTTTTGTAAAGATAAAATATATGATTATATTATGGTAAATAATTAATTTAAAATGTTTCTAACTAATATAATTTAAGTAAATTATAAGTTTAGTTAAAATAGTAAAATATATAACAAATTTAATAGTGACATTTTTTTATTAAATAAATTACTATAAATTGTATTTAATCATTTATATACTTGATAAATTCAATATATTTATATATTTAATTGAAAAAAATCTGTATAATAGCAAACGAAATGTATTTTTGTAAAATATTACTCAATACCTCATAAAAAAACCTTCCAGACTACGAAAACAAAAAAGAAACATCATGACAACCAGTTGCCAAAGGCGATGAAAATTAGCATAAATTCTCATTTATAACATCCTGCAGTGAAAGATTGGTAAGTTACTCCATTTGGTGCTCAGAACAACTAGATCTTGATTGTATGGAAAGTCGGAAAGCAAAGGTCAATGTTGAGGTGTGACCTCATCGGTTTAAACCTTTTAGTAAACAAAACAGTTAATCAGGAAGCAAATTGAAAAAGATCAAATCAGTGTCGAACAAGCACATCTTTATTCGCTCCGAGCTCAGAAGAGACACACTTTACTCCGTACATGAAAAAACAGAAGTGTAGAGAGAGACTGGACTTTATTTTATATATTGTCATACCATGAAAAACATTTCTTGGAAATCATTTAATGCACACGTTCAATAAAAAGGTGGAAAAGTACACATTTTGATTCAGGGTTGGTTTCTACTCGAAGGATGGAGAAACGTAGATGACAAACGCAAGACTCACTCATGTGTTCCTCTTCATCTCCACCCAGCCCGAAGAACTTCTGCTGCCCTCTGGGCCGCCCACCAGCTCCTGCCACAGCGAAAAGGAGAGACTTAAAATTCATCTCAGATCATCAGTGATCACGATTTGTGTTTACTGAAGTCATCTGTTCCCACTTACGCCCTTCGCCCGCTCTGTTAATGAGGATAATTAACCAGTTTTAATGACGGGGGGAACTAATGTGCAGGTGCAATTATTGCCCAATTAAACTCTAACATTCCCTTAATGAGACGAGCGTCCCGGAAAACATTCATCTCATTCCAGCATTCCCATTTCTGCTGGAGTGTGAACAGAAACAAGTCTGGAAGAATTAGAGGCCTGCTGGGGAGGAACGGCTTTGTGTTTTTTATTGGTTTTGTTTTATTAGTTCAATGAAATTAAGCGACTCAGCGAGTCATTAAGAGGGCTTTAAGAATTACGTGAATGTCTAAATCGGTTTATGTTACTTGTATTATAGACGGTTTAAGCGGCAACAACAAAACCTAACTTTCAAAGAATCAATAACTCTTGAGTAGTTTTGAATTAATTTAATCCTATTACTATAGAATAAAATGTTACTATAAATTCAATATGAAATAAATTGTTATATTATGACCAAACACAGACCGGAAGTTAACTTCAGGCCAGCGCGTGCGTGCACTTTAGGCCTACATTACACTATTTCCTACCTCAAACCGAAAAGTATTTCTGGAACAGCACTGTTTCAATGTTAATAAACTGTTTAATGTCGATATACTGTTTTTAAATCAACAGTAGCGATGTTTTAATATTGCTAATGCATTTTAACGTTACTAAATCCAGACGTTATTTCCGCTTTGGAGATGGGAAATCCGAGGTGTAAATCCTAAATTCGAGTTGTCTTGAACACAGCATAAATTGATTAAATTGACGACCTGAGCATAAATCACATAAACATAATAATACATAAATCGCCTGATCTATGAAACAGAAAAGAGAACCATTGAAGGTCGGTTTTCAAGTCCACCACGAAACTGAAACGAAGATTTAAAGAAACATTTCCACACAAACACTAAGCAGGACCGAATAAAGGGCGTTCTCAATCTATACTGAAGCGTCTGTACGGATAAGCTTGAATGAGGCTTTGAAAAGCTAACTGAAGTGGATACAGTTGATAAGAGAGTCCGCGATAAACACGCCAGAAAGGCTCGATAAATCACGAAAGCTATTAGTGCGAGAGACACACGCTTCAGCGCGAGCTTTCCGGAGCACTGACACCGTTTCATTACCCGTCATCAAAAGTTCTCAAGCGCTTCAAAACATCCCGTCCGCTGCTAAAATGAGGTGGGAATTTCTCAGGTAAACTTGACATGGTTATGCGCGCGTCCGGGATAAGTGCACCTACTCTTTGATGGCGATCACCGATTGATGTTGACTACGCAAACTGACTTGGAAAGAAGGATTATCTGCGTGTGTGGCATAATTTAAGGCACTTCTCACAGCGTGACACATGACACATTAGTGCTTTTATACTAATACTATACTTTATAGTATACTTTATAGTATATTAGTGCTTTAAAGTGAGCGCGCACGCAGACGCAGGTATCTTGGCAACAACATTTTGTCCTTTCGTCTGTGGCTTGCATTTGTCAGTCAAGGACAGATAAAAAAACTAAGTAGACACAGCCTGTCAGGAACAATATTTTCGAGGAGTCTCTCCCGTGAGGACAAAGTGGAGGCCAAATCTGAATTTAATAAAAATATAATTGTTCCACCAAGGAATGTAGTTCTTGAGAAAACTAAATCAAAGTGGTTGCCAAGCAACACATACCGACGCAATGCGGTTACGTGTTTGTAGCGTATTTTTTTTATCTTAGTTTTAATCCAGAACTAGGCCCTCTCCCGTTGTAATTTCCGGAAACAGGAAGCTGGAATGGAACAATGGAAGCATCTATCCCTTTTGAAACAGCCAATAGCATTTAGTAGCCTATACTTCACAACCGGGAATCTAATAAGAAACTAAAGTAGGTACAGCATGCAAACTTCTCATCCAAGCATTCGCCTTCAACTCTTTAACTTCACTGTTGCGTCTGGAAGAAGTACACTCGGGTCTTTTAGCAGAGCGTTTCGCATATCACAGCTATTAGCTAAACACATTCTCGAGCCAAAATGGTGTCACGGTCGCATGGAGGCTTATACGGACGCATTTGGAACAGCATATGGGTTTCTGAAAACAGCACGAGATGTAATAAATGCAGACGTTTTCAGTTCAGCACCATGGAGAGCTGCGAGCTAAGAGAGACTAATTCAGCACCACGGAGAGCAGCCGGCTTAAAATGCACAGCAGGTCTGTGAATGAAGGGTAGACGTACGATCAAAAGACACAGCCCGAACACAAGCAATAGCTCAGATCTACAGCCCTTCAGGAAATACTACAGAGAGAGAGACTTTTACTCTGATTCTCAGCAGATTGAAGAAAAACATTTGGCTTGATTTTCTCCAAGTTCAGCTAAATGAAAAGTCAAACTGCAAAAGGCTTCTATTCAAGGATATTTTGTCAAAATCTGACAAATGTACATGTTTAGAAGTGAACCTGCATTAATGAATAACACCAGAATATTTCACTAGTCATTTATTTCAAGATTCTCATGCAAATACAAATAAGATGTTGTTCCTACCTTCATTCATGGCTTTACTGATAATCCCTGTGGATAGAAACATTTGCCATTCAATTTTTTATGTTATTCACAAGAACAATCTCACATAATTGAAATGTTGAAAAACGTATGTACAGTATATGCTATAATATTGATAATAAAATAATTCAACTGTTTCATATATTGACCTTTTACAGATAAGGAGATTTTGGGAAAGATTTTTCCCAAAAGGGAAAGATTTTTCCCGAAGATTTTTGATGACTTCTTGAAATCAGTCATCAGAAGGCATCGAACAATAATGAACATATTGTGAACGTGTCATGGTTTCGAGTACAAAATGTTAGGTCACTAAGCTACCACCAATCCATGCTGGTTTTTATTATCAAATACGTAGGTCTCGCCATCTTTCAGATATTTAGCAGCTGCTAGTGTTACATGCTTTCACTGCAGGACCTGTGACATTTTTATGACAGCCTTCATTTAGCACAAACTCTACAGGAACTCGGGCAACAAAGGGTCTGTGTCATTTTAAAAAGCTTAGGAATGAATGGCATTTTTTTATATACAGATACACATACACATTTATAAAAAGAGAGAATGAAATATACTCTAATAGATGCTTATACTATATTTGAAAGTGGAAAGTGACGTGAAAAATACAACTGTATAGACCAACCAACCAGCCACTAACCCCCGACCAACCATTTTGGATTTCCTTTTAAGAAAAAAATGTATTTGCTTATTTGACACTCAAAGAACATTTATAACAGATTTATAATACTATGGCAATGGGTCGAATCCTAGCTAGTGCTGCCTTTAATGCTCAACAAACTTCCCAAATCGAGCCAACTTTCATTATTCTAAAGGTGTGAAGTGTCTTTAAAAGCACCACTGGTGCCACTGATCTCCCAGGCAGGAGCAGTTGGGACGAATGATGCGTTTTATCAGCAAAGCTCCAGACCGGACCACATGCCACTGAGACGGATCTATCTCTCAGTCCATCAGAGCAGGTAGAGACGGGGGGAGAGCGAGAACACGAGACAGGTGGGCTGGACACGGTCTCGACCGGTCAAACCGAACAGCTCGAGCTAATGCCGAATTCATTCCCCCCTCTGGAAGATTAAAGTCACAGTTCGTCTAACAGAGCTTCAATCCACTTTTTTATCTCGGTGTAAGAGCTTGAGTGACACAGGGTGCATTTCATTTGCTGTGCCCCATTTTCTACGAAAGTGCAATATTTGCAACCAACCATTTAAATAACTTGTCAGTTTATTGTTTTTATTGTATATTTAACCCAACTGTTGAGCTTATAAACGGCAGACCTTAACACAACAATGTGTTTGCCAACTGTGTCAGTCAACTAACTTTCCACCAAAAATTGTAAGAAAGAAAAGCTGACAAGATCTTGCCTAGCGTGCAAGCAAGCATCCTTGAGATCACTTTGGGAGGCCGAAAGCGGGAACATTTACACAAAGAGGTTGCCCATTGTTTACTTTGAAGAAGAGGATTATGGGAACAAAGACTTTGCTGAGAGGAGGTGTCTGTTCCGACTCTATTTTTGGAAAACAATCGGATATCTACATCTGAACACAGGCAGAATTCTACAAATAAAGGATTGTAAAAGGGTTTTTGTCAGGTTGTATGGTTCCAAAACCTTGAACATCCATCTTTGTGTTGAAAAAGGGTTCCTTAGACCATGTAAAGGTAAGAAATGGTTCTCTTAAGAACCTTTTCAAAACCAGAAATCGTTTGCTGCAAAAAACTCTTAGCATCTGCGTTAAGATGGACATCAGTGTCCGGAGGGGTCGCTGAGCAAACAGGTCCTTAAAGGAATAGTTTACCCACAAAATGAAAATTTTGTCATCGTTTACTCACCCTGTTGTCATTTTAAACTTGTGTGATTTTCTTTCTTTTGCGAAACACAAAAGAAGATATTTAGAAAAATGTCAGTAACGAAAAACTGTTGCTCCCCGTTGACATCTATTGTATGGACACAAAACCAAGTCAATGGGGACCAACGGTTTTCTGTTACCAACATTTCTCAAAATATCTTCGTTTGTGTTTTGCCAAAGAAAGAAAATCACACAAGTCACAGCAAGAAAAACAGGTTTAAAAAGACAAGAGGATGTGAAAATAATGACAGACCATGAACTATTCCTTTCAGATCGGTTTAAATAACACATTGGCAATAACCAGCTAGTTTTTGAGACTAGGTAGGAAGTCACAATTTTAGCAACACAGCTGGCAAGTCATAAATATTCATCCTTAAATATTAAAAAAAATGCTTCAAACAGTAATTCAATCGCTCAACTAGTGTTGCACAGGTTGGGCGTCTCTCGGACAGCAGGCGTAACCACGGTGAGAGATTAGCGGCGTGCAGTGGCCGTTCTAATGAGAGGATTAAGCTTCACACATGAAGTGCTAGCTGAATTGAACCTGCTATCTGCTGCCTTCAGGACAGACCCACGACACGAGAGAGAGAGAGAGAGAGAGAGAGAGAGAGAGAGAGAGAGAGAGAGAACATGAGCTCATATACTGGTCTGATCATACACGAAAATACTCAAAACTAACTTGTTTAGAATTTTGACACTTGCAACTCTGTGGTGACTCATCTTAATAGACAAAAAAATAAAAAATAATCCCTCGGCCGAATATCAAACATGAGCAATGCGCAACAATATGCATTTTTACTTTAAATGACCTTACATTGAATAAACATTCCAGGTTTGAACAAAACAAAATAAAAAATGGAGAAATTAATACTAACAAAGATATTTACTAACACTCATTCAAACTTAAACAAAGTCTACACAACAAATGTTACACCTATTAGATTTTGCATCTCGAAATCTTTTAAATGTTAAAAGAAAAACAATGTCAACAACGTTTACATAACATTCAGCAGACGTTAAGCAGCTACGTCTAAATTGTTTACTTTAAAAGTGTGAAAAAAACGCACGTAGTTTACCTTTGCGTTCGGATCGTTTTTTGCGTCTTCTTTTAAATCTCCTACGTACGAGGGAGTAATAAGAGCCCATGTTTTGAGAGCAGCTCTGTGACTGAGCCATAACGTGCAAAACCATAAGCAAGTCTCCCCCTCTCTCTGCTGATCTGGAGTCAGGCAGTGAGGAACGAGAACGAAAGACATGGAGGAAATAAAGGGAGGAGGTGTGTTTGTAAAGAGAGAGGTGGGGCTGTCTGGTGGGATGCAACCACGTGTGAGCTGTACTAAACCCACCCTCATACAGACCAACACAAAAAACGATTCCTGGAGCTCAATTGGTAGAGCAATGCGTTAGCAGCGCATAGGTTGTGGGTTTGATTCCAACACACAAAATTGTATAGCTTGAATGCGATGTAAGTTTCACTAGAATGGGCAATGCCACTTCATCATGACCAATCCTTTAGTTTTTTATATTTTGTCCATGACTGATATGATCACTCAACGGATGCTATAAATAAACACTAGTGTTTTCCCAAAATGTATTAATTGAAATGCACTGGATTTTATTTTCAACACTCTGGCTCGCCCTAGTGGACACTATAGGATACCACAACCATATATTTAACGTGTGTGTGTGTGTGTGTGTGTCAGGGCATGATACACACCTGTTTGATTTATCTCCACTGTTCTTTATCAATTTTATGTTGAAAGACCTGTGACCTGTAATACGAGAACGAGACGAGAAGTTTTAACCATCCACATCAAAATGAACACAAACCAAAAGTTAATAAATAACATATGTGAGACGAGGTTTTGTTTCAGGAATTTGAAGGGACAAACAAGAATAGGGCTATAATTCACGAGCCTGAAACAGCCAGTAGGTGGCAGTGTAGACTTACACTAAATCCAATTGCGACAGCTGTGAACAGCCAGTAGATCGCAGTGTAGACTGAGCAAAGCATCATGTGCCAGATTGATGTCAAATTATGTGAGGAAGGTTAATTCAGAGCTTTACAAACAAGTATAAATAGAAATCTCTTCAGTATAAAAAGGGACACATACAACAGTCTTTGTTTTTAATTTTGTACAAATGTCACTGCATTGACCAAACATAATATAAGCAACTAAACTAACTTCACTTTTTCTGAGTCTTTAGTTATTTTATTCTCATATGTTATGGGGACACTGTACACACAGAAAGAGAGAGAGAAAGAGAGAGAACTCTGTCCGAAAATAAAAAACACCCCGTTACTCATAAAACTATTCTTGGGTAAATAAAAAAGGTTAAATTTACCCTTTTAAACTTATATTTAAGGGCGTAAATGAAACTTTTTTTCTGTTACTTTAAAAACTGTATTAAAGTGTTTAATACAACAAATCGATATCAGGCGAAAAAACACAATATGGCTGTTGTCCTTCTGAAACCTTGCATTCATGATGTTCATTTTTTTTTGTCATAAATCCTTATTATTAGCCACTCTTTATGTTTGTCACTGGGTTTTGCAAATATCTAACCAATAAAAAGTATTAAAAAGTGCTTGTCAACTAAAACAACAGATTATGCAATCATTTAAAAAGTACAGTGTTTTTTCCATTTCCTGACAAACAATAAATTTACACAACTGTGTTTTCAGAAAGACAGCAACGATATATGAATATACTAGTCTTTCAGTCCCTTAAAAATAGCATTTGCTACAAAATCGGTATAATGGTAACGAAACTTTCCTTTTTTTGGAAGGAAATGTATCATAGAAAAACAAGATCAAGATCATATAACTTCCGTCAGAGCGATGTTACTATTACAAATCTTTTTACAATCCGTATGAGAAATGCAGCATGAGGAATGATTTGAGACAGAAAACATCAATCAATCTGTTAAAGTGACGCTGGCCCCTGACCTCATCTCAGCCACAGAGAACAGCTCTCTGCTCCAACCGTAACCGTAGAATCCCCTGAAGATTCATCCCAATACAACGATGAAGGATTACAGCGTGAGCGTGCCAGGAGTGAGTAAAATAAAAAATTCACACAGCATTTCCTAAATTCCTATACTACGGAGCCCGGCTGGTCACCCGTCGGAGAAAAAAAACAAGACGTGCTAATCCGTGGCCACAGTTTTGTAATTCGTTTCCTCGGTTTAAAAATCCGTACGCACAGATTCTTAAACGGTTCCCACAGTTTACAAATCTGTGCTCTCGGATTAATAAACTGTACGCACGAGTTTACAATCCGTCCCCTCCGTTTTTGAAATCTGTACCCAAAATTCATAATCTGTACCCACGCTTTCGCAATCCGAGCGCACGGTTTTGCAAACTGGAGCCTACTCGCGGAATTGAACCATCTCTGTCAACACAACAAGCTCCTACAGGAACATTAACGAATGTTGTGTACCGTCTTATTTTAGATTATATTATAAATTGTCTTAATGTGTTTACACACACGCGCGTGGTGCATATACATCATAGGTTCATTGCCGCGTTTCGGCATAAAGTTGTCTTGACATTAAACCTTCGATAGTCGTGAATTTAGGGACCATCTCTAAAGTTACATACACATTAAAATACCCTTTTCCAACTTCAAAAGCATTTAAAGGGAATGATTTATAGCTACAAAACTAATTGTACCACGTTCATGTGTGTGTCAGCTATTATGCACAACTTTTAGATGATTGAGTATTAAAATAAACCATCAAATCATATGCACACATTCCTATACGCATTGCTATTGAGCTTTAAATAATGGCATATTTGTGTTTATAAAACGGTCAGTGCTGGTCCTTGATTCTGATTGGCTGAGAGGAGTTCTAAGTCGTTATATAATATATATACCCCGATATATAACGGCTGACCGCACCAAATAACCTAAAGATCATTTTATTTACTTTCTTTGATGAAACCTTGCCAAGCATATGGAATAACCGTTTTATAAAAGCAATAAGCCCCGCAAAGCAGTGGGTTACAGTGCATTTTAAAACAGCTACAGGGTTGTGCCACAACGCACCTCAGCTGTTATAAAATGCACTGTGACCAATTGCTTCGCGGGCTTATTGCTTAAATGAGACCCTACAATAGTTATACGTTTGCATGTGATTGGACGGTTTATTTTTAATACATATCAATAATCTAAAAGGTGTGCATTATATCTGATACTAACATGAACACTGTACAGTCTTGTGGCTATAAGTCATTCCCAATAAATACTATTGAGCTTTAAATAATGGTATAATTGTGTATGATCCCATATAGTAGTTAAAAACATATTTACATTTGATTTGACGGTTTATTTTAATATATATCAATAAAAGCTGTGCATTATAGCTGACACGCACATGAACACTGTACGGTTAGTCTTGTGGCTATAAATCATTCCCTGTAAATGCTATTAAAGTTTTAAACATGTATTTTAATGTGTATGTAAATTTAGAGACGAACGTTACATGTCAAACCAACTTTATGCCAGTGAAACGCGGCAATGAACGCGTGCTTTATATGCGCCACGCGCGTGTGTGTGTAGTAAACACATTGAAACAATTTATAATATAATCCAAAATAAAACAGTACACAATATTCGTTAATCTTTCTGCAGGAGTTTGATCTGTTCTTATGACAGATGCTTCAATTCCGCAAATACAGTTTGCAAAACTGTGCGAACGGATTGCGAAAGCGTGCGCACAGATTATGAATTTGAGGGTACAGATTTAAAAAACTGAGGGGATGGTTTACAAAACCGAGAGTACGGATTGGAAACTCGTGGGTACAGTTTATCAAAGAGAGGGTGCGAATTCTGTGGCCACGGATTTGCGGGTCTTGTTTTTTTTTCTCCGACGGGTGACTAGCCGGGCTCCGTACTACACACTTTCTCACGTGGACCAAAAATCTTATCTTAAATTAAATCAAAATGATCTTTTAAAGTGGAATAGAATGAACAATAAAATTAAATAATCCAAACTCTTAAAGCCCTAATTTACAGCTGCTAAAGAACAGATCTATGATGCTCATTTACAAAGTATATCAGGAAATCTTTGCCTTGAAGAAACAATGCAAATTAATGACAAGCCGCTTTGAAACTTTGAAACACATCACAGCCTTTAAGTGAGAGCACAGCGCATGCCTCACACACAATAAAACACCACCTGCTGCGATAAGACCCCCATACACACACACACACACACACACACATAGATCCTGTCCTGACGTGCCTTTTCCACTCTGATGGAATTCAGCATTTAATGCATCATGATGAAACAATACACATAAGAAATGCCTAAGCACATTGTAATCATTTGTGTTAGTTAAAAAGTGAAACGTATTAAGGGATCATATGGCGCTAATACGTGTATTTCTGTGTCTTTGGTGTGTTATAAGTTGCCCATGCATGTATTAGACACGTAAAATTGCAAAAATTAAAGTGTGGGAACAATGCATTCTATCTAAAAGCAAATGCTCACCCAGACCTGCCTGAAACGCCTCGTGTAGCCACACCCCCACAAATCCACGTCAGTTCATGGTATGACTTGACTAAGACCCAAATGTATACGCAAGTAAGGTTGGCGTAGCTGTCAGTACAATTGCTTTGGAACCTGACGTTCCAAATATGGTAAGAGGCGTTACATTTCCGTCACACGCTTGCAGTATTCGACCAATCACTACGCACTGGTTAACTGGCCAATCATAGTACACCTCGCTTTTCAGAGCGATGAGCTTTGTTAAAAATCTGCGCGTTTCAGAGAGGCGGGGCAAAGAGGAGATACAAACATGCACTGTATGTGGAAAATACAGCGTTTTTTAAACCTTAAATCGTATATACACATTGCATTACATCAAAAACAAACGTTAATATACATTTTAGCCGTGTCGTATGACCCCTTTAAAAGCTGAAGTGTGTGATTTCAGTGCCAACAAAGAGAATTTTAGAAACACAAACTGCCTTTCTCCATCTGCATTGGTTAATAAACAGGTAGCTCCGCCCCAGCAAGACCATAATATAGTGCTGCGTGATTTGCATACCTCAATTTGCATTTCGCAATATTTTGCAATAACCTAATTATTTTAAAAATTCAAAGTTACGTATAGACCACTTTGGATGACGTAAACGACACTGATCCAAGGCTGGTCCTCAAGAACTTCCTGTTTCAGTTTTTTAACATGACACAATGGTTGATCAAAATGCAACTAACGGAACATTTTTAACCGAACCAAAATGTTAAACCAATATCTTAATGTTTTCTTCTATATATGCGAGATAAAAAAAATGAAACTGGAAGTGCTTCTTGACTAGTGTTTACATCTTGCAAAGTGGTCTATACATTTATATATATTTAAGGTTACATACATTTTTCAATATATTTTAAAACAATAAAAGCATTTTAAATTTCGCATTATGCTATCGCATATCACATTTTTCTTTAATATAGCACTGCGCTTCCATAAATTGAGAAATAAATACTAAATATTACATATTATTAACAAGACCACTGTGTTAAAATGTAATTATTTTTCATTTACACAGACATTATTCTATTGAAGGGCTCTGTTCAAATATTACAGTCTCTTTCTTAAAACTGCACATTTCACATTGGAACAGACCTTCATTATAATTTCTATCCACATACGAGGATGTGTAACAATTTCTCTTTTTTTGTAGTACTCTTGTGTGCAAAAACATATTAATCTCAAAACGAAAGCCCTGATCATCTTTTACTGTGTGGTGCTGTAATTCTCACACATTTTACATTTAGGCATTTGGCAGACACTTTTATTCATACAAGCTACACATTTGATCAATATCTGGGATTTAAATCCACGACTCTACCAATTGAGCTACATTAAAAAAAGAAACAATTGTATCTTTTGAAAATATATGAAAGGTCATTCATAACATGAGAGTAATGCCAAAACTTTCTAGCGTTTTTTTTGCAGGCACTGCAAACATGCAAACCATTTTTATGACGACTTCTCACCTAATCTGCCCGGGTTACGACCGCCGCTTGTTTAACATTCACACTAACAGCTAAAAATAAAAGCAAGCAGGATTCCGTCATGCGGCTCGCTATTAAAAATCACAAACACCTCATTCGTGCAACATTTATAAAGTGCTAAAACAATCTAGGAAAGCCTAAGGACCTCGTTTTACATGTAATAAATAGCTTTGTGTCTATGAATGTTACGTCAATTAATAACACTAAATAACTATTTTTATCAGGGGGAAAAAACTTGATAATGAATGTCAGAGGAAAGAAAATAAGTAACAAACAAGCGTCTTAATGAGCGATCTGCCCCGTTATGAGGAAATCAAACTAAAATGTTCCCATTGAGTAAGCGTATGGGGTCCAACGCCATAATGACTTACAAGGATGTGACAGAAATCCGTTTTATCAAAGAAGATTTTGCACAGAAACGCAAAACTCCAAAATGCTAATATCAAGACACTAATGGCTTCTAGTTGTCTTTGAAATGTAAATGTAGAGAAAAATTAATGATGAAAGATTAATCAGCTTGTGGAGTTTGGTGTCAAAAAACATATATTTTAGACAATCCAAGCTACAGATTAAACAACACTCCTGTCTTTTATGTGAGGTAAAGCCGATGACGCCACGTGAAAGGCCGCGGATGGGACGCTCAAAAACAACGCACACTTTTAGAGAAAACCATTATATAAATGACTTACAAAACTTAAACACAGGTCTCAGCAGCTAGAATACACACCCTATAGTCTTTATTCCTTCAATCACCCTTCAAATTGTCCCAGATTCATTCACCACATGGGCAACTGAAGGTCAAGCATGTTGCATTGTGGGATATAGTTGGCCTATCCAATCTAGTGCGCTCTGATGGTATATACCGCATATTTTGGTCTAGGTAGAATGTTTTTCTGAGTGCTCAAAACGTACAGAAAATAAGCACTCTATGAAGTTTGCATGCTACAACAATAGTTTGAGAAATATGATGTTATTACATTGTAAACTTGGCTGAGATCTGCAGATTGGGTGCATATATGTTATAAAAATTGTTAAGCACATTCAAGACCAAGTATAAATTTACTGGAAATGTGACAAAAGAATAAGTTAAACAAGACACGTTCATACAACCTTGACGAAACACTATAAGCAAGACAAAATATACTCAAACACTAACTGACAAACAGGGCAGAAACATAAAAAAAAAACATGGATTTCACTTCCAAATAAAAGATTAAATCTGATTTATTTAATAAACCCCAAAAAATAAGATTTTATGGTTTAGATTAAAAGATTCACGACAAAATATCTGGCCAAAGTCATGGATTTGTTCATTTACACAACTGAAGTAAAAGTTGTAACAATACTGCTGAAAAGTAACACTTTTATTATTTATCATTTCTAAACAAATCTCTAAGTTTGCCAAGTTCCCCATTTCACAGTGTGACTTTTGTTTGTGCATACTCAGTTCTACATCATTGCTTCCCCCATTTCTATCCATGCAGAATTCACACCCGCCTGGGCACGGTTTTCGTTTGTTTTAGTAAACAAACCATGATTGGAATTTAAACAAACAAGCAAAACATAGTATATATAAATACTATGTAAATATATATATACATACATATACATGCTTATACTCTCTCTCTCTCTCTCTCTCTCTCTCTCTATACTATGTAAATATATATATATATATACATACATATACATGCTTATACTCTCTCTCTCTCTCTCTCTACTATGTATATATATACATATCTCTCTCTATACTCATATATTATAAATATATATATACATATACATGCTTATAATCTCTCTCTCTCTCTCTCTCTCTATATATCTATATATGTGTGTGTGTGTGTGTGTGTGTGTATATGTGTATATATATATGTATGTATGTATGTATGTATGTATGTATGTATGTATGTATGTACGAATTAAATTAATATTATAAAAAATAAAGCATGAACCTTTGAACTTTGAATTACTGACAACCTCCTGCGACACAGCAAAAAGGTTGGGCATCCTTTTCCTTATATTAATATAATAATGAGATATAATATTATACTTAAAGTATTGACTATCTCAGCACATCCCATATACCCTTTTGAGATGAATGAGGACTTAAAACACCAGACATGTGACAGTCAGGACAGCCGCTCGATTCACTGGAGATCAGTTTCCAAAAAAACTATAGTGTCGATTTTCCACGCACATGTTTAAAAGCCAAGGGGAGAAAAATCAAGTTTGCGATAGACGGCTGATTTTGTTTAAATAAGATCTGTTGCATCAGGATTTCGGACAAGTGCATCATCTTCTGCCTTCAGACGCACCATGGATGCTGAACCACACATAATGCACCATTCTGTTCTTCATTTCATCCATATACAATGATAAAACACAAGGTAAAGCTACGCAAACGCATGCGTGTGTGATGTTTGACGTAAAGAAATGTGAAAAATACTTACAGTTGATTGTCCGGTGTATCTAGGCTACTAGAGATGGATGCGGATGGACCAAATGCCTCCAATAAACAAAACGATATGAAAAAATAAATAAAACGTGAAGAAATTTCTATCGCAATGTGTGGCATAAACACGAATACGTAGCAGCTATGTTAACGCAAGCATCCCGTCACTGCATATCGTACATTGAGTCATTGAATTAGCGTGTTTTCATCTGCGCTACAGATAATGCAATGGATGTAGGGGAGCACTAACCGCACACGACATCCGATTGGCCAAAGAGTGGGCGGGATGATCTACACTGCGACGTATGATTGGCGCATCAGGATTTGACGGGCAGGATGATCGCGCAGATTGGTCAGAAGGACAGTTGAACGGTTTGATATAGGGAACGTGGACAAACTTAAAATCACCTGATTAAACGTTAACATCATTATTTTTTATTAATGATTAATGATTTTACACGATATTATGAAAAATGTGACAAATAAGCCGCATTTTAAAAGATAAATGTATGACACGACGTGTTTAATCACGTGCCATTTAAATAGGGTAGCCCCAAGCACACCTTTTTAAAGCATAATATAATTTAATGATTTTTTTTAATAATACATTTTGTAATGGTAAATCATACTATAAAGTTAATAATAAAATATAATGGAAGCATAACACTGATTTGAAATGCTAAATACATGCTTCATTATAAATACAGCAAATATTTTTGCTAGTAAAAATACATTCTGATGTCTGATTGCCTGATTTATTGCTTTATCGAAGAAGAAAATGCTAACTAAAAATAATAGCTTAAGACTTTATTGTTTCGGAAGGTCAATGTGTCCTTGACTTCCACAGCGTGCATTGAAGGCCCGGCGGGCCCCTGACTCAGCTGGCCCCCCTCAGACCATCTATTGTCATGAAGAGGCATTGCTGCTTCTGACCTTGCGTGTGAATCATACAGAGGGTGGGCACTAGTGTGATTCATATGAAGGGGAATTGGGGTGGTTAAGCATCCGTCCCACTGACGGATGAGACGAGGAGTTATCACAATGCAGCACGCGAGCGCGGGCCGCCCCCATGTACTGATGCATATTGGTTTATATAACAGGCAGTGCAGTATTTTAGAAACACACATTTGAGAGTTAAACCAACTCGTTTCGCTCACAAGCTTAATTGTTTGATTTTACGTTTATGAATTAGAAACTTATGAATAAAGGAATGTTGGCTAAAAAAAGGATTATAGAAACAATTGAAATTTGTTAATTCAGGTAAATCTCACAATTTAGCAATTAGATCAAATGTGTTTTGCATGAAAATGTAACCTTTTTTGCATTGGGCCATTATCTGTCTCCAAACTCCTTGAATTTTAAAGCGTTTTGTAAATATCAATTCTTTGTTGCATGTGATTGTAAGGAATTGTGAGAAAATATTGTTTTCAAATAACCTATTTAAGTTTTTACTTATATAACACAATCAATCTTACTTGTAATTACACATTAATAATGTTCATCTCTCCATTATAAAATAAAAATAAGACATGTTAAGGCAGAATATTTTTACTTTTACACATCCAACACTTCAGTGTATCCTACCCTGAAGCTTTAATAACAGAATCACACGGAGATAATATCGTGTGGGTGAACACAGCATCTGAAATCTACACCTACATTCTTATCAACCTTTTCTCTGGATAACCTCGGAGATCCAGAAAACTACATATATTTCAAAATATTTCAATATATATATACATATCGCCTTTTAAGTATAATAAAAGTCGAAAAAAAGGATTCTCTTCAATATCAGACATTAAAGATCATCAAAGCGACCGTCTGACATCAGGAGTGATTAAAGAAATTTCATTTTAATGATAAAGCTGCGTTTCCTGTTTGGACTTCATCTCTAAAGTGATATTCTCAGAGATTTGTGATGGGTTGCCATGGAAATACAGTGTAATATCTGTATAATTAAAGGTTGGTATCTGATCAGACATGACATTATAGAGTACACTAGGTAAAAGTAACTTTATTAACAGATTTTCCAAATATCTAATTTTACTAAACTAAAGATAGAAATAATGCTAGGGTGTGGTTGCCAGGGGGTTGCTAAGTGGTTTCTTACATGTTCTGGAGAATGCAAACTAGCCCAAATGAAAGAGTTCACCTCCAAGTCTCTGGAAGATACCTTGGTCGCTAGTTATAGCCTCTTCATTGTAAGTCTAGTAGATATTTTTGGCCCATTTTATCATACTTGATAAAAATCTTTTTTTATGATCATTAGTTCAAATCTAATAATATAAATGTCTACTTTGGTAAACGTTACTACCAGTAAACCATGAGACCAGATTGTCTTGAAAGTGGCCATTACACATCTGATAACATGATAATTCAATCAGAAAACCAGAGAAGCTGATAATTCAGGTAATTGAAGACTCATTTATTAAATTACGCTCAGATCTCAAGCAAAACTGTCAAACATGGCAATACATTCATTAGACGGTGTTCTCCATACTGTAGTGCCAGAAATTGCGCCCTTATGCAACTCCTGTAAAATCTCTTGATTTGTGTAAAGAAATATGGCAACTTTACCCAATGCTGCATGCGTTTGTTTGTTTCGGGGTACGATCAACGTACATTTGAGGTATAGTTTTTGAGTTTAACTCTGTTCGTCTTCCTGTTTTAGTCTTTTCCGGAGATGTTCGGCAATCGCAGCGAAGGGGTTGGTTTTGAAGGCAGGGTTTTTCATGGCTTCGCTGAAGTGAGACGCCCCGGCTTCGCTAGAACAAGAACGAAACAATACGTTTTAAATTCCACAATTACATCTCAAAAGCTATAATATGTTTACATGTATAGAGAAGCTTATAAATGTATATTTGAAAGCAAGTAATTAAACTCCATTTGAACTCCGTAACAAAATTTCACATACGTGGGTAAATTTTAGGACAGCTGTTAAGAAAACAATGATCATGTTTAACCCCAAAAAAAACAAAAAAAAATATTTATATAATGACTGTACATTTTTTTAGATTTCAATTTTCCAATCACATAATAATGCACCAAAATATATTGCTTTCAATATCTTTAAGCATATTTTTTATCCTTATTTATATTTAGTTTTTAGGTTAAACCGTTACCAATGTTTTACACATATTTCATGACATTTCCCCCTTAATCCCCTCTTTTTTTACCAATGAACATTAGTAATGTGAGGACATTAAAGGACTGGTATTATCTTACAGTATCTTTCGTTTCTGGGCCGGTTTCATAACGCTGAAGTCTGTAGGTTCCGGCTTTCTCTTAATCAAACTGAGACGAAACAAAAACAAAAATGTTAAACATATTAACCCAAAACCAATTAAAATCTGCTCAATATTTATAAACCTAATGGCATAAACTTTGAGTTCCTCAAGCAATACAAATACAAAAAAAAAGATTTCACAACAGATGAAGACAAACTCTAGAAGAGATAAACAGACAATTGTGTCCTGGATCAAAGATTCACACCTCAGACAAAAGCGTCTGGCTATCAAAGTTTCGTCTACTCGTGTAAACGGCCAAATAATGTACAAAAATGTTAATAAATTTGTGTTTTGCACATGCTGCTTAAGGTTTACATCAGGACACGTACGGTAACACAAGTTAAATCGCATTAATAAATCAAAGTAGTCACGAGGGACGTTAACGTTGGATGCTGTTACATTTGCCATTTTACCTGCAACCGGATTACGTTGTAATAATTCAGAATTAAATTATACCATAACTATCAAGTTTGCTGTATAGATGGACCAGGGCAGAATTTAATATAGGTAAAAGAATATGCAATTGTTTAAATTCTGTCACAAGTCAAAGAAAACGTAAAAAAAGACTCAAGTAAAAATCTGCATCGTAAAGAAATCAACAAAAAATTATTTTACGTAGCAATGTGTGTGTGCATTCATGTTTTATTGCACTTATGCTTTTTGTTGTCCTAATGTTGTTCCAATTGCTTCAATTGTTTACCTCATCTGTAAGTCGCTTTGGATAAAAGCGTCTGCTTATTGACTAAATGTAAATGTTGTGTGTTTTCGACTGATTTGTTTGATCTGACTTTTCCACACAGAAACCCAGCATCTACTTACGTTTTATTTTTCCGATGTATGCCGGCAGGGTGTTTCAGGGATGGGAGGAGCTGGGAGAGTTCGGGAAGGGCGTCGGCCAGCGGTCTCATGTCTCCCACGACGGGCGTGGCTTTTCTCCGAGCTCGCGCCACCTGCTGCTCACGCTCCTGTTTAATCGTGCTAATCTCTAGAGACGACAAACAAACAAACTTCATCCTAAACAGGTCTTGGATTACAAATTTGACTCTAAAATAAATAAAACATATTACCTAACTATAGCTATCAAAATTTGCACAATTCTAAAACTACTTTGATTCATTTAAAAAAAATCTGTCATTTTCATTTCTAATTATAATTAAATTGTTTTTCAATTAAATGGGAGGATATGTCGGCAGGTTTTAAATACATGTTCTCATATATGTGCAGTGATGTCACAGCCAAAAAATGTCTACTGAGGGAAATTAATGATGTCACCCATCTACGAGCAAACCTCAGTGACAGAAACCAGTCCACACAAGGTGACTTTATCCCCGCCAAAAAAACAAATACATATAGGGAAGAAAGAACTATGGGATGGGAAAATATCATCTTCATAAAGCATGGCATGTCATTTTGTCTACATCATTTTACAAACACAAAGAACATGTCATATTTCATTTGCCAACAGACATTTTTGTTTTCAGATTGGAATGATGATCTCAGATGCATTATGGGAGTTTTATTTTTTTATTTTTATCATGTCATTCCTTGTATTCAATTTTTTGTAACTGCATAACAAAATGACCAGCATTCCTTTAGAAACGTGTGTTTTACTGAAGAAAATAAGTTACGGTTTTGGTTGAACTGTTTCCAAAAACAAATAGTGCGTGATGCTATCCAGACTTCTCAATGTACAGTAGACGACGTACATGTGTGTGTGGATATAATCCCACCAAACATTTACTCTAACGGTTATTACGCAATTTATTAAAGAAAAAAAAAAATTCTCCAGTTCTTTACGAAAAGGTCAATGTCCGTCAACGTCTTCTTTTTCCTCCTCTTTTTAATTTCCTGTAAATCTGACATGTCCGCAAGCTTGGGTTACAGCTGGAGGCTCATTAGATGCTAATTATAATAACCTCGGTTCGAGCTTGTGTTACACGACGCATCGATCGGATGAAACATTTACAGGCGTCAGAATCAAAGTATGGCGTCAACAATCCAGGCACAACCGTCGCTGAAGTTCCCGTCGGCCCGAGAGAAGAACCGTAGGCCGGCTTAAGAACTTTATGCAGAAACAGACACATGCATCTCGTTTTGCTTTGCGGGGTTTAGGAAAAAACGTTGAAAACTGTAGATGAAACAACTTACTGTTAAGCCATCGTTCTCTACGGTCCTTCATTTTTGATTTCTTGGACTGTTGTTTTCGTTCTCCTAGATCTGAAAAAAATATATTAACAAAATTCATCATACAACATTCACATTCGCTATAAAATAATACTTCATTTTAATACGTAAACCTTTTTTCTAATTTTCAGTTCTGGGACATCATCCACTACCATAGTAGGAAAATAAATATTGTGTTTTTTTGTTCTGTTGAGCACAGAATTTGATATTTTGAAGAATTTAGGAAAACAAAGAGTTTGGCAACTTTGACTACCACTTAGTCAAAGTAGTCGATATCACAGAGCTGAAAATGGCTAACATTCTTCCAAATATCTTTCTCTGTGTTCATCTGAACAAAGTCATTTATACTGGTATGAATATACATAAGGGTGAGTAAATGATGAATGACTTTTAATTTTTGGGTGAACTATCCCTTTAAGTCACTAGCCACATAATTTACATCATTTCTGTGGCTGGGCTTCGGAAAAAAAAAATTTTCTTAAAGATGAAGGGTTTGAATGGTCTTAAAGAAAAACAAATCTTCCGAGAGGGTTTCTCGCTTGCTTACGAACGCAGGTGTTTGGGTTCTTTTTGGCTTTGTTTTGTCTGCATGAGCATGAACTCGACACATCTGCCAAAATAACACGTGGACAGCCAATCGAGATACGACACAGTCCGCCATCACGGAGGTTACAAGTTCAGTACCAAAGAGGAAAGTCAACAGTGTCATGAGCTGCTAAAATTGCAATTTTGCTTGATCGTCATTGTGACTATCCCCCCAAAAATGCTTACTGTGAAAACTAAATGCATTTGAATGCTGTTTCACGTTCGTTACAGTTTCCGATTAAACTGTGGAAAATTATGTCAAAAATTAGTTTGGATCATGGATTCGTGGCTGTTCGGATATTACTGGTTAAACTATACCTCGAATACACTGTAAGTCGCTTTGAATATAAGCTTCTTTTTTCACATTTTGTGCAATATGGACACGCGACACGTTCAGAATTAATAAACTTTTAATAAACTACAGAACAGCGTGAGCCAGAAGCGGCTCGTCTTATTTATATTTCGTTTAGTTTCGGTATTAAGTTAATTTAGAAAAATGTTTGGAGTATTTTTTGTGTGTGGGTCAGGTGCTAGTATGATTGCCAACAGCGCTGGAGTGCGGATTTAAATGCATAACATGGAAACTGTTTAAACTGTTGCAGCCATTAAAATAGTTTTTTTTTAATGGTAAATAAGATATATTTTGTTTCCTTTCTTACATTAGTTTAGAAAAATGTTTTGAGTATTTATTGATTGCCAACTGCGCCAGGGACGCACGCACGCGGATATAAACGCATGACGGGCATTAAATTCCTCATTCTGTCAAGATGTAAAAAGAGTTTACTTTGTTGATATTAAAGTCACTTCAAATTAAATAATAACGTTATTAAACGTAAAAATACAACAGTGACACTAAAATAAGTAATGAGAAGCAAATGACAAACAATTTTGAGGTTCACATGCCCCAGCTGTGGGATCCTGTGTGTAATGGGAGATAATAATGTGTGTTTGTCTGGTGAAACAGAGGGGATTTGTGTTGTGTGTAGATTAAAGCAGGATGTCTGTTGTTTTAAATACACGTCACTTCCTGTTGCTGGAAACGTCTGTCTAATCAGGGGAACCATACGGTGTGTGTTTAATGATTGGGCTGAACTCCAGGGACCAAAGCGAGTGGAAACTAAATGTACCTGTGTGTTTGTGTGAGAGAGTCATTTATAGACCACAGACACACAGAGGTTCAACGTCTTTTCTTACATGGGAAACACGAATTTTAGATTTTGTTTGTTTTTATAATACACATTTATAACATACCGAAAATGCCACTAAAACGCAGTTTTCATCTGACCACCATTACTGCAACCATGGTCGTTTATTCAAATGTTCTCTGAAAATAACGTGCGTGCTAAACGCATGCAGTTCTATAAAAAGAAAAGAACGAAAATGACTTGACCTCTGCGATTATGATCGTGAACGGTGCTTTCGGTTGCCAAGCAACGCTTCGAGGAAAAGAAACGTTTGGGTAAAATGCTTGGTCGCTAAAAAAAAGACAGAGAGGCTTGAACTGTGTGAATGACCCGCATTGACATTTCATGTCTTCCGAAATAGAAAATTAAGTTTTAATGGTTAAACGTTATGCTTGATTTATTTCTGACAAATTGTGTCAGTTAAATGTGTCGGTTCAAGTGTAGGTATAATGATGTGAATAAAGACTATTTAGTTGTTTTAGTTTGTTATATGCCTAGTAAATAGCAAAACATTTTTTATTTAAATTTTCTTTTGACTGATTCAAAATCTTTGTTATTACAGGCGATCTAATAAATTTGTGAAGCACTTTTTTTATAACAAGAAAACACTTACAATAAATCTCATTTAATGTGTTATAACAAGAACTGGCTTATTATATTTTATTATTTTATTATTTTGTAGATAAAACTGACATGTTATTGACAAGTTATAAGACATTCAGATACACACACATTTTAAAATATTAGTAAAAAACTTTTTTCCAGAAAAAAAACTTATTTGAACATTAAAAAACAGAACACAACAAATCAACACTGTTTCTACATAAAATTCTGTTTAGTTTTCATAAACATGATTTCATAAACAATTTATAAAACAATGTTATAAAAACCAAACGAAAATCTTAAAATCAAATTTTAATTGGAAACAAACCATGTTTATCTAGGATATTTTTTTTTCAAACGGGGGATTACATTTTGTTATCCACTTCAAAGGCAACTGCTGCACAACATTTCGATATTTTGTTGGCGTCAATCATTTAAGAGGCGTGTGTGCTGGTGTGTTAGGCACATCTCAAATATTCATCGTCTTCCTGCAAGGAACCAGCATCAGATCTGTCTGAGGTGCAGCTTTCTCTTGCAGGAAGGCGATGAATATTTGGAGACCCATGAGAGGAACCAGAGAGGTATTTATTAGCCACGAACGATCGCATGTCATGTACACATCAAAAAAAAATTCTCTCTACCAGAAATACACGCACATAAGATCTAAACGTATTTCTACACGTCTATATACAGTCATATACATGATGGAAAAAATGACAGCGGCCCATGGAACCTGCACAGTGCTCTCTGAATAAAAGCACACAGAGCCGTTTCGATAAGATACCGATATGCCACATTTCCCGTGCTCCGCTTTGAACAGACTGCGACATATTAAGGACACAGCACAACGTTAAACTCCAGAAAATGACGCAATGAGCCGAATCGGCTGTTTACACAATGCCAATGCGAAAGTTAATAATGATGTCATAAAGGGTGGGAGGAGATTAGAGTGATATTTATGTAAATATGCATGTCAATAATTTGACAAATAATTTGACACTGACGAGATCGCAATTATTCGGTAATTTAATAAGTAATTTTGTAAAAAAAATTAAAATTATGTTTTATTTGTGACAGAAGCTTAATTTGCCTGTCACATTAAACATATATAAACAATTTTAATTTTAATTTTTATCTTAGTCATTTTATTATTTTTTTGTTTATTTTTATATTTATTTTTATTTTGTTTGTTATTATAATTTCAGTGCATTTCTGAGGACATTTTTAAAACTTTCATTTGGTTTAAGCAATATTTTCTTTGATTTCAGTAAACTGAGTAAACATTTTAATTATAGTAAACTAAAATAACCTTGCTTCATGTAGTCTTTCTTATTAACATTAAGCTTCAAACTACTGTCAAATAATTTAAAATATAATTTAATTTTATAAACTTTATGCATCCATTTAGCTTCAAACTTCAAAGACATGACACCCAAACAAAAGCTTTAATTTAAACTTAAATCACAAACCAGTTTTCCACTCTCTCATCTTACTTTAAACCATTCAAAGCAGTCATTTAACTGCTTTCAGATCAGCCACGGGAGGTTGAAAACTCGACAGTGAATCAATCCGACCGACAGCCACCACAGAAATATCAACAGTCGTGTTTTTGCGCTGTATCTGCCCGATAGGGATCTCTGACCTGCTGATATCTCCACGCATCACTCTGAATGCTAGAAACTCAATCTCGCCTCTGCCTCCGTGGAACAGGGGGGAAAAAATCCATAATTCCCACCACATCCATCCCAGGGAGAGCATCATGTTCCGAGAGCTGGCTGAAATGGACACCGCCAATTAGCAGTGGACAGAACATCCCGGCTGCCATCTACTCCCTGCACCTCGACACGGGGGAGCTGAGCTAGAGGTGAAGGAGGTCAATTTCCGAGGTCATACGGAGACACCGATACCTCCAATTAAAGAGCCCAAAGTTCTCGCTCTGTCAAAGCAAAGTCGAGACCGCATCGATTCATAATGTTAACCTCACTCAAGTGCTGCCTGGACTGAGGCGTATTCAAAGAGAACTACATCCTTCATTTATATCAGATAAAAAGATGCTGATCTAGATTTACATTTAATCATTTAGCAATTGGAACAATATAAGGACAACAAAAAGCATAAGTGCAATAAAAAACTGGTCTCATATAGCCTACCACAGTATACAGAGCTACGTTTTTTTTTTTGAAAGAGCAGAAAAGAGATAGAAGTCAGAACTGATTGGTCGGGTCTTGACGGAAGAGATGTGTTTTCAGACGATTCTTAAAGATGAAAAATTATAATTGATGTAATTCTCTAAAACACATCCAAACATAGCTTATGATACAAATCAGGTGCTTGTTCACCCTCTCTCTCTCATTCACTAAAATAAAAGGTGATCTTATATGAGAGGCATGTGGGACACTTAACTGGCAATACGTGAGGTCTCCTCCGCAGACACACGCCTTCATTTATATGCTAGCATGCAGACAGGCAGCAGTCAAATACAGTTAGTGCATTGATGCAGCGACTGTGATCTTCATGCATGAGTTATTTTTTACTGCAGAGAGCCAAAAATAGGACAGCTCTCCTCACTTAACCTCAATACTCATTCACACGTCGGACATTCAAAAGAGAAAACCAAAGATAGAGGACATGCTTGGTACATTTCCATTCATCACTGGGGAGACGCTTTTATCCAAAGTGAGAATTAAAAACACCGCCATACTTTCAATAAATTATTTTTATTATATCTTATACTTACCATATACTTAACTTATACATATAATTAAAAGTCAATGCTAGAAAGTCAATAATAGAAGTACTAAGAGTACTTAACTTATTTAGGGGAGCAACCTAAGGCTACATCTTCGAACCAAGCATGGTGATCACAACGGTGACCAGGCCCAAAACCTTTCAGAAAGTTGCCCAACAGCCAAAACACTAATTGCACCAGCATCTGTTTCCATTCGCATTAGAATTTATCAGAACTTAAATGAAAATGCTATATTGTGCCATCTAGTGGACACATGCTTGCACTCATTGTAGCCTGTAAACGCCGGCAAACAAAAACATTAACAATAAAATTATTAAAATGATTAAAGTTTTTTTATTTTAGGGTAAACGCTTTTTAGTTTCTGTTAGGGATGTAACGATTCACTGTGAGCCGGTTGAAAATCGATTATAATGTGTGACGATTCAAATCGCTTGAAGTGTGAACTGACATTCAATACATTTTTTGAACAGCAGGGGGCGCCATGTTCACTGCAAACCTTTACGTGGACATACTGATCTTTTGTAAATGCAAAAAAATCCAAGAAAAGCACAGACAGTATTAGTTTGTTATATTAAAGAGCCTTTCTATTATTAATTTGTTTTAAAATTGCAGTTTAGTTTTGTTATTTGAAATAAAACATAATTTTACTATACAAGGAAACGCGAAGCATTTAAGAAATAATGCAAGGGAAGTTGTTCATTTCTAATTTGTTTCAACTCATTTTGTACAAATAAATCGTGACTAAATCGCATCGTGAGATCAGAATCGTGAATCGCATCGCATCCTGAGCTGAGTGAATCGTACTTAGTTTCGGTAGTAAACACAGTCAAGTAAATGAAATTTGTAAATGTTTTTAATGTCTAAAGGTGTAAATGTCAAAAATTTGCTGTCAAAATTTGTGTAAAATAAACTTAAAAATCTCTATATAATTGTGCCAAAGAAAATGGGTTGTTCCGCAAAACTAACATTTACTTTTTTAAATGACCAAATAATAAAGAAATGGCAGCCAATCAGAGGTCAGAAGAATAGCGCAAATAAATAGTTTGATCAAATCAACTCAACTACTTAAGTTCAGCTGACTTTACTTCTACTCTCAAATGTGGAAAAGTATTCATAAAGAACGAGTAAGTGATTCTAAACTTAAATTTGTATTTCTATTTGTGTGACAGACATCCCTCACCTTTGGGTTCACCTGCTGGCTGTTTGGTTACAGTCACATTTGACGGTTCATCAAACTTCAGAGTTTGAACTAAAGACTCCGGAGAGATTTTCGTCCCAGCAAAAACTCCACTGGGAAAATTAAAGGCCTACAAAGAAAACACATGAAGCTGAATAATGATATCATTCATAAGTTCATAACAGGTCACGTGAGGATATATTAAGCAGTAAATGGAGCTGATGTAGTAATAGTGACATCAAATGAAATAAATGACACCTGACATTTCTCTTTCAAAACAGTACCATCGTACCATGGTGTAAGCATATCAGGTCAAATTGACATACGACAAGATACTGAATAATTAACATACAGATCCACAATTAAATCCAATAACATAATTGGTCTCAATGGTACATAGCCATAAAACATAATATTGCAATTGTAAACATATATGGTATTACTGTATTTATGGGGCAAGTACAAAACGTCTTACCTTTTCGTTGTTTGTATCGCTGTCAATTCTGTTTATTTGGATCTGTGTTAAATTAGTCTTTGTGAGTTCACTGCTGTGCACATGTGTTGATGGTATCGGCGCTTTCTCTAGATTCCCCAGCGCGTGCGCTTTGTCGTTTTCATTTTCAAGTCTCACAGCGCCGTGATGAAGCTTTTGACGGATGCGTTTAATCTTCCCCACCATTTTACCTCAGTAAATGCGTATTTTATCTGTATAAATACGATATCAAATTCACAAATCCAGCACGTGTTAACTTTGACAATGTTTGGTGTCACGTCCAAAAGGGTCCGAGTCGAAATGTGACAGAAAATCGGTTCCGCATTTATTATTTTCTTCAACGAAGACAGAACGTGTGTGAGTGATTGTTTTTACAGCAAAATTTTTTGGAAAAAATGATATAATGTTAATATCTGACTTCTAAAAAATCTGCAAAATCTCGTGCACGTGCTACCAACAAAAAAAACCGATCATAAGCAGACACTAATTTAATAACATAATGGTATAATAAAATATTAACTCATATTAACTGTCAATGTATGAAATACTTTCACATAACTTGTATTTAAAAATATAACCTATATAATAATGCATTAACAATAAAATGAATCAATCATAGCCTAGCGTTACATAAGAAATGCTGCTCTTCATATATTAAAAATTATAAGCATTAGATTTTAAGTATGTAAATTTATAATAGAATATATTATGTTTTTCAGTTTATTCCCATAAATCTTTGTTTTATAAGTTTACACTTTCACTGTAATAAAATGCTTAATTTTTCATTACATGGGATTTCACCTCTTCTGCTCATGTTTTTCACATTTTAAAATTGGTACAAATTGTAACGTAAAGTAAACTTTATTGTCATCAAGTTATCTTAATGTTAACTTTTAACAACAGATACTGAAATAACTTTCAAAATGATCTTTATTCATTGATGGATATGGCAAGTAAATACAAACATACAGTATATACAGGCAAAGCAAACAAGGGTAGTCATATTACAAAAACATTTGTATTGGCTCATAAAGAGCTTAGAAATATAAAAATATACATAACACTATAATACTAGCAGCATATAACAGAGACAACCTTGCTGTTTGTAAATGGTGGTTTTGATGCACTGATTATAATGTATATTGTTACATAAACAGTGTTATATGTGTTACAGTAGATAGGGGTGGGAACAGACAGGGTACATTTTCACAGCCCTCCTTCAGTATCTCTGTGTAACTGAGTCGGGCCCCTAAGGTTCTGCAAGGCCACAGCAAGATTGTAATTGAGCCATTGTGCTGGTGCTCATTATCTCTTTACTCAATTCCAAACATGTATATAGCTCACACACACTGTACTGTAACTAATAAACTACTTTTATTCATCTTTATTGCACCTTCCTCAACTTGCACCAAAAAGTCTATCTATCGCCAATCTGAAATTGTCTAAGGAGTAAGAAACCAAAATGAAGATAAGCTTTAATCTTATACTAACATGACTAAAAAGTCAAAAAGGAATGATCTATTTAATCAAGAATTTATCTATTAAGGCAGAAAGGAATGATAATGTAGGCTATAGTGTAACTTGTACAGGCTCTCAGAGTAACGCTTAAGTGTGTTTTGTTTTGGTTATTTGCATTGTGCAATTTTGTACTATTACATATTGTAATTTACCCTATTGATGGAAAAAAAAAGTACATAATTGTCCGCATCGACAGACAATGGCCACTAGGCGTCAGTGTCCACAGGAGTGTTGCTTGTGTAACTAAGACAAGAGCCGAAGAATAAGCGGTTCGTTGTGTACGCTGTCTGAGAAACATTTAGCACTGATAGCAGCACGGTAACAGTCACTTTTGCAGCTTGAGTTGTTAAATAAAAAAAACACGCAATTTATTTAGATAATTCATTCGGAAATGCGTATGAGTAAACCCGACGCTATCGCAGAGTTTTTTTACCTGAAGAGAAGGGGTTCAAGCAGACCAATCACAGTGCTTGAGGTCTGCATAGGGTCCGCGTTGAATTGACGCGTTTTTACATTTTTGCAGAGGTGGGCTTCAGGCTACGGCGTAGGGTACACGGCTCTGCGTAGGCTACGGCTTAGGTCTGACGCAGAACCATAAATCACCCTTTAGATACACTTAAGCTCCTTTCACTACAGTCACACAAATCTTAAAAACGAACAATAAAATTTGTTAAATAACAAAAAAAAATTTGGCCTGGAATTTATCTAAATAAACAGAAACACAACTTTAGCGCAAAAGTGTTAACCTTTGTAGTTTTTACACATATTGTTTTAAAATGACAATCGTTCTGAAATAAGTGATTGTGCAACTGAGAAGACTTGATATTGCTCTATCATTGATTTTTTTAAATATTTTGTGCGTGTCACTAAGATACTTAACGTAAAATGAGTGACATTCGTTTTACGTCACTTTTGTTATCCGGATGTGAACAAACAGGGATGCGGGAGCGATGCTCGTGCCGTCTTTAGAAAGGAGATGGATGTGACGATATCCTGCAGGGAAACAATTACATATGCGGGTTCAACGCGGGATACATTTTTGATAAAAAAATGCTTTCGTTGGCGTACCTGGCTGAATGCAGGTGAAAGGGAGCGTGAACTGGCCTACAAAGTCGTTCTTTGACGTTTTGTCGTAGTCTTCCACGACAAACCTAACCAGAGCAAGCTCAGGCACGTGAATGTTAAACTGAAGGGTGTCGTACCATACTGGATTAAAACCTGCAGAAAATCGAAAGTTGACATGAAATTGAAATCAGTGACAATGCATGCTAATCTTTTTTTTAACTATTTTAAACGTTATTAAACAATATTACACATAATTACATGTTTACTGTGTGAATCTTCAAGCTCAGCTAAGAGGTAACCTAGCATTTTAATGGATTTATTAAACTAATGATGTATAAAAAATATCTGTTTAGTGAAATATCTCAAATATAGCTAAAACCCAAGATCTACCACCTCACTGCAATATTTACAAGCGTATTCCTACTAAAAACCATTAGCTTCCCAACAACACTGAAGAAATCAAGTTGTTTAGGCTCA
The DNA here is from genome assembly GCA_006030095.1 of Triplophysa siluroides. Taxonomy (NCBI): domain Eukaryota; kingdom Metazoa; phylum Chordata; class Actinopteri; order Cypriniformes; family Nemacheilidae; genus Triplophysa; species Triplophysa siluroides. The sequence goes on from VCII01000022.1 coordinate 660,094, forward strand.
TGAATGCAACTAGATCAAAGATCTTTTAACTGGTCTAGACTTTCTCAGTCTAGACTCATATCCAGCCTATATGTTTTAACTGACCGTTGTTGTCGATGTATCTGGTTTCCTGCTTGGCCTGGTCCAGTGGCACGCCGTGAATTTCCACCCGAACGAGCGGGTCAACGATCGAGCCCTCCTTGATATTCACTTTGGGCAGTTGCTGGCCACTGATTACCTGAGATTAAGACACAAAATGGATCCTTTTATCAAATACCAACGTTATGGAAGCAACGCTCAGAAATGTAGGTTTTCGTACCTGTATGTACAAACTAAGCGGTTGGTATCCGTCTCGGTTTTGTGGGGTTTCCGGGTCAAACCTCTTTTGGGTGTTGCGCATGAATGCCGGTTTCAGCACGTAGCCGCAGCGCCCGCTCTGACTGAACAAACCATCGTTTAGATCCATCTCCACCCCTGCAGTCTGAAAGTTCAGAGCAACTGGGAAGAAATTAAACAAGAATGGAAGAAAAGAAACAAAATGATCAATAAGATATTAAATGAGGGAATGCTTTCAGCAATCTAAACCAGAATTTTACGGATTACCAAATTCAAGTCACAGGTAGACTTACCGATTTGGCACCCTACATTCCACATGTCCTGTGGGTTAAAGTTGGATGAGTCAGTCCTTAGGCCGCTGGGGTAAACCCGACTCAACTGACGAGCATTATGAAGAACAAATTCAGCTCCTGTAGTACCATGAAATACACAGTAGCACAATTTAACTCTCAAAAAGAAATCGATGAGCGTTTACAAGCTGTCAGAATCAAGATGTCTTTACCTGCGTCCCGCATGTGTTTCCGGGCTTTGGACTCTGTGAAGGAGGAGATCTCGTAAAACTTTGAGTGGATTCGTGAATGTTTAAAGCCGCTGAAGTGGACGCTCTTGCAGTACACCACACAGTCGGAGAGCTCCTTAGACAGACCCTGCTTGGATTTCTACAAAGAATTTTTTTAGAAATTTGCTGGTCATGCTGGTTTCCACTGGTATGTTGTTATGGTTCCAAAGGTGTTTTAAGCACTTTAGCTGGTCTGTCTTGGAAACCAGTTGGCCAAACAACTTGGTTTCTGATCTTCAACTTGCTTTTATAATGGAATTAAGTCTCGAACCAGCAAGGTTGTGGTGTTTGACCACAGTTTGACTGTGCAATGTGGTTTCACTGCAAACATCTAGTTCAGCTACCCAAACCATTGAACCCAGGGCTTCTTAGACTGTGCCGTGACAGACAACCCTTGGATAATGAGGCCAGGTATCCACCTTGCTTCACCTTACACTTCCATCTGTTAAGTTTTCCCTGGCCAACCTGCTGTGCCACCTAAATATGATATTCAGTTTGTGTAGCCCAGATCTGGGCTGGTAACCAAAAGTTGTAGGTGAGAGGACAACAAGATCTTCTAACTAGCAACTATCATACCCAACTCCCCAGACTATCCAAGTCGTAAGGTTACTGTTATTCGCTCCGGATAAAGGCTAAATGTCTATTAAGTAATGAGCTAAGCTAAACATTCCATGCCAAACTTTGCCGGTTGATGAGTCAATGAGATGACTGTCTCTTGGAAGCCAAGAGGGGTGATCCCTGACTGCTGCGAATCAAAGTTCAAAGAATCAAGTGTTGCATGGTAACAGCAGTGCCAACTCGTGCACATGGCCGCCTATCGCATGGCAGAAGACAACAGAGGATATGCTGTTTCTTTCTTATCTTGCTCTCTCTTTCTTCCTTGTGTTGTCTTTCTTGCGTTCTTGCTCTCTGAATTAATTATTATGTGGCACATTCCACGGATTTTGTAGATCTTGGTGCTCCATTTAAGCGTTGGAAGCACTATTACTACAAACTATTTACTGGTTATGTTAGGTGATATATTATCTTATAAACATTTATCCTAGCATAAAAATTATATTGTTCACTTGCCCTAATCTATTTCTGTTTGTGTCAAGGCTTTCCTCTTACTAACTCGCAAGCTTCCCAACTGTTCATATATCTCGTACACAGTTTCACCCCATCCAACTTTGATAAGTGCTTTGCACATACATTTCCAGTGGCCTCCAAGTGCATCTCACCTGCCAGAATATTTAGCTACCTTTCGCTATAAAATCCATTCCAGCTCTGGAGAACCATTCAGGACAATTTATGTTTTAAGTTGGCGCACCATAACGCAACTGTCTAAGTGTGGAATTTTCCACAGATGATATGTAAGTATATTGAATCTTGCTGTTAAAGCCGTGGCAGGTAGAGCGAAACTGTTGCTTCAGGGCTGAGCACCTTAGCTCTGATGAAGAACAGATAATCTGTCAGCAAGACAAGAACGCCGTTCAATATTTTACAACCTTTTTGGGGCTTGATCAAAGTGTTGAACAGTAGCAAAAGAAACTGACTCTATCCCGTAGCTTACTTGGTAAAATGTTGCAGTACGGACAAGGACATAGGTTTGATTGGACCACCAACAATTTATCCATTGGTTGACCACCCAATGACCAGGTAAGAACAGTTAAAGACAGATGTACCCCAGCTAGATACCATATACCATAAAACACAAATCCCATCTTAAAACAGATTTTCCAACAGGGCTGAAAATAATAGTGTTAAGGAAAAATTTGGACAGTACCTTGCTTCTGTGTCGTATGCTGTCATTGCGATGATGCTCCTCATCAATTTCAGCTGCCTCCTCTTCATCGCTCACCTCTCCTGTCAAAGGGTCGTCCACCATCCCATTCATTTTGTCCTCTAATCCTCCTATCTTCTTTCCTTTCAACAAAATCTTCCCTTTCAGATCCTACACACACACACACACACGAAAATAAATTACATTTATCTGCAAAAACACACATATCAAATATTTGGACTCTCCTGTGCGTAACTTCACAAGGTCAGATTTGTTGGTAATGGCTATGGTAGTCCACTAGATAGGCTAGCACTAGCCAACATTAAATCGAAGTACCATGCTATTGCATGCATTTTTACTTCTTTACACTGTTAAACGTGCTGGCTTCTCAAGCTTAACATGGTCAACTTGTCAAAAAACTAGTTGAACATATGACGTAATAGTTTTGTGCTCGACTCACTCCGCCAGACATCGTACAGGTTTCGTAAGGTTTTTTTCTAACATGGATTCCTGTTTCGTATCAAGGGTTCTTAGTCCTTTATTGGACAATTCTCCCAGAAAAGAGAAAGAGTACGCCCACATGTCAACCAGCCAGCGTGAGAAAGAGCATGCCCATCAATGCCGCTTCACTCGGCTGACGGAAGTTTAGCTGTTTGTTTGCTCACTGAATTTCGGTGAGGAATGTTACATAAACGGTGGATATAACGCTGGATTTGGAGATAGTTTGAAACTGATAGATGGCACGGTCCCAGTGCTAACAGATGCCAGACATGAACCACACGCGGGAAGTCAAATGATGATCGATGATGTATTGTGTGCTCGTACTGTAGTTCCACCCCCCCTGCATGCTCCAGGAGGTCGACTTTTTCCAGCAATAACCGTACAGCTTGTCCGTCTTTTATAAATTTGATCAAACTTAAAACTCTTCGAAGAAACGAAGTATGCAATACTACTGTATAGTTACTCAATATTAATATGAGATAGGCAGAAACTGCATGTGTTACCTCATTTTTAACCAGTAATGGCCACCTTCGAAATTTACACGGGATTAAGCTGGTCTTTTCAGTGAGGTTGAGCATGTGTGGTGGGGGGGATATTATTGTTTGATTTAATAATTCAACATGGCTGGATTGCATGGACATAGATCATATTGCTAAAGCCCAGATGAACTGCAGAAAGTGAGCGTATCCTAGAGAGGTCATAATACTCTAAACTGATACCCTTCTAGTCACGGGGTGAAACTTTAAGATCTTTGGCGTCAACAAGATAAATTACTTGAGATGACCACTTACTGCTCATTAAGACCTTCAAGTCGACTTGTTAAGTGGAATCATTAGGTACTTGTTCAACCGCATGCTTACCTCGGGGGACGGGAGGTTGATGGGAGTCATTCCATCTAAGGTGCTTGTGAGCAGTCGGTCTCCCAGGATCTGAGTGAGGTGTTGGGCCATGACTTTCTGCTGCTCTACACTGCAGTGGTTCTCAATGGACAGGATGACAGGGTACTGTGATGTCTGCGGAGGGGAGAGTGAGTGTGTGTGAATAAGTGATGGGGTGAAATGGAACACTCGACACACAACAGCGGCCAACACGCTGCCAGGCAGGGGTCGACTGCCCCAGATCACTTTACGCACATACTCAAAAGGCATGATGCCCTGCTTAGACTGAACCAGGGCCCTAGTCTGTGACAAACACACAGATGTAACCTTACACAGTACTCTAACCCAGTTTAAAAGAAAGACACATGGACAGTAAAAGTATGTTCTTGTAAAGGAAAAGGAAAGAATGAGGTCAGTCAACAAAGTCTGATGTACTTTAAACGCATAGTTGCCCAGCACGGAGACCACATCCTTGAAGAAGATCTTCGAAGTGAACGTGTGCCCGTGGTAGACAATTGGCTCTCCGTTTGGGCCATCCCAGCAGTCCACCTCCACACACCGACAGCCACGTTTTAGTGCTCTGTAACACACAAACACAGTTCAAATCCGCTATATTTAGCTTTTCATACCGTATAACTACTGAAACTAATAAGGACATGTGCACACCATTGTTTTTTTATAGGTTTGGAAATGCCTCCTTGGAATTTGTGGTATTTAATGGTCTACACACATTGATGTGCCTGCAGAACTGGGCTGTCAAAAACATGTACCGTATATAGCCTTCCACGCTGCTTTGTCCTCTGATTTGGTCCTCCAGGAGGTATGTGTTATGAGAAGAAGATATGAAGTAATGGGAGAGAGGTTGGGTCATGTCCTGATAGAGTTCCAACATAGCAGGGTTGAAGATGGAGCCTTCCGTTGAGCTCAAGTACATCAGGAAACCATCGATTGTCATCACGTGCAACATTTTTGCTATGAGAAGGGAGTTCAATAGGTCAAGAAATAGAACCTAAACCTAAAAGGTCAATGGCATTGTTGAAGGTGACATAAAGTTAAAAGTTTAGCAAAACTTAGGCTACCCGTGTCCGATGGTTCATAGCGTTTGATGAGTTCAAGGGCGTACTGTTGAACACCATCCTCGTGTAACTGTTCCTCCCGTTGGAAGTCTACCAGATCTTGGAGCGTGAGTTTTTGCCTGTCACCTGAATATTCCTGAAACACTCGCATGACGTCTTCTCGCTGAGTTAACATCTTATAGAACAGCACAAACTCGTCGTCTTCGAGCGTACCTGACTGAGACTTGTCGGCCATCTGCAGACCCCAAAAACATTGTTACAAGAAGAGTTTAAAACATTAAAACGAACCAACTAGAGTAAAAACAGGCAATCAGGTAACCTAAGAAAAAACATCTTTGAACTGAAGCTACATCCTGGTTACGGGATGCTGTGCGATTACCGTAAAGAGGCGCAAGGCATGATGCTCGTTCATGTCAACATTCATCATCTTCAACAGATCTCGGATCTCCTTAAAGTTCATTTGCCCGTCTCTGTTTTTGTCTGCTTTTTTAAACCAATCGCAGATCCATCTGGAGGCAGCGCTTAAGTGAAAACCATACATCCAGATGGACAAATGTTGACTTAAATCACATGATATATCCAAGTAGGACAAGCAAGTGATGCAATTTTCCAGGTTCAAGTGTTATTTCATTTGTAAACTACATTTACAAGCAGATAAATGGGGCACATTGGTCATAAGTACTGCTGTTCTATTTTATTGTGGTTATCCTGAAATGCCTTTCACACTTTGTGAACCCTTGTGTGCTTAAGAATGACAGAGATGGGAACGATAGACCGGTAGATAAAGAAAGGGAGAGGAAGTAAAGGATACTGGTCTAGTTTCTCTCTCTGTCCCATGTTCTCTAGGTTATCGATGAGTTTGCGTATCCCTTTAATCCAAGATTGCGCCTCTTCGGCTGATTCGGCCACAAGGTCTAAATTGCCACGACGACCACGAAAAACCAGGGTGAAGCAGCGGTCGGGTGGGAACTCATCGGCGATGCTGAGAAGAACTTCTGATTGGTGCCCTTCTCGAACAGCTTCCACATCACTCACAGAAACTAAAAACAAAAAATGTATATTTCAATTGGGATGTCCTGTTGGGATTGTTCTTTAATAAACCTCAGTATAATGGCTATAAACTAAAAACCAAGACTAGATCCACTTTAGACCAATTCCCAACCATGACATAACTCACAGAAACAGAGTAACAAAGGTATCAAGACAGGAAGATTAGAACACCAACGCTGATACTCTTTTAACATTTAAGACGAGTATTTTAAGACGTCAAGAAGACATTTTTTGACCTTTTCAAAAGCAATTTTGGCATTTTAAAAGGTTGTAATTGTTCACTTATGCTATCAGCATGTCGTAATCTTAAAATTTGTTCTAAAGTTATTCTTAAAAAAAAATAGATGCTTTGCAGTAAATGGTGTCTTCCGTATATTACTGTTCTGAATACTGATTACAAGATTTTCAGTTTCCGTGTCTGTCTGAGCGATTGATGATTTCTTGCTACTTACAGGTGGAGTGAGCATTTCCTGCCTTCTTGCTCTTGTACCAAATAGTCATGCAGTCGTCTTGTAGCCTGAAGTAGCGCTGCTTCTTCCACGTGCGAGACTTGATTTTTCTCATCACCGTTCCCACGATCATAGACTTCAGGTCATCATCGGCTTGGATACCTGATCGGCAAGACAGTACGGGAGAGGAAGAGGTCGGGATGGGGTCAGACGACAGGTAACGTACCTGACCCAGATACTTAACACATTAAGTCAACATAAAAAACATGGCAGAGAGCATTTTTTTCCCTAATGCTCGATAATGAGTACTTTTGTATATTATCTTGATGCTTTACTTACAAACTTTAAACTGTATGCATACAGGGTCGGGGACATACCTACACTTACCCTAAATAGTATCATATTCAGTTCAGTTTTATTTCTATAGCACCTTTCACAATTTTGCATTGCTGCAAAGCAGCTTTACGTGCATATAGAAATATGCAGATTTGAAAAGAAAATATACATAGAAAATATAGAATCCCAGGTGAAAAAGTGCACTTCACTTAAATGGACTTAAAGACCTATATGTTTGTACTTAATGTATAAAAAAAATACTTCTTAATATAAACTTATGGAGATTTAAGTGTACTTAAATGTGCACTCAAAAAGTCTACTTTGTGCACTTTTTTTAACCTCAGATACTATAAATGAAATTGCATTTTCTAATTACAATGTTTTTTTTTAATATTCTATGATACAACTAAAATTGAAACAAAAAAATGTCATTGCTAAAAAGTGGTGTATAAAAAAAAAATTCAGGGCATGTAATACGGTAAACTAATTGTCTATAAGATTGTAGTCAGTTTCTATGTAGAAAGATGACTATATTGTTAACCAATCAAAAACAGATTAAATATAAAATAATACCAATATGTAACTTACGTAGGCTCCTTTCAGTAGAAGCCATCTGCCGTTCTGTCATTCTATACGCATCTGCTAGTTTTTAAAAAAGATAAAAGAAATTCAATGTCTCATAGCTGAAGATCGAATTCAAAGACATTTTTCATTTCATCAACCGCAAAATAATTTTTACGCAAACCGATCCTTGGACACAGAGCAAGTCTTTTATTTCTATAATGTAACCTCAGTTATAACGTTACAATAGTAATATTGTGAGTGATTGTGTATTACACCTTTGTTTACAGTTATTTAAGAAAAAAATATAAACATGTAAAAATGCGTATTAGGACGCAATGAGTATTCATTACAGAAAGTGTCTTGAGATACAAGTTCGTCACAGTTTAGATTTAATGTCAATACATGCACAGAAAATACAGATTACCCACCTTTGACCGCTTTTTAAACCTTATTTCAGCTGTTAGCATTCATTCGTTTCACAATACTGTACATGCACACACATTTTAGAGGGCAAACACAGCGGTTACAGCAAAACACTGAATAGAGGGCATTAATAGAGGATTCAACACTAGATCTGGACCCTTAAGCCATTGGGTATTTGCACTGATCCGTTCTTTGTTAAAGCAAACTCTAGACATAACCTAGATACTGTACAGTCATGCAAAGTCAAATAATAATCTCACACACAAAATAAAATGCATGGGAAAAACAGCTGTTACTAGCTAGGAATTTTATTGAAGCTCAATTTAGCTTGAAGAACATAAATTAGTTTAAAAAAATACTTAGAGAACATTTAAAGCGTGGCAGCATCTCCATGTGAGCGCGTTAAGAAGTGTTGTAACTCCTGGCCATGGTTGCCATGGTGATGAAGGTTACACATGAGGCAACAGCCAGTCGGCTCCAACATGGAGGTCAAAATGACCATCAATCCTAACAAGTTATTGATAAAATTCAAACTCAGACAAGCATATTGCCAGAATCCCCAGATAAAGGTAAACCTTCAGGTTATGTGTTGATATTTATTTACATTTATGCATTTGGCAGATGCTTTTATCCAAAGCGACTTACATTGCATTATCCTATACATTTGTTTCCAAGCATGTGCAATCCCCTGGGATCAAACCCACAACCTTGGCATTGTTAACGCCATGCTCTTACCAATGAACTATAGGAAAGCTATTTATAAGTTAATAATAATAAATAATTACTATAAAGTTTAAAGGAATGGCAACATCATCAACAACAACAGTACACTAGTATTCTATTAAATAAACTCAGACTATTATAGTGACTATAATTCCTATTTGAAAAAAGTTTACTTTTAATATTCCTTCACGTTTACATGTTTTAAAAAAGTTTGAGTGTTCAAAGAAAAAAGTGCCACATCATATAACCTAACTAGCAAACTATCCAAACACACATCTCTAAATTTGAAAATAAAATATCTTCGAATTACACTTCACGTGCACTTACCAGGTGCAGGTTCATAGTCGGATCTGCTCGAGTTTTTAAGAAGCACAATTCAAGAAAAGCCAGAGTCATGTGGCCCTTTACTCTGCAGAGCCGAACTGACTAGTCTCCACATCTCGCCACAGCTGATCGTGCCACAGCACACCTCCCCTATGACGCACAACACACACACACCCACAGATCTGCACGCTCACGCACAAACACACTCTGTCTTCGTTCTCTTCAAAATGCACTTTCGAGTTTTTAAAAAGTTCAAGTTTTGTCTTTCCTCCCCATCGCCTTGTGTCGTGTCTCTCCAACCCCCTGCGCAAATAAAATGAGGGTTTGACAGTTTTAAATAGGAAACCCAATCCTGTGGATTATGTAACGATTCGAGCCTTCAGTGTCGCATTCCTGCGGTGTGTCAGCTAAGGTTTTATCAGCAGTGAATAAATGAATGGAGATGCGAAGTTGAACACATTTTTGCCAATTGTTGTTAAGTAGTTAAATAGGAATGGAAATGAGTAATCCCTAAAGGGCGATCAGCCAGGATGTCATAACTATTTGCATATTATTACAGAACAGTTATGATTAGATTTGTGAGTATTGTTGTCGTAATGATAAATCGTTGTGGGTGTTTTTAAGGTGATGGAGTTGGATAGATCACCCATTTTTCATCTTTTATTCACTCTAATGTCATTACAAACCTGTGCTTTATTTAGCAAAACACAAAAAATATGGTAACCAAACAACATGGGCCTCAATTGACTTTCATTGTAAACACGGAGACATTTCTAAAAAATATTTTCTTTTGTGGTACTTTCAAAGTTGATTTTAAACCAGAAAAGTAATACATCCATATGCAAGTGATAAAATAAGTGACCATTAGGATAATGAAATATTAAAACATCTTCATGGCATGTTGAAAGCCGTACATCAGGCAGCGCCGCTGTCCTTCAGCCCGGCTTTGAAAAACACATGTCGAGGAGTTTAATGTGCGTTAGTGGAGCACATCTCAAGAGCCTATTGTCTACGCTTGGCCTCTATTATTGGGGCCCTTCACCGCTGAGCAGAGATGCTTAGATCAAGTTACTATAAGGCATTTAGAAAGGGTAAGAGACGATTGAGAACACAAAAATATGAACATTGAGAACAATGTAAAGTTCATTCAGCTGTTTGCAAACACCTTCGGACTGTTATTGTGTTGGGAGTAACGTTATCTTTGTACATAAAAACTATAGTAAAGATGCAGCATAGCATATTTCTGTTAACAAAAAAACCGGGAGAAGAAAAACTTAACATGAACCTACAAATTGTCCTACAATACAAAGAAAAACTGCATAGAACTACAAAGAAAAGACATGAATTAACATTTCATATATCAATCAATGCTATCATGTGATATTCTTTTTTTAATGTGTCTATTTTGTATTCTCTAATAAAACTATATACGCATGAAACTATAACCGTTTAGGGGGGCTGGTTGATTTGGGTTGACTTTGGCCATTAGGAATTCTTCCCCTCTGTTCCTTCCTCCTGTTTCTCTTCATGAATAAAACACGGCAGAGTTCAGTTTCTAGGCTCGGCTTACTCGCACGGCTCCGGCTGCCTTTATAAGGGGGTCCCTGCCTGCTCGCTATAGCATCGAGTCAACGCTTGGAGTGTTTCCAGACTCCTATACACACCCGGACAAACACTTTCCATTACAGACATCAGCTCAATGAAACTCTCTCTTCTGGCGTTTTACGACGTATCGGAAGTTCATTACACAGTGGTGATTAGCGTTCAAACTGAACCGGTTATGATTGGTTGATACAATTGGGGCTGAATGACAATATTTAAGGTCTCTATTTTTTTGTTTATGAAGAATAAGATTGATTTAAGTCATGCGTAGATTTGTATATAACAGTTGATTGTTTCAAAGATTGTGTATAAAAAAAATGTATAAGACTAAAATTACTTTTCTGGGATTCAGGGATCAAAATGCATGTCATAAACTGCCTTTCTTGTATAGTTTAAAAATAGTGAAAAACAACACAGTAACAACAGCAAAAAAGCAGCACAGTGATCACGATTTCACTTGACATTTACGATGACAGTTTATTTTACAGCTTTGAAGATTACATACACGTTTCCTTTTGTGCGAGGAAACACACGACAGACGAGTCCTTAAACTCCTCTTGGCTTCGTCAAAAAAAGGTGACGAGGAAAGAAAGTAACGACAAAACAAACTGATAATGCGCGAGGCCGACTCTCCCTCGGTCTCCCAAGTCAATTTCTTTAGCATCTCAGAAAAACGAACCGTGAATGCTGAGCACCGTTTCTGAACTTCTTGGCAAAAAAAATACTTTTTGTAAGTGCCCTTGAATGTAAAAACAGTCTGTGTGGTTTACTGGATGATGGGATGCTGGGTAAATTTGTATACTAGTCGTCCTGGAGGTGCATGGATGAGTGCGAGCGTATGGGTGTGTGGGATTACTGAGTGGGCAACGGGATGCCACGGGGGTCTGTGACTTGCCCCTCCTGCAGGTTCTTTACAAGCTGGGCGAGCCAACGTTTGGTGGTGGAGTCGTCTTTAAGCACTTGTGCGAAAGTGGTGTCCTTCAGCTGGTCGGGCAGGCACTGACGGAGAGCTTCTCTCGCTCTAAAAGATAGAAAGAGAACGATTAAACATTATTGTAGAGGGCCGATTGGTCCCAATCATATTTAACAACGCCCCCTTCAGGCTAAAAAGGGGCCAGCATTCAAAATAGGAGGGAAATTGTTACAGAGGTGGGTAAATAGAGTTAAGATATTACTTATCGAACAAATGTATACCTGGAGTTGTCAGATAGACGTAAATAACAGCGCACAACGTGCTTCAACAGACGAGCGGAGGGCTCCTTTGACAACTGAAGGACCATTTTACCCTAAGGGAGCAAAAACACGATTTAATCCCTAAAAGACCACGATATGAATATAAACATCATATTGAACATAAATTCTATTTCAGAAGCATAAACAGGTTTAATCACCAGTATCATGGCAACATGTGAGAAGCGTTCATATGTCTGGCATATATAAGCCAGGCCCGTGTCATCCAAGAGTATCTTCTGCAGTATAAATGTGGCCACCTGAAAGAGGAACATACGTTTAAGCAACAAGAAGCTAAAATAGACAAAACAAACTAATATTGATCTTTTTGCAGCATGAATCCAATATATGTGCAATAGACATTTTACAGCCGTACCGTCTTTGAGAGCTCGCTGCCCGACTCCATGATGCGCAGGCAGAGCGGTATGATTTCGGTGGTCAACAGAAAGTTGATCACTTCCTGTTCGTCTGTTTTCACCAGCGCTCCTACAAAACCAAAAACTTTCAGTTCGCATTCTTACAAAATTGTCAGATATATTTGTTGCTTGGATCAGTCTCCTTACCAATAACGCCAAGACTTGTGAGCCGCAGGTATTCGAAGGGTCGAGTTTTACTGACCGTGTGCAGGAAAGGATATAGAAATAGAGGGATATGAGCTGCCAGGAAAGCAGACCTGGAGGAAAAGGAAAACGTTAGGAGAAAAGTCAGGATTTGTGTGATTTAAGACATTCACGTCGTGTAGGGAAGTGAGTTACCGGGTCTCTACATGGGAGGCGACACATTGCAGCAGTGCTAAAGCATTACACACTCGATTAGACTGGTGGGCTGTAAGTGTCGGGGGGTTTATAGATGGGTAGATGTTCACGATTTCCTGTACAACAAAGACAAATTATATAAAAAGTTATTTTACAAAATTATTATACTAAATATGGTCAAAATAAATACTACATCACTACAAACACATTTTTAAAATATGATTTCTTGAAGAATTATTTCAAAATATTATAATGAAGCAGGATAGACAACATAAACACTGTATCAATGCAAATGACATTGCATTGTAATTCGCTCTATGTTTCTTGTCTGTTATCATTGATACGCACCTGCAGTAGAGCCGCTATAGTACCGCACGAGTGCCAGAGCATCGGTGCCAGGTCAGTCACAGATTCTCGCTTCTTGCTGAGCTCCAACAGGGCATTCTCTCGTGTTTCGGGGCTGGAGAGCTCATTGATCCACTGATAGATCTTCTCCCGGTCCACCTGCGCCAGACCCGCTGTGGTTACAGCCTAGAGTAAGAGAGTGAAAGAGACTTTTAATACAATTTCTGATATGGAGTTCTATGCAGGAGGCAGAACCTTTTTGCTATTATTATGTGCTTTTGTATATTAGGGTAAAACAATATAATTAATTCAATATTTAGTAGAATATCCTATTATTTAATTATTATTAGTAAGACAAAGATTAATACGATTTTTTTGTACAATTTGGTCAACTTTAACCTATTCATAATCACTTTATGTAACAGTTAATACTGCAATTACAAATATTAATTTGACCAGTTATTTTAGAATTACGATAAGACATAATTATTATTACGTTATTTAAATTCACAATTCGTATCACAACTAATTACTTATTTTAAACAAGGTGTCAAGGCAAGTTTTAAATCATATGTTATGTAAAAAAGCGCATTTATAACCATTTCACTAAGGCTGTGTTTACAAACAGCACACGCGTGAAGGTCTCAACAAGCCCTGTAAACACCTAACAAGACTTCTTATTCCATAAATCAACGACACCATTACCTGTTTACACACAAATAAAGCAAATTCAATCAATAAAACTAAAAACAAAGCAGTTCATACGTTTTAATACATCACCATAGTAACACACTGCATTAGCTTTAGCCGTTAGCTCCAGCAGGCCTCAGCGCAAACTAGCAAGCGTAAAAAAACAAAAGCTCTCTCAAACTCACCGCTCCTGTAGCCAACATCCTCCCTATCACTTTACTATGGTATCCAGAGTAAAAGCGATCAGCAGTATTACAAAAATGAGAATAAATAAATCCCGTTTACATGAGCGGAGAAAACGAGCGCCTTCCGCTCCTGCGTCGTCGTCTGCGATTCGCTTCCGTTAATCCGTCACTTCCGGTTTGCTTTGCAGGTCGAGTGCTCATTACTGCAACCTATTGACTTGGTTACTAGAACACTTTGACTGCTGTCTGTCTGGAGTTTTAAACATGCACAAAATAAAATAATATAATTAAAATGGTTTCTATTACGAATATCGTTAAGAACCACCAGCTGCTTACCATTGAAACCATTACACAATTAATTTATGTAGAATTTAATGGTGTTAACAGTAGAATTTATATCATTTAATGGTGTTTAAAGTCACCATGAAATCAAAAAGGAAAATCCAAAGTGCTTTACACCGAGTTGATTATTATAAATTATTTATTATTTTTTCAAAATTTATATTCACTTGTAATCTTTAATAAAAAATATTAAGCTCCTCTCAACAACAACTAAGAGGTGGGACTATACTGTGTTTAGCCCTCCCCTCCGGGCCCAACTTACATCAAACCGATCAAAAACAGAAAGGCAAAATAATAGTTTCTATCCACCAGATAAGAATCTCAATAATAAAACCCAAGAAGTTACCCACATATACTATTATAGTTTGCAATTTAACAAAACAATTCTTATTATAAACATTAGAAATGGAAATAAAGCATTTAAACAGTTCTTACTGAGAAATTCAACTTTTTTATAAAAACGCAATCAAACTATGCTTTAGTGAACAGCCCCAGTATTCTGTGTTTTCTGAAATCCTCGTAGTGTTGCATAATGCCAAAGTTAAAAAGCCTTAAATCCTAAAAATCCAGGGGCTGAGGAGAGGGTAAAGTTGACCCCTGGATCATTTATTAACTCGACTCATCTTTGAGTTCTGTTTTTGAGCGTTATGCAATTGGAAAGTTTTCAAGAGTTCTTATCGAGCAATGTTTGCTGGATGTTGTTAAATGCCGACCTCAGTTTAAACTTATCTTAAAGACTAAATATCAATGTCATTTTAACCATGAATAAGAAAACACACAAACATTTTTGACCACAATGATGTTTTCAGAAATGCTGTTTTAAAATATGCCAATATACTTTCAAAATTTTAGGAGGGTTTTCCAAAAATCGGACCTTGAGGAACCCCCCAAAATTGCGAATCTGGATGGTTATCTGACAGTATACCTTAACCAGCTGACCCACATCGAGTCCATAGGGCAGGTTAATTATTCTTCAGCAACGCCCACTATTGAAAGTATCCTGTTTGTAGAAAAGTAAAGCCAGTCTACACAAGTGTGTTTGATTAAAATCTGTGGTCTGTTACAGCCATGGCTAAGCTGGTGGAATGTGTCCCCAATTTCTCCGAGGGGCGTAACAAGGAGGTAAGGATAACAGAAAGGGAATTTACGGACTAAAAATAACAGGAAAGAATGGGAGTTTCTGATGGTTGAAAGGACAGCAATCTTCTTAAATTGCATGGGCTTAGAATAGAAAAATAATGAAATGAAAAATAACCAAAATGAAACCAATAATGGTAGTTTTTGTATTTCTTTGTTTATTTTTTTTGTTTGCATGTCAGCGTAAGAGACAATCAGGTTTGTGTTTACTACAATTTTTGTAATTGTTTCATAGCTCATTTCTATCAAATAAAAATAGACTTAAATACGATATGGCATACTTAAACAAAACTAACAAAACATAGACATTTTGCCTTAATTTGGAATAAAATGAACTGGAAATAAATAAAACAGCCGAAATAAAGATAAATTAAACGTATATATTGAAAATAAAATAAGCTTTTAATAAAAATTAAATTTTTTACATGAAAATAAAAAATTCAAAATACAATTCAAAATATTAATAAAAATAATAAAACATAAAATAATTGAACACATGAAAATATTTTGACCCCAATTGTTTTTTTACATCCAGGTAATTGATGCCATAGCTGATGCCATCTCTGGCACAGAGGGGTGCAGCCTGTTGGATGTTGATCCCGGGTCTTCCACCAACAGGACGGTTTACACATTTGTGGGCTCACCTGAGGCAGTTATCGAGGGTGCACTGAATGCTGCCCGGGTTGCCTTTAAACTCATAGACATGAGCAAACACTCAGGTATGATATCTGTTTTTTACCCATTAGTGTAGAAGTAGAGATGTAACTACAATGGACTTAAGATTGATTTTTTTTCAGGTGAGCACCCTCGGATGGGTGCCATGGATGTGTGTCCTTTCATACCGGTGCAAAACGTTACCATGAAGGAGTGTGTCGAGTGTGCAAATGCATTTGGACAGAGGTTGTCGGACATGCTGAATGTGCCAGGTACATTTCAAGAAAGTATTTTGAGTATTTCAGTGGTTTGAGAGTTGCTAACGTAAATGATGTTAATTCTCTCTCTCTGGTCTTGTAGTCTATCTCTATGGAGAAGCGGCTAGAAAAGAAAGCAGAAGGTCTCTTCCATCTGTCCGTAAAGGGGAGTATGAAGCTTTACCAGATAAGGTCAGTCTTGACTTTTGAGATCCTTTCAAAAACTTTTAATTTTATATATATTAGTTTTGTAAATAAATATTTGTCTAAACTGTAAAATAATTGAGTATTTTTTATAACAATTAAAACATGTAAATATATAAATACACTGTAACCTTTCTTTCCTTTGTTTGGCTTTACAGTTATTACGTTATTTTTTTTAACTTACCATTACATTGTTTTACCAGTGGGTTGCTGTAGCTTATAAAAATATGCTTAACCATTTTGTGTTCATGTAAAAACATTTTTTTAAAGTTTAAATAGTAAGTTAAAAAGACTTGTAGATCCAATTTGGTTGTTTACTCAAAATTAACAGGTAGCACAGTTTTTTTAGAAAATTTATTAAGACCCAGTAATAAAGGAATAATCTAGAATTTAGTTTTTTTTTTTATTTATTCTATTATTCATGCCTTGACATAATATCTATATATAGATAATATATAGATTATTGCTATAAAAAAACCGCATGTTGCTATGACGTCACATCAATAGCCTGAAATGTATAAAAAAAACTACAAATTTTGCATCAAATAACAACACTACCCTGTTGTGTCCCCTGTTCCCAGCTAAAAAAGAGCGAATGGGCCCCCGACTATGGCCACGCAAACTTTGTCCCCTCATGGGGGGCCACGGTAACCGGTGCCCGAAAGTTTCTCATCGCCTATAATGTGAACTTGTTGAGCACAAAGGAGCAGGCTCACAGAATCGCCCTAGATATAAGAGAACAGGGACGTGGAAAAGATCAAGTATGTTACACAATTTTAACCCAGTGTTTGACATCACTATAGCATCAAAGACTTGATTATCGTTACTATCTGAAAACGTCACTTGTTGGTCAAGTCAATATTTATTCTGCAGCCCGGGCTTCTGAAAATGGTTCAGGGCATGGGATGGTATCTGGAGGAATCTGACCTGGCTCAGGTGTCCACCAACATCCTGGACTTCGAGCTGACGCCCGTGCACACTGTGTATGAAGAAATCTGTAGAGACGCCAAAGTGAGCTTTAGTCACGCTATAAAGCTACCAATCCAAATTGAATCAAATCTGAATCACAATAAACAATCAGATTGCTAAACTGAACTTTCCCCATCTAGTCACTGCATCTGCCAGTGGTCGGCTCTCAGATTGTGGGTCTTATTCCACTGAAGGCAATGTTGGACTGTGCTGACTTCTACATAGAACGAGAAAAGCTCTTCGTAGTGGAAGAGGAGCATAAAATCCGTCTGGTAGGTTGGATCGACATGGTCAAAGCGCTAACAAATAATGTTTGTCCACCTCAATCCAATCTTCTTTTCATCAGGTTATCAGCAAACTAGGACTCGACTCATTGGGTCCATTCATTCCGAAAGAAAGAATCATAGAGTGAGTTTCGACCAATTCATTAAAAACGTTTTCTGATTGGCTGTTCAGGGGAGCCTCAACGATTGTTATCTGATTGGTTGACGTTGAGTTTAGGTATATGGTGCAGGCCAACCAGGGCGCCGGGCAGCTGGCGTCTTTATCCCTATGGAAGTTTGTCCAAAGCGTCGGGGCCAGAACAGCGGCACCTGGTGGAGGATCCGTCTCCGCTGCGATCGCTGCCATGGTGATTTAACACATTTAATAGGCAACTAGTCAATTCGCCTTTTTTTTAAACATCTATTTTGTTGTTGTCAGGGTGTAGCGCTGGGCTGCATGGTCGGTCAGATGACGTACGGAAAGAGGCAGTTTGATTCTCTGGATGGGGAAATGAGGAGACTGATCCCTCCTTTCCATGAAGCCATGAACGACTTGTTGCTCAAAGTGGACGCTGACTCAAGTGCTTTTAATAGCTACATGGTACATGACCCAACAACAACTTCTACATCACTCCACAGTTAAGCACATTAAAGGGAAAGTTCAACTACAAATCTAAATTCAGTCATCTTTTATTTACACGTTATGGTTCAAAACATGTACAGTATATGACTCAAAAAGAAGATATTTTGAGAAATGGTTTTGTGTCCATACAATGAAAGTCAATGGGGGTCAGTGACGTTGGTTACCAACATCCTTCAAAATATCTTCGGCTGCAGAAAGAAAGTCATTCAGGTTTGGAATGCCATGACAGTGACAAAATTATACATTTTGGGTGAACTATCTCTTTAATATCGGCTGCATGCTAGCATACTAGCATGTTTGCGTGAGGTGCAGAAAGGTCTAAAATATGTAATTGTTACCTAGAAGTATAAGTGTGTTATAAAACCTCTCTTTCATTTCATTAGATGGCCCTGAAATTGCCCAAAGGCACAGCAGATGAGATTAAAAGGTACATTTGATCAGCTCTGTAATGTCTGAACAAACATAATGGAGCAGGTGTGTGCTGTCATGCTATCTATCCATCAAAATGCAAATAATATGCATCGCAACTACAGCAAGAAAATACAAAATCATGCTAAACCAGTTTAGTGGAGTTGCTGCGGATGAAAACATAATGTTCCTTATAAGATAACAAAAAACCTGGCACGCAAATGAACACGCACGCACATACATCAAAAGCACTCAGCGGTTTGTGAACAAGTTAAACAAGTAAAGAAATGTACTTATCTGCCCTCAAGTCGAACTTCTTTCACCATCTTATGCAAAATCTAAACAAAAAGAGCAACTGCACAGCTGTGCCCGGACACGTTTATGGGGACTAAATGAGTTCTGGTGTTGTTGTATAGGCGAGAGCAGGCAATGCAGGAGGGTCTGAAGCAGGCGGTGAGCGTGCCACTCTCCCTGGCCGAGAAAATTAACACGCTGTGGTCCTCGCTCAAAGAGATGGCGAAGTATGGAAATGTGGCCTGCAAATCAGACATTCAGGTAAAATTGAGGATTCTTGAAACTGGAGCTATGTATCTTAAAAATCGATCTATCCATCTGCATCTATTCAAATGCATGATTCCTCTCATGTACAGGTCGCTGTGAAAGCTTTGGAAACTGCAGTGTTTGGAGCATACTACAACGTCATCATCAATCTTAAAGACATAACCGATACTTCATTCAGGGCTGCTGTGAGTATTCATATAAAAAAGTTTTTATGAGACTAAAAAATTAAAAGTGATGTGAAACTTGTTTGAGTAGCTCATAAATGTCACATACTCAGACATAGAGAATGTTCCATGTTTATGTGCCATTTGTGTGGTTTGTTTGTTTACAGACTGAAGCGAGAGTGTCTGAGCTGTTAAAGGAAGCCAGAGAAAGTGCCAACGCAGCACTGGAGATGGCAAACCACAGGAAATGACATTAAGATTGAACTGTGGTTCTGTAAATCAGTATTCGCTAAAAAAAGGTCCATCAACATTCTCTAGAACATTAAGAAATCTTTAAAAAGGTCAAACAAAACACAATGTCAGAATATTTGTGATTTTTACACTGGTTTAGTTTTTTCTTGTGATTTCATTCGATTTCTATTAAATAAACTTTACCTAATATTTGAATATGACAATAGATGTTTTACATGTTTTAAAACATTTGTGTGTGCGATGGAGCATGTTTTAACTGGGTATAAATTAAAAGAAAATGCTTTTGGTGTTGCCAGACCCACCCAACATTTAACCTCAAGGGTTGGGATGTTGTTGTATCGCACTGGTTGGGAATCAGACAGAACAGACAGAGCGATGTTTCAAAAGCGCTACAATGTTTACATTTCTGTAAAAACCAACCTATGAACTCTCTCAATCAAGTGTTTTACATTTCTATTTGTGCTAAAATAGTTCCAGCTTTATAGTCCACCTGCAGGAGGCGCTGTAACAGCCTGGCCCACCAAAGCCCACCCTTAGTATCTCATCTCACCCAGGTCATCTGTTGTTATTTATGCATCTATAAAAGATGCACTGCTGAGAAAGAGAGATAGAGAAACCAAAAGACATCTGTCTTCCCTGAACAGCTGTACTAATAAAGGCCTCAGTCGTTATTCCAAAGCACGTACCAGAATGCACGAACATCACCATATTAGGTTTACCAGATTAATACATATTCTAAATACAATTGAACCCGTAATACAATATTCAAATTTCGATCTTGAACCGTACATTTGAACCCAATGATAGTGATGACCATGTCGTCGCTGTCCTTCTTCCAAAACGTCAGATGTCCAAATTTACAAAACACTGTACTTTTTAAATGATTAAACACTGTGTGGTCAAGGTTGAAAAACTGTTCTTAATAATTTTGTTGATTAGACTTTGTTGGTTAGACCCGGTGACAAACATAAAGGATGAGTAATAATGATGATTACGTCAAAAAAAAAAACACGAAATATGGAGATACAAGGTTTCAGAAATACAGCAGCTATATTTAGGGTTAGATATTTGAACTTTCATTTGGAAGATCAATGTTAGATGTATAGCTTCTTTTTAAAGTATATTTTAAGTATTGTTTGAGGATATGCACATGAATTTCATTCAGAATCAAATCTAATGTACTCAAAATATGAAATAATAAATTATTAAATAAATCATCAAATGTGTCATATTTTTAATAAATAACAAATATATATTTTAAAGTATTATTTATTGTTAAGTATTAATAATATTTTATTATTTAATTCAACAATCTTTACTTTCTAATATTCTGTTATAATTTAAAAGATTCAGCGCTTACAACACCAAGGTCATGGGTTCGATTCCAGAACCCCACAAACTGATAAGAAATTTGTATATCTCATATAGCGCGAATACGTGTTTTTCTGTGTCTTTGGTGTGTTATAAGTTGTCCATGCATGTATTAGACATGTAAAATTACAAAAATGAAAGTGTCGGAACAAAAGATGCATTTTATCTAAAAGCGAATGCTCACGCAGACCTCTCCGAAACGCCTAGTGTAACCACACCCCCACAAATCCACGTCAGTTCGTGGTATGAGTTGACTAAGTCCGCCTAAATGTATACGCAAGTAAAGTGGACGTACCTGTCAGTACAATTGCTTTGGAACGTGATGTTCCAAATATGGTACATCACACGCTTGCAGTATTCGACCAATCACTACGCACTGGTTAAGTGGCCAATCATAGCACACCTCGCTTTTCAGAGTGATGAGCTTTGTCAAAAATCTGCGCGTTTCAAAGAGGCGGGGCAAAGAGATACAAACATGCACGGTGTGTGGAAAATACTGCGTTTTTTTATCCTTAAATCATGTATACACATTGCATTACATCTAAAACAAACAATAATATTTGCTTTATACGTGACATTTGACCCCTTTAATGGACTTCCAGAACGCAACAAAGCTCCAGAATATCTCTGTTATTTTGACTTGTTCTTATTAAGCCGACCATTCATAAGATACTACTCCTCGTAAACAAAGCAATATGCTAGCAACACCAATACCATGGGTTCGAATCGCACACAACACACAAACTAATAAAAAATTGAAAACCTTCAATGCACTTTGAGGATGTTGCTTTGGATGAAAATACCTTTTAAAAGCATAAACATTTATTTATAATAAAACATTTTATACAACAAAATATGACGGTTCCTTAAAACGACTGCTTTCAAAACTCAACAAAGCTCCAGAATCTCTCTGTCCTTTTTGGACTTACACAGCTGACCAATCATAAGATATCCAACAGCAGGGAATCTGAAGTATAAAACAGCCTGGGACTCTGAACATCTGTCCAGTGCTGTTGGGTTGCCAACAGTACCCAAATGCCCGAACCTCTCCAAACACTCAAAACCATGTTGTTCCTTATCTATCTGAGTCTGTGGAGCGCACTGGGGTCGCACGGTCAGAGCACGATCAGCACGACGTCTCAAACCTTCGTGACATCTGGAGAGGACAACGGGCAGTGCACGACCTGTCAGTTCAGACAGCAGAGTAAGCTCATGCGTCTGCACTCCATAAAATCTCAAATTTTGAGCATCCTACGTCTGGAACAGGCTCCCAACATCAGCAGGGACACGGTCAAGCTGCTCCTGCCCAAAGCACCACCGCTTCAGGAGCTCCTGGACCAGTATGACCAAAACGGTGGAGTAAGCGAAGATGAAGAACAGGGCAGCAGCGAGACCATCATCACGATGGCCACGGAACGTGAGTACAGCGATTTATTGCAATATACCACGGTTCACGTTAAGTATTTAAGATGTAAGCCATTTTGAAGAATGCATGAATGTCATTGCAGTGAAAAACTAAATATGAATTAAGTTTTATATTTAAGATAGCACAAAATGTTATGTTAAGTTTGGTTTTAGTTGATGAATGGTGAACATTCACATGATTTCAAGAATTATTATATATATATCAATTATACGTTATATAATTTTATACATAAATATATTAATGTTTTTAATCATTTTTATTTGTTTTTATGTTTAATACTAGCTGATGGTGTGTACTTTGAACTGTCCGGAGAACGTTTTAAGTTAAGAGTCCTTCCTTCAGCTGTTGTTGAAATAGGTCCAACAATAACATCTCAACTCTGCACAAAACGAAAACATACAACATCTTTCCGGTACGAATAAACTACGGTCCTAAAATAAACGGCAATCTTTATCCTTTCAGCTCAATCTATCACCCAAGGGGAGGGGATGCCGAAATGTTGCATGTTCTCGCTGAGCCCCAAGATTTTACCCAATAGCATTCTGAAGGCCCAGCTCTGGATCTACCTGAGACCCGCTGTGGAACCGACAACAGTTTTCATCCAGATATCACGCCTGAAGGTACCTTCAGAGGGGAACGGTCGTCCAAGAATACGCTCCCAAAAAATAGACGTCAACGCTCAGACGAACTCCTGGCAACATATTGATATGAAGCAGCTGTTACAGTCATGGCTGAAACAATCAGAGATTAACTTCGGGGTTGAAATTAAAGCCTTCGACGCGAACGGAAACGACCTGGCTGTAACTTCTGCGGAATCGGGAGAAGAAGGACTGGTGAGTGTTTGTTTGTATTGTAATGCAAAACAATCTTAATTATTTGTTAATATTGAAATGCAAAACAATCAAAATGATTTGTTAATATTGAAATGCATAACAATCAAAATTGTTTGTTAATATTGAAATGCAAAACAATCAAAATTATTTGTTAATATTGAAATGCAAAACAATCCAAATTATTCGTTAATATTGAAATGCAAAACAAATAACATTGTTTGTTGTTGTTGAAATGCTAAACAGAAAAAAATTGGTAAATATTGACATGCAAAACAAACAAAACGGTTCGTAGATATTGAAATGCAAAACAAACAAATTGTTTGTAAATATTGAAATGCAAAACAAACAAAATGTTGTGTTTTTAACGAGGATGTTAGCCTAGTGGTTAAAATAGTAATTGGTTAAAAAAAAGTTAATTCACTCACCCTCACATCTTGTCAAACTCGTACGACTTCTATGGAACACAAAACAAGACGTTTTAAAGATTTTTTAGTAACATTTTCAATTCAATATGTTTGTTACAAACCCAATATGGCTGACCATTACTTATCGTTCACAGCAACCCTTCCTTGAGGTCAAAATATCGGACACCGCCAAACGCTCCCGGCGCGACACCGGGCTGGACTGCGACGAGCACTCCACCGAGTCCCGCTGCTGTCGGTATCCCCTCACCGTCGACTTCGAGGATTTCGGTTGGGACTGGATAATCGCCCCCAAGCGCTACAAAGCCAACTACTGCTCCGGCGAGTGCGTTCAGAAGTACCCCCACAGTCACATCGTGAACAAGGCCAACCCGCGTGGCAGTGCGGGACCCTGCTGCACTCCCACCAAGATGTCGCCGATAAACATGCTGTACTTCAACGACCGCGAGCAAATCATCTACGGAAAAATCCCCTCGATGGTCGTGGACCTCTGCGGTTGCTCCTGAACCCGCCGTGGGTTCCGGAGTCGCCGTAACACCAAGCCCAAATCTCTCTGTAACGGAGGGAAGTGAAAACAACCTTTGCCTACATAACCTTTGCTTAAATAGTTCCATGCAAAACCATTTCAACCCATAAAAACAACTTAGCCATTTTTGTTAGTTTGTTCACATCAACTGTTGCACACAAAACGACAGGTTTCTTGGTTTGTGAAGGTTTACATGCTTCCTCTGTCAATGTATTTGAGCACAGAGATGATACAATGGGCTTTACCAGGGTGATACCGTGATATAACAATGTACAAATTACTTGAAAAGGGACTGTACAGTTGATTATTTATATAAACTTATCCCCCAGTGACCCAGAAACGGACTCAACATGACGTCCAAACAACACTATCCCATATGATTCAAGACATTCCTTCTGTTTCTTCCATGTCAGCACGACAATGGATGGCAAATGCACGTTTAACTTCTTCATGAGTTTAGGTTAGAATCTACACTTTTCAGTATCATCTGTATGCAGTTCAATTAAATACTTCTGTGACAAATGATGTGCAGTGCGAATGTTTTTGACACTGCTGTGACGCCACTTCAGCTACCCATGTGCGCACATCTTACCTTTTAAAAAACACCGTCCATATTGCCATTGCATGCAAAGAATCAGTTTAAGTCTAGAAACGGACATAGTGATTTCTAACCAATGACTAGCCTCGAAGTTTTTGGTCGTTCAAAAATACAATTTGATCGTAGTTGAGATGTTCCTTGTTGTAGCAAGTAAAACGAGTTGCTTGCGTTTGTCCTCAAAGGACCTCTTCAAACTTGTCCCCCTATGACCCCTAACAGAACGACACCATTGGCACCATTTCAAGCATGTGGCCCAGATAAAGGCGCTCAAAAGCAACAAACCCATATTCTAGGGAAGTCAAACTTCCTTCGCTTGTGTTATTTTGTTCTCTGAAGCCCCCCAGTGTGTTAGAGGCCCCTTGAGGCAAAAACAGAAGTCTGTTCCCAGACTGAGGACAATGAGTACACGCAGAGATCAATGTCCTTTTATAGAAATGTAGCACTGGCAGTCAATATCATAGATATCAACTTTGTAACTAAGCCGTTTTGGGTCACCATTGACTGACTCCCATAGTGGCGACTACTGTGAGGGGTGACTCAAAACCGCTTAGTTCGAAACTTTCATTAAAAAACCTTAATTCGTGTTCAGCGCAACAAAGAAATGTATACAGGTTATAACAACTGGAGGGTTGGCAAATAATGATCGGATCTTCTTTTTAGGGTGAACTATTCCTTTAAGAAGCAACTGTGACAACTTGCCCGGTCTCACCTAACTTAAAGACGCCAGCTGCATTTCGATTTCCACATTCTTTCATAAAGTCCTGTCACTTCAGCAACTATTTTCACTTTAAGACAAACTTGTTGCATGTATATAAGACAACATAACGCTTAAAATAGACACAACAGACACTCTTTCTCCCAGTGATGAAATACGCTCCTCTGGTAGCTTTCAGTTTCTTATAAATCACGTGGCTCGAGAAGCGGCGTGTAGTCCAAAATTCCAATCACGTCAAATGATACGTCAGGGCTCGCTGATTGGCTGGCGATCAAGGGGCGTTAGCGATTCCGCACTCCGATTGGTCCAGCCACCTGTCACGCAGGGTCCTCCCAACCGAGCGCGTTCCCGTAAGGTAACGACGACATACTGTAAAGACGACTGGAAAACTATAATCGTCGTTAGCAGGTTACTGGCCTGTTTTACGTATTACTCTCCTTTGAAAACAGGAGGAATAACGTATATTTGTGCATTTTAATAATCCCGATCGGACAACTGGGGTGAGTAACGAAATAATGACATTAATTTCCGCATTTTTTCTCCTTGAAAACCTTCCGGGAAGTGTTAGTTTTATTGTCTGGTATTACGAGAACTACGAATAAACTATTTTATTCGCTGTGATTTTCTACGATTGAACACGCAGTGCAATGTACGTTTATAAACAACGACGTCATCAATAAGCTCTCGTGTAAATATGCGTATTGTGTATGGACCAACCTTGAATGCAAGCAAAACAAAACACGAGGCTGCTTCTAGATTCGTAAACAAAACATCATGGATCAACTATTAGTCATTTTAATAAAACACTACACTACTACAGTATAGCCCACACGTGTCAACATGTACACACCCTCCCTTAATTAATAGGAGGATTCCATAGAAATGTATTTTATTTTATTAATTTATATTTTAAAGTCAATTATAATGACTATAAAGCTCATCCAAACGACTTTTGGGAATATTTGAAAAAAAAATCATTGTATTAAATATTTAGGAAATATTTAATTATACATTTTTTATTTATTGTGGACATTCCAAAGAAATGTTATGTCACATTCGTCTAATTTTGTCGGACACAGTTAAGAGCATCTCATTTTATTTGATCTGTTCCAACCATCTGTTGTGAACACATTTTTCCAATACAGGTACTGTAAACTGCCATTATTAAAGACCCCCTTCTTTCTCTTCATCCGTTAACGAATACTTCTTTCTACCATCCTTCTTCATTCTTTCCGTCCACAGCCCACAGAGTCACCAACATGAGTCAGTGGTTGGAGCTGCAGCAACTTGATTCAAAGTTTTTGGAGCAAGTCGACCAGCTGTATGATGACAACTTTCCAATGGCCATCCGCCAGTATCTTAGCAGCTGGATAGAGAGTCATGACTGGTGTGAATTACTTTACATATACCTGTATAATAATAAAATACATTTATTTTGTGATTTTTTGTGATTCGTAAATCAAATTATTACTCAGTGTTCCTTAAGTGCTAAACAAATAGACTTTTACTTACATTCTTGTGACCTTAGGGACCATGTTGCCAACGTGGAGAACGAGTCCCTGGCAACGGTGAGGTTTCATGACCTTTTGACCCAGCTGGATCATCAACACAGCCGCTTTGCGATGGAGAAAGACTTCCTGAACCAGCACAACATCCGCAAGATCAAGAGGAACTTGCAGGTGTCTGCTTGCAGCTTATCACATCCCTTTACTGTGGTGCTATAAACAGATCGGCAAAAATGTTTTGATAGACACAAATAATTTCAGAATAATTTTACACATGCAAAAAAAATCTACCTTTCTAGAGCCTCTTTCAAGACAATCCCGTTTCCATGGCGATGATCATCAGTCGAAACCTGAGCGAGGAACGGAAAATTTTAGGTGCTGCTCAAATGTCGGAGGTTAGTATTTATTAAAAGCACCCACCAACGTAAATGTAAAATTTACTGTGTATAAAATAGCTTGTATTCTGTTATTATGACTGTAAGGTTTAAGTTACGCTTTCTGTTACAGAAACACGCCGAGAGCTCCCACACTGACATAATCGTGGAGAAACATCGAGAAATGGATGGGAAAGTAAAGGACATCAAGCTAAAAGTGCTGGTAATATCCCAAATAATTTTGTAGGCATCTTCAGTATCCCAATCAAATTTGTTGTGTGAATTTGTTTTATTATTATTAAACTTTCCACCAGGGAACCGAGCAAATCATAAAAAATCTTGAAGACATGCAAGACGAATACGACTTCAAGAAAAAAACTCTTCAAAGCAGAGGTGAGACAGTTACAGAGCAGTTTTCTGTAAATTGACAAATAAAATGAATTATGTTTTATGTTGATTATTTAGTCAAATGACAATAAAATCTTTTTAAATATCATAAAACAAATATAATCAATTAAAAAAATTACACAAAAGTCAAGTTATTTTAGTTTACAAAAAAGTTTATTGAAATCAAATAAAATATTGGAAAGAACTTTAATAAACTTTAATAATATTTTAAGGCACTAAAATTATAAAAATAAACAAAAACTTAAATGAAAATAAATGTAACTTAAATAGCAACATAAAAAATGAACAAATAATTAATAATAAAATGAAAAAATAAAATAGCAAAATTTTTAAAAAAATCTAAAAATAAAAGCCAATTAAAAAATTTATAAAACGAAGAGCAAAACTAAATTTACTCTGTAACAAATATATAAAATATAGTCGAACAGACAGTACAAAAAGTGGATATATTATTTGTTTTATTTATAATCTTTTTACCATTTGACCTTCCAAAATTATTTGCAGTAAATTAACAGTAAATTTAATCAACAGAACAAACTAAAAGTAAATTAATAACAAATATTTTAATACAAATTAATATTAGCATACAGTATATATACACAGTGTTTATATATATATATAAAAATATATATACTTTTTAAATCAACATATACTTTTGTATTATGTTATGATTTTTTTTATTCTGTATCGCTTTAAATTTGTTTTTAAACTCATTTGTTTAACAGAGGAGCTGAACGGCATTATTTCGAAAGAGGACCTGAATCGGGAGAGACTGCACATCCTCTCCATGTCCATGAGACTGAACGAAATGAGAATAGTAGGAACATCTCAGATGAATTTCCACAAAGTACCGTTCCCTCTGTGAGGTCTGTGCACTCGTGTTTAACCCGGTTTGGGTTTCTGTGCAGAACGTGATCAGTCAGATTTCGGAGGCGTTGAACATCATGGATCAGGTGGTGTTCGAGCTCATTTCCACGGAACTGGTCGAATGGAAACGGCGTCAGCAGATGTCCTGCATCGGAGGCATAACCAACGTCTGCTTGGACCAGCTGCAGAACTGGTGAGGTTTCACTGTGGGCGGAGCTACACCGCTGTAATTCGGTATCGGTTTTTATGACTTCTTTCGTATTTTTTCAGGTTTACCTCTGTCGGCGAATCTCTGCTTCAGCTCCGACAGCAACTGAAGAAACTTCTGGAACTGGAGCAGAAATTAACGTATGACAACGACCCCATCACCTGTAGTAAAGCCACTCTTGAAGAAAGGATCATGTCAAATCTCAAAAATCTCATCACAAAGTAAAAGTCCTATTAGATCTAACTATACATTTTATCATTGTGTGTTGAAACCATGACCATCGAAACCATGATGTAATGCTCTACCTTTTGTCTTGTGTGTGTTTAGCTCCTTGGTAGTCGAGAGACAACCCTGCATGCCGACCCAACTCCAACGGCCGCTGGTGCTCAAGACGGGGGTTCTGTTCACTGTCAAAATCCGGTAAGTGTAAACGAATTCATACTTTACAATTCCAGGGCAGATAATATCATTCAGTGTGATGAAACAAATTGTGTTTACATTGCAGGTTGCTTGTAAAGCTACAGGAATTCAACCACACCGTTCGTGTGAAAGTGCAGTTCGACAAGTACGTGTATTGCCAACCACACTAAACCAAGTCAAACGATGACACATGTCATTTTCTCTTTAAAGTGTTTTTGATGTTGTGTTGTCTCTTTTT
Source organism: Triplophysa siluroides (assembly GCA_006030095.1). NCBI lineage: Eukaryota > Metazoa > Chordata > Actinopteri > Cypriniformes > Nemacheilidae > Triplophysa > Triplophysa siluroides. The sequence goes on from VCII01000022.1 coordinate 689,626, forward strand.
ATCTTATAGAGATATTGTCGAGAAGCGAAAAGGGTGAGTATTTTACATCATTTTTAATATTGATCAAAGTGTTTGCTGTTGTTTTAAAGCTGCAATCCGTCTTTTTTTAAACATTCCCTTCCGAAATCGCACATGATAGCTAAGTTATAAATCATTATTAAAGCTTATTTTTGTATTATTACATTATTTAATATTATTATGTACATACTATATTAATATAACAATGTTTTATAATATACTAATAAGATGATATATATTATAATATTATTTATGCTATTCATAATAATATTTTAAATCAAGCTTCCCATTTTGAATCGGTGTAATGTAAGGAGACACTTCTAAAAACATGTATCAATTTTTTTAACCAAACAAGTTATAGACTGCAGCTTTAAATGAAACTCTCCTAAAAATCTGTTGAAATCCATTTACCTGCTGCTACTTCCTGTTTGTTTTAAATAAGAATCATTTCCTGTTTTAGTTATCGTGTATTTAACATCTTGGGAACAGCCATGAAGGTGATGAACATGGAGGAATCCAACGGAATGGCAGCAGAATTCCGACATCTGGTAAAGCCGAGAAAGGAAACAAGTTTAAAGAGTAAAAATTTAGTCAAATGATGTTTTTGAAAAAGAAATGTGTTATTTCACAGCAACTGAAAGAAAGGAAAGTCACCGGTAACAGAACAAATGAGGTAGGATGGGATCAGTGCATCAAAGGTTTTTTGGCAATACATCCAGTGACTGTTTTCATTAAAACTATACCTCAAACTTCTGGCAGGGCCCGCTCATCGTCTCAGAAGAACTTCACTCCATCACTTTTGAGGCGGAGCTTTGCTGGTCTGGAATGGTTATGAACTTTGAGGTAAAAGAATTACAAATACTTGGAGTATCAATCCCATCTGTAACTATCTGTTCATACATTATAGCATTTATACATTATAGTTATTATTTTTACAATTATAAAGAGCAAAATTATTTAACCCTACTTTCTTTCTTCAGTCCACCTCTCTGCCTTTAGTTGTGATCTCCAACGTCAGTCAGCTGCCCAGTGGATGGGCGTCCATCATGTGGTACAACATGCAGACCTCTGAGCCCAAGGTAAAGTGTGATATACACTATATACCGTAGGCGTTCGGTTACTATTGGGTTGTGCATTCTTTGATTTTACTGACTTCCCGTCTCTTATCGGAGGGCGGGACTTGATTTCATCCATCGAGAACCGTTTGGATTGTTGATTGATTTGAACGCACGTTTGCAATCAGTCAGTCATTGGAGACCCGCCCTCTCGCCCTTCCTCGTGACCGGAAGTGAAGAGAGGTCGTTTCGATGTTAAAGTTTTTAATTAAAGACAACAACGATATTCACGGATCAATAATTTATTATAAAATACTGCAACACTGTGTAAAACCATTAGAATGATAATTCTTTATTTCATGCCGACTTTAATATAGAATGAATTAGGAATAGAAATTCATAGTGCAGGATAACATTCAGCCACTAAAATTAAAATAAAATAAAATATAATGTGTTTTAAAGAATAATGTAAAAATAAAAAGCTTTTTTGTATTATAAAGACTTTATCAGCGAAAGTATAATTTTACTGCTATTTGTGATTTGACACGTATTGAATTGTAGCGTTAACACGGTTTTCATTGTTTCTCGCAAGTAAATAAAATAATAGCTGCCTGGCATTAAGTGAATGACGCTCCTCATTTCTCAGTTTTTCTTTAACCATTACTAAATCTTTTTTATCCATGCTTTTTCACCAGAATCTGTCGTTTTTCGTGAGTCCTCCGCCTTCCACGTGGGGGCATCTAGCAGAGGTGCTGAGCTGGCAGTTTTCCATCACCAAAAGGGGTCTAAATCCAGAACAGCTAAGCATGCTGGGAGCTAAACTTTTGGGTAAAAAACGTTAACTATGCATTGCTATACAACACATTTACATTTCAACATCGTTTTTGTTATAACTAAATATTTGAATGCAGAATTCAACCAATCACAATCAAGTATTCAAGAGTATCCAGAAAAAAGAAACTTACAGCTGTGTGAACTTTGATCCACAGGTCCCAAGGCGGGGATGGATCTCGAGGCTCAGATCCCATGGAATAAATTCTGTAAGGTTGGTCTTCACTATGTACTTTTTGTGAGATGATCCGTTTTAGTTGGAGGGTAGGCGGGACACATTTCATTTGTTAACCGTAGTTTGGACGGTGTCTGTTTGAAGAATATTTGACAGGTTGTTTTCTTGTATATGTGGGGCAGTCTGGCAGCGAGAAGAACTTTACATTCTGGCTGTGGATTGAAGGAATATTGGACCTGATAAAGAGACACCTGCTGAGTCTGTGGGACGATGGGTAAGATTTATGATGCTTGTGCTGCTTATTCCAAGTTACGGATTGCAGCTTTACAATGCAATCCATTGAATTTAGAAGCGAAACTGAATATAAAAAGAGGAGAAAGTATCTTGAAATAGTTTTGTAAAAGTAAAAGGTTTTTGTTTTGTTTCAAGTGTCTTTTTTTAGGCAAACCTCAATAAATGTTTGGCTTTCAGGTGTATTGTTGGGTTTGTGACTAAGGACCGCACTAAAGCTGTGCTACACAGCAAAGCTCCCGGGACATTTCTGTTGCGCTTTAGCGAAAGCAACCGTGATGGAGCCATCACGTTCAGCTGGGTGGAACATGACGCTAACGGTGAGACGTTCCTTCACTCTCAATGTTTGCCTATGAATGAAACGCCGGGTGAAAATACTCACAAATAAAACTGCATTCGATTAATTTCCTTGCCGTTGGTTGGCCAAAAATAACTTTTATCGGAGTTTGGTAAGTTTCGATTATAAGTTAAAACTTTAAAAATGTTGCTTTGGTTAATTCATTGTTTTATTATTGGGATTTGTTTGTTTGTGTGTTTTTGTAGAAGACCCACAGGTCCGCTCAGTGGAGCCCTACACGAAAAAAGAGCTCTCGGCCGTTTCGCTTCCCGACATCATTCGGAACTATCGTGTAATGGCGGCCGACAATGTGCCGGAAAACCCGCTGCGCTTCCTCTTCCCCAACATACCTAAAGACGACGCCTTCAGGAAATACTACTCCAAACCCACAGACAGTAAGAACCCTTCATACTAACCCATTCAAAAAACAATTATAACACAATGTAAAAAAAAAGTTGTGTTTTCGCCTTTGTTTCTTTATGAAGTTTAACATGCTGAATATGAAAATCACGTCATTTATTTTTACCATTGACGGGACTCACAAAAAACGTACAAATATTTTCTCACATTTATACATTTCGGCAGAAATTACAAGGTTCTGGCATAACACTGGCCTCAAAACAATAGTTTAACATAACAAAAAATAAGTCGTCCAAAACCTTCCGAGGTGTACATTTAATCGTTTTCGTCTTTTATGACTAATACAAGCCTCACGAACCAAGTTCCAGACGTGGTCACCCATCATCGCCTCATCCCACCTTACCTATGCTTCAGAAATTTCAGAAGTCGCAGTCGCAACTGGAAAATAATGTTTAACATATGTGAAAATGTGTACATTTTTTGTTTATTTTTGCATTATACCGATATATGGTAATTAATGACAAAAGCTCAAAATTTACTTGAGCTAAATATAAACTAAAACATTGATAATACATGAAAATTAAATATGACCACAATAATTAACACCACAGAATTGTACAAGAACTATATAAAAGTTGGGCGAAAGAAAAATGTGTTCGTAATAAATAAACATAAATGTTTTTGATAGCGGATGTGGTTTGGGTGATTCGATCTCAAACGTTTTGGGATCCCGTTCACACGTATTTGGTGGGGATCACAGATAAAATCCGTTTTATTTATCCTTTTGTTTATCCAGAACAAGAGCCAATGGATGTTGATAAGACGTCGGACGAAGGCTATATCAAGACCACTCTCATCTCCATCTCTGAAATGTGAGTCAGTGTTACTGAAGCAAAGAGAACTCCCACAATCCCCAAAGCAAGCCAAGATTCAAATTGCTAGTTAATCAAGCTTGCATTTCTGTACCTTAATGATTTTTATAAGTAAACATATACGACAAATGTTCTTTGTGTGATTTCAGGAAACCGCAGGATTATGACCGTAACCTCATGCCAATGTCACCTGAGGATTATTGCGAGCTTGAGCGAATAGTACGTATACATCAAAGTGTAAACATATTTAACATAGAAGTTCAAACTAAAGTATATACAGTATGTCACACTTTATGATTGTATTTGTTTAAATGAGTTAATGCATTAGCTAACATGAACTGTCCTTTTTTGTCTATAGAATCAATACATACCAGATATGGAATCACTGGAGGTAGAGTAATACATTTTGTGCATTTCCAATATACTGCAGTCATTTATTTTTAGATCAGTTATTTTTATATTTATGAATGATATTCATTTACAGCGAGACACTGATACATTTTCTTTTACTTTGCAGATGCCATAGAACGTCCCTACATTGGTGGTTTTTGCTAAAAAACAACAGAAATTGTGTCGTTAACTATTATGCACTTACGTTACAAGTTTAAGCTTTTGATTCAACATACTTTATTGTAACTGGCTAAGGTAAGTGTAACTGCCGTTTGCATAGAAATAATATACGCATTATCATTTTTAAAGCAAGTCACATGGCAGTTGAAGTCATCTGATGTATAATGTAACTGAACAGAGTTCAGATGTTCCTCTGGATTTCTCTGAAAACACTGTATATTCGCTGTCCTCTAAAATGAAAAGAAACAAACAAACGAGAGAAAAAAAAACTAAATGGCTCTATTTAACTTCAACATAATGCTACTGTATTCTTAGCACTTAATCTATCAACCTCTCAAAAAGACAGGAAGTCTGTCTATAAATAGCACTTCATTTTATAAATACTTCTTTCGGCAATATGCCAAGTGATGAGATAAATGCTGAAACGGTGAATCTTATGTCAAGTCGTAGAGTAAAAACTAAACATGTGACAATGCAATAACATCCTAAATGTTCTGAAGAGGCTTTGTTTATCACAATTAAAAAACAAATTGGAAAATATATTTTTGTAATACAATTTTACCTGGACATGTATATGAGATTACCCAGAAAATCATTTTCAGAAAGTAAAATAGGTCCGTTTGATCATCTTAAGCTGTTGGGTGTTTTCTCTAACAACATGAATTGTTTTCCTGAACGTTTTCCGGTGCTTCATTTGTATTTTGTTTGCACATTTATGTATTTTATGTTTTTTTTTTTCTGCTCTGGATCGTGCTGCTGTGTTCAATCTACCGCGTTTCTTTTGCTTCAAACAGATATATGTAAAAACTCTTGTAGAAAGACTAACAAACATTGTAAACTTGTTAGAAATCTCATTCTGGACAGCGTCATATGCTATTGTACTTTTGTTATAGATGAAGACCTAAGATCAGGGAAGAAAAATATTACAATAAAGTGTTTAGAATCTGTTATAAGTCTTTATTGTTTTTATCTGACGTTTCTTATGTGAAATATTAAAAGAAAACCAACGAAATCACAACACATAGCCGTACATTCGCAGCAGTAAATTACAAATAGCACAATAATCTTTCGTCTTTAACTGCGTTGTCTGGTCTCTTCTTTATAATTTAATAAATAACATATTTTTTGTAGTTAACCATGTACACCGACACACTCGCACGTTTACAAAACACAGTTACAATACTTCAACAGTAACAATAGTGTCCCACAAAAATATTCACACAGTTGAGATCAACTCAGCTTTGTAGGTTTTTCAAGTATTCACAATCTCTAAAACTTCGCCATTACTATAGTAAAACAATCGGTGTGATTGTCTGAATACAACGTGTGCTTACAGACAAACCAACAGTCTCATATGGGACTACGATGCGGTTACACAACCAACATTTAGACTACTTCTGACCATAGCTGTTGTTAATACAATTTCATGTTTTGGGATTTTTACCATGTAATGTGAATAAAACAGATCTAGAAAAGTTGCTGTGTGGTTTTTTGCATACAGAACATTCTTATTCAAAATAATCTCATGACAACGGGTTATTGAGTTCGTTGCTTATAGCCTAAGATGTTTGCCAGTGTTAGTGTTGTAAACTACTACTAAATTGTTAATTTCAAACATCTTAGTCCAAAATCTTGCACAAGAACAACTATACAATTTTTGTGTTGATTTCACAGATAGTTCTTCAATCAGGCGAAGCCCATTTTAGATTTACAGGTTGTGAAAATGTGGATTTGTTGGATTTAAAAACGACATCAATTCTAAGAACAACATACAGCTATGTAAGTGGAATTAAATTTATAACAAACAAACAAACACAAAAGCCAAATAAAATGAAATAGTGCAAATATTTCTTAACAATCCAAGAACAAATTCAAGCGATACACAATCGATCAGAGGCAAAAAGAACAACACATATAATATTTGAAGTTAAATTATTAAAAAATAAAATTAATTTGAATATTTTAATTTAAATCTCACATAATGCTGGTCATTACTGCCAAAGCTGCTTTTCTGAGATATTTTCGATGAAATATCTATTTGACATCTTTATGCATGTGAAAAGAAACTTAATGTACATAAATGTACATTTACCATATACGTTTATTTATTATATTAAGATATAAAGATATAGGTCTTATAACTTATATATATTCGAGTATATTAAATCGATATTGCCTGTTCAGGTGGATTTACGGCTAAATAAGACCATTAAGAGACTCTACATGCCTCTGTGTACAATAAAACAAAACTACAGAGGTTACACACACACACACACACACACACACACAAAAAAGGGGCCATACACTGTTTGTTTTGTAAAGGCTGTCTTAAACGCATACCTCAGACACACAGACTCACTGGAAATAAAATCTGGAGTGTTTGTTCCGTTTGAAAGGAGGAGAACATCTTTACAACATCCCGTCCAGATTCTTCTCGGCGGTCTCTTTGTCTCCATTGGCTGTGGTCTCCTTGGGGCTATAGGTGTTGTTATAGTCCTGCAGGATTGTTACCACGTCGTGATGGCCGAAATGAATGGCCTCGTCCATCGGAGTGTTACCCCACCTGTGCAGGAATGAAACAGCCATTTTAAAGGAATAGTTCACTGAAAATGTAGATTTTGTCATGGGGTTTAATGATAAAACTTGGAAGGATGTATTGCGATTAGGGCTGTTCAACGATTAAGATTCAGAATAAATGTTTGCGTTTACATGATATGTCTGTGTGCTGTGCCTATTCATTTTGTATTCATAAACACAAACACATATTTTTAAGAAAAATATACAATTTATAATTTTCTATATTTAAGTTGAACAGTGCACAGACATATATTATTATGTAAACTCAAACTTTTATTCTGAATCTGAAGGTGTTGTAGAGCTATTGGCATTTTTTATGATATGATATGTGACCTGCATTATCTTCATTTTTTTTATAAAAATGTATTCAAAATATTGCGATATTGTATCAGGAACCCATTACTGCATTTTGTATTGAATTGTTATATCCATTTTGTCATAACTATGTCGCCCCTATTCATTTTTTTAAACGTTGGTTTAAAAGTATCAAACAACATTTTAAGTACCAAACCATATTTAGACTTAAAAATGCCAAATATGCAAAAGATTGAATGAAATCTGGCAACCATGAGAATTTCCTTGTCTATCAGTTGTGGTTGTTCCTTTGGTAGTTTATGAAGTAATGTAAAAATTACATAAAAGTTCTGTGATTGTAATAATTTAAGATATATACCTGTCTCTGGGTACTGGATTCACTTTACAGGCCTCCAATAGAAAACGCACAACTTCAGCATGACCTAAAAACCAAAACAAAAATGAAGTCCTAAGTGACCTCAGACAAAGTGTAGTTCAGTGGATGCAGTGCTCTGGGTTTTAAACTTTTACCTTCAGCTGCTGCTACATGAAGAGCCGTCCTGGAGTCATAGTCACGTTGCTCCATATCCATAGACGACAGCGCAAACCTGAACATAACACACATAACATGTCAAACAAAATGCAGACACCCTCAACTGTGTTAAATGTTGTAAATTACTCCAAAGTCATTTATTTGTGTTGGGTCATGCTACCTCCTCAACGCAGACACGTCCCCGGTGTAGGCAGCAAACAGCAAGTTGATAACTGACTTCACCTAGAAGAAAACAGAAGAATCATTTGTGCATATTTTTGACATAAGATCTCAAAGATTTGAGTCCAAGCTGCACCAAAATGACGTCAGTCGACAGAAAGACAGAATTATGTTACAAAATGTTTGTGAATAGCAAACATCAAGAACTACACATGGTAGATAATCGTTTACAAATTGTTTATTTAAGAGTAAACCATGATGACAAAAAAATAAAACAGGGCGAGAACTAAAATGAAAATATAACAGCAACCGAATTTTAGAGAAGAGAATATTATGCCGCAAAAGAAAAATGTTTATTGGTCTAATTTATATTCTATAAAAATTTTGCAAAAGTAAATAACACTTCATAGATGTTAAAATAGAAAATCTTCTCAAAAAGTGGTCAATGTAAACCAATTGGGTAACAAACATTTTTTTTCCTTCATTTAAATTTTCAAGACACTTCAAGGCACTTCTTGATCAGTTTCAACTTGAAAATACAATTCACAGATTTTCTAGAGGTTTGGGTTTCAATGGACAATATTGACCACAAAGAGGCACAGTAGATTCAGCCATAGCAATATTTTTGTTAACAGACAATATTGTATATATTGTATATATACAATAAAGTGCAAAACTGTCCAATTAAAAAAAGACAGATTGAACAAAAATTGTACGCAAAAACATTTTTTCACAGTTAGTTGCAAGATAATTTTGCACTGTAAAACCACTAACAATAACATGTTTCTTCCAGTGTTATCTTATCACAGTCAACCAGTTCCGCTCTAATTTCTCAAGTTCTTTGGTTTCAAGACTAGTTTGTTCTGGTTTTCAAGTAAGTAAGTCTCTTACTACCAGATAAATAATAAAAAAAAATTGTAGAAACAAAATTACTATTTTGGTTGTTTAATTGTATTCAGAAAACTGCAAACGCTTGTTTTAGAAAAATAAGCGAACAATTGTTTACATTGAATATTTCTGACAGTACTTCAATAAAAAAAAACATTTGAGCTTGAAGTAGCCTATGATAAAAGCATGCACAATACAGCGATAAAACTATCAACCCTTGAATGGTGTTCCTTTTGTAACTTGATGTCTGCAGCCTTAAAAATGTATGAAAAAATACATGTAAAATGCATGTGAAAGTACAAAAAACATGAACAGCATCAGTAATATATATTCCCGTTAACTTCTGCCTTTTTGCAAAAAAAGTGTTAAGAAAAATCTGACGAAGAAAATTTGATCTCGAGAAGTTTCAATGTCTTGGGAAAAAATGATTAATTGCGTCCTATTTTTTTGAATAAAGGTCCCACAGACGCAAACACCAAACAAGGATTAAATGAAACATACAGTGAATCTCTTTTTGAGCTTCTGGATTTTACGAAACAAAATACAACAATTTGTTTCATGTTTTAAAGCCGGAGCGTGTCATTTTTTTTGTCTCAAGCAGCATTAAACACGATTTAAAGAATTTTCTAATTGTTCATTTCAACCAATCACACGTATGCTATCGGTTGTCCAATCAGACTGTTTTGAAGCGCTTACAGGCACTTACAGGCTATATATTTTCAATACTTCATATTTAAATAGTTTTTAAATAAACAAATAAAAAAACATGAGCCTCAACAGTTTTTGGTATGCTCGGTACCAAAAAAACAACAACAACAACTCAAAACCTTTCACACAGGTCCTATTTCACAAACATACTCTATTGGGCACGACTGTGACCTGTTTAAAATGTGTCCAAAATAAATAAAAACATCTCATGACTGTAGCAGCAGTAGTCACCAATGACAGCTTTCCTCTTTTACTCCACAAACAGGAAATACTTCTCAACCGGAGGAAATGATTGGCTAATGGATGAACCAGAGAAGTGTGCCTGTGTGTGTGTGAATGGGCGTTGTCTCTTCTAGTTTCTTTCTGCTACGGTCTTCATCCTATAGACTAAAGTGGTGGAACTGTCTTCATCCGTTTCGGAAGGGCAAACCTTTTTCCACACGTTCTCGGCGAGTGCTAGCTCCTTCTGAAGGCTCTTATAATCCATGGGTCGGAGGTTCTGCTGCTGGTTTAACCAATATGGACACGGACAGATTATCAGATTAGATCATTTCGTCACAGGATTTCCTGCTTGGATTAGTATGGATGGCAGAGAAATCTAGAAACAGTGAAAGCGATTTGAGAAACGGCGCAAGTATTAAGTATTAGCGTCAATCTCCGTAAGCACATGTACGCAGGGCGAGCAGTAAAATATGTAGCATCGTAAATCAAGGATGTTAGTTGTGTTAAGAAGCAAAGAGAGACAAGCAGTACCCTGGTCCTGGTGCAAGAAAAATATACGCTTGTTAAAAGTGATAAAGACGTGACAATGCAGGTTAAAATCGTGGCGTGATTTGGTTTGTCAGCACACACACACACACTTGCAACACGTCTATGTAAGAGAATATTTTGCTTTAGTTGCATATAGGGGTGGACAATATACATCTGTTTATTCATAAAAAATTGTTTGGAGAAGGTGATTAAGTCTCTTTCCATGTTTGATGGTAGAAAAAAAACAAATCTGGACAATGATAACCAAAGGGGGCGGGGTTTAGCAGATGACACACCCTTGTTACAGCCGGTGAGAATATCTGTCACTCACCCGTTGTTCTCCGCCCTCTCTGCGCGGATCCAGTTTCTTGGCAAAGTGGCGTAAATTGTCATAGTTGTGGAAATTAAAAAGCTGGACCAGATCCTGCGAGAAAAAAAAGCCAAGCATTACGTCAATAGTTATTAAGTGAAGGAAACTCAAAATTCTGGCTTCAAAGAGGATAAAGTAGTACCGTGCAGAACTGGATGCCGCGCACGCTGTTGCCCAGTTTATCAAGAGGAGGAGACCAACACATGACACCCATCACATTGGGCACTACCAGTAGGATGCCTCCAGCAACGCCCGATTTGGCCGGAAGACCAACCTACAAGAAAGTATGACAAATCCCGTATAAAAAAAAATAAGATAAACTATCGTTAACATTTTTAAAGTAGTTTTTTATTCGTGCGAAAACGTACATGGAAAGCAAATTGTCCGGAGAAGTCGTACATGCCGCAAGAGTGCATGAGACTCAGAGTGTCCCTCACGGCCTCCGGGTTCAACACACGCTCGCCCGTGATTGGACAGAAGCCGCCGTTGGCTAGGGTCGCCGCCATGACGCTGGCGCTTTCACAGGTCACCTCGATAGAGCACAACTGCACACACGAACCAATAACACGGTCAGTCATGTTCTGATATCTGACAGTTCACTTAAAATATCTTCACAATAAAATTAATTTACATTTTCAATTCCTTAATATTTCAATTGATATACACAGTTCTGTCCATCTTACTGAGAATATAACAAAATAAAATCACTTTGCAATTACATTACAAACATACGTTATACAGTATATATTGTGTCCCGCGTACTACACATCACTTAATTACGTAGCTAACACACCTGTCAAATCCTGCGTGTCTAAAAACAACTTTACTGACGCACTGTTTAAAAGGAATGTCTTTTACTGACCTGGAAGTAAAGATCCAGGATGGAAGTCATATCTGTACCCTCTGGAAAACACTGTAGGTTTGGAAAACATATACAGTAAATGCCCATGTGATTTTAAATGGCATGTAATGATTATAATTTTTTTATACTTTCATACCTTCTTTTCTTTCAGGTAGTAACCAATTGCGAAGTTTCTATCACCTGACAGTCTCTCAGACTGAAACCTGTCAATCACACAAATTCATTTTAAGGACACATCTCAAAAGTAACTTATTAAATTGATTTCTTAAAATCTGCCATTTTTTTATTTTTATAAAACTAAATCAGTTATGGAGATGTAAGTGTCGTACAATGGCACGATTCACAACGAAAACTTAAAACTGTCGCATTTCGTAGGAAATGTTTTTTCACACTTAACACACTTAAGGAAAACTTCGTAAAAGTAACCTGCGTTTTATGAATTGAACAGAGATGGCGATGTAGAGACAAAAGTTAGGGGTTGCATATTTTATATACTAAAATGTTAATTAGTTGTAAACAAAAAAACTTTAATGATGAAAGAAAAATACTGACTTCAATGTATAAATGAATAAAACTTACGTAGCATTGCTGAAACCAACATACTCGTTTCCTGCCAACTTCTTCATAAAGTTCATCACCTACAACAACACAGTTGTTGTTATTTACCACCAAAACCTAATCAAAAAATTAAGTATAAAACCCTAAAGAGAAATGACAACAATTGTACTCACATAGTCGAATTTCTCAGCGTTGCCAGCACCTTGCTGTAAGTCAAAAACAGAGTATGAATGCAAATATCTCACGGCCGATATGAACTTGTTCACACGCACAACCTTCTGAATGCATAGTCACAAAATTCAAAGAAAAATGATTAAACTACCGCATTCTGCACACGTATACTAGAAACAGAAATGCAATGCAATTAAGTTTGCACGCTATGTTTATGCTATGTTACGCTTAAAATATAAGAGGGAGATGATTTCAAATGAAGCAAGATAAAATTTCATTCAAAACGTAGCTTGTTTTGATTTATGTAACTTTAATTTGTGTCATTCAAAGAATAAAGGCAAAGGGTGATTGTGTGTGAATAAATGATATTGCTGTGGAATCACAAAATGCAAAATGTTAAGGGGGGTCAGACAAAACAGCTAAAACTAACTCAAATTTAAACTGTGTTTTCTACAAGTTTGTTTTAGTCGTTTAGTAATTTGCAAAACTTTAGAAGTGTGTAATGCATAGAAGAGGTTCTAAAAAAAAAGTTTTTTCCACATTGAAGAAATGTTTATTGAAAGTACTGTGTCTTGCTAAATATCGTAAGACAAGAGGTTATTAAAACGTAAAAAAAAATCGTTCGAATTCAAAATGAGATTTTATTTTCAAACAAAAACAAAGCTTGATTGTTGTTTCCCACAGGCATTAAACAAAAAAGTATATCAGATAGTAGAGAAATGAATTTGCCTTATGCTAATGTAGCCTAGCATTAGCCTTAGTTTGCAATTTGTTCAATGAGGAAAAATAAATGAAAGGGAAATTACCAACGTCATTGACCTGTTGGGAGGGTCATAATTTCCCACAGTTCCTAATGCTGTAAAATACGCAACAACAATAAAAACCACACAAATCCTTTACACAGACATCACACATTACCACCCCGACAGGCCTGAGAAACATTTCATGCACGGTATTTACCTTAAAATGTTGTCAAATAATTAATAAAAATGCTATAAAAATCTGATCATGTTTGTGCATAAGAACCTAAGAGCTTTGTGTAACAAAAGCCCTCTGTGAAAATGTATTTTATTGTAGGACTGAGCACCAAAACAATGCCCATTGTTGCCATACATCTATTTATTTTGCTATCCCGAGTAGTTTTGCTAGTTGCGTTTTACAATCAGGATTTGGCCTTGTTCGCCGTTCATTTTCGGTGTTGAGACAATTTGAAACTCTACAAATTTTTCATAAACTGAATAAAAACCATGATGATCTAATGCTGGAGACATTTATGTTTTAAACAGCTTTATCTCCTAACTGAGCCCATGTCTTCATTGTGATACATCACGTTTCCCTCTTGAATTTATAACCATCATGGCTCTATCTCTCCACACCCGAATTCCTCTTCCTGTTCTTTCTCTCTTCAATATAATCCTTCAGAGTGATTATTCATAACCTTAATCTCAGATGAGAGAATATAATCAGATTAAATTCCACGCTCTCTCTGATCCTCTCAAACATTATCTAACGCATCATCAAAACATTTTAGGTTATTAAATGTGGAAAAAAAACAGGAATTCTGTTGAACTTTTGACACATTTTGTAGGCGGTACAGATTCCCATTTATCAACACAGTAGAAGGTTGAGAAGATAAAAATGCGATTTACCTTGAGGAGGGAGGTACACACTATAGCGCCGGCGTTTACCATGGGATTGTGAGGTTTATCTAAAAAAATACGTTCAATGAATGAGTATACGTGGTGCACTGTATGTTGTAATCTCAAAAATATATTAATGGGTTTTTTCTACACTTATCACCAGAAAGAGATTTCAACAATAAGATCGCCTCACCATCTTCATCGAGAAAGAGTTTGTTGAACCGAAGACCGCTGGGCTCTTTTCCTATAAAGCGGTGTACGTAATCGGTGCCGTGGTCGTGAACAGCGATGGCATATTTTAAGGGTTTCACACACGACTGAAGACAAAATGGTACTTTCGTGTCCCCGGCCGTGTATCTGTGAATAGAAAAGACGATAGCAAACAGTTTTTACAAATACGAAGAAAAATGAAAAAATGAAAAGCAAAAAAGCAAAAGTTCACCGTTGGCCATCTACAGTGCAGAGTGAAACCGCCCAAAGATTCGGACTAAATTTTGATAGCTGAGGAATGTAGTCCGCCACCTACGACACAAAAGCAACAAAACAGAGTTTGTATCGCAAAACGAAAACACAATTCGTAAACAGCTCATCTTATTATCTTCTAAGAAATGACTGTTTTCATTCGTCGTTGGGCAGCGAGCACACACCTGGCCGCCTGAGAGTGATTTAGCGCTCTCGTAAATTTGATCGATGTGGGAGGTGAACGACTGAAAGTCGGGAATGACGAACTTCTTACGGAAAGCCTGAGTCAGCAGCACGATATTGCTTTGCACACACCTGCGAGGTAAAAATAAAGGTCAGACAAAATTCGACACTAAAAGATTCAACAGCTTTAGGAAAGCAACGTAAATAATTCATACGCTCCGGGACCACAAGGACATATATATAAAAAAAAGACTTCCGATTTTGATTTTGTCCGTGGGAACAAAAAGTTTTTACTTACAGAAAAGGACAAAACTTGTTTCTCATGCTTAAGAAGAAACTGTTTTTTCTGCCATATTATGTAGATATTGAAGGTGTTGGCTAAATAACTCTTGTAACTTCAAGCAATATTTTTGCATTCTTCAAAAACAACTACATTTTATGATTATAATAAACAATTTTCAGTCTAAAATTTGGACACTGGGTTTAATCTGCCGACTTAAATGTTTACTTTTTAAACAGGTGTTTATCCAGAGCGCCGTCTGACGTGGTTTTTAGTGTGACCTTCAACATCTCCATGCACTCCTTAAGACGAGGGTCTCCAGTACGCAGACCTGTGGATTTCAACGCCTGAAAAACATGACAGAACAACATTTATACAAACCTACAATCAGAAATGTAATGTTATTTTGTTAAAAAAAAAAAAATGTTTAGAAATAGTTTCACTATCGTAAATCATGAGTTGTTTGTATTAGGAGGAGGGACAACTGTGGGAAGATCAATATTTGCAGTTAAAGGGAGAGATATGATAACAACGGCCTTGTCCTCCTTCCCCTGTTAGCGTGTGTGAGATTTTACCGTGGTAAATTTGTGTGCTGGAATTTTCTCCTGACCCTCTGCGATGGTGTAGAACAGGAGATCTTCCAGGCTGGGCAAAATGCCTGCCTTCCTTCTTCTGTGACATACACAGATAAGCAGGTGAGATTGTACCAAATTTTATTTTATTTTATTTTATTAGGGAACTTGAACACATTACTCTTAAAATGTCAGGTTGTTGGGTTCACATTAATAGTAAAGTAATACGTGCTTTTATACAAAGTAATAAAATAAAAGCATTTCTTTAAAAATAAAACCACTGACTGACATTGTAAGACATTTTTCCTCTAAAAAAAAATGTTAGTTAGTACTTAAAGAACAGAACTCCTACAAAAGTTAAATTTGTTAAACATTCAGACAAATTTAGCATAAAGCGTAATTCAGAAGTGCAAACAATACATTGCATTGTGGGATAGCTACAGCATTCCACATCAGGCATAAAACAGCATTGATCAAAAATTGTATTCTGACTGTGAAAAAATCATCACTCAATCTGGACTTTAACATAAATCTCAAGGGTAAAGCTACTCATAGGTTAAAACAAATGAAAGTTAAATGTGGTTCTTGAACACAGAACAGGGGAAAAAGCACACCGTTTTGCAGGAGTTACAACAAAGAAAGGAACAATGCTAAAAGAAAAACATTGATGGAAAATAAAAAGACCAAAGAAAACAGAAAACACATACTTACACAACAAATGCAAAGCAAGCAGTCCAACCAGATGGGAAAGAAAACAAAACAGAAATGAGTGACACATCTAAAACAATTTATATATATTTAAAACAAAATAAGACACACACTTGCATGAACATGTATGACCATCGACTTAACAATTTGGCAAAACATTCATGACATCAAAAAACAGACTTTATATGCATACTGTAAAAGCGAATTTAAAAATGCCAAACAATTTTTTTAAATCAGCACATTTCTTTTTCCAGAAGAAATATCAGCAACCTTTATGTGATTATTTTGACATATTTTTGCAATGACCATATGGCAGCCTGTTTGGTTAGCGTTTTTAATGAGGTGTTATGTGAAATATCAGTGAAATTTAACAGCCACCTCAAATTCACTTTCTTCAGCAGATGCTCGCTCCACAAGGCCAAAAAACACTGTCTTTCTGCTAACTTTGAGACTGTAAGATTATAAAGAACCTGTATATATAAAATAAATAAATAGTGCAATACAACTTGACATTAGCCATTTTGATTGATTTCCTTATTTTCAAATACTATTAAGAGACACAACTATTAATCTAATCTATTAAAAGCTTACACAAACTTGAACCCAATAATCTCAAAATGGTCTAATACTTGGCCTGGCAAATATCAGTAAACTACATGAACTATTGAAAAAAGATTATCAGTGGACCAAAAATACTCCCTATCACACTAATCCGAAGACAGCTCAGATGTCGACCATTTTACCAACACCACAATAGCATCCATCCTGCGGTTTACCGTGAGAAGTCATCCTGACACAACAAACCAGGACACATATGCTAGCGAGAGCAAACGCCCCTCCCGGACTGAATTTAAGCCTTCTCTTCCTAGCAAACAACTGATCCCTGTTAATGCACAGGCGTCACGCCAAACACACTCTATGACATTACTATACATGTACACACAAACACACACACATCAATTTTACAGTACACTTGTATACTTAAAAATATGAAATTATACGTATTTCTATCACCCTTTTTTGCTTTTATAAAACGATTTAAGTTAATTTGTTGCAGTGTACGGCAAAGTGTTAATAAAAACACCATGGTACATACGAAAACAATTGCTATTGTACAAAAATAGTGTTTGTGTGTTATACGAGCCAGAAATACAAATGGATATATGGGGGAGGGTTTGTCGTCCTTGTGGGAATGATGTTTCTCGCAATACTTTGGGGACTAATTTATCCGCAGAGGAAAGCTACATTTGACAAGACCTCCCTTGGGGAACACTGAAAAACTAATGTATAGATAAATCATATTAATATTTTAGTTCTTTTGTTTTTGTTTTCTTTTACGATTTTGGGCAAGTCTATAGTCATTACAGTTGGTTGAATAAAATATAGCATGTGTATCTCACAGGAATTTGTTTCTTTTTTACGAGGTGGCTAATTCGTATGGATTTCTATGTAATGAATCGTACAAAAACGTACAATTACTCGGAAAAAGCAATATTGAAGCCCCACCCCTAAACCTAACGTTACTGGTGCGAAAGGGAATCGTACTAAATTGTACGAGTTTTAAGATCATCCGAATTAGCCAAATATAACCACCTCCTAAAATAGTTACGTTTTTGCCGTGATATTGTGTTGGAATATGCGTGTTAGGGGACTGTTCACCTGGAAGTGAGATGATTCTACAGTATAACAATGTCTTAATTATCTTCTTCCGCCTCAAGGAGAATCGATCAAACACCCGGCAAACAGCTGACAATTTCACAGACTTGCGCACATACAAGCTATCGTACCATTCTGCAATACCCGAAAACAAAATTAAAGTTTTCACCCAGAACAAAAAATAACTAAACCAATAACTAGCATCCAAACCAATAGACATTAATGTTGTTATTTTGAGTTTGTGAGTGTTCCACTGTATATTTAAAGTTGCTTTACAACTTTATCTTTATAGTTATCGTTAAACTCTATTCCGAAAATACAATGAAAAAATACATCTTGATCTTCAGTTCCAGTATAAACTAAAAAAAATATTTTCGTTATGCCTGGCATTACATCTGATCCATAAAGGTGTCAGATTTTTTGCTGCAGGCATAACTTGGCAGGATTCCAGCGCAGGAGGGCCATGCAAACCGTGCCAGCATGACTCACCCATCCATTTGTCAACTGGTAGCGTCACGGCGGACAAACCTCCCGTGTCAGCGAGTTTGCGTGAGCTGATTCATTTGAATCCCGAGCTAGTGTTTTGCGTTCTTTAGCATTACAAAATCATCTCTTCGTAACAGTATCACATGGTTGCTGAGTAGATGTTTCAGGACCACTTTTAAAGTCAAATAAGCCCAACCCTGTTCTCAACATCTCTGTGATATTCTAACCGCTCCTTTGATGCAAATCTAAGGAAAGTTTGCCTGTTTTATCATCCAGTCTGGCTTTTACAGACATTTGTTTGGTGTGTGAATGAAGCTAGAATGGGGCGTGCTGATCGCCCTCAGGACTGTGCACATCTGCCCATGAGGCCTGACACCCCGAATTAGACTGTGAAGAACAAGAGCAAAGCTTTTGTATTGTGCAAAAGCGCTTTATATGCTACTCACAGACACAATGCAAGAGAGAGCGAGAATGATTCAAAGGAGTGAGACAGGCAGAGAGATATTAGAGAAGTTGTTCACCTTTAAATTAAAAAAGGATATTTTTGTCATCATTTACACACCCTCTTGTCATTTCAAACCTGTATGATGTTCATAAAAAATATGTTTTGAAAAATGTTTATAACAGATCAGCACAGTGAATGGGGGGCTGTTAACAACATTCTTCAAAATATCTTCTTTTGTGTTCTGCCGAAGTAAGAAAGTCATACAGGTTTGAAATGACAAGAGGCTGAGTAAATGATGACAGAATTTTCATTTTGAGATGTACTACTCCTTTAAAAGGGTATCAGGTTCACATCCGTCAGTGTTACATGTGAAGTGTTGATGTGTTCAATCAATGAACCAATCGGCTGTGTTAAAAAGGGAGGGTGGGGGTTCACAGATTTAACAAGCATCTCTGGATGTGAGGTTGCCGTTGACAACCGGCTTTTGCAGTGCTCCATCACTAAACTACTTCAAGAGATTGGCTCTGTTGCCAAATCTAGTGAGCCGCCTATGTAAACAACATTTTAAAGGTGTCATAAGCACGCCATCTGGAAAAAGAGCGAGAGTGAGAAACCAGGGTGGCAGGTGGATAAAGGCAGACAATTTTGCTAACAGACCTGACGTAGAAACACGAAGATGATAACATGATCTTACAGATGTTACAGAGAGAGAGTGAGAGTGAGAGTGAGAGTGAGAGTGAGAGTGAGAGAGAGAGAGAGAGAGAGAGAGGGGCCTGTCCCTCCAAGGACAAATACACATTCCACGCATACCAAATGAATGAATAGATTATAAAAACATGACCGATAGCATGGGCATCTCGAGAACAAGTCTAAAGTTTATCAAAAAGCAGCAAGATCTTTTATAAAATCAACCCTGGCCCTCTTGTTTTTCATAAAAAAAAAAAACGGTTTGAACATTTCTGAATCCAAAGAGCTTCAGAAACAGGAAGTGAGTAATATGGTGATTAAAAGGGCATTTAGTTAAATTAATCATGTCTGTGACTGATTTATTACATGCAAAGGGACAATAAATGCCTTTGTATCAGTTTAAATAGCAAATCCTATTAGAACAAGTATCCAGATTTTCATACACACATAGACATTGAAGCGGTAAGGCCTTCCTCCATGTTCAGAATAGTTGTTTATAAAGCTGTAAAATTAATTCCTGCCTTAAAGAAATCATTAAAAAACACTATCTAACAAGCCTATTTGTAAAAACGACACAAAGATGATATTTACACAGAAGACCACAGAGGACCGGGGCCCTTGGGAATTTGACCCCCATCCTTTGTACAAGACGTATCTTCGTGCATCCTTATCTACAACCTTTGCCATGTAATCATCAAAAAAAATAAAATAAAGGGATATTTATCTGATAAAACCAGCATTTTCATGACGTAGGGAGTCAGTTGGTTATGCTGGGCCACTAAGAATGAATGAATGAATGAATGAAGCGGATTCATCACATTTGTTTAAGCGAAACCAAACTTGCCGTCTCTACTAAACGATGCTTTAAGAAACTGCACGTGCCATTGACGTATATACTTGGTCTGATTCATCAAACACGCTACTCACTTCTCCGTGACCGCATTTTTCTGGGCTTGGTCGGCCGCGTCCGTCTGGGTGCACAGAGCGCGTCTAAACGGAGACGCGCATCCTCCTCCGGCGCCGGAGACGCGCCTCCAGGACGCCGGCCGCGCACCGGCGGCGCCGATGGAGCGAGATGCGACTTTCGTTATATTATCTGTATTACTGCTATTCAATATGCGCTTAAGATTTGGTTTACAAAAGTCCTTTAACGCCGCCGAGAACCTAAACTGTAACATTTCAAACGCAAACAGGCTTAATAAAGAGCGGTGTTTTCGGCGAGTGTACTGGTAACGTATTTATATTAAAATGTGGTTATCCGAAAATCCTCTATTCGTGAGAGTCGTGCCGGTTTCTCCCCTCGATGCTCCTATTCGGTGTGTTGGTTTTCACGCAACGGAATAAGAACCGCCCGTTGAAGCGATACTCGCGTTCTATTGGCCCGTGTGACGTCATTCTCAGCGTTGGTTGGCTCATGCGTAAATCAATCATTTTTTGCGACGTACATCACTTCCCTTAGCTGGTGAGAGGCTGGCCGTGTCGCGATGAACGACCTGTGGCGTACTGCTAACTGCGCAGTAAGCACTGGGTATTATTTAAACGCGGAAAAGTTCTTATTACATTACATTATAACAGTTGTATGATGCAGTAGGCGATCTAAGTTTTATATCGATACAGAAAAGTCGTGTGCTTTAAACAATATACAAAGTATTTCTACGTCAATAGTAAGAGTAGTATGGAAGTACGCAGCATCAGAGTAGGCAATGGTACCCGTCCGCACGTCGGCATTTCTAAGAGATGTATGTTTAACACAGTGACATTTAAACGCTTATGTGTTCGTTGGTTTAGCCCCTATGATTTTGAATGATCCAACTTTATTTTAATTTCACCGTTATGCAAAATTACAGGCATTAAATATTGCAGACAGTGGTGTTAAGACCGTTTGAGTTTTACTGCATGGTTGACTGGCCTGGTATTATGAACATTATAATACCCAATGAAAACAGTGCGAATGGTCAGTGAGGCGTTTTAAGTTTTTACCTCTGACCTTTACAATACCCGACTATAATGCAATTCACTCATGCAATTAACATTTATAAAAATCTATAAGTAATTGAGTAACAAAAGTGTTGCATTGTAAATGTCTGTATATATGTATTTGACGTTATTCAACATGATATTCCAAGGATATGAATGTCAACAAATATGTAAAACATTGATTTTGTTGATTGCCTCTAGGATCTTATTGAGCGTTTGGACCCGGAAACAGTATGACCTCCATATATGGTGGTGCGTGACGTCAGACTAAACAACAGAATAGCGAATCTCAGATTGTTTCGTCTTGGAATAAATTCTTGAATAAAATTATTATACAATTATTTAAAAAAATATTGAGCGTTTGGACCCGGAAACAGTATTTGACTTTCCATTTATGTTGGTGCGTGACGTCAGACTTAACAACCCAACACTTTGGTTGTTTTGCCACCTAGTGGACATCCTGAGAAGTTACATGACTTAACCCCTTACACACTTTTATTATTGTAAAATTTTCTTAATTTTGTAGTTTATTAGATCATATATTTCTGATCTTATTTTCTTTGAGTCAATATCTTACTCTTCTGTTATTAATATAGTCCTTAAATCTCAAGTGAATTATAAAGTATGTAGACTACACCCAGATGAACTCATTTAAACTCGCCCACACACCTTCACGCACAAACCGAATGTTTCATCAATTCCATATAGACAAGTTCACATGCCGTGATTAACAAAGATCAGGAACCACACATGTATGGTTAACCCCAGTCGTGTAGGAGAGGCCTCATGGGAAATCATGCTGTCAAGCCAAAATACAGCTCAAGAGGGCGTTATGAACCTTGATGCTATTATACTTTCAACATCAGTTACTTCCCTAACTTTTAACAGTTACTTCATCCTTGTTTCCTATTTCCGGCTAAGAAAGTGTACATACCCTTAAAATAAAGAAAAAGTTGGTATTATTAAGCATACTTACGTTCAAGTATATTTGTAAGTATACTTCATGAGGTGAGTATACTAACATCTATGTACTAGTAGTGTTAATGCAGTATTTCAACAGTTCTTGGGAATACATCTGTCTACTATTTAGTTTAAAAGGTTAGTTATTTGAAGTACACTTTTAGTAAACTACTACTTAGGTGAACTTAACAGTACACTTTTCCTTTACTATTTATATATTATTTATATTACATTCATACTATGTCAACTTTTTAATTTTTTCTAAGTTGCCTGAGTTAACTATGTGAAAAAGTATTTAATGACGCAACTACACAACTAAGTAAAGTTTGCTTAAAATACTTCAATTTACTTTTAAGTTTATCTCGATCAAAAAATTGAGTACAAGCAATGGCTAAATATACTTAGACATATCTGTCAGTACAAAGTATACTTAGGTGTACTTTTAGAAAAGTACATAAAATCAAGACTGAACGTACTTTCTTATTTTTCATTTAAAAGTTAATAGCCCGCTTGAATAAACTTCTTTTTGTATGGGTAACCCCAACCTTAACCCTTCCTTCTATAATACAGTCTATAATAGTCTTTTCTGCAAGCCACAGTACTGCACTGCTGAAAGAAATGTTTCCGCCCACGTTTAGGCACCGCCCCCACATCTGGGTCACCACGGTGATCACACTGAGAGATTCTGTAGGTGTTGTGACGTCTGTCTGAGGAAGGCCCGTATAGGGCTTCGGCACATCTAAGAACTGATGAACGCACTTTTGTGTGTGTGTGAGCGTTTGTGGGTGTTTAGCATTAACGCATGTGTGACACAAACAGAAGAGGAAGCTGCTTGGATCAGCTTGATTTATGAACCGCTTCCAGATTATGAGCTGTTTTGCAGACCGCCTCTATAAATAAATAGCTTTTAACATGTTAGCTTGATAAGTTTAATGACGATAAAGAAGATATGTGTGATTAGGTGCTTTGGTTTGATATGTAACTGGGAATACAATTAAAAGATCTAGAAAAAGATTTAGCATTTTATCTCACAAGGAGATTAGATATGATTTTGGCTCATTTTTAAATTACAATATTCCAATGCATCAAACAAAGTAATGTTTTATCATTAGAGGTGTTGAATGATTTATCGTGATTAATTGCATCCAGAATAGAAGTTTTGTGGTTACATAATATATATATAAATATATACAATGGGGCGGTTTCCCAGACGGGGATTAGACTAGTCCAAGACAAAAATAAATGTAAGAGCTGTCCAAACTGAAAACAGCTTGCACTGACATTTCTTAAAATACACCAGTGCCTTTGTGCTGTCTCGAACTGCACACAAGTAATGTTTTTTTGTAAGGCATGTTTGTTAAAACTACTTACATTTTCAAATTAATCTAAGGCCTAGTCCTGGTTTACACTAATCCCAGTCCAGGAAACAGCCCCTATGACTATGTACTGTGCATATTCATTTTGCATTGATATAAACGCACACATGCATATATCTAAGAAAAATATAAAAATGGAAAAACAGTTATATATAAATTGAATTATTGCTAAATGACAAACACATGTAAGTATGTTGTATTATGTAAGCAGAAACTTTTATTCTGGATCCGATTAATCACAATTAATTGCAATTAATCATTTGATACCCATATAATATATATATATATATCATTAGACCTGCAGCAACTAGTAAATCACTGATGGGTGGAAAATTTAAATAAAGTTTTTTTTGTGGCTAAGGTGCTAAAAACAAATCTTGAAATCTGTTTTTCCAATTCAGTTTTATTCGTACGACAATTTCAAAGACAACATACAAAAAAGTGAAAAACGTGACAGATGTGTTTAGCAAAACCAGTAAAAGTTACACAACAGACTGGCACATTAGACAACTAACATGTGATAAAACATTTACAAACTTTTAACTGCGGTCACATCAAAACACTTAACATCTTATGACAGCAAGATACACAATCTTGTTATATGTTGATAGAGGCTAAAGCTGGTCACCGAATGTACGAATACACAATACACTTTTTGAAGTACCAAAGTGCACAAAATGTCGGCAAAGCTATCTCTACATATTCAGTATAATTTAACAAAGATCACACCCACACTGACAGATCAATACGAACAAATGAATGTCATCGATTACAAATGGCGAGGCACGATACATCTTAACATTGAACAAATCTACAGACCCGTTTACTACGAAGCTTCAGGTTGTGCTTCAGTCGCAGAGTGCTTCCTTTGATAGCTTAAATAAAAATACTTTAATGATAAAACATGCAATAAAATAAACCGTAGATTATGTACAAAATGAAACAGTCACACGTATGCTCCTATAAGGTTTTTATTTGCACACAAACTGCAAGATGTGTCTCTAAAATTCTAAGTAATTCTTAAAAATAAAATGAAAATAAATCTCTAGGCATTTACATTTTGTAAGGCCACACAGTGTGGAAACTAAATATCCACTGAGAAAACAAAACAGGAGTTTTATTGAGAGGTCGAAGATGTTATCTGGAGTCATCTGGTTCGGATTTGATGGTCTTCTTGTCCAACAAGCAGGAATCTTTTTGAGAAGACCCATTTTCTGTGATTGAAACACAACAGTTACATTTGTACTTGCGTATGCTATAGTTTTCTGTATGGGTAGGAGGACTTAATTCTGCGTATCTTAAGATTTCAAGATAAGTTTGGGTAGGTGGTAACAGTTTTAGATTTTGGACCAATTTTCAGAATTTTGAAAATACGTTTTCTGTGAATACCTTGTGCCCTCTTCATGCAAAAAGAAAATGTCCAGATTTTTATATAGGATGTTTTAATCTACTTCATGTCTATTATATCAAGGGTTAACATAAGCGAACGCTCAAAACAATCGAATGTTATTCTGAAAAACGTTTAATGTGTTGGAGTTTGCGACATTCAATGCATTTCCAGTAAGCAAACTGATCCTGTAAACGTCAAAATTAAAAAGGGGGTACTTTTTAGTGTCACCAGGAATGCAGATGTTTTAACGTATATTTCAGCTATTTAAATCAGTGGCGTTCAGTGACGATCAGTAAATTACACCGACTGACATCAGGTTCTGCCCACAGTGTGGTGAAAGAAAAAACCCAGTACGTCAAAAAGACGAGTAAAATCCTAACCTACTCGCCCAGTGCTAACGCAGTGTGGACAGACAGGTAGGAGTTTCAGAGAGAAAACCCTACAGTACCTTCACAGATAACATTTGCATGACAGATTGCATACATTACACAAAATTCTCAGATTTCTCTCTGATATGTGTGTTGCTCTCACGCATGGAGGATGATACTCATATAACCGTGCTAATCCAGGTCAAGCACGCAAGGTACATATCCAAAGGTCCAAAAAGTACATGACGACATTAAGGTCTTGATGTTTAAGACCGTCATATCAGTAAAGTAGTTTTTGGGTTGCTGAGCACTAACCTGTGGTCGCCGTTTTTCTCTCGTCTGAGGTCTGTTGGTTGTGTCTCTCCTCCGTGATCTGTTTGTGATGCCGCTTCAGCTCATTGGCCAACTGCCTGCCCAGCGGAACGTCAGTCAAACGGAGGTTCAAGGGTCTTTCGCCTGCATTTAAACACGTTGCATTAACACATTTTTTATCTTATTGGACTCATGGTGGAGTGATAGATGGCTACAGCGGATGGAAAGAAAGGTAAAGAAAATATACCAGAGACTTGCGAGAGTCCGCTGTTGCAGTGTTGAGGTGTGGGAGTGAGGTATTTCAGAGCCGCCGTCGGAATCCGCCAGTCCAAAGATTTCAGTCTCTCCTGGATGGCAGCGTCCCGCAAGAGCTCCACCTGCTTGGCCAACAGAGAATCAAGCTGAACCTGCACACAGTAACGCTGAATGTGAATTGAACGTCTAAAAATGTTGAAACAATCCCTTTGAAAGAATATTAGAACAAAGTTGGACTCAGAAAGCACAGGTATGTCTGTAGGATGTCTGCTAAAGATCTGGAGATCTGAAAACATCTGCTGTGTGAAAACATCTGTAGAAATGGCAGTTTTGCATACATTCTAAATCATAAACATCTTATAGACATCTTAAAGGTGTCCATATGACATCTGACAGTAGACGTCTCAGAGACATATTGCAAATGAGTAAACAATCCAAAAAATACGTCTTGCAGATGTAAATGCAGACATCAAATCTTCCAGATGTATGTGCGCTATCAGGGGAAAGTGTGAAATTGATTTCCAAACTAAACCCTGATAGCAGACATACTGTACATCTGGGAGACGTCTATTTGATCTCTGCCTTTACATCTGCTAGACGTATTTTTTTCGTCTACTGTCAGATGTCATATAGACATCTTGAAGAAGAAAACGGCCCCTTTTAAGACATTTATTAGACATTGAACTTTAGCAGACATTTTACAGACGTACCTGTGCTGATCTGGGAATAAACTACAAAAACAAAATTAACTAAAAAATGTTAAACAAAAATGAAAAAAAAAAAACTTTTTTAAACAATGCAACTACTTTGAAGCAAGAATATTAAATATTCAAAAAAACATGTTTAAACAACACTTTAAATTCAGATTACTTTGAAACAAACTTCTCAATCTTCGTTTTTTAAGCAATGTTTTTAGATTTTGTTTTTACAAAAACAACATTCAAAGTTCATACCGCTTTAAAACAAACTAGTCAAACACCATTATTTTCAAAGAAACGTGTTCTCAACCTTAATCAGACAGACTTTATGATTAACAACAGATGTAAACTAGACTTAAACTCCGTACCTGCAGACTGTGTCGGATCGATTCCTCCCCTTTAGATTTGGCCATCGCGAGCTGCTCTCGCACCGTCTCCTGTCGCGTGTGCAGAACATGCAGGGCCTCCTGCAGATCGTAGATGCCATCCTAACAGAAAGAAATGAGAGTTTAATATCTCTATGATGGCTTCATTTCTTTGCATCTCTGGTGCGACGTGACATTTGCATCATTTGCGAAAGCTGTTGGTACAAAGTGATTCATCGCTGTAGGGCCCAGAGAGGCTGTGGAGGTAAATCAGAGTTAGATTGAAGCTCGTCTCGTTGCTAGAGAGATGAATTATCAAAATAATAAAGGGATGCCAAGACAGACAAATCGGAGATGAGATCTCTTTAATATTTCAAATATTTCTCCTAGGCACCAATGAGATTAAATGGAGAGCGAATAGAAACCTTTGCTTATGTCTCCGGTGTCTAAGACATTACTCATGAGAAAAAGAGGCCGAAATCTCACAGATTAGAGTTTCAGAAGAGATCTCAACAATGTCTCAAACTGAGCTCGGATTTGTCAAGTCCGCAATCAAAAGTCAATATTACTGAAGATCTCAATATGAACTCAAACATTTATCTTCAAATGAACCCAAATCCAGATAATTTTACCTCTACAGTTTACATTCATTTTACGACCCAATACTTTTTATGTTAAAAAAAATATTTTTTAATGCAAATTTAGGAGAAAATGTCCACAAAGTGTCAACAATTCCTTGTCATGGTAGCAGTTTCCAGTCGTTTCTCATTGTTATTTCTGTTGTCAATGTAGCAGATCAGACTTCGTCACCTCTGAACGAATCGTCACCTTGTGTTCGCCCATTAACAGCCTCCAGATTTTCCTCTGAGGTCACTACCTCTGAGGTCACACTGCGCGCGCGTGTGTCCACGTATGACGTTATACTCAGGCAGAGACAGCCACAGCGACGCGTGGGTAATTCTGCACACACCCACGGGATGATTAAAAAAATGATGTTCGAGTCCACCGTGTACTTCTCCGCCTGTGGGCTTGTGTGTTTTCTTTATCCTTTTATAGAAAAGCTTTTAAATGCTCAAATTTCAACACGCAGAGCCGCGATTCAACTTGAGACTTCAAGCTTGTTGACTCACAGCTCCATAGAGATAGCAGAATAATTTACTTTTAGATGTTCACCTTGAGGCACAGAGCTCTGCTCATGGGAGAAGCCGCGTGAAGGCAACATTTCGGAGTGAATCATGACGTTAGTTACACCCCTGAGATTATTAACAGGGCGACACACTCTAATTTAGACGCGACGGCAAAGGGCAATAAACATCACAACAAGACCGGGAAAGTAATAAAGAGCTCCCGAGAAACCACCCGGAGCTCAAAATGATTAGAAAGATGAGGTGTGGCCGTCGAACCGGCGGAGATTATGAATGTGAACTGAATTTAAAGCACTCACTTCGGATTTGATTCTCTTGGCAGATGGTTCCTCTTCTTCACCGCAGTTAGACCTAAAAGACAGATGGATTGGTTATGTGTCATATGCGTTGTGTCAAATGCGTTTGGAAACCAATTATATTAAGTTAAAATGTATTATTAATTTTAGTCCATAATTAATCATTATTAGAATTAATTAAATAGTTATTATTAAAACATTTAGTAAGTAGTTTATTTATTTCTTACAGGAAAAATAGTGAAAGTCATTTTGTTCTTGAGTTGTAGAATTGAATTGAATTATTGAATCTAATTGCAAAATCGAATAAAAACTTTCGATTAAACGTCCCAGCTATTTTCTTAGTAAAAAACAACTTACCTGTTGCTCCTGCGGGTGTATTTGTAGGTGACCTCGCGTGAAATCTGCCTAGCTAGTGAGAAAAGTTCGTCCCTTCGGGTCAGGAGTGACAGATCTTTCATGCATAGCTGAGCAGACGCCTCATTTACTGTAAGCTAGACATAAAAACAAAATGACAATTAAAAATTAATATTAGCTAAACGTGTCATTCCACTTGAAATGTCAAATTAATAATGCAGGAACATGTCAAATCTTTGTGCTCGCAAGACAAACCTCATGCATCGTAAGCTGTCGCCCGTCCCTCCTCTTAGAATCGAACCGCCCGTAGATGGCACTGTACTTCCGAATCTCCGCTCCCTTCTGGGGGTCATCTTCGCTCATCTCACAAATGTGGCCTATCATCTTGCTCAGCTTCTTGTTGACCCGGACTTGCTCTCTGATCTCACAGGGGTCACTTTTGGGCAACGTTTGGGCTAGTCTCTCCACGCACTCTGTCACGCACTGGACGGCGGTTGCATCGAGGATATCAAGAGCGTCGTGAGGAGAACACGGTGAACACGCTCCAGACGGAGATAGGCTGTGTTCACTCTCGCTACCCCAGAAACGACTCTCGCTTGCACCTTGTAGCGGAGAGCACCCTGGAGTACCGTCCCTGCTGATGTCAAGTCTTCCTGGACTTGGGCTTGTGGGTAACAACGCTCTCGGTACCGTCAGCTGGTTCTGTTGGCCGTTGCTCTGGACCCCCGGTGAGCTTTCGGGGAGCTTATAAACCGGTATACTGCAAACGGGAAGGGATGTTAACGGTTGGTTAAAGAGGGAAGGGTTGGTCACCCAGTCGCGTAGAGATTTTTGGAGTCGTCGGACGTGGAGGGGTTTGGTCGCCATACCGACGAGGGCCATGATCTCGAGGAATTCTTCCTCGCCGGCCTCGCAGAGTTGCTGGACATCGTCGCCGCCCTGCTGGATGAACGCTTCGTAGTAGCACAGCAGGTTGGCCTTCTGAAGGATCCGGTACAGTTGTAGCTCACCCAAAGAACGTGGCAACAGTACCGACATGGCTACACAAATGCAAAAAAACAACGCGATAGTAAGAACAAAATATCGTAAAGGCAATCATTCCGAATAGTCTTTTCACCTAAATAGGGGCGGTTTGTAATTTTTGTAATGAATGAGCAAACGGGTAGCGTCACTCCCAAAGTCACACCAGACCAAACCCACATGTTTTCCACAGAGCCACAATTCCTTGTGTTTGTATAGAATTTACAAAAATAAGCACTTACGAACCTCTCAGCGAGACAAAGATGGGAAGGGAAGGGGAAACTCCCCAAGACTCCGACCATGTTTACATTTACATTTATACATTTGGCAGACGCTTTTATCCAAAGAGACTTACATTGCATTATCCTATACATTTTACATAGGTATTACATAGGTTTACTAGACTAAAGTCAACCTTCAACTTAATGTCCCAGAACTAACTCAATTTAATTTACTATCTATAACATGTACAAGGACAATGGCGCAAATGGGTGACAGAGTTCAAACTAAAAACGGGGTCTGGTGTATAAGGTTTTCCAAGCACATATCCAGATTTATAAAAACAAACTTGGTGTACGTACAGTATACTACTGACTGCGAGTTTGCACACTTTAGGGATGCAATCTAAAGTTGTATAAATGAGGATTCAGATAGACCTATTGAAGATGTACACAATCGAGTCCCGATCGTTTACATTTGGTCTTCAACAAAATACCTGTCTGGTTAAACATTGCCTTCGATGTCTACACCCTACCATCAAACTTCCACTTCTGAAGGATCATACAAGTGAAAGCATCGTTTATTGAATGAAATCTCTCCGTACATGTATGAGCAGGCACCAACCTGCACACTTACCTGATCTAGCACTTGCATGCACCAGGCAGTTTCTGATAGACCAATGCATGCAAACAATGCAGATTTAGACTTTAAACTCGAGCATCTTTAACTTAGAAACGACCGTATAATGTCCCCTGTTATACAAATGTCCATTACTAAAATTAAATCATGAACCATGTTTACCGTTAAAACCATTACAAAATGTATGTATGCATTATGTAAATTGGGTCTTATTCCAGGACTCAGTCATGGTTCCCCTCCACCACACACAGTAACATCCCACCAAAAGAACCCAAGATCACCAGAAGACGCACATGAGACTATTAGTGTCCAATAAACCATTGCAATTCCCATTATTAGCAAATCCATATGAAGTTTTTACAGCAAGTTTAACATGCAATGTTTATATTAGAGCTCCGCTTTACGTACCTCTCTTCCGCAGATGGTGCGCGCGATTGCTCCCGGTGCTCGCTGTTGTGTCGGGGCTGCGCTCCGCCTCTCGCGCTGGAGAGAAAGTCCGTCGAACGTTCATCGGTGCCGTCTCTCTCTCTCTCTCTCTCTCTCTCGCGCTTTCTCTCTCGTCTGATGGGATATTCCGGTGTAAGCTGCATTGCACTCTCACTCCCACGCGCCTATTTGACGCAAATCCTCGCGTGGGCGGCGTTGAGCGCGTGGATGGAATACCGAGAGCGCGAGAGCGCGCGCGGGCGGTGATGCTGCTGCTCGGGGAGACCTGAACTGATACGCACATTCATGACATATTGAGAAATATTAATTGGTTGTTCGGTGGCGTTTTTTTTATAAACAAACCGCACAACCTTCGCAAAAGTGTATTTTTTTTCACTGAAAATGTAGATGGCTGTTTATTCGCTCCCGTTTAACTTTCTTCAGGGGTAACAAAATGCGTTTTGTAGCTAACTATGCCAAGCTCCACAAAATGTTTAGTTAATGTTGTTTTATTTCGGTATGCATGCATGAAATACAGCAAAAAAGTCACGTGGTCACGTTTTTGAAACGCCTTTCGAGTCTTTTTACATAGTGTTGCGTCACAATGACACTACGTAAATGCCTCAGGATATTCACTCACGCACCCACCCTCACTAGGTGACAAAATCCCCCCAAAGCCCACTCAAAACAGTGCATCGGACTGACATCCACAGCATCATCTCTCATCCTTACAGCACTCGTAATGCAAAAAAGGTTCTTGGCTTTCAGTAAAATCATAAAAGCGACACCCCCAAAAACTAACAGCACAGCGGGATCTATTTTTAGTCTTTAGATAGCACAAAACATGTGCATGCACCACTGTATCAACCTTCAAAACGAAATGTAATCAAAACTGGATGTTTAGATAAGAGGGCCACATCAACAGCCTCCCATCTGTCTCAGCTTCTCGAGCTATTTTGGGTAGGAGGCTGGGCATAGCTGTACAGCTCCTGGGAGGAAGTGCGTGGTGGGTGCCGTCATTTTCTCTCCCTCACAATAAAAGCATTTTTAAGTTAGTTTCCGTTTTGTGCGACGAAAATGACGAGGGGCGGCAGCTCAGCAGCAGAAACGAATCTTATAGTTTCATAAGGGATCCTCGAATGCCAAGGGAATCATTGTCAGGGTTGGGCTGTCAATCACATATGCATACAGTACATACAGTGTACATACAGTATGCATATATGTACCTATTACTATATAAACAGTCATGCTTGGATAACATGTATAATAGGTTTTGCTCAAACTTGGAGCCCATGCCAGCTGGAATGCTTCTCTTTTTATATTGTTGCGCACCGTGTTTGAGCTTGTTCTTTTGACCTCTATCATAAATAAGACCTGAGAATTGAGACAAAGATACACACGAAAGTAAGAGAGTCCTTAAATTTGCTGAGACCATGCAAGTCAAACACGTCTTCCTACTCAAACATGCCCACAAACACTTGGTCACCCACGTATACACACACACACACATATATGGATAGGCTTTGTGACGTGCAAACACGTCTTGTCTGTGTGTGTGTGTGTAGGGGCCCCTGCTCAGAGTGGGTGTTGCCATTACAGGGTAGGGCTGTTGACAGGGAGTGCGTGGGCATTGCGGTCTTTAAGCGTAAGCTGACAGTTACTCAGAAAATCCGCTTTCTTCCTTCATTAGCATTAAACTTTACACTCACATACCGCATTTCGTTATTAAAAATGAGCTCGAACACCTAAGCCAGATCTGTCTATAATGCTTTGGTAAACATGTCAAGAGAGGTTTATATGTTTCTTAAAAAACTTTTTATATAGCAAAAAAGTTGAAATATTTTTAACTTTTAAACTATTCACATGAAAGTCGGGGAAGTGAGAAAAGTGCACACTGTTAAAAAAATCCTGTTAAAAACTAAAATGTTCAGCGGGGGTGCCAGGAATGTAACTTATTAAAATAACAGTTTTTCCTGTAAATTACACTTTTCCAAAAATTTTCTTGTAAATTTGCCGTCATTTAAACGTTATTTTAACCATAATTTTTACTGTAATTTGATGTTTTTTAAACGCATTTCAAAAGAAGACTTTAAAAAAAGTTTTTTAAAAACGTGATTTATTGCGACGCACAGGCACCAGCAATTTACCGTAAAAAAAAAATCACCTTAAAATTACATGGCCTTCCCGTAATTTTTTTTCTGTGATTTGACGGTTTTGACTGCATTTTAAAAATACATGAAAAATCTGTAAAAAAAAAAAGTAAATTACGTAAAATTCCAGTTTTTGGACATTTACATTATATTATACATGAACATTCTCTACAACATTTACAGTAAAATTATGTAAAATTATGTTTTTTTACAGTGTGGTCACCGGGGTGTTGCTATAATAGTTATAGGTGGTTGCTAGGGTGTTGGAAAAGATTCCACCTCCAAGTCTTAATGATATATAAATATGGCTCAGGCTTTTCCTTTTCGGCATTTCTGACCTATAGACCCAGTCAAAAGTGATGTCCAACTTCGGAATTTGACATCCTCGATGTATTACAAAAATATATAACAAAATAAGAAACTAAAAAATAATCAAATAAACATTTACGGTATAATAGCAAACCTCAACAAGCCACACAGCTAGTAATGTCGCTCATATCTGTAAACAAAATTTGCAGTAGAATTTACAACCAAAATACTCTTTGATTTGCCTTCTACAAAGATGAATTGTACATGAATATGTACAGAACAAAACACAAAAATAAATGCACCCTGACTGACGTGTCTACGATTACCACAGCGATGTCAACGCCGTGCGTATCCTGAACACCGTGGCTTTATTTGGCAGGATTAGGTTACGTGATTTAGGATTTTGGATGCCACAAAATAACCCGAGGTGTGAAATGGATTACTGGTTGGGGCTTTAACTACAGATTAGGTGACAGGAATTAACACGCACACGCCCCAACGTAAACACACACGCGCCTGGTTATTAGCCCCCTATGTCTGGCAAAATGCGAGACCACCTCCAGTGACCTTCACTGCCTGCTAACAACCAATCGGGGGAGAGCGTGTGGGCGAGAGAGACAGACAGAGAGAGAGCGCTCATGCTTTACCCTCCGAACTGTCAAAGCCAAAACAATGCCCGCCCACTGCTGTGCGTATTGCCTGACTGTTCTCGTCTTCTCCATTATTATGGGTGTTAACATTGCTGAAACATTACTTTTGCTATTGCTCATATTTACAGGTTTTGAAACTTGGATCTCGACCCCTGGCCTTAGTGCAATAGACACATAAACCTTGTGGGATGGACGAGCATAATTGTACTTTTTTTAACAAAATCAAGATTTTTTTTATTAAAACGATGACAAAAGTAGAAAAATATCTAGAGAACATGAAATACAAAGACTTGGCGACCCAATAACTACCCGAAACAAGAGCCACGCAAAATGGTAAAAAATACGCACCTGATCTATAAAATGTTTAAAGAACTTACCCACAAAAAAAACTGCAATATTCTGTCCAGAACAAAGATACCATATATTTTTTTGTAAAGTAAAGTACATGTTTATATATTATTTTACAACCAACTTGTCACGCAACGTGTTTACAACGTTTCTGCAGCATTATAAAAATGTAAACAACAATGCTTGTAATTTGCTTGTTTTTAGAAAATGTAAAAAAACTGTCACTTACAAGCATCCAATAACATTAATTAATTTAATAACTTAAACCTACCACGGTTTAAATATATCCAAGGTTTTATCTTGACATGAAAGCTTTTGTGCGTGTCACAAACAATGTGACATTTCCTCATGAATAAATCTGCGAAGCAACAATGGAAATTCTGAGATCACCAAGACAAAGGACTCATTACACAACAGCGCCATGATCAGAGATAATAAACTCAATCACGTCTTTGAAATGCAGTGTGCGATAATTATCATTAGGACTCTTTGATGTTTGGCCCTTTAGCTTCCAGAAACGAGGCCCATGAGAAATGACTCCGCCCACAGTCCCGCCCACGGCACGGTAAACTCCCGGGTTGATTAATCAGGGAGAAATATCAGAAAAAATAAACAGCACACTTGACATGATTCACTACGCGACGAAAAAGCGCAGGAAGCATCTCCGCAGAGACTCAACGTCAGCCCACAACAGCTGTGAAGTATTAAAAACATCTAATCCAGACTGCTAACAATTTCAAAAGAACATCACGTTAAAATAAGGCTTGATCTCCACGGACTGAAATGTTCCTCAACATTTATTCAGACAATATCTCAAGTCAATACGGCAGCAGATCTGTGCGGTTCTAATGCATCGCTGAGGATGACTCACATTTAGTGTTTTTCAGTTTTTAGTGTTTAAAATAAATTCTTATGAACTACAAAGTCACATTGTTATACGACCTTGAGTTTGTACAGTAATCAGTGCATGTTTAGACAGACGTATGGTGTTTTACTTGGAATATCACTTATTTTTTAGATGAAGTAAAGAAAAGAACAACAGAACACAAAAGAAGATATTTTGTGTTCATGCAATGGAAGTCAATGTTGTTTAGTCACCATCTTTCTTCAAATGATCTTCTTTCATGTTCTGCAGAAGAAGGAAAGTCATTCAGCTTTGAAATAACATGAGGTTGGGTGAATGATGAAAGACTTTTATTCTTGGCTGAACTACCACTTCAAATGCGTTTCCACGTATTGCTGCTGTTGAGAAATATCCAACTTCAGCCCCTACATTTCTTGTCTTGTCGAAACCTGCCTTGGTTTCTGAGCGATCCCCGTCCTTTGGCTGGATCTCTAGTTTTGGAATTACAAAATGGGCGTTAACTGCCCACACGCGGCCTGTCGTGTGGGTTCCTCGGTCGAAAACGAAGAATTTTTCACACAGAACGTCACACTATTCTTTGGATCACAACGTCTGCATTTAGAAATCCTAGTTGACTATTCGGACAAAATGTTAGTACACATGTATCATGAAACCAAGGCAAAGAGGTTAAAGAAAAGATAACCCAACAAACCTTAAGAGGTCCTGCTTCTGTTTTATCCTAGAGGCGGAACACAAATATTTTGAAAAATGTTGGTAAACAAACAACATTGGCCCTCATTGACTCTTATGGGCACAAAACCACGGATACATTTCTCAAAATATCTTCTTTTCCTTTCACACAAGCAAGAGTGTGGTTTCGAGTGACATGTTGATGAATAAACGATGCAGAATTTTTTTCTTGGATGAGCTCTCTTAAGGTTTACTGTTTACCACAAAGCACAACACAGATAACAACCCAAGGCTCACCAAAAAATTTTTTATTTGTTTTGTGTTGTGGTTAGGGTTTATTTGTTTCGTTTTCTAATGCTAACATAGTCAAAGCAATACTTTCAACGAGAGCTTTTTTCTTTATGACAAAACTGAACAAATCACAAACCTCAACACAAACCAAAAATAGATGATCACGATTCCTTCAGAGCAAGTTTTGATTTGAATTGTTATGTAGTTGTGATATCTTCAGTTGCGTTGTATTGAATTCCAACAAAGCATTGTTGCGGGGCATATTGCGTTTGTGACAGCTAGTCTCACCGGAGATGAAATCTGTGCTGCGAGTGGGTGTGTGCTGTAAATACGGTGCTTGATTCCAAAGGAAGAAATTAATTCTGGGAATGAGGAAATATGTTTCTACCAGAGCTAATTTAAGTCCCAATTCACAATCAAGTCAAATATTACCAAGAAGTCGCCCGTGTACCAGCAGCGCATTGTGGTTCGGTTTCCATAGGAACGAGAGATGTCTGCCCTCTTATGTTGACTAACTATCAACCAGGTCAGGTGGATCAAATGATGATATAGAGTGAATTTAAGATGGTGGATGATATGCTCTTTGAAGCAAACAAATATAATAAATGAAAAATAAAGGAGTCTCTTTCATTTGTACATTCAATTTTTCTGCTTGTTAGGAAAAGATGTGCTGTAAAAATGTTAACTCACAATTTATACCTAAAATTTCATACATACATCTAAAAAGAATGTAAAAAGAGGGTCATGTCTACAGACTCGAATATAATAGAGATATAAAAGGGGGGAGGGGGTGAGGCTCTTTTGAGCCAAGCAACAACCTAGCAACGACCTAACAAGTCAAAGCACCTCCATAGCAGCGCCCTGACAACAAGCTACAAATTACAAGTGTTAGTTGTTTTTACTTAATTAAAAAATATTTATATTTATTTAATATTTCTTAATTATTTCTTGTTAAATGTGAAGTTAATAATTGTAAATGTATTATCAATATTTTTGTATTACTCATTTATATTTAATATTTATTATTAAATGTGAAGTTAATAATTGTAAATGTATTATCAATATTTTTGTATTACTCATTTATATTTAATATTTATTATTAAATGTGAAGTTAATAATTGTCAATGTATCACAAATATCTTATATGATTTATTTATTTTATTACTTATTTACAAACCAGATATATTGTTTATTTATCATTATTAAATGTGAAGTAAATAATAGTTAATATTTTATAAATATTTTATATTTCTCTATTTATTTTGTATTTATATTCAATATTTGTTGTTTGTTATTTTTATTAATTTAATATTCATTTAAATAATTATTAATGATTTATTATTAATTTATTATTTAAATGTAACTTTGTTTTATCACTAGAACTATATACAGAAACCCAATTTAAATAAACAATAAATGTAGTTTAATTTTTTTTGTTAAATATACATATTTACACAATCATTACATGCATTACAACTTCAAATTGTATACAGACAGGCTGGCCAGACACTGCTTCCCTCTACAGGCCGAAGAAGGTACACACATATACACACACAAACATCTGTTTAAACCGACAGGCTTTATTCTAAGCTTGTGCAACACTTCTGTATTAAATAAGTTAAAAATGAATACATAGTCCACTTGCACCACAAAAAAATAGTCATTGGCTTATTTATGTCCTTGTAGTTTCATTAAAAAGTCTAACTAAAATACAAAAGTCATAAATCTCTCCGGTATAAAGTTCAGTTTGTGAATTCATGATGGAGGTTTTAAGTCGCTTGACTGCAATACAGGCTTACGTGTGCCCTGTTGGGAATTCCAGTGGCCTCTAGGGACCTGGGGTCTTCCTAGGATGGGGGTCCACTGGGATTTCCGTCCTGGTGGGTGGTGCTGTCAAAGACTGGAGGTAATTGGTCCTCTCCCGGGGATTCTGGAGAGAGCTCATCTGTTTCCTGTTAGTCGACACAGACATTGAAGTCAGTTAAATTCTTAAAACTAATTCAACAAATCCAAAGCTTAATCATGAAGAACTTTCGTAAGATTTAATGATCCATATTTTTATTTCACAACCTAGTTCTTGTATAAATTATTGTACTGTTGCCATTTAAAATTTCATCAGGTATTGACAAAAAGTATGTTTTAGATAAGTTTGGGTGCAATGTTTTAAAATATTTCGTACAAATAATCAAACTATTTGGTTTAATATTTATTCTATTCACTAAACCAAGTATATTCTCTTACCTTTCTGCCATAGCATGCATAAAAAAGGAACAACAAACACTCAATATGCAATCCTTCAAAAACATTGATGTCCATATTCATATAATGAATCATAATTCAGCCACCACATTTTTGTTATTGGCTACCTGTAGGGGATGGACCTCAACAGGTGGGTATATTGTTGCCATGACGACCATCTCTCTGATCTGGTAAACGACGAGCGCAACGGTAACCCACGGCGACCCCGAGGGGACCCAGGCGGGCTTGCACAGGTCCTCCTGCTCCTCCTGGTGCCGCACTTTCCGGGCAGGAAGTCTGTGCTCGGGTCGAGTGGGCGTCGCCGCGTCTGCCGTGTTCTGAACCAGGTCAATGGTCGCTATGGGAACCGGGCTGGATGGAATTGGAATGTTCTCCGCTAGCATCTTGTGCTCTAAATGAAGAAAGACAATAAACTTATAAATAAACATAAAATACAACCCAACAGGAAAGATTTTTAAGTTATTCATTTAGTACCATCACTACATTTATTACAAAATTTATTAAATTGTGCTATTATTGCATTTCATTAAAAAAAATTCAAATTGATGCTGAAATATTTTGCACAGTCCTAAATATTTTTTTCTACATTTCACATCATTAAAAAGGTCCTGTTAATGGAATTTGGCGGCATCTACTGGAGAGGTTGCAAATTGTCACCAACGGCTCACTCCACCCCTCCCTTTCGAAGCACTATGGTGGCTGACACAGGACAAACATGTCGTCACGTTTTTGCTTTTTTGCCGAAGGAGATAACGTATTTACGAAACGCGCTCTATAAAGCAGTTTGTCCGTTTAGGGCTACTGTAGAAACAACATGATGAATTCCATGCAAGGGGACCCGCGGTGTGTGTAGATAGAAATAGCTCGGTTTAAGGTAGTAAAAACATAACGCTTCATTCTGTAAGGTCTTTATACGCCTTTGAAGACATTTATATTATATTGCATCTCTGTCAATAGATCCTCCCCAAAAAATGACACATTGGACCTTTAATATATATATTTTTTAAATGTCTTAAAATACTTCAGTTTTAGTCTTAATGACTCTGTTTGGAGCACACCGTATAAAGATTGACATGGTTTCAATGCTCACCCTTCCTCTCATCCTGATCGGTGATGCACATAATAAACGAAAAGATGAGTAAGACAACGAGAGAGGTCATTCCTATTCCACGGAACGTCTCGGCAACACCTGAAAAGCAAGACAACCCCTGTTAAAACATATCAACATTCGCATTCAATGCCATATATTTACATTAATGGATTTGGCAGATGTTAATACCACTTCAGATTTTTTTCTGAAGTGGTATATATACAGGATATATATTATCAGTCTGTGTGTTGTGAATCAAAGTGTCAAACTTTGGGCTATAGGAACATCAATAAGCAAAGCAATTATTATTTTCATACCGAAGTAGTTGACAAAAATGCCTCCGACCATGGCTCCGCAGCCTCTGCCCAGCCCGAGGTGAAGCCCCTGGAGGATGCCCTGAGCAGACGTCCGTTGTGACGGAGGTACGGCAGCGCTCAAGTACGAGATACACGCCGCCCAGACAGAGGCGTGTGTCAAACCTGCACAGTTGCACAGACACAACACAATTTTAGAGAAAAAATTTAATAAAAATTCGAAAAAGCATTTCAATAAATACATTAAGGCATCTTTCTTCTGCAGAACACAAAAGAAGATATTTCGAAGAATGCGTGTAAAAACCCCAAAATTTTGGCCCCCATTGACTTCCCTTGTAGGGACACAAAAACACGGAGATATTTCTCAAAATATCTTCTTTTGTGTTCCACAAAACAAAGACTCATACAGGTTTTGAACCACATGTAGGTGAACGAAACAAAGTGACCCACACAAACTGTCAATTTCAGCCTTAAGGTATAGAATTACATTTCGTTCTCTTCATGCACAGGTGGCATCACGTGGATAGACAGAACACTTCTAAAAACGAGGTAAATATACAACAAGTGTACTGTGCAAACTGTGACAAGCTCTTCCACTGCAGACAGCTTTGTTTAGTATGATGAAAGCGGTTTACTCAGAGCGTGATATAGGGTTTTGGTCGCATTGTCTGCAAGAATTTCTTTTACAGAACAGCGACATGTTTTCAAACAGATAAAAGCAGACAAAACAAAGTCTGTGTTGAATGTAAACTGACTTGATGGAGGACTTCATTCCTTTGTACACAAACACACCCAAAGGAACATCAGCGATCAGATTATTGTACTGTCGTATTTACTTTGTT
The DNA here is from genome assembly GCA_006030095.1 of Triplophysa siluroides. Taxonomy (NCBI): domain Eukaryota; kingdom Metazoa; phylum Chordata; class Actinopteri; order Cypriniformes; family Nemacheilidae; genus Triplophysa; species Triplophysa siluroides. The sequence continues at coordinate 730,731 of VCII01000022.1, forward strand.
TTTCCATGAAGTTTGACATTGTAGGTTTAACATAAGTTTATTTGTAATAGTAATTTCCCTAAGGATTCCCGAACTTGATGCCTGTCCGTTACCTTGTAGGACTTCCATGGGTAGCACGGTCCAGGCGTTCTTCAGGTACGAGATGTACAGGTAACGTGCCGTGTTACAAGCCAGTCCAATGTACAGAACCCTGACAGAGAAATAAAAGAGAATTTTACATTTGTTAATTGTATTTATACTAAAAATGCTTCAGACGGCTCATTTCAAAGGTCCAGCATAAGACATTTAGCGGCATCTAGCGGTGAGCTTGAAAATTGCAACCAACGGCTCACTCCACCGCCATTCGAAGCACTACGTTGGCTGACACATGACAGAAATGTCGTGAAATTGTTGCTTCTTTGCCGAAGGAGATAACGTATTTACGAAACGCGCTCCGTAGAGCAGTTTGTCCCTTTAGGGCTACTATAGAAACAACATGGCGAATTCCATGTAAGGGGACAAAGAAACTTTGAGATTTAACCAATGTGTCATTAACATCTTTGCATTTACATTTATGTAAATCATGTTTTAAAGAAGAATCTATAAATGTCAAATCCCAACAGGAAATGTTCTACAGCTTTATTGCCTCTTGCAGGAAAGAGACTGTTATTCTCTTTGTAAACGGAGACACACAGTGAGTGGACAGTATAGCGGCTGCAATGCATTCTGGACTTGCGCCACCACGGAGAGAAAAAGTCTTTGTGCTCTTGAACTGGACTTAACAATGGCTTACTGATCTTAGTGCAGACCTACAGAGCAAAAGTTCAGTAGCGGGCTCACTTATTCTTTTTCAGGATTACTGACATGTCAAACTAAAACGAAATAATGATTACTCCAAATTCAGTACTAAAGCAATGTGAAGTGTAATGTGAACGGAGCGACAGCAATCTCACCTGATGTGTCCCACCAGTTCTATAAATTTGTGGCTGGTGAAATAGGCGGCGAGCTCCGATATGTGACTCAGAGCAGAACAAACACCAAACAACGTCGTCGTCCCGGTCAAGTCCTCCAAATGCCAGTAAAGGAAGGTAAAAACAAAACCATATCCAAAGCCCATGAACCAAGCTACGAACAACACGGTACTGTACCGTACCCCACACAACAACTGCATCAAGTCCCAAAAGTGGAACTCCTCGATCTGACCGTTCGTCTGCATCTCTGAGTTTACCGTTCTACCGGATGAAGAACCTCCAGGTTGGGCATCTTGTTGGCCGCCAACTTCTCGTCCATCATTCTTTGCTTCAATTTGATGCTGAACATCAAACTTGAATTGGGTGGCGACAATCAGAGAGAATCCCATTAAAACTCCGAACACTATAAAGGCGATACTGTAGTTCTTGTAATTGTGCATGAAGCATCCCTTTCCGATGTCGATGAAAAGCTCTGTACTGGTGTGGTCGATCCAGATGCCAACGCAAAGCATGGCGATAGCCCAGCCGAGGGATCCCCACATTCGCTGGAGGCCGTAGCGGTCACGGTGCGAACCGAGATATTGAAGAGTCATCTAGAAAAAAAAAAGATTTTTTAATAAAATTACATTTTGTGTTTAAATACAATGAAGAAAGTAACCAATCCGAATGAGGCTTGTCAAACAAAGTTACTGGTTCTTTATCACATTGCTACGTGGTCCTCTAACATTGACGATAACTAAAAAATAAAACATCACATCTGTTGCAATAGCTATACAAAGGTACAATCAAACTTTAATTAAACGTTAAAAATGTTTTTCCTATATATCCGTGTGATTTTTTTACTATGCTTTAATACAAACCATGAACAATTTCTTAAAATTCTCCAAATTTCACCTAAAAGCAATTTACTTAAGACAGAATCTAAGAAACTCAGTTTGAAACCATTCCTGTTCTCTACGCAAGTGTGTCGTAACTGATTGCATCACACAGTTGGCCGAGTGTAATTTAGTGTAGGGGGGGACTAACCTGCATATTAATGTGTTTTAATGTGTCATTTTGATTATCAAAGATGAGTTTTAATGGCTACAAAGCGATTTTAAAAACACCATATAGGTTTACAATGTACTTTGTTTTCCGAAGGTGAGTTACGTACCGTATCTACGATTGTAATCGCAGGAGCGCTGAAAAAACTCGCCAACGATGATGACCAGCAGAATGAGCAGGAAAATCGCTTGAACCTGGTCCACGTTATATTCCGCGTTGTAATTTGGCTTTGAAGTGGAAGTTGTGAGACTTGTGGTGCTTGCGGTTGTCGTGTTTGTACGGTTGGGGGCTAACGTTGAGATAGACGTTGTTTCTGTTGGTGGTACAGTGGAGGTGTGTTTGGACTGTGTTGAGTCAGTTGGCACATTGGGTGCCAGGGTGAAACTCATGTTGGAATCCCGCTTAAACCTGTCTTTGGAGCTATAGACCGCAAACAGATCTGAGGAAAGTAAAGGGTAGCGTCCAATCAGATTCCTTCGTCGTCTCATGCGATTGGTTGTCGGGATGGAACTGGTGTTAAGGTAGAATGACTCATTGGATGCGGTAGGGTGTATGGTGGGTACCATAGCCGTGGTCGTCTGAAGGTCCTGTTCTTTACAGCTGATGTCTGCCGGCGGCACAATGCCTATTCCAGTATTAAAAATGAGCCAGCAAAACACAGAGAACAATAACACCACTTTTCCTTTTTTGAAACGATCCGCCACGATTCCCCAAAAGGGGGCGCTACAGAATTCAATAAAATATCGGATTCCTACTAGGAGACCACTTTGGGTAGGGTTCATTCCCAGCTGCTTGTAGTAAAGAGCAAGGAGGGGGTGAAGGGAACCGTAGGCAGAGTAGAAAAAAAAATAAAACACTTTTGAGACCAGAAGGTGAGGGTTGACCCGGAGAAACAAACGTTCGCAGCAGCCCATGTCGCGTTGAGGGGCTGGTTCGTCTGGGACATTGGCCTCTGAAGATGGCGTGGGCTGTTCTGCCTGAATCTCGAGCGACAGGCGGTCGAAGCGCTCGAGATGTCGACTCTTCAGCTCCTCTTCATCATCTGTAATAATGGCTACACGGTCGTCGGCCATCGTTGTTGGGGTGGTTGATATTTCTGAAAGATAAATGTAAACATACAAAAGCCAGTTCAGTAAAAAAAATATATTAAAACTTGTTCAGGACGATAATACATCCGTTGGTGTGGACACTAATATATAGTATTTTATTTTTTCACATTGTATGTATTTTTGAGTGAAATAAGATATGGAGAGAAAACTTATCAGCCTGGTCGTGGCATATTTATTTCATTTTATTTTAAAAGAATACATCAAACACAGAGAAATAATACATGTGCAAGACAGAAGTCATGAAATGTAACAAAACAAAAACATCTATAACATTTATATATTATATGCTATAGCTTTGCCATTATAGTGTTTAAAAGGTAGCACAAATTATGCTAAATGATAAAAAATATACGTATTGCACACATCAAGAATAGTTCTTGAGGGGAAGATCGATAGTAATGTAGCCTAAAGTTTCTTAATGACGTCAGAGATACATGCTTGTCCCACTCTCGCGGAAGTCTCTTCGCTTCCTTTATATTGCGGCTTTTTTTATTGACTTCAATTGATGTCACTTTAGTCTTTTTTGTATTTTATATATTTCTGTTTGTCGTGAAAACCAGAACCACTCAAACGTCACAGATTGTTCACCTCAAAAACGGTATTATTCAACTGTAGGAAATAGAGAAAGTCTGTCAAACCCACATCAGCTGGCTTTTCTCTATGAGTTACACATACACGTCTAAGCCGTACACGTTCAGACATATGAAAACAGTAACTAAGCGCGTACCTGTCTCCGAGTTGGTGTATTATTTGCTTATCCCGGAAGAGGTAAATTTCGATTAAAAGCTAGATTTTCTCCTTCCATTTCCAGCGATCGGCCCGTGTGATTCGCTTCTTGAGTTTGTGTTCATGTTTTTCCGTCAGTCTAAATAGATAATTTCTTGTTTTATGTTTCTAAAGACATGTTTACTGCTTGCGGCGACGATCCAGCGTTCACCTGCACAAAAGCGGATGTTGGGCTCATGAATATTAATTAGAAGCGATGACGTTACTCGCTCGTGGTTTGTCAAAGGCGGGGCTTGTGAATAATTCATACGTGTTGGTGACGTTGACGTTTTTTGTCATAAAAATGAATTAATTAGAAGAAATACCTTAAAAAAAAAAAAGAAATAGTATAAATATAATTATAAATTGTATAATATAAACAGTATTCTGAAGAACATATATTAATAAGCATTGAGGAAATTAACTGCATTAATTTAAAGGAAGCTTACTTGGCCTACTGATCTTCTCATATAATAAATATAATATAGAAATAATGTTTATTTGTGAAAACTAAGATGCATCTACTCACAGAAACTATAACTTGAAAAAAATGTATGAACTATAAATATATATATATAAATGAATAAAAGACTAGAAATAAATCCAAGATAAAATCTTTTCTGCTTTCTATTATGTGTATATTGGGCGTATCAGTTGTTTTATTCAACCAAAAACAACCAGTTCCTCAGCTTCTCAGAGTACAAATGAAGCAGTTTCACTTTGACCCGAACAAAATGGTTTCCCATATCACTGTTCATCATCCAAAAAAAGGGTATTTTATCGCAACCCTGGTGTTAGAAATGTGCAATTTAGAGCAAAATCTCCAGTCTAACTCATTACCTACTTAAGTGGGCCTTCTGTCTGGAAGATCTATTCAACATCTCGGTTTGAAATGTAAATCAAACTGTAATTGATGCTGTGTGACAGGCGGCTGTTTAGACAGGCCATCTAAATAAACAACCAGATCATTGAATGCATGTCAAATTACTTTAAAGGCAGTATTTATTAAAATAATGTGACCATAAAGCATTTGTTCATTCCTGAGGGAACGTGCTGACTGGGATAAAAGCAACACACTTTTACACATAGAATATTTTTTGGCATAACCATGAATAAGAACACATTAGAGCACTAGAAATTGCTGGCATGCAGCCGATGCATTTTCAAAACCTATAATATAAAATATTGAATTAAACAAATCAACATGTTTTGGCAATAAAAACAGCAATACACATATTCAAATTCTCCATTTGCCATAACATTTACCTTATGTCAGTTTTGCATAATGTAACCGTTATTATGCCGCACATTCAATATTGCACATTTATAAGTTAATCGTCGACAGCAGAGAAAGAACCGTTTCCAGGTCAGATTTGGATCTGTATGCCACAAGTCCACCTTCGTTCGCCCATTTCTCTGGTCCTGAAACACCTTCCACAGGGGTATTGTACACCAACTCCACCCATTCCTTCATTGTCCCAGTATGCTTCGATTTTAGGCACTCTCTCAGATTGGCTATACCACCCCCTAGTGACAGGAGGATGGCGTGCGGTGCACAACAGTCCCACCTGTAAGTGGCGTCCTGGCTGAACACGTACACATCAGAAAGGCCCAATATCACACACAGGCACTTGTAACCAGCCCCTGCTGCGAAACTGACTCGTCCCTCACAACCCTGTTGAAGGAGAGTCCGCACGCGCTCAGAATCGCTCGTGCTCAAAACAGCAGAGAAGCCGGACTCCCGTGACGGAGCAGCCACTTTCTGCTTCCCCCCTGCTGGGGTAACAGAACTGAGGTTGACGGAGCCTGACGAAATGCCCCAGAAATACTGACCCGTCCATCTGTAAGTAAAACAAAAACATAATGCCTTTACTGAAATATAAACTTGTCAAACTCTTAGTAAAGTTGCAGCTGTGTTTTGTCACTAAAATGTGATATTGTGGCATAAAAATAAAACGTCTCCAAAAAGAAAAAAAGTGACCTGTTAGTCATTGGATCCAGAGTGACAAAGGGTTGATTCATAACGCCCATGACAGGAAGTCCAGTCTGTAAGTCATACACACCAATCAGCACCGTCACACATTGCAGCCCATGACTGTACAATCCGCCAACAGGAAGTGCATCACTGATGCCTTTAATGTACTGGGATGTTGAATCTGAAATGTACAAAAGAGAAGTAACAATAAACCCTAATAAATACGGAAAAGACACTAATGGACCTGAACTACATTACAAGCTTACAAAATACAATGAGTTTAAAGAATCATATAAGTCAACCAAAATTAAACTTTTGAAGGGGTCATATGACACGGCTAAAACGTATATTATCGTTTGTTTTAGATGTAATGCAATGTGTATATATGATTTAAGGTTCAAAAACGCTGTATTTTCCACACACCGTGCATGTTTGTATCTCCTCTTTGCTCCGCCTCTCTGAAATGCGCAGATTTTTGACAAAGCTCATCGCTCTGAAAAGCGAGGCGTGCTATGATTGGCCAGCTAACCAGTGCGTAGTGATTGGTCGAAGACTGCAAGCGTGTGACGTACCATATTTGGAACATCACGTTCCGAAGCAATTGTACTGACAGGTACGCCCACCTTACTTGCGTATACATTTGGGTGGTCTTAGTCAAATCATACCACGAACCGACGTGGCTTTGTGGGGGTGTGGTTACACGAGGCGTCTCAGGCAGGTCTAGGTAAGCATTTGCTTTTAGATAGATTGCATCTTTTGTTGCGACACTTACATTTTTGCAATTTTACGTGTCTAATACATGCATGGGCAACTTATAACAAACCAAAGACACAGAAAAACACCTATTCGCTCCATATGACCCCTTTGAAACTATTAGACTTACCAATGGGATCCACCCAAAGGCCAAGGCCCTGTATAGGGATGTCCACGGGGTCGGTTTGCAGGTCTGTGATGGGCACGTCCTGATGCGCCGCAACGGCCAGAACTTCTGCTACCCGCATGTTGCCCCCTAAAACTTTACTGAGCAGCCTGGCGGTGTCCTCGACATCTTCAAACAGCCTCACCTGGATCTTCTCACCTGAGATGGACATCGAGAACAAGCAAGATATTTAGAAATCCATCCTATGCGTGCATATCCATGTCATTTGAATAATAATACGGATGTGATATTTGGTTGTGAAACAGAAAGCCTGTGGGATGTTTTACCTAACTCGTTCTTAAACATTCGTTTCTTCCCCGTAAATATGGTCTTTAAGGTCCGAGAACTGCAAAGGAGGAATGACAGATCAAGTTCTTTGCAGTCATGCTATGCATCTATAAATGACTAAAGTACTTTGTATCTTCTTTTATTTAGGCAAATAACAACATCTCCACCTGCTTCCCGATGTCATGTTTGATGACCTCCTGTACCAGCACATCTGCCAGGGTCTTAAAGTCCGCCACAAAAAGCATTGTTCCTCTCCACGTCTTGCTTCTTTTGGATCAGCTGGCTGAAGAGGGTCTCCTCCTGCCGACAGGCTCGAGCGAGGTTCGCTGCCTTCTCAGAGACCCGAACCAGCGCCAGCAGCAGATCCGACATAGTGCCGCACGCAATATTATATTACAACAAAATCAAATACATAAAATATTCGGTATGCATTAAATAACACAATTAATAAATGATCTCTGTCGGCCAAGTTGACTGCAACAAGAATGTACTTAGTGATTCTTTCATCATTTCTGTGCGACGCGAGTGATTGAATGCGGCGCCGTCTGCTGCTGATGACGTGCCTTTGTCACGTGACAGGGCAGTTCCGTATATTTATTTATTTATTTGACATTTTGTGTTTAAGGAAGGATGCGTATATGTTTTTTTAGGTGTTTATTTACTTATCTTGTGCATTGTATAGGCAATAAGGAGCGCTTTTGTACACTTGTAATTGAAGAATCGAGTCACACGTGCTTTTTCATAGATTTTTCAATTTAAAAGCCACAATCCAAACGTAAAATAAATTTATTTACAAGTTATTGATAGGCAAAACATAGCAAATACATTTGTTATAACTAGACAATTTTAGAACGACGTTAGTAAGGAATTATACATATATCAACGACCTTACATAAGAAATAACAAATGATTAATTGTTGTAAAAAGTTAATAATCCGTTGTAAGAATCCGTAAACTATAGTAATATGAGATGTAACTGTACAATATTTTAGGCAAGTGTTTTTTTCCAGGTATTTTTAATCATAGACAATCTGTTTACTGCTGCTGCCCCCTATGGGACTGCATTGCAACAGCATTTGAAAATGTGCTGATAATATTAAATCAACTGAGGATGATCAGTAAAATCTCAGAGTTTCTTCCCTAAAATAAAAAAAATACACACAGTAGAAAAATCACAGAAAGTGTATTGGATGTGAGCACCATTGAATCCTACTGGAATAAACACACAGCATAAAATAAGTTAAATTTAAAGATCTTATAATGATGTTTTTAATAGAAACCATTAGAATTTGTAGTGTTTATTTACGCAGCAATTGGTAAGGCATGCAAAATTAATTACAGCTTGGAAAGTTTGGATTAAAAATAGCCTAACTGATTATTAGTACAGTTCAATAAATATCTAAAATATAAATAAACAAGAAAATAAATAAAAACAAATGTGTGTGATTTCTGCCAGTTATCGTTCATATTTTCTTTCAACAATTGAACAGCTCATAACCAAAATTTTAGAAGTGGAGATAAATATCTTCACACCACTGTATGTTATCTAAATAACAATAATATTAGTTCATAAATGCGATCAGTCCTGCGACGTGCATGACATCTCGCTGACCTCAGTCCAATGTTTTTCTTGAATCCTCTTTTTCCTCTTTTTCTCTGCCATCACGAGGGCGGCCACGACGGTAATAAACACGGTGAGGGTGATAACAAGTACAGTCACCATCTCGGCAACACAGAGCTCTGTATCGAGCCCCATGGCGTAACCGTGCATCTCATCCAAATCGGAGCAGCTGAGGTCATCGTAGTCGTCTAAAAACAACCTCTTGACATTACAAAGCTTTCGAAACACTCTCTGCAAATCACAATCGCACTTCCACGGGTTTCCTCGAAGAATGATGTGTGTGCTGTACGTATTTAGACTCAAGAAGGTCTTAAACTGAATGGAGGAGAGGTTGTTGTTGGTCAGGTCCAGTAAGGCGAGACTGGTCAGTGGTGAAAGAGCCCCATCGTCCAGAGAGTGAATCTGGTTGTGTTGTAAATTCAGCACCTCGAGATTGCGCAGCATCGAGAAGATCCCATTCGTGAGAACCGTGATGTTGTTCCAGTCCAGTTGTATCTGGCGTAGGGTACTCGTGGACCCGAAAGCTCTCGTCTTGATGGTCTTGATTCCGTTGTGGCTAAGGTTGAGTTTCTGTAATGAGTCCAAATGGATGAAACGATTGCTGTCCAACACCGTCAACTTGTTTTCGGCCAACGACAGCTCACGGAGAGACCCGAGACCCGACGAAAAGCCTTCGCTCAAGGAGGAGATTCGGTTTCTGCTCAGGTCCAGTTTCAGCAGATCTTCCAGGAGAATGAAGGCCCCATTGGCCAGTACCCGAATCACGTTGTCGTTCAGAAGAAGTACGCGAAGTTTCCGTGCGGTCTGGAAAAACCGGGGCGTGATGTCACTCAGGTGGTTGTGGGACAGGTCCAGTTGTTCAGTAGATGGTGGAAGGGAGGCGGGCAGGTGCTTGAAATTCCTGCCGGTACAGTTGGCGGTTTTGAGCTCCACATTACAGTCGCAGCTGATGTTGTGGACTGTCGACTGGACTTCTAGAACAAAGGGAAGAACCAACAGCAGATGCATTCTGGAGCTTCAGTGGAGAATGGGACGCTGTAAAAAAAAATATTTTACAGAAGTTTTCTGTTATTTTTTTACAGTTTTTTCATGTATTTTTGAAACACGGTAAAAAAAAATTAAATGAGATAAGAAAATGTACAAGACAAACTGGGAAAACCTTTTCTGGCGCCCCAGAAAAATGTAAGTTTTTTAACAGGAGTTTTTTTACATATTTTATTTTTGTAATATCTTTTAGAGCTATAAAATAACAAAAAAGACCACACATTTACAAGAAAAAGGGGGAAAACTATTTATTATATTTCCTTAAATCTTTTACGGTATATTTCTGTCGATTCCAGCTGAAGAACGTATGACGTCGTCTTCAATATGATATGGAACACAACAAAAATGACTTTAGTTTGTTTTCAAAAGATTTTCAATTTGTTTTTTAAATTAAACTAAACTAAATTAATTCAACTGTGATATATAAGTAAATAAATATAAAATATTGATATTATTCCACACTACAATATGATATCCAGGTAAGTGTCAGAGTGTCAAAACCATATTGTGTGTCTATTAGGTATTTTCCATAATGTGGTGGTTAGATCATTATCATACCAAGCTGTATATCTATGACAGATTTATCGGCTCATTCATAGTTTTGTACAAACAAAAAAAACTTTTCAAGATCTTTAAAGTACAATTTATGTATAATGCCCTGCGAAGGTTTTACATACAGACTGTTTCAGCAGCAACAACATTTACAAATGTTAACTTTCGCTTGACCTCCGCAATGAATCAATAACTGTTAAGTCGTTTTAATTTAATTTAATTTAATTCATTTTATATAAAATAGATATTTTTTTATATTATCAAACATAGACCGGAAGTTAACTTCGGGCCAGCATGTGCCTAAGCAACTGTATTTTATATAGATTATATAGTTATCAGTCAAGCATTGCTTTAAAGGGACAGTTGAAAGTGATGCCGTCATTTACTCACCCTCTTGTCATTTAAACCTGCATGACTTTCTTTCTTCTGCACAACACAAAAGAAGATATTTTGAAGAATGTTAGTAAACAAACAACAGCAGTACCCATTGACTTGCATTTTGTCCGTGCCAATGTTCCTCAAAATATATATTTTTTTGTGTTCTGCAGAAAGTCATACAGAGGGTGAGTAAATGATGACAGAACTATCATTTTTGCGCGAACTATCACTTTAACACATGTGTGAACTAGCAGCAGAACCCCAAACTTTTCCAAGTTATTTAAAAATGGATAGTTGCATAAAGTGTGGACCTTACATCAACATGAACCTATCAGGATAAAAAGAATACTGGGGAAATAATATTGTATTGGGAAATCAGTTTTTAAATATTTGTGCACTTGTAAATAACTATTTTCTGAATCCTTTTTTTTTTCCAAGTAAATACACATACAGATAGTTATACTCATTAATAAGCAACATATTGTGTAGAATAGAAAGACCTATTTTCATAGAAAATTTTGCAGATACAATTGCAAGGTCATACAGTTTATACAGTCCCAGTTGTTCTGAAAATACGTATTCTCATTTGTTTAAAACCAGAGAGTAAAGTAAACTCGACCCTTACCTGTGTTCGTGTGAGCAGGTCGGCTGTGTTTCTGTCATTTGCAGAGCATCCACAGGTGCCGAGTGTGTCTGTGTGTTGACATGGGAGGGTGTTTGTGTATTTGTGTGTGTGTGTATAAAGCAGGGAAGTTCTATTGTAAAGAGGCAGCTGTTGGCAGAGAGGACAAAAGATAAAGAGGAAAGCGATCAATATTTCACGGCCTTAGCGAAGACCTTGCAGAGAGTATGGATGGGTTGGTGCTGCTTCGGATCAGTTTGATCTGGAGAGTATAATAATGAACTTTAAATTGCAAAATATACAAAGAGCCTCTACTAAAGTAGCAAAAATATTGACGTTTGCCTGTCTGACGTAATACAGGACATATTGAAAATTCTCCATTGAACATAAAAGCAAATCTGTGAACTCCATCTCAGCTACATACATTACTGCGGTCTATACATGACAGACTTAGAAGAGCAAAGGTTAAACCAGCTTATTTCTTCACAACTGGGATATTGCAGGAGGGATAAACCGTGAAAATCATGTTGGTCTTTCTTACTCCACTCATCTTCAGATAGAAAGAGGCAAATACAGAGTGAGATTAGGTCTAAAGCTCTCCAAATCCTCAATTTGTCCTGCATTATTTTAGTCCTCTCAGACTAGTAACATACAAATGTTTTCTTCAATGTTTTGAATAGACTATTTTCAAAAATAGACATTATTCAATTACGATTTGCAACACTTAGGTTGAACAAACATTCCCCCTTTTATCTTTTAGCTAAAGGGGTCTTCCGTTTGTATGGTTCTTTGGAGATCAAAATGCACACAGTATTAAAGTGATTTGAAAATGCTTTGGGTCTTTAATCTTTATTATTGATTAAAATCCATTTGAAACTATTCAGCCGTCTTGTTTCGATTGTATTGACCTCATTTGCCTTTCTCATTTCACACACCAGGTGGGCCGTCTGTCTAACCCGAGTCCCTCAGATCATATAACTGTGTGGCTATCAGCTACAGGAGGCTTGAGTTTCATTTAGGACCTCTGATATAAACTACAGCTCTGACCTACGTGGAGCTTCAGCTATTCCTGAAAATCGTTCATTGGTTCTTTTAACTGTAAGATACATCATTTTGCATACAAAGGAAATATTTGATATATTTATTCACAAACTTTAAATAAATACACTTACATTTATTAAGTTAGTTGTGTGTTGGTACTTGACAGACTAAGATGTAAATTTGTCCTATGGTGTAACAATGAAGATAAATCTCTCTTTTGCTATTTTACATGATAAATATTAATATTAATAATACAAAATAAAAGGACACGATCATGTACGATTTATTCTTCAACCACCCTCATATATTTTTATTGAAATAAGTGACAGTCTATTGAATATAATGATAAAACTTTAAAATAAGGTTGGTTTTAATCATTTGTTTTGATGAAAGTTACAGAATGTTAAACAGCGAACTAGTTATTGTTTATTCCAAAAGTTCAAACCTTTATCATATAGACTATTAGAAAGAAAGCAAGAAAGCAAGAAAGCAAGAAAGCAAGAAAAAAGAAAGCAAGAAAAAAGAAAGCAAGAAAAAAGAAAAAAGAAAGCAAGCAAGCAAGCAAGCAAGAAAGAAAGAAAGAAAAGAAAGAAAGAAAGAAAGAAAGAAAGAAAAAGAAAGAAAGAAAGAAAGAGTACTTACTTATGTTGTAGTGCAGAATCGTTTGTCAGTACTGTAAAAGCTCCAATATGAAGACCAACATATGAATGAAAGCATGATGTGTAGCATGCGTGGAAGAGTTTTAATCCCTGACCTGAATTCACTGGATCACATCATCCAGCGTCTTGACAGCTGAGATGTTCCCGTTCCTCTTGTGTGAATAAGAAAGAAAGCTCACAAAAGTTCACCCTGCTGACCTATTGCCCCATAGCAGGTCTCATTTAACCTACACCATGACACTATGGGTCCCTATGGGTCAGTTTGCCGCACCGTGTGTACCATTTGCAGTTCATATTCTGACCAGCAGAGGGAGGCAATGCTCAACACTTAAACAGCGCATCACTGAAATGCAATACCAGTTTTTCGTTCAGTGTAGAATAAAAATGATCTGAAACATTTGATTATCGTATGTATGTATGTATGTAGAAAGCGATGTAATATGCATGTGCAAGGTTATAAGTTAAAAGCAGCTATATCAACATAATATTCAAATGGATTTAATAATGACTTACTTGTAGTGCACACTTGTAGTGCTTACTTCTGGAACAGAACGGGCGTGGTGGGCTGGTGGTGCTTCAGTCCAGTGGTTATCAAACTTTTTCGTTGTGAGGCCCCCTTTGTGTAGAATGCATCGCTTTGTGACCCCCGAATAAAGATTTATAATCTTAAACTAAGAATTAAATGAACATATTCAGTTATGCAATGCTGGGAATGTATTCCTTTGATGGTCCATGATCAATTTCTATGTCATAAAATCTGTGGATCCATCTAAGGGTCCTTCCAGAAGTCCACGGTCCCCAGTTTAAGAACCACTGCTTAGGCACTAAGAGAAGTAAACAGTGAACTCTTTTGGTTTCATCATAGCGTGTCTACTAAATAAATGAATCAAACTTTAATCTGAAACATGCAAGTCATGAGATAAAGTGTTTAATATAATGAACAGCTCTCTCTCTCTCATACACACCTTCCATCTATACTGCTTCCTCAAGTTCTTTTGCTTTTATTAACACATCTGGGTTTTTATTCACACCACGCAGACGTCCATCGAGCTTAAAGTGAAATAATGAGTGCGAGTTGGAAATGTAAAAGTTTTAATAAAAAAGACACATATAGGCAAATAGGAAACCTGTTTGATGTCACACAATTTGTGGCAGAGAAATGATATGCATCAGCTTTGTAAGAAAAAACCTAAAAACAAAAGTAGGAAATGCATAAACAACAGATTCAAATAATGGGCAAGAAAGGTCACGGAAAAGAACAAATGAATCACTAGCAAATGTTTATATTTCCTCCTCTCCCTCGCATCTGCCTTCATCGCGGTGACATCACGAAGCCATGAGTCTAACTCAGCCCATCTGTTTGGTTGGAGGCTAAAACAGAAACTACGGTATTTTCCGTCTGTGTTTACTTCACAGGATAGAGCTTGTTTTTCTGGCCCCTGCATTATTTCTGCGATTCCTTTGTTTAGATCTGCAGCTCATATTGAGATGTCACGGTACGTCATGATGTTGTGATTCGTTTGCATCGGGAACTCAACATTTCTGTGGTTTAAGATGTCCTGAAATGGCCCCAGCTAACAATGCTTCTGTGTGTGAGAACTGAGGGCCATCGGTAGTTCATTTCCACCTGACCGCGATGTAAACACATACAAGGGAAAAGAAGAGATGGTTTATTAGGGAAAAAACACAATGATGTATTTGTACTTTTCTCTGTACTTTTCTGTTTTCTCGAAGGCATGCCCCTGCAAAAAAAATGAAAAATACATTTATAAAAATGAAATAAAAATAAAGTTAAATAATAAATAAATACACACAAATAAACAAACAAACAAAATATATAAATAATATTATAAAACATTTATAAATATAATGAAATATATAAAAATAAAACATTATATATATATATTTACAAAATATACAGAAATATTAATACAAGTAAACAAATATATAAAAATAAATATGTGAAAAATAAATCCGTTCGAAGAGACTCAAGCTACTGGCTACTCTCACATCTGAGAGCAATGTCGATGACCTACAACAACATTTTTTCTTCAGTTTGATTGAATGTTTTATAGCACAGCTGTTAATAAGCATTTGATAATCTCCACGTATGTCATATTAATTGAAAAATAGAAAAATATTATATGCAGTTATTTTGTCATTGACACAATTTTTTCTGCAATTTATGTGACGCAATGTTTTGTTGAAAGTGATACGTTTGTTGTCTTTGCTGAAAATTTCTGTGCAAATTGTTTGAATTTCGGTGCTTACCCTTTATTGCTGGTCTATTGTTTGTCTTCTATGTAAACTTGGCCCAAGATGCTGAGAACTTACAATAAAGATCACATCCCTCCAAGTCAACACAAAAGTAAGATCAGAGAACAAGGAAAAGAGACATTAATCATGACTAGTTTCATAGGAATTAAAGTCTTACTTATGTGCGAGGAATTTGTTGGGGGGCCGATACACGGCCTCTTTTCGTGCTTATGGGAACTGCTGGATCGATTAAAGAAGGTTCTGTACCAAAATGTTTTTTTTTTCCGAAATGTTTCCCCATGGGAATCCAGCACAGATGACTAATAGAGAAATCGAGCTCCTTTTGAATAAATAGACCCTGGTTAGTTCAGCGCAGGGTGTGGGTGTAATGTCAGGATGAATGATTCTCGACACAAGTATTTGTACATCTAACATAAAGGCGTCGTATGCTGAAAAGACATGATTTGTAAGGAAACTGTGGTGGAACCTGTATGACTTTCTTTCTTCTAAAGAACACAAAAGCAGATCAAACAACATTGGCTCCCATTGAATTCCATTGTATGGACACAAAACCACCGAGACATTTCTCAAAATATCTTCTTTTGTGTTCCACAGTAGGAAAGTCATATACAGGTTTGAAACCACATGAGGTCTTACAGAATTTTTATTTTTGGGTAGACTATCCCTATACCTTTGATTGGTACTTTGCAGATATTGATTTTACATTTGTAGTTCAATATCTCTGTTATAAACCACACACGCAAACTCCTTCTGCATCACAGTATAATCTGAGTATTATTTTTGGCTTCTCATGGCAGCCTGTCAATGTCATGCATGTCATTGGATGACATTGTACGCTATCGTGTGATCAGTTTGGACACATAGGCTGAAAGTCACACACGTGATTATTATATGTTTTGACATATTTGTCAGAAAATCATAAAGGCTGCTTTATAACAAGCACAAAGATACAGGATATCTGTCCAAAACAGAAAGACAGAAATAAATAATAGGTAATAAATGTTATTTTTAATTGATTTTATTTTTTATACTTATAATGTACAGCCTGTGCATCATCCCGCTTATAACACAGCTACTTGCCACACGAGAAAAAAAACTGGACATTAATTGTGTTTTTGAATTATTTTATTAGCTAATTTTTACCGAACGCAGACCTTCCATGAGGAGAAGCCATTTACTTTAAATTTTAAGGTTACGACGTTCAAATGTCACGAACAGGCAATTTGGTTTAATCATTTGTAAATATAATGTCAAATATGTTATTAAAAGTAATATTCATACTCATTTTTTTTGTTGTAATATTAAACTGTACCTGTCAAAATGATTTGCGGCATCCGGGTTACTGAGTATTATACGTTTTGAGCGGTTATTATGTGTATTTTGTGTAATAACGAACCTGCAATGTCGCGACTGGCCAATCAGAATCAAGCATTCCAACGAGCTGTGTAATAATTTGTTTGATTTGTAAGGTTTTTAAGGTAAAGTTAAGTTAGGTGAACTACTCAAAATTTGTCCCCATTGACTTTCCATAATAGGAATGAAAGTTACTATGGAAAGTCAATGGTGACCAATTCTGAAGTGAACTACTCCTTTAAGTAATGTAACAAAAATGACTCATTAATCTATATGATTGTGAAAGGTGTAAATAATCACTGTAAATATTACCTTGTAGTAGCAAAAGAAGTGTATCTTTATTCTCGCTCATGTAAAGGACACAAGGGCACCCATCCACAGAATAAGGAGTCCCCGGGACACAGCTGACGAATACATGCAGTCGAGCGTTAACATCCAGAAGCTCTATCAAAATATTATGAGTGCGTTCTTCGCATTTCTTCCTTTGTCTGTTGCCTTCGGGCACTCGAGGAATAATGATGCTTCACTCGTCTGGTGAGTCTAGGTCACTCCATTAAGAAAGTAAACACAGAGTAAATAAAATCTCTGACAAAACAACATGTCAATCATTTTCCACCGGTTTGTTTTGTATGCAGCTGTGTGTATCAGTAAAGAAACTGAAGTAAGAGAAAAATATTTTCACTGGGTGGTTGCCAGGGTGTTGCTAAGGTGTTCTGAATAGTTGCTTGGGCATTACTACACAGCTGGAAATGCATTCAGAACATTCTCTCAATGTTATCAAAAACATTCTTGCAGTGACGCCAAAAAAAACATTTAGTCAATGTTATATTTGTCATCGCTAATGTTAAAAACAAATATAAATCATTGGTATAAAAATGCTTTTGTTATATAGTGGCATGTTAAAAAATCATAAATTTCATGACTTCATGGAAATGTTTTCAAAACGTATTTTGTGAACTGGTCATCTGGTTGCTTACAGACACAATAGGAGCCCATCCACAAGGTTAATAATTTGGGGGGTTCTTCGAATCCTTAACTTTTAGGAAACACCACTCATAAGGACATTGCCCAGAACAGCGTCATTGTTAAATATAATTTCGACATTTTATGTGTGGCGTTCTAGACACGCTCATTACAGCTAAACTGAAGGAACCAACAATCCCATTAAACGTAATTAGGAATCCGCAGAGAAGTCAAAACGGACACCACCGAATTAAAACGGTAAAGCGACCGTGCCAAAAGCTTTCCAAGTCCGGTTGGATCAGACAGAGGAACCGCACAAGGTCTGAGTTTATCTCAAGGTCTGCTAGAGATCCAACGGTTCCAAACACAAATGAATATTTACTTCTCACATTGATCTGGAACCAGCCCTTTCTTCCTAAAAGCAAAGCGAATCTTCTAGAAGAATTGGAGTGAAACTGCTTTCAGGTCAGTGGGAGTGGCATGTCCTCTGGGATGTAGGGGGATTAATATTTGATATTCGTTTTTTTCCACCGTGTCCTGTGAAACGTGGCGGACCGTGATTCTGACTGAAGCCGTTGTGGCACGGGGACGAGCTGGAAGCCAATAGTCACCTGATGTACGTCATAACATCATCTCAGGAGAGCTTAGAAGTCAACGTATATCCACAGTATGACCTTTAAACATACAGTAGGGAGAGAGTAGGTTAACTATTAAAGCCTGCACGATTAATCGTAAGCTTCAGGACTGTGGAAATTGTCAACGTAATATCCAAAAAACTCATTTTAATTTAAAATAATTATTGATTTTAATCACAAATAATAACATTGCAATAAGCGATTTTGGTTGTTTATTTCGTATACCTCCAAACATTGTAGGGGCAAATGAGCAGAATGTCCTGGCTCGCCCTTGAGATCTGCCCTGTGTGCACACACACACGCACGCCCCTGCTGTCATGCCCCGTGCTGTGAAAGTGAGGCCCTAATGTACAATACTAGACAAGCCATCAACGAGAGAGAGAGAGCGAGAGAGAGAGAGAGAGAGAGAGAGAGAGAGAGAGATTTACACACACTTGCTTTACACTTTTCACGCACCTAAAATTCTCATATTGATCTTCCACTTTCATTCTCCAAACACCACACATCTCTCTCTCTCTCTGTCCCCGGGCAGAAGTTTCTTCCAGGCTTGGTTTGATTTGCACGGCACAGCATGGAGACTTCCATTGATCGCAGGTTATTTTCAGCTTCTGGACTCTTCTGGTGGGCACAGACGTGATCTATGTGCGTGTTTGTTTGTGCCAAGCCCCTGCTAAATAGAAAATTATTTTATTCATTGACAAATTCTCACCGCCAGTTGGTTTCAGACTTGATTATTTAAAACATTTGCATTTTAAAATATTCAATAATGATTGAATATCGAATCTCATGAAAAAAAATGTGTGTGTTTGAAGTAGGCTATTTAACCTCATGCTTAAACATCACGTTCAGGAACCTTAAAGGGACAGTACCCCCCAAAATTAAAATTCTGTCATGATTTATTCACTTAAACCTGCATGACTTTCATTCCTCTTTAGAAAACAACAGAAGATATTTTGAGCAACGCTGTGAACCAAACAACATTGGACCTCTTTGTCTTGCATTGTATGTACGCAAAACCACTTTAACATTTCTCAAAATATCTTCTGATGTCTACTGCAGAACAAAGAGTCATATACAGGTTTTGATCAAAAGATAGTAACAGAATTGTTATTTTTAGGTGAACTATCCCTTTAAATTCAGTCAGGGTTGATGTAATTTGTTTTCTGCGACAGTTTCCTGCTTCACGCCATCTCGCGATACACAATAAAGTCCCTCTGGAGACTCCTGGTGTGAAGTGGGGTTGTACATACTGTAGTTAACAGACCACTTGTTATAAGGTTCAAACCTGCAACCTTTTAGTCGACTCAAGCCTGAAAAATTATACCAACCAAACTTCTTAGTTACTGCTTACAGTTCTTATAAATGTTTACAAACATTAGGTCACTGTCTGCTGCATTAAACGATGATTTAATCTTTAGCAACAGTTGTGTCTAGTCTCTCCTCTGGGTTTCTTAATGGAGAACGGTTTACCTGTGAGACCTTCATACGAGAACAAACATCCACAACACGCCCGTTCCAGAATAACATTACGTGATGTTTGTTTGGGTAGACTGAAGGTCTAATTCATGAAGACCTATGAGATATATAACTCAAAAAGAAATGACTGATGAAAAAACCCTCATTTGTGATGTACTGTATAGATCTGTATCAAGAAGGATTTTCGAAAGAGAATCGAAGTCGATCGTCAATTCATTCCAGAACGAAACTAAATCTCTGCCTGGGAAACTGGTTTGTGGTGTGCGCATTTATGGGGCAACAAAACTATAAATAGCTGTGTAAGATCGTTAACACGTCGTGAAGTGATGCCAGGCCTGGGAAAGTAAAGGCTCAGTAGAAACATCACTTTCCATCCCTGTAAATGAACCGCAGGGCGACATTAAACAGTGGCAATCTCTCCTCCTTCTCTCGGTTTTGGGGTGTGCAGGGAGGCTACGTGACAGACAGCCTTGCGTGAGAGTCCAGCGGACAGTAACCAGGAGCCCGCGGGTTCCCGGAGAGGAGATGACTGGACTGATCCACACCTCCAAACATGAGCGGGACAGAGAGAGAGAGAGAGAGAGAGAGAGCGAGAGAGAGCGAGAGAGTGTGAGAGAGAGAGAGAGAGAGAGAGAGAGAGAGAGAGAGATGAGAGAGAGAGAGAGAGATAGAGAGATCTAGAGAGAGATATAGAGAGAGAGAGAGAGGAGATAGAGCTCGATAGATAGATATATCTATACATTTTTCAGTTTAATTCCATTTATTTGTAAAGCATTTTTTACAGTAGCTTTTTACAAAATATTGATATCAAATATGGGAAAACACACAAAGATGTTCGAAAAGTTGAGTCTAAAACCTTAGGACAAACCAAAAGACAATTAGGGAAGCTTTGGGTTGACACATTTTTACTGCGCATGACCCTAAAATAAAGTTTTGTATGAACTAAAATAGTTTATTTTCTTTATCTATGATGGTGCATACATAAACATTTACACATTTAAAATGTACACTCTCACTTTGGAGAAACAGAACAAAAAATACTTTGTCCAACCAAATCAGTATTTCTCAACCATGGTCAAAAAAGACGACTTAAAATTAATTAAAATAACCAAATAATCCTTGTTTGTTTGTAGATTTTTATAATGAATAAATGACTTTGTGCCTTCCATATTCATAAATAGTCATGCTTTTTATGGTACATATAGGTTTTTAAAAATACTATAGTATTATCATCGTATATTTCCCCCCCCAAAAAAACTATAAAATGACATTAATTCTATTGTACTCTAGTTTTGGAAGTGTTTAAGCATGATCAAAGAGCTTTTCCAAAATATGATTTTAATCACAACAATCTCTTAAAATCACAAAACCACAAAACACATGAAAAACCAACCCAACAAGACATGCTGACCAACACCTCCATTCCAACCCACAATGTTTCACATAAACATACAGACAGACAGGCCACTTCTGCAAAACAATCTGTTTTTTAGAACTCTCAACCAAAACATTTTGTAAAATTATCCTGAATTAACTGAACGACAAATCAGCCATTCCATGATTCCCTGATTAATGACAACCTATCCTCAACCCTGTGGTTTTTTTATATCGGTCCAAGCTGCTCCTAGATATGAAACTTGTTTGTATACCACAGAAGAACGAATGAGTCGAAAATTCAGCATACTCTCCTCCATTACTGTCTTCTTAAAAAAGGGAAATAATTCCACATTGAAAATCAGTGATTCAGTCAGTGAGCACATTACTAATATATGACATTAGAGAAATGTCTGGATGCTCTGCCGTCTTCATGAAATAAGAAAGAATTACCCCACATGAACAGAAGTGGGTGAGATTGTACACCTGTTGTCCTATAGTCAACAAATTACACATCTGCATTGCATGCTGGGAGGAATTTAGTGTTTGTTAGGAAACTTCAGTTCACTTCAACAACATTTTCTGCTCATACTGAACATAGAGCCGTCGGTAATCCCAGGACACTATCTCATCTTGTGTATATTCTCACCTGTCTGGCTCTGTCTACAGGGATCTCTCTCTCTCTCCATCTCTGTTTGGTCTGCCTCTGTTGCTATGGGGTAACCGAGGAGAGATGTAATGTTCCTCTCGTGTGACTGATCACATCACAAGTGGGCAAAAACGACACAGAGACACAGGAAGAGTATGAGAGAGAGAGAGAGAGTTGATGTATTATTTAGATTCTCTAGCCTGCACAATGGGCCACATAAAAACAAGTACAGAATATATATATATAATACAGATTATTGTCATGGTGCCTGTCTGTGTGTGGTTACCAAGGGGTTGCTATGCAGTTGCTAAGGCGGTAGGGTGATTGATGGTTAACTCCTCAAAAGAATGATCTACCAAATATGTAAACAAAAATATTCAGTTAACCACAGGTATGATCGATAAAAATGTAATCAAAAAATATATATTCTTTATGTTTTATTACCCTTGTTTGGTCTCAGGTGGAGATCTAGACCAGCCAATAATGTTTGTTTGCCCTCTGAAGGATGTTTTTTACACTATGCCAGGTGTGAAAAGAAGCCATTTGGCCGGTCCACAGCTCGATCAATACAACTGTGGTGAAAAAAGTGCAAAGAAGGAATGTTTGGAAACAAATGCATTAACAAAAAAACCAAAAAATGAAAAAAAAGTCGAACGCAGGAAATACTGTCAGCATTGGATATAACAAAAGCGACGCTTGTGGGTTGTGCTTGAAGGACAATTGGAACGAGAGGACAACGGCTTCGAAATTTCAGTGGCCTTCCCTCAACTACTAAACCACAACCAGTGTGTGTTCAGAAAATACAAAATCAAATCCAAATGTGAACTTCTGAACTTAATAAAAAAGCAAAATCACAAACAATAAAACATTTCAAATGCTGAAAAGTAAAGTTAACCATGTATGGCACCATGTTCTTTTCATTGAAGGTGTAAACGTTTTTTAAAACATACATACAGGACACAATACCCCCCGAAATACTCCAAAGTCCCCTCTTGACTCCAGTGCCAGAGATAAAGTAAAACCCGGTTAGGTCACAGTGCTCTTTAAAATAGTGCTCACCACAATATGAAATAAACAGCTTTGACTATTTACAAACTGGTACTTAAACATTTTTTTGAAGTAAATGTAAATATGGTAATATAGTTTTATCATGTACGTGTTAAAGACGTTATCAAGAGACAGTTTCCAGAGTTACAATGTGAGCTGTTGTTACAGTACATTTTATAGAAATATCTATAAATACAGTATATTTATTAAAAACAAAAAACAGCGGCGGATTTTGAAATTCATATTTGACCTCATAATACTATAACTATGAACAATATTATTAAGAAAACACCTTGCAGCAACCCCATGAAATGTTCTTTTTCTTTTTTCAACTGCTTCACAATTTACTCAACACATTCAGTACAGACCCTGCTTTTCAACTAGTTTTATGCTGATACGTTGGGTAAAAACTAAATCATTCAGGTATGAATCGTGAAAATTTGTACATATTGTGACTTTTTACTCTCGTTGAGACAAATTAATGAGCCAATTAAATCAACTTAAAATCAATAAACGTACAATTTGACAAATTGGTTACATTGAAACTGGGTTGGTTCGGGAATCACACATAATCGTTTAGTCTAATGAGTCTAACCTCATAAAATGTAATAGATCGAGTAGACCAATGCTCGACCGGTACAGTGTAGCGCAAGCAACGCCAAGGTCATGGGTTTGAATCCCAGTGAGAACATACGGTCACAGAAAAAAATTCGCCTGAATGCACTTTGGGTAAAAGCGTCTGTCAAACGCAAATGTAATTATTACTACTTTGTTATATTTTTATATATCTTTCTAAAATCGTCATTTATGATGTCAAATAAACATAACTCTCGTTTTTATGAATAAATATGCATCCCAACTTTTCGTTCATATACACATCGGTATTATTTACTGCGGTTCGGAACAATCTGTTTCGTAAGTTCTACATCATATACTGCACACGCTCATGACGTGAAGTAAAATTAGTCTGATTCATAAAACAAGAGCAGAACAATTTTAGTTTTTCTTATACTGTTTTCTTATACTTACAAAAATTCTTGCAATGTATGTTTTGCGTTGGTTTCACAAATGCTTTACACACAAAAATAGTTCTGCTTGTGGTTACATGAATAAGTCGATAAATGGCGGCCAACATTACGCACACACGCATAAACATACACTTCTTAAAGTATGACCATCTTGAATCATGTTATTGTGCATCTGTCAACCCGAGACACTTTGCTACTCTTTAGAAGCATCAGTAATCTATAACATTGATGAAATAATCCAAACATACTCATCGAGTGCTTTCACATTATATTGAGTTTCAACTGGTTTGATATTCCAGTGATGGATCTGGCTCATTGAACATAAATATTATTCAAGAGATAAAACTAAAATGATCGTATCTGTACTTTTCTTTTTTTGTCTCACAGTTTTATCGTGATGGACAGCATCTGTTCGGACGGATCATAGATAGAAACCAGTGGTCTGAGGGTCTGGTGTAGGTGGGAGGGGCTCAGAAAGTGGGAGGGGACTGTTGCCGGATGTGGCCGTTGCGTTGCCGTTGGGAATCAGACAGCTTCCTGTGTACGCTACACTAGTGGAGTTGAGTATGAAGCTGGTCTCCATCTGGAAAGAAAACAAACAAACATTACATAGTTGTAGTTGAAATAAATGATAATTTAACGGAATCACACGTAGAAATGGAAAAATAATTGTCATCTTGTAAAAAACACAGGATTTCTTCCACTTGATTACAGAACAGAAATAGAATCAGAAATATATCATATTGAATTTTAATGTGGCCTGTTTTTTGGACCGAATTATACAGTATGTACATGACTAGTCATATCACATCCTATAGTTCCTATATGGAAGTATATGTGTGCCCTAGTGTTCGTGTACATGAGGTAATGTGGAGGCTGAATTGTAGGTCATGGCTGCTCATGCCTGGATGGGCAGCAAATCTCTATTCATCATTCAGCTGTGAGCAATGACCCTGAAAACACACACGCACTCAATGCCAAGAATGTTGTGATAGACAAATTCTCTGCATTATCAATCCAATGCTCATTTACTTCTCTTTTACATTCTCAAGATGTATGCTAGGGTATTCTGGATGAAGTTTTATAATTAGGGGTTTGTTCAAATGAGCAATACTTGTCCTTGCAAGGACCCAACAATATACAACAAAAACGATCTCAACCAAATCTGACACCAGCATGGTGCCCTACATGTGGGAAGGCACGACCGTCTAGATAAATGAGTGCAGACAGGGTCCCATGGTCTCTGACTATTGCATGAGCGGTCCCTTTGTGGGGGCTTCAATCCCTCTCTCTTTCAAATCCCCAGGCATCCACATAACAATGGAAAAAATGCTACATTGACTGCAGTCGCAATATAGAAAATAGCGAAAAAAGCCCGCCTGCTGCTCTTGGCTTGACCTGGAAGCTTGCAGGAAGATTACGATCTTAACCGCAGTCACCCTAATAAAGGCAGGCAAAGCAAACATCAACCTGTGTCGGCCCCACGGCGAGCACCGGGGGCCTGGCAAGACTGTAGGGTCTGTCGCTGTGCATTATGCAATCTCTGCACATTAGTGGTGAGCTGTTAGGTCTTGGTCTCTTATTCAGAGCGCAATTAGATCAGAGTGAACATTTAGGCCAAGGGAAAAGAAAGAGAGAGAAATATGGTGGCGGTTGGGTGAGGCTTATCATCGGGTCTGGAATACCCAATTACTTAGAATGACGTCCATCAGTGTGCCAAATGTCACAATTTTCTTTTAACCATACAGTTACCATAAAAGTATTTTAACCCCTTAGGTTGTTGATGAATAGATGAACAGAGAGATAGGATATTCTTACCTTACTGTGAGTGGTCTCATGAGTCTGATTAGGTCCGTAATTTGTCAACGAAGGTAAATTTTGGGGTTCGGTTAATCCTAGAATATGCTCCAGTGAGGAGTTCTGTTGGGTAAAGGAGGTGTAATAAGTATTTGGGACCTTTGGCTGTTGCTCTTTATCATAATCCTGCTGATAGGATGAAGACGACTCCGTGACTCCCTGAAACTGCCCGATATCTCCATCTGAATTGCTGTTTAGGATAAACTTCACCCCTGATCCATTGGCCATATCGTAGCCCATTTGATTTCCCATTGCGTTGTTTATATGTGGGGTTTGGCCATTGGGAAAAACAAGGTCCGTTTGTGCTAAAGTCCACTTGGTCTGTGCAGTTGTATCTGTGGGGGTCACCGTAGATCCCGTTTGTAGATGCATGTCCACCCTCAACAGTCTTCTGTATATAGTGGAATAGGTTTTGTCCTGTTATTTTGTCTTCAAGTGTAGACAACTTGTTTAAGTTGGTTTGTGTGTTTTCAGGTACCCAGTGACCATTGTGGACACCCAACAAGGTGTTATCCTGGGTAAGAAAGGCCGTAGATGTCTCCGTTTCAGAGACCGGAGGCATCGGAGCAGGGATCCAGTTGTCGGTTTTGTGATAAACAGACTGTCCGTTGAGGTGTTGTTGCATCTGCTGTGAGAGCTGAACTATAGGTGCTGGAAGCTTCGGTGGCCAGAAAGGTGTGTACGGAGCGGACATGGAGGGAGTTACTTTAGTAGCTGACTTGGAAGCAGAAAACAGCTTAGAGGGTACAGGAGAATCAACTGCAGGGTCAGGCATTGAAAAATCACCGCCACCACCTGCCCTGTCCTCAAAACGGTTCTCCAGTGAATCATGGACGTAAGAAAGGATTTCATTGTTGGTGAGAAGATCATTAAGAGATGGGATGTAATCCGCTTCCATGTCCACTTGAATCATCCTCTCATCCAGAAGTAGTAACTCTAGATCCTCTGCATTGAGTCCGTGGTTTTCCAGGGCGTTAAACAGCTCTGTGTTGGAGCAGCTCTCTTCATTCTCTAGGGACAAAGAGTCTAACGTGGCCAGAAGGGGGTCAAAACTTGAGGGCTCTTGTTTGGAGCAGTCGACTACACCATTCTGCGTTGAACTCCAGATATCATTACCTGCAGAAGAAGAGAAAGTGCTAGGGTTTCCCTGCCCGGTGAGGAGGCTACTGTGGAAAGACATTCGGGGCTCCATTGCAGCCTGGCAAACGTAAACGGACTCGTCTTGTCTCATCATTGCTCCGAGCAGAGAGCTGGGGTCCACGTCATCCTTCGAACTTCTGTCCCCCTTGCTCTTTTTGGTTTTGCTACTCTTTCCTTTACCCTGAAGAGTGTCAGGGAAGCCTGGCATGGGGTAGCTGTTTTGGTACAGCAGAGCCTCTCCAGTGGCAAAGGTAAAGGGAAGATGCATGGAACGCTTTCTTAGATGCTCGCCACCCTCCTCTTCCCTAAAAATAGAAGAGCCGTAAGAAGTTTTAACAAACTATTGTCAATTATTCTAATCATTTAAATATATTGTCTCCATTCAAAGTTGCTAGCAAACAAATATTATAAAACAGTCTTAATATACTCACACAAGAGGTCTCTGAGTGGCAATGATGTAGTCAGGTTTGCCGTTCTTGTAGACCAGTCTAGCGTTAGCTTGTACCCATTTCCAACGGTTGTCCTTTGTTAGCAATCTGAAGACAGTCAGACCACTTTCCCCAGTTTTGATCACTTTGATAACACAATTACATAGTTTATTTTACTGATAATAGTGCAAAACATTTATCAGTTATACTTGACCTCAGAGCCCAAAATGAACACTCGGCAATGCTAAATGACAGTACAAATTACGATCTGCAACATACTGTAATATGTTTGATTTTTCTAAATACATTTTTTTTGCTTTGTGCTAATCTCGTTTGGTGACACTAGAGTTTATTTCAGACGCAAATTATTTGGCAACCATGTCATCAAGCATCAGCAGAACAAAGTTAAACATTGATTTCTGAAAATATTATTTTTTTGGAAAAATGTGAAAATCTTACTTCTGACATGGTTCTCAGCACAGTAGAGCATATCGGCAGCATGGATAAACTGGTACCCAGAACCACGAACCCTCAACTCCGCCTCTGTGTAGCCAAGAACGATTTTACCCCTGAAACACAGTCAAAAGCAACATCTTTGATTTTATGGCAAATTTTCATTCAGAAACCTTTTGTGAAATATATTTTTAATGTAGCACACCATTGTTACACACTGAATCTGAATTTGACACATTAAAGGTTCACTGGAATTATTTTAGGTATAGTATAGCCAAGTATATCGAAATCAACATTTTCTATTAGCCGTTGCTGGATTAGCCATAGGATTTTGATGGCATCATTACTTTGCATCACAGGCCATTGGGGTGAAGTCCAGCTTGTGTTTGGTTCTGAAGATCATGTTCTTGGTTCTGATCTCCATTATGGAGGGAGGCTGTAGGGGCGTTGCTATGGCGAACAAGGCGAGTTGGGGGGGCATTTGTCCTCCGTCATCCATCAGTCTGTTTTGTCCATGTAGAAATTTCAGTCTTCCTTGGAGATTTAGAGCCTTTAAACACAAACATTGGAGATCAGCCAAAAAAAACAAATTCAACAAAATGAGCATAAAAATCTATTTTGATCTTAAAGGGGCGCTATCCCAGAAAATTGACTTTTAAATGTTAATCTACCAGAAATTGAGTCGCCAGTGTGTGTGCAGAAACACCCTGTAGTTAATCTCCTTTAAACCACAACAGTGACACAAAACAGGCTGTTGGGGAAACCTTAAAAATCTTATGTCACATTGTTTACGCCTGTCCATGACCGCTCACAGACTCCGCATTATGAGCGCGTAGTTCCCACCTTGCCAGAGACACGCTGTCAGCCATTTTCAGGCAAGAGCAGATGTAGCCACTAGCCAGCGACAAAAATGTCTAAGAAACAACAAATGAGTGCTGTTGTTGGATGTAAAATGGAACAAAAAAGGAGGCTGAGAGGAGACCTTTCCGACATGCCTGGGTTCGTCAGGCTGCGACCTTAGATGGAGGAGTTATTCACCATTGAAAGTCCCGGGGAAAAATCACTTTTTTCGGATCGACAAACCAACATTCACCGGTCTGTATCTCTGGTCCGGAAAGACTTACAGAAACGAGCCAGGACTCGTTGGAAAGGTCTCCGCCGCAGCATTCAAACGATCCTGACCGCGAGTCGATGCGATCCCTAGGTCCCTAGGTAGCCAGGAAGGTTGAAAAATCAAAGCTCCGGGAACGGGTTGCCCAGCGCCCGGAAGACCAGGCTCCGGACTGTCGCGGCAAGTCAACGCGGGACAGTATAGCATTTACATGGGACAGTATAGCATTTCGCAAAAAAAAAATATTCTCAAGAGTGGATCAGTTCCAGCTGTTCGCGATCAAGCTTCATCTCCGGAAGAAGTAAGTATAACACATCGTTTTTAAATCGCCTTTCTTAAATAATGTGTTTAGCATGTTAGCGGCTGTTGTTTACATGTTCGCGGCTAATCCTGAGACTTAACATTGGTCCAATGACAACAGTTGTGTCGTAAGGTTATTGGTAAATATTATATATAAAAATAATTCGTATTTATGAACAAGGCATTAAGGTGATTTTTATTGCAGTTAGTGTATGGTTTTGGTGGGAAAGGGCATTACAGACGTAATTGCGCTTTCTGCTATATTGCTTGTCTTGATGTCATCCAAAGCACTCAACCTCCTATTTTGCATACGGGGAGGGATGCAGAAGCTCATTTGCATTTAAAGACACACAAACAAAAACGGCGAGTTTTCCTTCGCAGCCACAAATGGTCATGTTCAACATCTTGTAATGAAATATGTGTGATGTATTTTGAGCTGAAACTTGAAAGACACATTCTGGGGATACCACTGACTATTTTTACAATGCAGAAAACACCTGGAATTGCGGCCCTTTAATTATAGAAATAGTCTAAAAAAAATGACATAAATATAAAATGAAAATTGTTCATTTTAGTAAAAAGGAAATGATTAAAAAAAAATGTAACTGATTTATGTACTATAGTTTGAGTTGTGATTTTGTTGACGTGCTCTGGGCAAACTACATCACGTGACTAATTGTAAAGAAGCAAAGCCAGGAGTATATTATCTAGATTTTCTTGAACGTTAAGGTAAAATTGGAATTTACACAAACAAAAATATCTTTAACTACAAGGTATAAACCTTTCAAAACAGAACTACCTTGAACACACAGTCTGTTAAGCAACACTACTGTTAAGTGGTGTTTGGTTTATGTTAGCTAAGGCTCGACTTCCTTGTTGTCTTCATTCCAAGTTAACCTAAACCCGCTTAGCTCTTCTGACTAAGCATGTTCCCTTGGTATTTTCTGTCTCGCCCTATTTCTCCGAGGACAGATTAAACCCGTTTGCCCATGACCCTGCCGCTCCTTTTAGAGGGATTACAAGAAATGTACTCAATCTTATGATCTAGCTGTGAACGGCATAAGAACGGTATGTAACCATTAGCCATGCTAACCTCACATCCACTAGAACTTCTGTAGCTTTACATTGTTGATATTCTGGCCGGGTTAGAGTCTGTGAGGAAAATATAATCTCTTTTCTATATTTTCAAAATACAGATGACTCATTTTGCTCTACACAAATGTTTGACCAATCATAATCTGCTTAGAAAATGACCCCCCAAACAACCTAGTGAGCAGATTCATGGCTATGACGTAACCCAAACCCTTTGGCTATTACATAGTATTGCTGTTTTGTGTTGTTCTTAAAGAGCTCAGGTATGTTTCAATACCTACCAGGAATCCTGAGGAGTTGTCCAGGAGGCAACGGAATCGACACATAAAGATTCTCTCGAGGAAAGACGAGTTTTCAGGGGGAAGTTCTTCAGGGCTGCACGTCAGAGACATACTTGGGACAGGTTCTCCATCTGAAAGAAACCGTAACCGAATAAAACAAATATACATATTATAGGACCCTAAGAAACATCCTTCTCAAATTCCTTCTAACTATTCCTAAAGTTGTTTTATATCATTTCCATACTGCTTCACTGACCTTGCAAGCCGTCCTCGGTCTGGTTGTTGACCGGCGGAGGGTTCAGGGCCCAGTGCAGGTTACGTCTGAAGGACTGCTGGTCCTCCGTATGGATGAGTTCAATCACATTCTGATGCATCACATCGGTCTGTTGCATTGGTGGAAATTAGATATTTGCCGGTATTCAATCATACAATATATTATTGAACATGTACAATATCATGTACAGTTCAAAATACAGTGAATAACTAGAAATAACGTAGGACATTTTCATCAAAGTTTACTATAACAAACCTGTTTGTGCACCAATTACTTTGTACTAAGAAAACAGGGCCAATATTGAAGCTCATGTTGACTTTGAGATATCCTTCAAAGATACCCACAACAAATCAACCGTATGTTAGATTAAAGTTGGATCTCTGTGGCGGTATGACACACGTGTGTTGGTAAAATGAGTTACCTGGTGAAAGCCTAAATAATCCTGGATGGTGTGGGAACAGTAGAATATGATTCCTTCAGAGGTGACCACCAACACAAAGCCATTAAGAGCCTATTGCCATAAACAAACAAACAAACAAATAATTGGAGAGAACAGATACAGAATGTTGTTTATCATCAACAGACAGTTTGTCTGTACTTTAAAATCCCATGAAATGTTTGGCAAATGGGGTTTCTCTTACTTTCTTCATGTACTTCCTATTGAAACAGGAAGTAGGGGCGGGGCATATCAAAAGGGCATTTTAAAATAGCCAATAGGCTTTGGTTTAAGGCCAGTCTGTGTCACGGCATTTGGAAAAGATACGTCTGCATTTTAGAGATCAATAATGTAGATGCTTGTGCAAAGTCATGAAGGCTTTTGTTCCATGTGAGGATTTAGGCCGAAATAAAATAAATGTTCACAAAAATCGCTGTCACGATTTGATTATATTAATAGTAATATATTTCCTAAAAAAAGCATTTTAAAGATGAACAGATACTTTGTTAAAATAAATTAATAATTAAAAAGCGAACATTTGTAGAAATACTTGCAATCATTTTTTTAAAGAAAAAAAATAAAATTTCTGAAGGCAAAAATACGTCTAAGGTATAATAACGTGTTTCAATATGCATGAATTTAATCTTGTAAACATCCCATCGTATTCAGTGCCTTACAGAATGTCTAAGACCCTATAAAAATACATCAATGTATTTAAGTATTATACAAAACATGACCTCAGTAAAGTTGCAAAGGCATCGTTTTATAGAATGAAGATATTAAGAGGTTAATAGTGTCAATTTCATGATGTGTATAAACATTTTGCGTGTGTGCAAACTTGTGTTGTGTGTGGTTCTATGTAAGGGGATTTTACAACCCATCACCATCTGCTGGTCTGCGAGCTGTGATTACAGTAATCTCGCACACACACACACACACACACACACACACACACACACACACACACACAGGCCTTAAAAATGTTCTTAAAAACACATTCAATCATCATCAAAGTACATATCAGTTTATAACTCCTTTAAAAAAACAAAATATAGAAATGTAGAATACTACACCCAGCCTTTAGAACATCAACTGCTTTAATGAACTGGTTGGTGAAAAACTCAGATTAAATATTCATCCCCCATCTAAACTTGCACAGCGGTCTACAGGACATCCTGACTGTACGCAAACAGAGACGTGCATACACTCACACATACACACACAAATGGTCTTAACACACTCAGAAAACATAGTCGAGCGGCAGCGCTCAATATAAATATTTCGCCTTGTTTGTCGGCAGAACATCCCGCATGGGGCTCTCCAGGGCTGGGGGAGTGCAGTCAGAAAACATTAATATCAAATATGTACCACTGCATATTTCACACTCCAACACACACACACATAGAGAGAGAGCGAGAGAGAAAAAGGGAAGCGATAGATACATAGACAGACAGACGGTAGGTGGATAGGTAGGTAGGTAGGTTGGTAGGTGGATGGGTATGTGGATAGATGGATAGATGGATAGATAGATAGATAGATAGATAGATAGATAGATAATAGATAATAGATAGTAGTAGATAGGCAGGCAGTCAGACAGACAGACAGACAGACAGACAGACAGAGACAGACAGACAGACAGACAGACAGAGAGGTAGGTAGGTGGGTGGATAGGTACGTGGATAGATAGATAGACAGACAGACAGACAGACAGACAGACAGACAGACAGACAGACAGACAGACAGACAGACAGACAGATAGATAGTCAGTGGATAGGATGGACGGTGCAAAACTTTTCACAGAAAACAGGAAAAAAATATATACTTTCACCTCTTGTTTTATCCTTCTTTTATAATAGATAAGATTTCTCTGTGCATTATTCATGTCTAAGTGTCTGAAACAGGAACAAGGGTGGTCAGAAATAGCCTCTCCCTTCCTCCATCATCACCTCTCCGTTTCTCTCTTTCTCCTCCGTTCATGCTACGAAAGATTTCGGCACCAGAATGGTGTAGTTTTCATTACTGACCTGTAGTAGGAGCTCTCCCTCGGGCAGCCATCCTTCTTTTTTGGTCTTGTTGTTGTCGTGGTTACCGTTGTTGGCCGATTCATCTTTGCACTTGTGGTTTTTCAGTGCAACTGTTGAAAAAACAGAAAGAAAGAGTTATACATACACTGTAAAACTTTGCTGTAGTTTTGCTTTACTCTCCTATGAGACTGTTTTTATTTGAGTTCAACTTTAATCAAAATTAAAACACTTTGATATTACTGTAATTTTACAGTTTTGTCTGATATTTTTACAGAAAAATATATATTTTACGGTATATTTCTGTTTTTCCAGTTTTTCTTTTCTATAAAATTTCGTATTTTACGGATTATTTCTTACAGTGTACATTTAGATGTTCATTTACAAGAAAAGTGACCTAAGATATGTAGTCTTGTTTTATGAAATAAAATAAAAAAACTGGGAAGTTTATGTTAATTTATTTGTAATAAAAACTACTGTAAGTTTTACAGTATACAGTAACAATATTTTTACAAAAGTTTTTAAGTGCAAACTTTAGGTCATACATGTATAGTAATGTAAAAAAAATTGACTTTGGTGTCTTGAGAGCTATGAGAACATTTTGAGACATTGGACACAAAGAGACACAAATGTGATTATTTGGTTAATCTGAACAAATAGTTTTGAGAAGAAAACTTCATCCATTCGCTTTCCTTCATCTATCACTGTCAAATAACAGATCGTATATGTTCCCTTCCTGTGTACATTATTTATATTTTTTATAAATAAAAATACAATATTTTTCTAATTCTCATATTTTTGAATATCATTTTACTAATTTTTTTTAGATAAAATGCAAATAAATTTTGCATTAATTATGGTTCTCTCACTATAAAAATATACAGTTTGTGCTGCTTTCGTCTTACGACAGTAATGGATTTGGTCTGTGTGTCCCTCTCGCCGAACAAGACAAGCTCTTTGAGCATTAGACTGACCTACAAACAGCAGGGGAAATGGAGAGAGACAAACCAGGACAACAGCGACACAGAAAGCGTTTTCACAAAGCGAGAGGGAGGGAGAGAGAGAGAGAGAGAGAGAGAGAGAGGGAAAAGGACACACATTTCACTTGTGTGAACATGCACAAAAAAAGCATAGGGGCACGGTGACACTTCTCTTATAACTTCCTTCCCATATATGCAAATATATTGTAAACTGTTATTTTAACCATTGTACAGCGTATATATCAATACTATCCATTGTTTGGGAACGTTCGACTGCATCATCGTCCAAATCATAGCAATTATATCCTTGCACGTTCACCAATCGAAAACTCGCTCAAGCGAAAACGTCTAGATTTAGCACAGCTGTCTTGCATTTACGCTCATTTGACGATTAAATGATAAGATGCTCCCCCCTGCAACCTCTGACATTTTTATTGTATCAGGGCGTGACCCATAGTGACCCTTGACCCTTAAGACCGGTGGTACAATGATGCGATGAAGTTAACGTTATTCTCAAAGACAGTTTAAATGCATGAACACTAAATAAAATAAGTAAAATTTGCGTTGGTTTTTTGGAAAGTGTAGGTCCAATCGATTTTTATCATTAACAAAAATGTAGATGATATTTCATATGTAAAGGAAAAAACTCTACGTTGTGAAAAGAAAAGAAATTGTGACACGTTGTGAAAAGAAAAGAAATAAAAAACAATTTGATCTTTTATCATCGTAAGTTTCTAGAATGTGTAAAAAAACTGTATTGAAAGAGTTCCATCTGTTCTGTGTTCTTATTGGCTGTTTATTCATTATTCAGTCCAAGTCATGCATTTCACTTTTCACATTTCACTAAATGTTTGTTTTGTAATGAAAGAGACAATTATGTGACGTTTATATTTTGTCTACAAAAAGGATTAGAAACATTTCATTCAGGTGACCCTAAACTTTTGAATACTAGTGTACCTTCATATTTCTGTATTTGCTCTTTACAGCTAATAGCACTTATCCGTCTTTCAGTGGAGTAGATCAGAAGCTCATTCAGCTGGTAATGGTGATTTAAGTTCACTCTCAGAATGGAGGATTAGGTTTTGTTATGACTGTTAAAAGAATGTGAATAGCTACAGTCGGTGTAAATGTTGACAACAGGGAGCTTTAAGAATGTTTCGGCGCTCCTGACAATCCTTCTTATACGCTTCAAAGACCGACGGGATGTTTAAGGCCCTTTCCCATGATCTTTAGCTCTCGTCCCACAGCGCTGGAGAGAGAAAGTAAGAAGGGCTACGGACGAGCTGAGAGACCCCACACGCAAGTGCACACGGATATAAATGTGCCCTAATATAACGGGCAACAAATTAGAGAAGAAATTCAAACCACTGTTTATTTAAAAATAAAATTATAACAAAGATGGACAATATTAACATATTTTTATCATTCATATTTTATATTTGTATACATTTTATATGTTATTAGTAGTTATATATTAGTTATATTACTAAGCATATGCTATCAATTTTTTTATTTATTTGACATATTGCTATATATTTTTAATAAATTATATTTTTGTATATTTTCCTTTGAAATGTAACAATTAGTTTTATATATTAAATTATCTTATGTTATATTATTTAGCATATGCTCTCATAGTTAATGATATATTTTCTGTAACTTAAACATTTATACATAAAGTATATTTTATTTGTTAATATTTGTTTTATATATTAGGCTAGTTTATATATTATATGTTATTTTATATTATTCAGCATAAGTTCTTATAATTATTATTTAAAAAAAATTGTAACTATTATTCTCGATGGTGGTTCTCATTATGTTTTAAATTCTTTACCTTGTAAAAATCTATATAAAAAGATATAAATGAAAGATAATACGGGTACAGTAATGCATGTTGTCTATGAAATGTTAACACTCAGGTCTCTATGCAGCGCGTCACGGGTTGATGACATCAGAACAGCAGATGTGGGCGGCTGAGAGTGGCCCGGGGCAGAAGACTGATCAGGGATGAGTCTGTAGGGCCCGACTGAACAGGGAGCTGGTGTGGTAGGGACAGCCAACAAACGATAAAAATATCAAAACAGACACATCCCTTCATACACACAGATGTCACTTTCTTTCCCGGCCCGCTCTGTTCTTCAGTCTTTGCAACATCTCACTCATTCACGGCTTAAAGGTTTGCAAGGCACTTAGCACTGCTATACAGATGCCTACCTAATGCAAATGTGCTAGATGCTTTCTGGTTTCACACAAAACGAAACAGTCAATGACAATGAACACAGACATGACATGGTGTGTGTGATATGAAATGACTGCTAGTGAAGTTATATCACAAACACCCCAGTGTGTGCGGTTGTGTGTACGTAAAGACTGAAATTAAACCACAAGTGACTAACTTAAAAATGTTCTGCTCTCAGCAGGATGGATTTGACTGGCTCGAATTTGGGATTGGGTGTCAAGTCACTTTACTCGTACTTCGGGAAACAATTTCCAGAAAAGCCCTGTGCTGAGCAGAAAATTGGCTTAAGGTAGTGTCAAACATCCTTTGATTCTCGCTCTCGCTCGCTGTCTCACACCCACATCTATTTGTGCTTAATTCAAATATAAAAAATATGAATTCATTGTTTTACTTTTATGGATATAAAATAAATATATTTTTAATGATTTTATTTCTTTTTGTCTATTTAGAAAATGTTTTCTAAAAAAGGTCACACAAACAAATGCAGGATGTACAGTTGATCCTTATTTATATTTTTACTGTACATTTTGCACATCACTCAGGGCTTACCCATTTAAAAAATAAAAAATGTATTTTTATTTGTGTCGATTGTATTCCTACAAAAAACTCTGGAAATTTCCCATTGTGATGCCAAACTATCAGTGAACTGTTATGTGACAGACACATAACTGAAATTCAAGGGCATAAGACCTTGTGATATTTTGTCCTGAAATATTACAAGCTGTCTGCAGGACGGTGCATTAATTCACCCCACCATCCTTTTAACAGGGTCAGCATGCATGAGCGCTCGGGATGATCATATTTAGAGCAGAATCATAATTGTGTGCTTGTTTATGTGTGACAGCTGTGCGACACAATGGACACCAGTGAACAACGCATGCCTTCTTCATAATACAACTGCAATGAAGCCAGCTGTAGCTACACACACACACACACACAAGCTTATTATAGAAATATAGTGTGAATGCATACACACAGCATGTGTCCGTCATGTGTTAGATGTGTGTCTCTTTGACATTCTTCTCTATTGTACTGTAACAGCAGGGTGGGTATGATATGGGGCGGTTATGGATTTTTTTAGTCTTTGCTGCAGTGTTGTACTGTAATCAACCTAGAAAAACACAAACGCACTCCTGACTACAATAAAAATGTTTCAGCAGTTGAACTTAGAATAAAACAAGGGATTGCATTCAACAATGGATATTAGTTAAACAAATGATGTTTATTTTAAAACTTAGTTTTTCAAATATTTTAAAAATCATGTTTTTATTGTGTTTTATTATGTTAGTTAGCTGTATGCTTTTGAGTTATTATTACTTAATCAAAAACAACGGAAGTTTGACCTATAATATTAGGAATGCACAAAAAAAAAACGTCATCTATGAAACTTTTTAAAAACTATATTAACTGTTTTTGAAAAATCAATTTTAAAATTTCCAAAAAATGTGCCAGTTTTGTTTACTTGCACAGAACAGAAGGGGTTGTCTGTAAACTGTAAACAATCTTCATAATTTAACAATAAAATGTAAATATGCTACAGTAAAAACTTGTTAAACGAGAACTGTAAATTAGGATCACATATCGCTCCAGTCCTTCTGAAACCTTGTATCTCCATATTTCATGATTTCTAAAAATCATTATTATTAGTCAATCTTTATGTTGGTAACTTTTTTTTGCAAATATCTAATTAATATAAAGTATTCAAAAGTGCATGTCTACTTTGACAACACAGTATTTAATCATTTAAAATGTACAGTGTTTTCTCTATTTCATAAAAAAACTGCAAATTTGGAGGTTTTGGAAGGACAGCGACGATATACAAAATAAAACTGTAAAATATTATAAAAAAAGTAAAGTATTAGTTTTTAAGAAAAAGTATGAATTATCATATCTTTTATGTTATGAAATCTGTATTACATTCAACAAGATAATGTTTATTTGATGAATAAAAACTGTTATTTTTAAAGCTACTTTAAAATTTTAGGTGTGTGTCTTTTCACATTTGATGACATTTCATTCCAATACTTTTATGACATTTACTCTGGACTGTTGTATTTATGTAATTTACACATGCTGTGAAGCCAAATTGGGTTGACTGATACCGTTCTTTTAGTCATTAAATACTTTGGCAGATCACAGGATAAAACTAATCCAAAATAATTGCTTCCCCAATTGAAATTGTCTGAAAATCTTTGAGTTGAAGTTGAGTGGTGGATTTGATATGTCGCAGATGTTGAAATACAGCAATAACAAGGTGCAAAAACGTTCATCTGTCTTAAGCGTGTGTTTCTCGTATCATTAATCCAATGTGCCGGGATTGTAAATTCGTGTTTGTTGACATTACCATGGTAGCTGATCTATAAACAGACCAAAGTCAAAATCTTTTCACTGGCCCTCACTAAATAAAGTCTGGCTCACTTCAAATAGATACTTAACCCGTCTGTCAGAAAGGAAAATATTAGGTTCAGATGTGAATTGCTTCCAGAAGGGATTTCAGTAACGTTGGAGTTCCATCCTGTGAATTCGATTACATCATCTTTTATACTAAACTTGAAAAGATTGAACAAACCCATGCACAAAAATAACATTGGGATAGCAAGTATGTCAGCTTTGACCTGTCCTAACATGATAAATATCTAGAAAATAAATAGCATAATGCGGAATTATGCATCAAGACATTCTGATTGGTTTCTGTCATGGTAGCCCCGCCCTATAGTGAAATCTCATTTGTCTAAAATCGGTAAAATAAACTATAAATGTTCTGGTGGTTCTTTCAGCAATCCATATACAAAATATAATCACAAAAAACATTAAAAACAAATATGCACATGGGTATGAGCCAAAACACAAAACACTCAGATCCATTAATGTCTATTCTCACATTTATACGACTGGGCTCAGGATTTAATATATTCAGCTCTGCCAAACCAGCTAAAATGACCATGAGATCACATTATAATCACGACACAAAAGCACCCAAGTAAAATGAAATAAATGTTAAGACAACCCAGCCAAAGTACAGTTTGAGTTTTTCAAGTGTAAACATGTGGAACAAATTTGTGGAACAATTGGATCTCAGGTTTTTAGTTATTGGCTGGGAAAGTTTATATAGACCAGAGAACATTAGATAGAAAGAGCAAATGAAATGCAAGCATTAAAAGAAAATGCATTGGAATTGGAAAGAAAGAAAAACATGTGCAACAAGGTGCAAAATCGAGTATAAAAATGGTTCCGAATTTAATCGGCTGGTATTAAGGGAGACACATATGCTGATCTGGTTATGTCTCTGTACACCACTACAATCCAACTGTCTGGTACAAACATTGGAAAACTTGTGTTCAGTTGATAAACACAAATCGTCTAATCTGAAACAGTTGCTTTTGACGATTGCTTATTTCAACAGACCACCACTGAGAGCTCGATTGCTTAGGTGAAGAAAGACTCTGTGTGTGTGTTTTGGGAAGGTTTTCTCATGGTTGAGATGTCCTTAAACAAACTCACCAAAAACCATCAGCCCACAGTAATAAATGCCTTTGAGCGCTCATTGAACCCCACCTAAACCTCAACCGGCCAAATTCTACCGGCTCATTTTTGCTCTGACGCAAAGCGACATCGCCTCGCTAGGCCATGAGTTCGAAAGTTCACGGCTGCCAGTCTGTTTGTGCTGGGCACTCTTTCGTTTCTGTTATCCTCCTCTGTTCCCTTGCTTTTCTGATCTCGGCTTGAATATAAGTGGATTAGCTCTGGAGTTTTTCGACCAAAGCACTTTCATCTGGCTCTCGTTGAGACATGGAGGGCAGACCGTTGACCAATGGAGAGAGAGAGCTGCTGACAGAAGGACAGACAGACAGATACAGCAGATAGATAGACAGACAGACAGACAGACAGACTAAATCAATAGACAGACATGAAATAGACATATACAATAGATAGACAAACAGATAAGATACAGTAGATAGACAGAGAGACAGGCTGACAGATACGGTAGATAGATGAAAGATATAGCAGATAGAAAAACAAAGCAGACAGACCAACACATTTGGTAGATAGACAGACAGATGAAGCAGACAGACAGAAAGATACAGTAGATAGACAGACAATTAAAGCAGACAGACAGATATGATAGAAAGACAGACAGACAGACACAGAGACCGGCCTCTTTTTAAAGAAAGAACAGCCAGACTTTCTTCAACTCAAGAGGGGAACCCTAATTTGTCTTTCAATACGGTGAAAAGTCTTTCTATTGTAAGATGGGGGCGCATAGCAACCGACAGCCCTCCAACGGGTGGGATACAAAAAGGAAAGTGTGCCAGTTCAGTCAACTCACAAGAGTGGCTCAAGAGCTTATAAATAACACATCATGACAACATAATTTCCATAGACCCTCCACGAACTAAAAAGCATGACAAGACCATATGAGATCTGCCGGGCTAATGTAAAATGAAAACACT
This sequence comes from Triplophysa siluroides, assembly GCA_006030095.1. Classification (NCBI taxonomy): domain Eukaryota; kingdom Metazoa; phylum Chordata; class Actinopteri; order Cypriniformes; family Nemacheilidae; genus Triplophysa; species Triplophysa siluroides. The sequence goes on from VCII01000022.1 coordinate 771,566, forward strand.
TGTTTTTATATTGCTAGCACAAAATAAAATTACGGATATCTGATTTTCCATCCTGAAAAATCAGATCGACATGGCACGGTCAGTACTTGAACTGTCAGTTTTCATAAGTGAACATGTGCATTACATGTTGTATGGATGGGTTATGTATTTTTATAATATTATATGCTGTTACATTTAAGTGTATATATTTTCTGAGCAGGAAACTTGTGATAATCTTGTGTAAAGCAGGAGGAACCTGCAAGGATGTTTCGTAGAAAATGCGATCAGAGGTTTTCCGTTTGGCAGGGTGGCTGACGATTAAAGCACACACATCTTAAAGCAGGACGCTAATGTGCTACTACACACAAGAGATTGCGCTCAGATGGGATTTTGGGCTTACTTTTGAATCATCCTTTTCCTTTCCACCAGAATTAATGTTGACTTAATGCAAGTCACAAAAAATGTATTTAGCAAATAATTTATATTGTAGAAATATTACAGAAAAAAATATGACAGAAAATAATTTACTTGTAAAGCAAGACATTTTAAAGATAAAGAGTGCAATTTTCACTTTTACAAAAACAAAGTAATAATGGCTGCTTTTTAACATATCACAGCTGTTCTTCTGAAACCTCATTTCACCATATTTTGTGATTTTTTTTGTTGTTGCAATAAATCATTACTATAAGTCACACTTTATGTTTGTCACTGGGTTTTGCAAATATCTATCCAATAAAAAGTATTAAAAAGTGCTTGTCAACTTTGACAAAACAGTATGCAATCTTTGAACAAGTTCAGTGTTTTTTCAAGTTCCTGGAAAACAGCAAATTTGGACATATAGCAACGATGTAAAAATACAAATTAAATAAAAATTAAACCACTTAAGATATAATAAACCAGAATATACCAGAAAAGAAAACAAATACACCATTGTGTAAAAATTATGTCATTTGTTTTTTTTTCTCTGGTCATGCAGCAAAACATGTGTGTATGTCAGACCTAGATGCACATTTACTTAAATTATATTTATTTACCATACTACCCCAACTGTTTATTTCACAATGCAGTTATGTTACCAAATTGTTTATAAGCTACATAACTGTAATTATTTTTATTGATAACCCAGTAAATACTTTTAGTATAAAAGAATAATGTTTGTTTTGCATATGGCCTGCTTGTACTGATCCTACAAAAAAAATTTTTTTATTAGTAACATACAGAGTGATGTTTAGAAATCCACTGCTCTGTATAAACATACTTAGCAGATGATTGAAAATTGAAAAGAAAAACAGAAAAGAAAAATGCTCATTGAGCAATGGAGATACAAAGAGAAACAACTTTTCAGATGTTACATTTTAAAAACTGAGCTCTTCCCCCTTGCCATCTGATTCTCAATCCTCGTTCGTAGGTATCTAGCATGCATACAGAGATTGAGGATTGCCCCGTGTTAACCTAGCAATGCAAATGTAAATGCAATGTAAAATAGAGTAAAAATCCCTGTCTGGATTAACTAACCCTTAACCTTAAGTGCTTCATTTCTGTGACCACAATACAACACCCTAGCAGCCACTCTGAAGACCCTTGCCACATAGCAACACCCTGGCAACCACTGACATCACGGTCAAGCATAAATCATATTAGAAAAAATGAATCATAAAAAATGTATCATATCAGTATTAAAACCTAAAATAACAAAGACCTAAAATTAAGAAAATAAAGAAAATATATTCAGGGCATTTTATGTTGAGTCCATAACAAAACACTGGAAATAGAATTAAAGAGGTTTACAGACAGCCAAAGCATTCTGCTCGATGGCCCAATTCTCAACAGCATTTACTTTAAGGTTAAATCTAATATGCACATGTCGGATTGAATTTGCTCTGTTTACACAACAAATTATGCCGTATTTACTCACAACAAATTATCTTGTATTTCTAAGAGGTAAAGAAGGGGTGGAACAGCCAGTGCCATGACCCAAAGAATTAAACTGATATATCGATTTATATTGATCGTTTTTTTTCTACAACTCTGGGTCATGGTACAGAGAGAAAGGTAAACAGTAAGTTTAATTGGGGTCTTGTTTTAGTTGCCGTCTCTCGGATAAAACAGGAAGCTTCCTGAGGCATTATAAGTGCTAAGAAACACTGACCTATATTCAGTCCTAAAACGCCCTTTCATCCCCGAGGAGAGAATCAGAAGCTGTTTAACGTTGATCGTGAGTCAGTCGCATTCTCCAAAACAGGGCTAAGCCATTATTTAGTTATATTTGTAAGCCAGAATATAATTTCAAGTCAGTCATTGTACTAAAAAGGCACAGTTCACCCAAAACTGAAAATCATTTTTGATTAATTCATTCTCATGTGATTCCAAACCTGTATGACTTTCTTTTTTCTGCAGAACACAAAAGAAGATATTTTGAAAAATGTTGGTAACCGAATGACATTGACCCCCATTGAGTACCATTGCATGGACAGAAAACCACAGAGACATGTCTCGAAATATCTTATTTTGTGTTCCACACATAAAAAAACCATATACAGGTTTTGAAGGACACGAGGGTGAATAAATGATGACAACATTTGTATTTTTTAGTGGCTAAATGTACCTTTCTGATCTTATTATGAAAAATGATTCAGTTCCATTTAATATCACATGATTAATATTCAATATCCTAAATAGTAAATGTGCAGTATATTTTATTTCAGGTTAATTTCAGGTATTTCAAAATGTAGCAAAAATTACACATTTCAGCTTCGAAGAAAGGAAACATCGGCCAGATATCTGGTGCAGTTTAATTTGCTTTGACATTGGCATCAATAGCGTTTAAAGAATACATTTTCTCAGTTTATCCTGAGAAATCAAACCAGTGTAGAATAGCAATAATTGTTTTGTTTTAAAGTAAATTGAACGACCATTAATAACAATGATCTCTGTAACAACATCAACACAACCTTCACTTTTGTTGCAATTGTCTGTGACATCACTCAACAATTAGTCATTGTTATAAAACAACAACACACGCACGCACGCACACACACACACATTATCTCGACCTGTCTCACATATTCACCTTAACAGCCATTTTACACTCTTCTCCTTTAAATAAACACAGCTCCATAAATTCTTTAAGCCGTTATGTTGAATTATTCATGTCCCGAAAGAAACGTATTCCCGCAGTGCTACACGTCCACGCTCCATTCGGCGCTCAACAAGCGCGTCACGACGAAAGTGACATATTTATCCGATCGTATCTCAGTCTCAGACGCATTTGCTTGGAATTTGTTTGTTTTTGGTTGTCTGAATCAAAACAGAGCATTCATACATGTGGTAGGCTACAGAACTGTTGGGCCACACACAAAAGTTGGAGATGTGTTGTTGGGGTATTCTCAGTGAGTTCAAAGGTTAAGATGTAGGAATGGAAGTGTTTTGATATTGGGAACGAAAGTGTTTTGGTAATGTGAATTAAAGTGTTTTGGTAATGGCGAGGACAGCTGAGACCACACCGCAAGGACAGCTTCGGCCAAACACTTTCAGAGCAAATAATACAGAACACGAACAATGTGCTGACCTTGACGTTCTTAGCAAAGCCGAAAACAAACAAATTAGCAGAAAATCTCAAACTTCGTGGAGCGAGAATGTCACAGAAAGGGGGCCAACAAGCCAGATCATTTAAAACAAATCGAATCATCTTGGGTATGTAAATCTGGGAACAGAAACACGTAGACTATTTCTAAAAAAAAAAAATCCTGGATAAATCTAATTTGTAAATATATCTATAGCTTTCTTATTAAACACATTTCGAGATATTTCAAAACAACCCCGTATTAATCATTGTTAAAGTATTGTATGGGTTTTTTTGGCAGTAAAGTAACCAAATTTACCATTGTCTCACTATGTAAACATAACCATGGTATTTGTGGTAATACAACTGCTTAGCGATTCTCCCAAAATCACAAATACAATACTTTTAGTAAAATAAAACCATGAAAAATAGTTTTTATATTTTGTTAAACGGCGAACAAGGCCTTGTGTACCAAGACCATCTACAGGATGCTCTACTAAAGTGTGGCTGTCCTATTGTTTCACGGCCCTGTGAATTCAAGCAAGACTCCTGCACTCCAAAACACTCGCACAAAGAAAAATCCAAACGAACACGTCAAGCTCCAAATGAACTCTGACCTGAGAAGAAGTTCTTAGCACGCAGGTAACTGACGCTCAGACGCAGGATGGAGAGTTTGTCCAAACTGCTTGTGACCTCCTCGGGAAACGGAAGGAGGCTGGCCAAGCGGTCCAGCTCTGAGTTCAAACGATCTCTGTGACGTTTGGATGGGTTTGACTTGGTTCCTTCAGCTGGGGGTTGTTTCAGCCTGAACACAGAGACATACTTGGTAAAAGTATACCTAGACACCGCAATGACAGATCCAAATAACCAAATGTCATAAAACAATAAAGCATAACAGTTACCTTATTTTTATAAAGTCGCACTCAAAAGATACAATTGAAATACAAAAAGGAAAAATTGACATGAAATTGTTTGGTGCCCAATGCCTTTGATGGATAAATACATACAAATATCCATATCAAGCCAATAGCTTATAACAATGACGGGTTATAAAATATAAATACATAATTGTTATTACTAATATAAACATGTATAATATTAATTGGCATTAAAGATTATAGGCTAATCTATTGAGTTTATCATTTTTTTAAACAAAATATAAATTGAGTCACAAACTGACTCACATAATTAAATTAAATAAATGATAGGCCTATATTTCAACACATTTGTATCCGATTGTATTTCACGTGCCTTATTTTCGCCTTTAAATTAAACGAAGTGCAAAAACACCTTTACTTCTGAAGCAAATATTCGTTAAATGTTTTATCTAAAGACAGCGAAATGTATTAAATACAGTACTGTGTCTATATGCTGTAGCAGGGCGTTATATTTACTTACGTTGTACGAATAAATTATAGTTACAGTGTTTTTGACGAAAGGGCCCGTAAAAGAGATTACATTCAATGCGTGTCATGAGATGCTCTGGTCAGACACAAATAGACACTTATAGGCGTCGACTTTTAATTTTATATACAGGCAAGAGGCGTCACTTACGTTCTTTGGACTGGTTTTCTTCTTTTGCGTCCTGCATACATGTTTAAGGCTCGGACAGAGCCCTCTTCAGATCCAAGATTCAGTCCACAACCAGATCCAACACTACCCGAGACCCCCACTCCCTTTTCTACGACTTATACAAATAATACGCAAAAAACATAATTCTTGTGCAGGGCAAGGGTGTTAAAATCCAAAGTCGAAGTTCAATATATAAAAAAAACTATTCTAATAAGGGTTACAATTGTTTAATACAACGACCAGCGTCACCACAACTGCATGAAATAGTCTTATACACTTTAAAGACAAAATTAGAGATGCAAAAAGTGTAATTCATGGGTGATGTAAGTTGTCAATTCCAGCAGTCATATAAACTGACAGCAGGTGCGCGCCTTTCCATCACTTTCTTCACCGTTTGTGCCGTCGTGTATAAATAAACTTCCTTCTAAACGATAAAAATATATAAATATAAATTCGATAAAATAATAAATCACAATCTATCTTTATACGGAGTGCGCCAAATAAACCAAATCCGAAGTCATCATTTGTCCCCGTTTCGTGTCCAATTCATTTTTGCCTCAACTGCTCCGCTAAGTCCCCAACTGCGCGCCCCCGACACCAGGTTAGACGCGCGCGCATTAGGTTGACCAGGCAACCGGCACAGATTTGCTCGGGACGGCGCGCCGAGCATCAGAGGGAAAATCTCCTAGGAAACAGGACGTTACATCCTCGCCGCCCTGTGATTGGTCAACGAAATTCGGAATGAGGGCACGGCTGGTGAATAATACATACGCGACGTCACGCTGGCTCGGTTTGATTCGCTGCGGGTCTTACGTTAGTACGTGGGCGCAACGAATCCTTCTATGAGGAAGGACTGATTAATGAATATTAATTAGATTACGTGACGGACGGTACGGGAAGTTTCCGGCGTGATCTACGTAATATTCATTCAATTTCTGAAGATGGTAAGCAACCAGAAAAACGTTGTTTTCCAAGTAATGAGTAACAACCATGTTTATTATTTTGTATTATTATTATTATTGTTGTTATAATTGTTAGGCTAAGTTTTTAATGTAGGCTTCATTGGGGTCCAGTCTGACAGTATCTACTTTAAAAGGTGGCTATTGAAAGAGTTCTTTATTAATCCATAAAATTAGAATTGTATTATGCTAATATGACAAGTTTCTTCATCAGTGTTGTCACATGTTGCAACCGTCCCTACACTGGCAGCCATGAAAGAAATTGCTATTCTAGCTAGACACAATAACATTGACACTTGCTAGCAATGCATTTTAGAAGCTAAGAAATCTCTGATTTAAATGATATAAATCCATAATGGTTCACACAATCAGTTTAGAAAGTAAGAGAACAAATCGGAGCGTTAAAAAAAGGACTTTTTCATCTTGAAATTTGGTTTGGCTAGAAGGAATGTTGACATATGTCTTTTCCAGAAGTGTGAAGGGGCTAACAGGGTATATGAAGTATGAGCATCATTACTCATGGCCTATTCCTGTGGTCAGGAATGAGCTAGTTGCAACTGTCCCATGTTGAAACCGTCCCCGGTCTCCCCTTTAGTCCGGCTTATTAATAATGCAATAAAGAAAAAACGTTAAAGCAACAACGTTGCCTTACACATACAGGAAAGCATTTAGAAGGTGACATTAAAACATTTAAAAACCTGATTTTCCTATTCTCAAACTTTGTTGTGACTCATCACTTAAGTTTATAAGGCTGTTTAAGATGATGAACAGCAATCATTGACTATAATGATATCATTATATAATAGCTGCTTACAACAGACTCCTTTTGTGTGTATGCAAGCTACCGACTCGTAAAAAACATGTGCTATACACACGAACTTGATAGGGCAGTAATGAATAAAAGATTCAAAAGAGACTGTATTTCTCTTCAAGTTTGTTGTATTGCACCCTATAAATTGTAGTCTACCACATTGTCCGTGCCAGCATGCTACCTGAAATGTGTGCAAATGAAGCCTACCAAATACGTACTAGCTGTCCTTACCTTACCCTGAACATTTAATTCTCATTTTAAACTATCATTACAAACTAGTTTATTGACCCATATTGTAAATATGTACGTTAGCACCCTCACGTGGTAAACCCATGACCAGCACATCTGTGATCCAAATAGAGGTCAACCAGGGTTACATCTGAGCTAAATGTTTGCGATTATATAAAATAATTTGGAAAAATGAGATGCTTAAAGCTGTCGCATTTAAAATGATCTGTGGGCATTTGTGCACGTTCACATAACAAAAATGTTGACGTGGTGTGTTTAAACATTTCAACAAAAGAATCAGGAAAACCTTTGAGTCATTGACCCCATTTTAATGTTATAAAGATATCAATATTGAGTGGAACAACAAAATGAATCATTTTGATAATACAAATACAAAACAAACAGAAGCAATAGTTTATATATTTATATGTATATAATATAGACGTGTGTGTATAGCCTGTATTTGTGGGATATCCATTTACGTATATAGATTTTACAGGTGTGCGGAACAATGTACAAAATAAGATATACAATACATGTGAACGCATTAACAATGCTGGGTGAAAAACAAAACAAAAACAAGAAACAAACGATACAACAAATAAACAAAGATACTGCATTTAAAGAGACCTCACAAACATGTGGGAAACAGGCGATCTAAGTGCTGTTGTTTTTTTCTCTTGTATAGTTAAGTGGTGAAGAGCAGGGCATCCTAACAAAATTTGTACCAAATTCTTGGCTCAATGTTGTTAGTGAGGTCTATGAAATTGTGTGTTTTATGTATTTTAAACCCGTTGTAATGGCACTTTGAGGAAACGGGATACGAAGGCAACATTTGCTAAATTGCTACACCTTGACTAGTCGTGAATTACAAAAATGAAGGCGACGTTTTTGAAGCTATTTCAAAATAAAAGGAACGTAAAAAGATAGATGAAATAAAAGGGTAACGTAAAACTGCGTTACCCGTGTCTTAACCAGGTGCGAGACGACAAGTTTATGTACATTAACGTACATTATGATTGTTTAACATGCGGAGCAGACCAATGAGATTCTATTGTGGACGGGGCAGGGGGTTCATTGTGTCGCACAAGGTTATGATGTGGTACAATACAAATTAAGGCGTAAAAACCACGTCAGCGCAATTCCATCGCTGTTGTTTGTGCGTAATCTCATGTATAAACATTAAAAATAAACAGATATATCAACTGATGGATCCCTCCGCAAACCAGCCAACAATCGACAATTCAAACTAACCTCCACTCGAAGCGACCAGACATCTGTCCGAGAACGCACTTATTTACACCTCATTAACTCCTTTAGCGTTCACAACAAACAAGAAACGCAAAGGGAATCGTTGCTAATCTCTGAAATGAACGTAGATTTTAAAGCACATGGACAAATAAAGGCAAAGAGGAAAAATTAAGTGTCCTGTAAACTAAACTGTGAGGCTATGTACAATACTTAGCATACTAGCATCCACTAACCTAAGTGATTCCATCAATGCTAACAACAACCAGTTGTTAAATACATTGCTTCTCAGATTCAATTATAGCTGCCATTTCAAATCCTTTCCTCCTTCTGCAAGCCACAGTCATTTCATCTAAAGGCAGAGAAAAATGGAGGGAATAAATGAAATATCCTTGGGGAGAAAGAAATTAAAGCACACTGTTCCTATTTTAGATGATGAAAGGACAAGAGCCCTGGGTGCATGACTTTGAGGGTTCTTCACATTTGCTGTTATTATCACACCATGCGTTATGTCATCGCCAACACGAGAAAGTACAAACTCCAGAATCAACCACAGTCCAAAACACTACAAGTTTCTACCAGCAAATAAGGTGAGACAGAGGGCTTGTCTACAAGAATATACAAAACTGGAGCCTTTTCAAAAAGAAGGCGATTAATCTCTTACGAAACAACCATTTTCGTAGCTATAAGAAATGTGTCATAGAAATATTTGGTAGATTTACACATTTACAGTGCTATAAAATTTTATCAAATAACTTTATGCGAAAATAAGCCACAGAGGGGCCTACAAACTTTAGATCTGGTTCACGAACCAAGAGCGGAAAAAATTGCGTAAAGAGTTCGTTAAATTATTTCAGCTAGATTCACTGTGGTCGTAATTTTGGGAAAATAAAATTCAACCTTCTTTCAATTAATGGTGCAAACTCCACATTTCTCCCTTTCCGCTCACCTACGTTACAAGTCTTCGTCTGGAGGCAGGATCAGCTGACTGGTGTGATTGTCATGGCACGTAACATGATTCAAGATTTTCTAGAATTCTTTCATAAGCATTAAAGCAAAAGCGACAAAGAAAGCGAGGGTGTATATATATATATATATATATCAGAAACTTAAAAGTCAACAAAAATGGCTCAATGGCTTTTTCATAATTTTGATTAAATGCATAAAAAAAGTACAAAAAACATTTTTCAACGAAAAAACTGAACCAATAAATGATAAGCTGTATCATAACATTCTGTTATTTTGGTAATACACAAGAAACATACGGTTAACAGCCATAGATGGGTGGCAAGAGAAGATGCATCCGGAAAAGTCTTTACGCTTCTGTTTTTACTCATGAAAGAAAAAATATTCTGCAGGTTTTTAAAAAAAGACGAAAACAAAAGCAGCCACAGTTTCTGTTGAAAGCGTGATACATCTCCGTTTCTTTCGGGGATATCCAATGCGGTGGTGTCACCCATTTCTCACGTCCAACAAATTTTACAGATTCATCCATAAGATGGAACTCTGTACGACTGACAGTCCATCGCTGTCGTCCGTAAAGTCCGAGTAGGGACAATTTGTTCCAACAGTCCAATAATAGAGTATTGATTTCAATATTATACTATGCAAACACACTCACTGGATTATTAGACGTAAGGGACTGTACATTGCTAACACTAGGGTTTATGGTCTACAGGTGGGACCTCTTAAGTGCATTGGTAGCAAAAATAAAGGGCCTGGCTTAGGCTGCATCCCTCACGAGATCGCCGTTCCCTTTTAGAGCCGAAACTTACCCCAATAAATAGCATCTTGTGCGCACCTTAAATCTCGTCACCACGATGAAAAGTTTCCACCTTTCCTTCTGCATACTTCATAATTTAACTCTAGGCTCTCTCACCAAACACACAAACATATATCCATCGGAATGGACAAACTTGCTCGCACACCTCACTCTCTCTTTAAATGTTGAAGTGGTGATACAAACAAGTTAATGAAGCTAAATCTATACGGTATGAAGGACATGCTTCAAACAAAAGATAAATGCTTTTTGCCATGAAAGATTTCAAAAGTGAGTGTGAAACTAAGTGTTGTCGTCAAGTGTGCTTAATAGGCTCTCGAAGATCTCTAACATCTTAAAGGTTCTCAGCCAAGAGTTTTATCAGAAGCGGAGGAGTCTCTTTCGAGGGACAAACAAGCGTGCGCACTTTAAGACAGGCGCTGCTTGTCAGACCGATGATGTGCAAGTCACTGCGACGGGCGAGAGCTCTGTCTAATAGTCACAGCAATTGCTTTGGTTATTCTCGGAAAAGTAGGTGGTTCCGTTGGCCAGAGAGGGAAGGTGGAACAGTCCATTCACTTCCTGCGGGCGGTTTGCGATCTGCGAAGGGACAACATTTAAACCATTAGAGGAATGCTTTTCCAATTCTGTGGCAATCGTGTCATGATGTGTGTTAAGTTTTCACAAATCTAAGAAACACATAGGCAAAAACTTATAGCGGCAATCTGTAGCCTAACTTCTTTATGGAAAAGTACATTAAAATTTTAAACGATCTCCTAACAGATTTACAATGATTAGCTTACATTAATGAATTAGGTTAAGCTGTTGGGTGTGCTTTTTTGATGTAAAGTAATCTGCAATTTTTTGTTTCAAACAGAGGTGGCAACAATCTTTTGAAAACTCCAATAAATATTTTTTTTTAGGTCTAAACACATTTATCGGTTACATCTTATATTGAGGTACACAAATTCACCATGAAATACTTTGCTTATTTACATGCCTATTGATTGTATATTAGTATCTATAAACCAGATATTAACGTCTTATTCTGCATGTATTGTACATCCCTTAATCCTACCCAATACTTAAACATAAAAACTACCCAATAAACAGTAATAAGAAGTTTATTGAGACAAAAGTCGTAGTTAATAGTTAATTAATAGTGAGATTTGGCCTCTATTTTAAAGCGTGACCCACTTATCAAATATCAAAGTCTGAAAACTTTGTAATTGTCTAAAACTGCACCTATACAGCTTCCCCAGAGCTGAAAGAACATGCATAAGTGCTGACACATTTAGCCTGGGGTGAGATCAGAGCAGTTCAATTACTCTCAAAGATTAAAACATCTAAAAATAGGGAGTCGGTACACACCTGGTGATTTGATGTTTGAGCATGGTAGTTTCAAATTATAAATACATAATTAATTAGATTAGCTGCGTTTACCTGTGTCTGGCCGTTGCAGGAGAGATACTGCTGAGCAATGATGCTCTCCGGAGTCAACCCCAGCGAGACCTGGCAGGCCATGGGGCTAATGTTGGTGTTCTCTTGCGGGATGACCGATGTGCCCCCAATCAATTCGCTAGGGCCTCTTTGGTAGTAGCAAGATGATTGAGTCGGACTCTGGGTCACGAGACTCGTAGTCCTCTGGCAGGTCGACATGGATGTTGGATCTGTAGGACCATACTGAATCCCGTTGTCTGCGGGTTGCGGGGCACTTACGAACATGCAGCTGTTGGCGGTCTGGTGAGGAGCGTTATTAACCATGCCGCCTTGCTGAGGATAGCCATTATTAGCAGTCGGCTGGGCCACAAAGCCAGAGACAAATCCCTGTGCGTTTGTCTGTGGCATTAACTGTCCGAGGGGGTCTCTTTGGATTTGTCCGTATAGGCCGGTCAGATTTTGATGTCTGCCGGACAATGATTTAGGGAGCTGTTGGGAAGGGGACTGGGACCATGCAGGCAGTCCCGGATTGGCAGCGTTTTGGGTATGAAGAGAAAACTGTCCTTGTAGGCATGAGATAGGGGCAGAGTGGAGCCCGGCATCTTGTCTAAGTGAAACATTACGGGCACAAGTGTCTATCTGGTTATCCACGATATTGTTGATGTCAGACACAGATGGTACCCACTGAGGGTTCTGATTAACCTGTTGCAGGGGAAGCAAATTATGATTGGGAAAAGCCATTGGTTGGATGGGGGCACCCTGTAAAAGAGAGTTTTGAAGAGGGAGAGTCATTGTGTTGGGAAGGGACTGGTTTCCAATCTGAATCTGGCCACATTGTACGAGTCCATGTTCTTGCACAGCACCATGCAGACCAAGCCTGACTTGGGTCTGCTGCTGGCTACAAGGCACTCCAAGAGAAGAATTAAACATTGCGTGACTGTTGACAGGGGCATTTTGGGGCATTTGATCCAGTCCGAATGACTGCACAAAGTTGTTGTCAGGTAGCGTTTGCTGTACAATTGCTATCTGTGGCCCCATGTGGGTCAGTTTTGCCATCCCTCTTCCCAGGCTACCGGCATCCATGGCCTCTTGGACATTCATTCCGATAAACCCACCCTGACCAGGTGATCCGATGAGCATCCCCGTCTGGCCATTAAATCCCTGGTTAGCAGCTAAGGCATTCTGTAATTCCATCTCCGGAAGGCACTCTGGAACTTCAACTAATGGTCCCTGCCCCTTCAGCTGTCCGGGCAGCGCAATACCATTTTCCTTAAAAAGTGCATCCTCGACATAGGAGAGGATGTCGTTGGTGATGGTGTCACTAAGTTCCATGTCGCTGCTTATCTTGAGCAGAGTGCTCTCCCATTCCTTCAGCTCTGAACTGTCAACGTCGAGTTCCTGCAAGCTGTTACAAAGAGTGCTGTCCCCCATAATCTGCTGTAAGGTTTCCATCATGTCCTTGACGACGCTCTCCTCCTTTACCCCGGCCATTGTGTTTGGGGTGGATGGCTGCCAGTTGTTCCCAGGGAAGGTGAGCAAGGCGTGGCTATCCTTAAAGGCCTTGTCCAGGTCAAACTGGGAATTAGGGTCACTGTTCTCATTGTAGTCCTGCTTTAGAAAGTGGTCCTGCTTTTGAATGCATCCAAGTATAGAATTGGGGTCCAAGGCTGCAGATTTGCGCATCTTCGGACTTTTGTTCTGATTTTGAATGTCTGCGATGTCCAACGTGGGGTCCACCTCGTAAAGTACACCCTCACCGGTGGCGCAATTGAAAGGTAGCTGCAACTTCCTTTGACGGAGGTGTTCCTCGCCTTCCTCGTTGCTAAAATAAATAGACATTGTGGTCATTAAAAATACAAGGGGATCAAATGAACGAGAACATCACAAGAATACAAGTCTAGGTTTAACGTACGTTAACGCTCTCTGTCGAGCAATGATGAAATCAGGCCGTCCTTGTTTATACACAAGCCTGGCATTCGCCTGCACCCAGATCCAAATGCCCCCTTTTGAGAGCAGTCTAAAGACGGTTAAACCACTCTCTCCTGTCTTTATCACTGTAATGTGTAAGAAAGAGAAAGTTTAAAACATCTGTTATGGAAAAATACTGCTTGTCTATGTGAAGCAAGTTCATAGTTATACATGACTTTGATTTGAAGCTGAATACTTTGTCAAGGTCTGACATAACTCACTTCTAATGTGGTTGTCTGCGCAGTACATCATGTCGGCGGCGTGAATGAACTGATAACCAGATCCTCTCATGCACAGCTCAATTTCAGTGTAGCCGAGAACCACCTTCCCTCTGCAAGACAAAAAAAGGTAGGAACACATTTACAGCATATTTCCTTCCAACTTGGTCATTTTATTTGCAAATTAAAATTTGCTATCAAGGCAGTATCTCTATCACTTCTGTTTCCGAAAGAACAAAATGTCTATATTCATTGAAAGAGACACAAAATAGAAATTTAAATGGGATTATTATATGTATGAATGAGTCACATGAACTTTCAAATATGCATCTGGAAACTTAAGGTAGTTTGTGCACATCTTCCTACCTAATAAAAATATGCTGTAACTCATATTATCTCAGTTATTGTTTTGTACTACATATAAAACTTCTGTAAAAATAGTTTCTCCCATCACTGATGTTGCCATTAGGTTTGAAAAGAACAATCAACGCTACCTTGTGTCGATACCCAATGGTGTGAAGTCCAACTTGTGTTTGGTTTGGAACAGAAGAGTCTTGCTTCGGATTTCCATTATAGATGGTTGCTGAAGGGGTGTGGCTATGACAAAAAGACCCAGCTGAGGGTGGGTCATGGTCCCGTCTTCCGCCATCTTGTTTTGGCCGTGGAGATATTTAAGCCTCCCCTGGAAGTTCAGGGCCTTGGGGGAAAAGGAAAGTTATTTTGGGGTCACGAGGATCAAACATTAAACATAAAAATCTACAGCAGATTTTTTTATTCCAGATTGTTTTACTGTTAAATTTTTTACAAAAATCAAGCATCACTGAATTTAGAGCTAAAGGTTCTTCCCAAATATATCGACATTTACCAGGAAGCCTGATGAGTTATCAAGCAAACAACGAAATCGGCAGCAGAAGCTTCGTTCCAGGAAGGAGGAGTTTTCTGGAGGGATGTGTTGAGGATTGTAGTTGACCATGTCTCTGGTGATATCACTGCTGTTCTGCATTCCTGGAAACCGATTGATTGAGCCAAACAAAAGAGAAACATAATGTTAAAGTAACCTGCTGTGACTGTATACAATCCTCCATTTAATAAATCCTGCCTTGTTTCCCGTACACATACTTTCATTATTCAGTGATGACAAGAAAACTCATGCACAAAACATTCAGGACTGGCACCAACAAGAAAGTCTATGAAACCTCTTCGGGAACTCTTGGAAGTCAGGGGATAAGGTAACTACTAACCGTCAGCGCCATCGTCAGGGTTAAGAGCAAAGTGTAGTTGTCTTCGAAACATTGCACGGTCGTCTGTATGGATGAGTTCGAATACACTTTGGTGGACCACATCCGACTGTAAAAGAAAGTATACATTTTTTTAAGATTTCTCATAGTTCCTAATGCCGTTCTAGATTTTATATGACTTTATATGGCCAATTGGTAATGTGTTTTCTACTACCCTGAATGTTTTAACAAATTCTCCAACTTTGCCCCAAGTTCCAAAATACCTTCTTTGTGGTTTTAATATTTTCGTGGCATCATAGCAACACGCTTATTGTAACCGAAGCCCTTACGCAGGAAAATGTGATTCAAGTTACTTTTAAATCATAAAAGAAATCTACTTTTATCTACAATTAAGATCAACTGTCTCCTATTTGAAGATTAAATCTTCTTGGGGAAAAAAGCCACAAATTACCAAAGACTCAAATTCCCTAATCGAAAATTTTGATGTGCATGTGTCACAGCACTTACAGTCCCTAAGGGTAGTAAGAAAATACTACATAAGATCTTTAATGTCTACAACGCTTCTCCTAAAAGTAGATTAAATGAAGATCAAATAAAATCTCTTGATTTGTCATGTGACAAAAAACAACCTTAGTATATTTCACATAAATCTCCATTAGAGTTTTAAAGAGATCCCAAAGTTTGGATGAAATAAATCCAAGACTTAAATATGACCTAAAATATTTCTCTGCGAATTACCCCAGAACAAAATTATTTAAGATAAACTATCCACACTTTCTCATTTGTTTCCACTTTGGCTCTCCCTGCAAAATTTAAGAGCCATCGAAAACAACACTGATGTTTACATAAAACATACAAAACCGCAAAACATCTCCCCGGCTATAAAAAGTGCCTCAAAGCAATAACATTCTCCTCTGAAGTTTCAATATGTACACTATGTTTATCTCCATGTTAGGTTGTATTTGCAGTATAAAAAAAGAATATGGCTCCCTCTGGGGGTTCGGCATATAAACTGCATATTGTCTTTATTTTCTGTGGAGTTTGGTCTTTCATCCTGCCACCCCCTCTCGCTCTCGCTCTCGCTCTCTCTCTCTCTCTCTCTCTCTCTGGCCCCGGAGAGAACCAGATCCTCAGCAGGCCAATGAAAACAGAGCTTCTGTTGAGCGCTTGCTGTCTGTGTGCACTATTACTGGAGGCTGTCAGGGTGTGGGATGAGAAGCAGAACTCAAAACCAGACAGGGTCTAGAAAACATCATGACTACTTGCACAAACACACGTACATTTAAAAGTTAATGAGGGCACGCTGGGATGGATGTAGAAAGAGGAGATATATATGAATTGCTCAAAAATATGTATACACCTCTCTTCTATATTTAAACATACATCTGTAAAACTGTGCAGATATATAATGTATGTATACACACACATTTGCACTAAAGAATAGTGTGCACAACTATTCGTGTCACATGTGTGAGGTGAAAATAAACCTACATGTTTTGTGCATTAAAATTAACATTCATTAAACAGATTTGCAGGCACGCACGCACAGACACACAACCACACTATATTCATGTATGAACACACAAAGCACGGTTCTTATTCATAAACCACATATCTAAATACACAGTAAATCTGTAAATATACACATCTTTATGTACATATTGTATGTAATGTACTTAGAACTGAACTTTTGTGTGTTAGGAGTGAGATTGTGTATTTGATTACACTTTGCGTTAGTCTAAATGCTGTTATTGTTAAACGCAGGTGATGGAATTACCTTTGTGGATTCGATCTATAGCATACATGGATCTTTACATTCAAAACTCAAAGACCACCCCGGAGAAACGCATATATACAAACGTACATACTCTCTTAGTACTAGCTGCGGTTTGTGGACACTTCTACACACACAGGCGAGCAGGTTTTTCAGGTTTTTTTATGAAGCATCCAAACATTCAATTTGCCTTTCTTTGATGTTCTTTTTCTAAGCTTCACCTCTTCTATAAACAAAACCTAACTTCCGTCAGATACGATCTCACATCGGCGGCTGACGGGGAAAATTTAAAAAGCACTTTATCGCCAGGCATTTGCAAATATTAGCTTGGATAAATTTGAATAAGCCTTTGAAATAGGACGAGAAGGAAAACCGAAGCGCAACACAGACTTGTGTTGCGAGCTTGTTAATTATTAAAAGACTAAATCATCACCCAGAGGACATTTTTATAGTTCAGTGGTTGCTCTTTCAAAGCTTTCGAGACTTACTAGAGATCTCAGTTATGTTTCATTTAAGCATGAACTATAATGCAGTTATTTCCACTAATATGAAAGAAGAAAATGAATATACTCAATTTAGACAATAGTGAATATGTACATACTAATTATAAAACAAGCAGATAGACTACGTTAAGTAATCTGGTCTGAAAAGCATTTAATTTAAAGTATAAAAAATGTTATATACTAAAAAAACTATTTTGTCAGTTGCAAACTTCGATGTTAAGTCAAACATTAGAAGCACGAGATCTCCAGGTGTTCTCTATGTAGTCTCACTGATGTCTAGGAAAACAATCGAGAGATTACATCTCTTTTTTTTGCTTTGTTATTGGCGCCGACGCCAAGATTGAACCGTAACCAAACACCTTCGCAAATAAGTAATAGAATCTCTGGCTCGCACTAGCACTTTCTCATAACTTAATTTTAAACTTAAGTTACAAAACTGTCCCAACAATTTTGGGGCCCACAAAATTATCCCGATGATGGGAGACACGAATAACTGCACACAGTGTTACTTTGCGTTCAAAGTTTGAAAAAGCAAATAACCTTCCTTCAGCATGAGGAAATTCGAGCATGTCGAATACTTTAATCGACATGAAGAATGACACAAATGCTCTCAGAATGATGCCTTATCTTAAGATGTGATGACTATGTTGAAATTCAATTGCTGATCACATGGAAGGCAGTACAATTGCTTGGTTGCATCTTAACGTTGGGCGGGTAATGAAAACAAAATTGAAAACAATTGCACACATATAAACAAAAGCCACCTGGTGTTACCTTTAATCTATAACCTAATCATAACATCTGCCTGCCCTGTTTATATAAATCAGCGGGCCCAGACTTTTTTTTGCGTTATTTGCATTGATTTAATGGAATATCTTTAGAATAGAGATAAATACAGCAATGTACAGAAATATTTAGTCATTTAAATGCAAGAGGTGGGAAAAGTATTTCCTATTTTTTGATCAATGAAAGGGAACTGCAAATGAAAATAATTGAAGACTACTCACTTGATGAAAGCCCAGGTAGTCCTGTATGGTCGGAGAGGTGTAGAACGCGTAACCTTCGCCTGTGACCACCAGAACAAAGCCATTGAGTGCCTGAGAATGAAGAAAGTACATTCGTCAAATGTGTGAAATTTTAATAGAAATTGGCATTCAAAATACAAAATGTAATTTTAGCTTAAAGCCCATCGGACAATGTGGATGTCCTTTGGATGTGTAATGGTTATTATTTTATTAAAAGATGGGGAGTTAGAGCACCCATATTATGTGATTTCAACATGGTGGTCCTAAGGAGGCGAATGAGGAGGCGTTTTGTGTTATGCAAAAACACACAAAACAAAAAAACTTTAAGACGACAGGATTTATGTATTATTCATTTGTTTAGGGGCAGACACTGAGATTGTGTAATGGTTGTGGGGTTGGAATACTCAACAAACAACCACAATTAACATTAGCTTCAGTTTGTTTTAGGCAAAGCCCGGTGGATTAGATACTGTTTAAGACTGGAGACGAGTGGAGGTGGGAGTTGAAGGGACCTTTTTTTCCCCTTTTTTCTCGGTAAACATCCCATGTAATTAGCCAGGCTTTTGTTAAAGTGTTGAACATGACAACAGACGGGGGAGAATATCGCCTCTAGTCACGCACAGGAACCGACAGTGCTCAAACAATAGAGAGAGAGCGATAAAGAGAGAGAGAGCAACGTGAATAAAAATGAAACTCACAGTATTTGTAGGTGCAACCCAACATGTGATATGGTTTACAGTAAAATATAACATTGCTCAACTCAGGAGAATCTGGATTGCTCATCAAACTTCATTTCACTTCACCAAGCATGAAACAGCTAAAATAAACTAAATCTCTACCAAAGGTTTTCTCCTCTTTTAATAAAACAGATTTTGTTATTTATTAGCTACGCCTGCTAAATGATTACTGATCATAAAACGTATTATTCAGCTATGGACGTGCATAAAACCTTATGCATCATGTGCACCTTTTTAATGGAAACTTGTGTTTCCTGTCTGCAACATTTGCATGCGTATGAATGTGAAGTCAATGGAACAAAAAGTCTAGTGTGACCACGGAATTAGACTTTCGATGAATAAGGCAAGACCAAAACACCCATGTAACCTAGAGCTATTTAAACCACTATAAGGCGATTTGCCGGTCTTTGGCAGCCGTAGCTGGTCTTTCAACCTGACCTGCTAAAAAGTAACCGAACCCCTCTAAAATCTGCCAAAAGGCCAGTCAAACTGGACCGTCTTAGACCATCAGACTTGCTTAGACTTGCTCGAGCTGTTTATTCAGCAGCGTGACGTGGCAAAGACAAAAACACTGGAACGGCCTTCCAGTAGACGATTTTTATCTCGCACATGCCCAGACACACAAAGAACTGGGCCGCTTTGAGTGGGAAATGAGGTGTAGGGTGTTTATAGAAGGCATTAAAGTTGAGACAGGTGTGGCGTGTGTAAACAAGTGGGTAGTTCTATATAACTGCATGGATGATATGTAAATTGTGGTGGAATTAAGCATTGCATGGGGTACATTGTGTGCGTTACCTGCAACAGTAGATCCCCTTCTGAGAAACTGACTCCGTCCAGACTGGTCACCGAACGGTCGCCAAGCCATCCACCTGCTGTCCCTCTGACTGTGGCTGTAGAAGAAAAAGAGAAAGTAAGAATGGGTCCACATGCAGGTCGAATAACCCACAGGATAAACAACCAATATATTTTCCTTTCTTATGGGCAAGCAGTGAGCCATTTCTTCAATGTTCAGGTAGAAACCATGACTAACATGATCAAAATGTCTCGCCACATTAGTTCCATTTAACATTTTTCCGACCAATATCAAACAGTTTTCACTTACTGTTCTCAAAATGTACCAAGCAAGAATGCGTTTGAACATTACAGTCAAATGAATAATGTTCTAGCCAGTGAAACAATGTGTTTGCATTAGCTCAGGCTCAAGTATATTGGGGCTTAGCAGTACTGTTTGGATACATGCAGCTCTTTTACTGGACATAAATACAGCGTAGCATTCAAGTAAAATCAGGCAAAATTGTGGGTAAATTGATCCCAAACTCTGACAGCAAGGTATAATCTAAGATAAAGTCTGATATCATCTCAAATCTGAAGTAAACTCTAACACAGAGGTCAAATCTGAGGCAAACTGGCACTGAGCTAAGATCTGAGGTTTGATATGGCGCTAAAATCTAAGGTCAACACTGACATTAAGCTACAATCTGAGGGAAACTCTGACGCTGAGCTCAAATATGAGGGAAATAGTGACACAAAGCTAAAATCTGAGATAAACTTCCACATTAAGCTAAAATCTTAAGGCTAAAATACACAACAAGACTTTTGCTCAGATTTTGCCCAGATTTTCAGTCTGGACTTGCTGCAGAAAGTCTGTGCCAGTCTGCAGATTTTTTCAGGTAGTGTGTTTCTATCTGAATCTTAAAAAAAACACTGCAAGTGTATGATGTCTTATTTAAAAAAAATCGGTTCTGATTTTAAACGTCTTGTAGTGTGTTCCAGCCATTAGTTAAACTCCAACGCCGAGCTCAAATCTAAGTTAAACATTGATGTGATATTTGACTTGAACATTCACAATGAGGTAAACTCTGAGGTCACTTAAGACTCAGTGCTCGCCTGACTGGAAAAAAGGACACTTGAGTCTTCTCATTCCTGAGAGAGAGAGATAGAAACTCCAACACTTTCACACCACACACTTTTTCTGTCCAACTAAAACCGTACGTCTAAACATGCACACACACAAACACATCAACGCTCTCGCTTCACGCACCGCAATTTTCCAGCTTTGCCACATCGTCTGTTTCATGTGTGAGAAAAACAAATGACGAAGTTGTCTACTAGGGCCTAGCTTTACCTCACTACTGTAGCAATGAAGCTCAGCTGACATCATTGACAAACATCGCTAAACGATTTCCAGTAATAGTTCCAGCTTCTTGATCGCTTTGGCTCAGCTTTATTCCATTCAAGTAACGTGGAAATGTGCATTTTCGAATTCTAAATACTAAAGCAGCAATTAACTAACGTATAAATCACCCCGCTCATGTTTTCCATCAAGTCATGTGTTCAGTTATACTTCGGTTGGGTTTTTTTGGGCTAGCTCCAGGCTAACGTCGAGTTAACATAAGCCAGTGGGTGCGGCTCGCAAAGCCATTTCCTTTCTGACCAGCGCAGATGCTGTGCTATTTCTAGACCTTATCAAATGCTGTCTATCTCAACCCTCCTAGGAAAAAGAAAGAGTGGAGAGAACAACGTTTTGCTGCTAGGGACCAAAAATATCTCCCCACAGGACGCAGATGCTGAGAGATTACTTAGCGGGGGGAAACATAGAGACAAACCAAACCACTTTAAATGGACTTGCTCATCATACTGGCAGTTTAAATTGCAGACGGACCAAAAAGGAAGGGAGAAAGACGGCGACAGAAAGTTCGGTTGATCACCGCAGATCCTGACAGAGAAGAAAATGGCGGTGTAATACAAACTCTGACCACAAGAAATAACTACAGTATAGACATCAGAAGGCAGAGAACAAGATATTTGAGGAGAAAAACAGACAAAACATATAGGCTAAATTACCTAGCATTGTCATCGCTACAGTTCTGAGGCTAAAGAGAGAGAGAGAGGGTGCCATGCAAAACGAGGCAGCTGGTACGGAGCCTCTTAGTCTACCAACATACACAAAACTCCACAGAAAAACACAAACTCATCGAAAGAACTACACACATGCGCCAGCCAAACGAGTGTGTGTTGGTTTAGCTTGAGCTGAACATTATCCAGCGGTCTGGATGTTTCCTGGCACGCATGTCCGTTGAGCGCTGGCAGCCCATTGGCCGCCTCCGTATTTAAAACGCCAGCCTTTCATAAGAATATCTGGCCTGTTATTAAAGATGGAGCATGTGGAACATCCATGTAATCACGATCCACCTCTTCCTCGTGGATCACGACGTCCTCCCTGACCCTCGTATGACGGAAATGAGGTCCGGGCAGAGCGGTTTCAATCGGGAAAACACGAAACACAACGGCAAAATTTGAACCGCCAATCAATTACTGTCTGTTCATCTGCCATGGCTGTAATTCAACACACATGGCCTCTCAATGAAACCACGGGGAGGTCTCACTTTCAACATTTCTTTTTTACGTTTGTGGCGAATTGGGGATCTCGACCGCAACATCTAAACCCTTTCCGTACCACTTCTGTGTGCCACTGAAGAAAACGGGAGACATGGTGTGGATGGTGATCGGGTACGGGGTGAACCTTTCGAATAGGGGTCATGGAACTGCCTGAAATGTTTGATGTGAGGCCCAATGACTCCCACACGATGAGCTCATATTTATCTGTATCTATTATCTTTTCTGTTCTGTTCAGTTGTTATGATTTACTGAGCTTTCACCGAAACGGTATCCGCAACTCATTTACATCTGAGATTCTTTAGCTTCTATACTGAAACTTTAAGGACGTCTTTAAAGAAAAAAAAGGTTATGTCATCATTTATTCACCCTCATGTTGTTTAAAACCTGTGTAGTTCAGTGGAACACAAAAGAAGATGTCAATGAATCAATGCTGTCCAATGTTGTTTGGTTTCCAACATTATTCAAAATATCTTCTTTTTGTGTTCTACAGAAGAAAGTGAGTATATAAATGATAAGAATTTTCATTTTTAGATGAACCGTCCCTTTAAATGAACACAAACAGCATTGAACAGTGTTAACTATTGGCAAGACAGTAGCCTAAAACAATAACAATTTCCCATGTACCACAAACGTTCTGGAAATAGTTTCAAAAAAATGTGCTATGAGTAAACACTCTGTGTCCTTAAAAGTTTTGTTTACTAAGAAGAAGATAAAGGGAAGTTCAAAGTTTCCTGTCACCCGATATCAGAAACATCTCCACCGACTCGTGCTTAAATGTGAATGTTGCTAAGGTTTCATTTCGCCTTGAGCAATCTGTAATATTTACATAATTACGAAAACAATTAAAGATATCACGCATAACCAAATCAGCAAAACAATCAACATTTGTTTACTTTTATAAACAGTACCGAACGATTCGTTTTCGGTGTCTGGATACTGTCCACTGCAAAAGTGAAGGGAGGCTGTGTGTTTCTCAGGGTTTAAAAGAGTGAGAAATTAAGAGAGAGCGAGAAAGACACGCAGAGGAAAACCCACTGGGCTCTCGGTTGGCTTGTGGTTTAATAACCTCGCGTGCTGAGCATGACAGAATCCTTGACAGCACCTGAACCCTATTAGCTAACAAACTGGACCATTTCCCAGGCATTTTCTTACCGAAGCTATTTTTTTCACTCCCTTGACGCTATAAATGTTGGTCTGTAACAGCTATAATCGCTCTCTCTATCCCTCACTTAATGAAAATCGTAAATTAAAAAAACGAAAAATTTGACTAATATGTGAAACATAATACGACGAATGCCACTTCAGTTTTTTTATTAAACAAACATTCTTCATGCATGTACTAACACATAGCTAACCTTACCATGCTCCTGTTAGGTATCAACATTGCTTGATCTGTGTTTTAACACCGTACCGCATGCTTCTTGTAAATTTACTGGAATATTTGGAAACGCTGCCAGGTAATTTTCTGTTTGCACCTTCTACGCACCATGGTGTAGGTAAGCGTGAATACACAATGAACGTAGTCGACAAATTTAGTTTAACATGATTTCCTAACAGCCGTCATAGCATTTGTGTGACATTTTTTACACTTCATAAAATTAGGCGAAAAACATGAGCGCACACACACAGACAATACCCACCCACGGGGATATTCAACTCCCTTGCTGAATTGAGCCATTGTTCCCTTTTTTTTAACATTGTCAAGGAAAACCTCGACTCTGATTTTCATACTCTCTTCTCTCTGTGGTGGGGGACAGGTTAAGACTTGAAGAAACGAGGGGAAGATGTAGAATGGTGGTATCAGTGTTTGTGTCATCTCTATCTCTCTCTCTATCTCTCTCTATCTCTCTCACACACACACACGAGCCTTGCTTTACGAATACATATACGTGATACATTTCAAGGTATGTGTGCCTGTCCGTTTCCCTGAAAGAATTATGAAAGGTCAGGACCTGTGTATATACTATGTGTGTTTACGTCACCCTGATGTCCTCTTGACACAATCCTGACCTGACATCTTAACCAACTCTCATTACCAAAAGATACCTTTAAATCTAACAGTGAAAATTTTTGCTTGTCATAAATATGCTCATATGTCTTTCATAATGGCATTCAAATTGATCAGATACTGGTAGCAATAATTTGAATAATATTCAATAAATACCTAGTATAGTACAGTACAGAAGTGTTGTCGCAATAAATGTATAGTATATGTATAGTCTAAACTTTGTATAGTACAAGCATAGGGCAGGGCAGGGCAGCACAGTACCGTACAACATGGTATAGCTCTACTATTGTTGTTTGTACAGTTGTATTTGCAAAACTGTTCATTCAACACTCAATGAGCAATAAACAAATGTTCTTCGACATGTCACACTTTTGTTGCAGTATTGTCATTTTTCACACTGACAGATCAACAGTGAGCGAGTCAAGAGAGTGTGTGAGAGCAGAGGAGAGTCATGCAAACGAGAGCGAGAAAAACAGAGCCGCTGGGGGATGGGGGGGATCATGAGACTTGTTGTACAACCGCTTCACTGTTTACTTAGTCTGCTTCCTGTGAGGCAAAAGCATTTAAATTGAACCGGCCCTCTTTGTCGGAGAGTGGACTGGACCTGAGGTATCAGAGTCCACAGATCCTGGGTCATACTTGGATTACAGCTCATTAAAATATCTCCAAACAGCCTTAAACATCCACGATAATCTGTCTCTCACTCCATCAACCGTGACCTCCGCTCGCACCCACGCAAACAGATTTGACCTTGACCCACTGAAAGGAGCGAGGTCCAGCGGAGACGTCGCACAGTTTACATTCTGTCGTTGTGTGTTTGTGCATGCGTGGGAGGTTTCGGTGTAACATGCTCAACTCGCTGTAACAAAGTGCAGGCCGGGCGTAAACTGACCCGGAGAACGATACAGCACACACGGCCATTACTCAAGGCCGTACGCAAACGCTGAGCCGTAGTAAGTTAACATCATTAGCATTGTGTGCCTGGACAACACGGTTATTACTGAGGTGACGTATCTCATATTAAGCGGAGGCACTAAAATTATTAACTGAACATAAACTAAACAAAAATGTCAATAGTGTTTTTTAAACTTTAAAAATTAAACAAGCGAACAATAAAATGACGAAAAAACATAACGAAATTACAAATTAATTAAACGAAATTTATATATAAAAATAAAATCTAATAACTAAAACTAAAAACAATACCCATAGTAGTTCTGATGCCCAAAACTTAAAGTGTGTTTCTGAGGTCACATAATTTAGCGAATTTCTTACGACAGTAGCAACAGTTTCAGACAAACCCATACGCATCACACACAAACACAACGAACAATGGCTGGTTGTTTGAATGCTGGTCAGATGGTGTCTTCCTGTCTAAACGGGTGTGGTCCTCAAAGAGCTACAACGCAGACACGATTATATGTAGACGCCACACTAGAGAAGTGAAAGATGTGGTGTTAAATGATTAGAAAAAGCAGAAGCTTGCGAGAACAAAATGTGCACAAGTCAGCCAGGTCATCAACCTCCTTGAACCAGTCGAGATGATCATACCCAGACCTTCGACGCAGACTTACACAGTTTTACTGAGGTACCGACTTGTTTGTCCTGAGGTCAGGTTGGGATATGTCAGGGCAATCTGTTCACAAGTCCAACAGAGTGCGTCCGTAATAAAGGTCGACAGAGGTCACCCAGTGGCTTGATGTACCAAAAACTGTGTTTGTTTGCATTCGTGTGAGAGAACGGCCTGAGGGACGTCGAAACGCCGCCAAAACAGAGTCAAGTAGGAAACGTGTTTGTGTGTAAAATGGAAAGGGGCGACGTTTTTAGGGTGACTCAACAACATTCAGAGCAGGAAAACCACATCCTGAGATTTGTCTGGGCTATTACATCGATAAAGAGAAAGCCGACTGTACAATGACTGGAGACGTGCAACCAAAAATAATTATTTTCTTTCCGTTCGTTGAAAAACAAATCCACAAAACTACTGATAAAAATGTTTGAGGTTTTCTGCGCCAAAAATGTCAACTCTAAAGTATGTCTTTCATAAAAACATGGGAAGAATGGAAGTCAGATTTCTTTACAATCCAGCCAAATCAAAGTTGATCAAATCAACATCTATATATCTCATTTACTTTAAAATGCGTTACATTACGAAAGAAAAATTGGCTGTGAATGCCGTTTAACATCGACTATAAAGAATTTGCAAGACGACCAGGTGTAAATTCCTTCAAGTACAAATCCAAAGGGATGTCAAAAATCACCGCCCTTACCGAAACCATCTGTTTACATAATCCAAGGCCAAGCTATGAAGTTTTTCTAGCGATAAATGTCTGTTACGTCGGCCTAATTATGTCTTGGGTGTGTGCACGTGTGTTTTGGACAAGCATTGCTGGAGGTAAGTTAACATGTCAGGATCGTAATGAACGGCCACATTACATTTAGAAGTCGAAGCCAAAGCCAACATCAAACCAACACAACGGGCGAGAGAACAAAACAGGACAAGTTTCGGCCTGTATCTGCGAGTCTGGAGAGAGAGAAAGAGAGTGAGATGGACAGATATTTCATTGGGAAGAAGCCAGCCGCTCTGGTAAGCTGTCGTGCATCCATCCTATTTTTTTGGCAACTCAACAATACAGTCTTTCCCGTCTCCCCCGTTTCCCTCTCGTTTCCAACGAAAAATTTGACGCCGGTGAGTCAAGTCTTGTTTTTGGCTCAGAGCTCAACAATAAGGACGACTGGAGTTTTGCGTCCAAAGTGATACAGTACTTGGCCCGATCTTTTTTGTTGCTCATGTTTCATCTCAAACGTTTAGTTTTATGTGATAAAAAGGATAAAAAAACGCAGCTAAAAATATCAGATTTTTGTATGGGGCAGATCAAAATATTCACAGGGCAAGTAAAAATCGGAACTCCCGGCCCAACTAGACCAGCAGAACACATTCTCATCGCCGCGTCCTCTAACTCTTGCTTTCTCCCAATTTTTTCATGGCGTCCGATAAGCCGTCGCATTTTTCACTGTGAACGTTTCACTGGCAGGAGTTGAATCAACCGGACCCGCAATTTTCTACTGTAAATCACCTCGTGGCACGAAAGACCGAGAGATAAAGAGAGAGAGCGCGCCAATCCAGCCAGAAACCTTACCTAGCTTTCCCCTCTCTCGAAATCCGCTTGACCACACGCTGAAATGGAAAATGCATCTGAAATGCGATCTCCCCCTTTTCTTGGCAGTTTTGCTCGCCGCTTGTTTCCCTGCTGCTCTTAATTACCGAACTCCATATCCTTGTGTAACTGAACCCTTCTCTCCCAGACCCCCTTCCTCCCGCTCCTCCTCTCCCTCCCTTAATCTGCTCTCCTCGTTCGCTCCTCGCCGTCTGGCCCGAAAACTTCCAGGGTTGAAAGTTCGCACGCTTGCTGTACACGCAAGGCCTGGGCTCCGGTGAGTTATCACTCAGCACTTTTATACACACATATCGGCCGGCATCCATTCTCAAAACGAAGTAAATTCCAGCCTGCAGAAACACACAATCCCGGCCGACGTACACACGCATCATGTGAACCACGGCTGCAACCCTGCAGCTGCCCGCCAGGTAAACACACATATGGACAAAGCAGCTCATTGTTGCAAACGCTGGCCTCAACCTGTGTAATGTAGAAAAAGGAAGGACAAAAACGACATCACACCTAGATGTCTGTCAACTCCCCCCTTTCTGTTTTTAAACACTGAATAGGTCAACCACCTCTTCATCATCTTTGGCAGTCCTTTTTATAACAAGCACATCCTGTTGCTTAACTAGTGATGCATGGCGCAAGCAACACAAACATACCGACGCGTATATGAATGTATAGGAAATATGAACGCAAGTAACTTTGGATAAAATGATCTGCCAAGTAAAAAGATACAACAGACAAAACTACACAATGACACAATTTTGTTTTACTATGATTCATCTGTACATTTATTTGCGAAAATCCTGATTATTTTGTAAAGCAAATAAGTTCAGACGTTGCGATTCATTTGAAATATCCTCCCCCTTTCCTTGGTGTTTCCCAACCGTTTCCCGGCCAAGCGTGTGACTTCGCCAGTCAAATTCGCCCACGGTTCCTTTAAAAATGAAACAACTACTTTAAACAAACATCATCTCGGATAAACAAGGAAAAGGGATTGTTATATGATCGTACAATGCATGAAAGGGACATTTGGATTGGGAGTTCACTTGGTTCATTCGCAAGGCATTCTTGCCATTACATTGATGTTAGATGCTTAAAAACTAAATGACTTCCATCCATAAAAAGTGACGAGAAATTCCACTGACAGGTGCCAAAAACCACGCTGAGATCGTCAGCGTGCCCCAAAGACACGTCAATGTTTCCCTTCATTTAGGAATCAATCCACCCATCTTTTAAAACCAAAAGTAACCTCTCTCTCAACTGCTCTCGTTTCCTCCCCTGACCTCCCCGTCTAAATAAACTCTTAACACGCAACGCTACTGGCAATAAAGCCCCCGCTCAGGGGCATCTGCCAAGCGCTGTCGCTCATCAGAGCAAATGGAGAAAGAAAGATACACGCAAAACTTGGGAGACGATAGCGGCGCACAACCAAGCCCATGCTGTTTGGGTCTTTTTAGACAATTTACGTTTCACACACACACGTTCCCACAAACCGACTTGATGTTCTCTACACGGCTCTCTCGTGTAGCAGAGCCTTGAGAACATGTGCATTATGTGTATGTGTGGGTGTGGTTTGGTGGGCCTCGGGCTGGTGAAAGCTACCATGGTAAGGACGATTCGCTAACCGCAAAGTTGCAAAGCAGATTGGATCCTGACGTCTGGCGCACAGTCGCACACCCAGAGTTCCTTCGAATAAATCAAAAAGCTGTGGCAACGCCTCTGGGAAGTTTCTGGAGATTGACGGTGGCGCACCGAGCCTGGACGTGGTTGGCATACCAAAGCGTCTTGGGATTATTACATATAAACCCAAGCGATGCAAAACAGGTCGCTTTTTAAATATACGGTGTATTTCTGCCGTATTCCACAAGTAACTTACTTCCTTTCACAACCACACACACAAATCAGAAGAGGCAAGTAAGGTGACAACAAAAACACATACAAAACAACATTTTAGAGGTTCGTTTGACTCCATGTTGATTTCAGACACAAAAGACTAAAACAGAAAATTTAAAAATAATAAATACAAGTAACTAGATACATTATTCATGTATTTGTAATAAATACAATTAAATAATTATTTTTTATTTATATAAATAAAATAGCATTATTTATTATGTTTTAACTATATAAACATAAAATATAATAAAGCAACAAAATAATATAAATAACTAAACCTAATACATTATAATATTGTTATCATTTATTAATATAAAATCAATATTATATTTAGAGCAAACTAAAATATAAAAATGCATATAAAATATGAAAAAGGTTGCTGGTTTTTTCTCAGGACCCCGCCCAGTCCTAACTCCTACATGATCACACAACAAAAAATACCACTATCGATGACATCATAATCTTACTGTCCCATTGCGAGCTGTATTTTCCCACTGTAATGGTTGCCATGTAACCCGTGGGGGTTGTTGCTTGGTTACCGCCGATAAAGATGCCACTGATCGTCAGTTAGATACAGGCCGCCTTCAGCGGCAGATGGGAAACTCGAGTGTGACGTCAGGATTTCGCTGCACAGTGGAGAGGAGTTCCTAGAAACAAGGTCTCGTGTGTGGGCTGGGGTTAAGGGTTCTCGTTTGATGTGTGCGGCGTTAGATGTCACTAGGAACGTGCGTGTGTGTCACTC
Source organism: Triplophysa siluroides (assembly GCA_006030095.1). NCBI lineage: Eukaryota > Metazoa > Chordata > Actinopteri > Cypriniformes > Nemacheilidae > Triplophysa > Triplophysa siluroides. Next base: position 801,799 of record VCII01000022.1, read on the forward strand.
TGAAACCATCGGTGAGGACGAGGTTGGCGAGGTTGTGCTGATGAGACCAAATCGGGCACTGGTTTTGTGCGCGTGTGTCTGCGCAACGATACCATTAGAGGAAGTGGCATTCAGTGGAAGTAAAAGTGCCAGTGTGGGGCGAGACAGGAGCCACGTGACTCGGGTACCACCACTGAAAGTAAGCGCCCAGACCGCAAAGGGTGCCAGGGGTTTCCCCTTGTGTGGTACTGTGCAGTTGCAAATGACGCAGACAAAACATAAACAGACAAACTTGCTAAATCTGTACGTAAAAGTATCAAATACATTCAAACATGCACGCTTGCTCAAAAAACATGCTGCTAACAGCAGTGGCATAATAAACGTCCCTTTAAACTCCCCTGAGCGATGCAACTAAGCCCAAGAAGGTCTCTATGGCAACCGGCCTTAGCAACACTACACGTTTACCTGTTAAAACAAACCTCCGGGCGCCTTTACTAACACACACATGCACATACAGAATAGCACATACACCTGCTCATCGTACAACACAAGGTCATGTATTTACATTCAGTCACCGGTTCTAATTTGAATAAAGCAGTTACGTGGATAACATATGGCTCCTGAACATTATAATCACAAAGTATTTACCCCTTCGAACGTCAATACGATTTAAATATGTTACAACATTTAAAAAAAGCATGCACTACGCAGCATTTAAATGCATTTTAAGTAATTTCCAAAATAATAATAATACAAAACAAATGATAAAGACAAAATACGCTACTAAATATATAAGCTATGCACTATGCAGTAATTAAAAGCATTCCTAGTAATTGACATAAACATTATACTAATAATAAATACTAAATATGTTACTACACATAGAAAGGCCATGCAGTATTTAAATGCGTTTTACAGTCATTTCATAGTACTATAAAATGCATTTAATAAATAAAAAGCTATGCATCATGCAGCATTTAAATGCATTTTAAAATAATTAAAAAAAATGATAACCACAACAATATACCACGCTAAAGCTAATCTAAACCCCCAAAAAACCATGCTAGTGCTTATTTCGAGGGATGTAATGATACGCTTAATTCACGATTCAATATGATGCCCGGTACTGCATTTACAGTTACGATATTTGTAAATAAATGTAAAAATATGAAACTTTCCCCCCAAAGCATTAACAGTTTTAGTAGCATTTGTTATTTTGTTAAAGAATTGACAACATTCAAAGTTTAACTCAACCATTTTTATGTTAACTAAATGTATCCGTTTCATAGTCCAATAAACATACATATATCTATATAAAAAAATTATATACTATGCTAATATAAAAGTGAAATGATTTTGCAACACATTTTTAAAGTGTAAAATACTCTAATATGATTATACACTTAAGGTCCAGACATTAAAAAATGTGTTAAAATGAAGATTTTCCATGTAAACGTGTCCAAACTCATAATGCCGTCATCTTCTATAGTGCTAGCTTTATATTTCTTCTTCGTTTCATTACTGCACCACATGCAGCTGTAAACAGCATGCGTCTGCCACACGTCGAATGATTCAGCAGCATCTGTTCGTCTGCAAAGCGACAACCGCCAAAGGCGCGTTCACAAGCTCGCCTAGGCATTCGGCCTATCGCATGTGCGTGCACGCGCAATGAATTACGCTAAAATTACAGGGTGCAGGCACTGCAGGCCGAGAGTAAAATGCAGCCCTATGACATTCTACTGTGGTAAACTGCGGAATGGTGTGTGAACTTCTCACACATCAGCAAAAGAAGGCCGGCCGGCCCCTCCCTCAACTCAACCCTCCACATTCCTGGCCTGCGTGAAGGTGTGTGCACTTCCACAAATCATTATGAAACACTACATGTAGTGGGTGTAACAATGTTTACATAAAGAAGCGACTGGATATGACACGGCTAGAAAGCGTCTGTTCTTTAAGAGGAATGAGGTCCTATTGTTCGAATGCATCAGCTAAGTTTAGTTTATTACATATCAGTTCACCATGAAGTTGGTTTATTGTGATCAATGGGCTGATAGGACATGTCAGATATAGGGCGCTGTCCCTTTAAGACGGTTTTTCGGTCTGTGTAATCTCACAAAGCGTTATCGAGTGTGGCACTCTACTGCTCAGACATTCAAATTTGCTCTTCTGTGGCTTTAAATAACCATACCCATGTAAATATTTGTCTGAAAGAGTGGGTGAAACTCAGAAAGGCCCTACAGTAACCCTTCTCTTAAAGAGCCACTACACATATAAACAAGGGCTGGGACGAAATATCACTATTCAAACACATTATACCCGTATAGGGACGATCCTGAAATTGTAAACTTCCTGTTAGTACAGTCATGTGAAAAAGGACCTAAAATGTTTCATTTTTCACATCTTAACAAATATATAATGAAACGTGTACATATTAAATTAATATGATCCATCATATAACACATGAAATTAACATTGTGTACTAATTTTCACAATTAAAGTCAATAGGAAAATTCAGGACAAAGACCAGGTAAAGACCTGACAATACAGTTAATTATGAATAATTATTGTAATAATAATACTAGGGATGCACGATAAATTATCGGCCATATCGGTATCTCAGGTAGTTTATAATTGTATAAGCTAGACTAGCATCTGTTCTGTTTATTTATTTATTTGATGCTTATAAATTGATACTTAATTGCTAGTAACTTTGTGATAAAAGGAAGTACATTAAACAACGGCAACCAAAACCTATTGTATTGGAAGAAAAAATAATAAAGGTATTTCTATGTTGTGCATTATTAAAATAAATAGGATGCAGTGTTTCCCATAGGACTTTGACAGACTTATGGCGCTGGTGATGTCACGAACTAATTTGCATATTTGTGACGTGTTAGTGTTAGAACTTATCTATTTTTTCTTCTACTCTCTTATCCATCACATTATACTGTTTTTTACAACGGGATGCCACCAGCAGTCACTTCAACCGCTGCTAAAATCCTGATTTGTAAACGTAACATCATCAGACAAAATACAGAACATCTACATTAGAGAGCGGCTATATGTTTTTTGTCCTTTCTCGACAATGCGTGTATTACGAATGCTTCTTTGACTTTAAATGCAAGTGACCGTTAAATACGAGAGGCCGAGGGCTCGTGCACACACATGGAGCTCATCGGAAGAGAGTACATGCGAACACGGAAGAGGAGGACGAGCACGCGGCCACGCTCCACTTATTTTAAGTCATTTTTTATTTAAAGAGTGCCTAAAATAACTGTATAAAAACTGATAAAGTATATTTGTTTTTCGTTACTTTTTTTTCGTGAACATATAGCTGCCATAGTGCAACATTAAAAATAAACGCACAAGAGATGAAATGCACTATGAACACCTTTATTATTACTGGGGTTAATAAAAGAAACAGGGAAAGCGCCCAAGGAAATGCACTGTATGGGAAACGGTGGTACGGCCAATAATAATAAACAACAATAATAATAAAATAATAAATAACATGTTGGCAAAAATATAACCCAACATTGGGTTATTTGTTGGGTCAATTTTATCCCAACTGTTTTTAGTCAGTACAGGTTTGGAATGACAGAAAGGGGGAGTAATTCCCCTCACCCTCACTATTCTGTATCAATGCACAGCTGGATATTTTAAGGGACCTTTAAAAGGCAACAATAATGAGTCCAAACTAAGGCAAAAGTACCAAAATGCACCTGTTCGTCCTAAATAAAAAGGCTCAAAAACGTTCACCTGCAGAAAGTATGCTAAGCACGGCTGGCACATATTGGCTTATATTTTTCTTCAATGGTGTCCTCTAAAAGCAAACAGTGCAAAACTGCAAAGTTTGCATGATGAATTCAAAAAGATAAATGTAGCATACAGTAGCCTAAGTAACATTTTAACACAACTGTGCATACTATGTAGCTAAACTACATGGTTTGTCGTAGGAATACTTTGGTTTCTGCTAAGCATGTTACACTTTAAAAATGTCCAGGTCATATTTCTGTGTAAATATACAAAAATATATATATATTTAAAAACTAAATTAAATTATAAATGGATTTCTCCATTTATTTAGTTTAAAAGTTAAAATTAAAGTTAAGAATTAAAAATAACAAGTTATGTCATTTTCAAATTCAAACTTCATAATGAAAATTAAAGAAATATTACATCCGCATTAAAAATGTAAAACGAACAACCATTGCAAACCTTATGACAAACACTGATGACACTGTCATAGCCTTGCGTAGTCATTCACAAAGAGAGATTAAAACACGGCAACTATGCAGAGGGAATATTATCTTAATCTGAAAACATTTAGTTCCAGTAGATGTTGCCTTTAGATTTCCCTCTCACGAAGGGGCTCTGGGAAGCCCTGTATGTACCGTCACTCCAATTATCACAGGCAATGGGTTGTGACTACTATCTATTTTTTGTCGTCCCTCCATCCCCAAGATCTTAATAAGCAAACCAAAAAATAAAAAGCGAGAGAGAGTAAGAGAGATCTTCCATTACTTTTTCAAGAAACAACCTCACAACCCGGCTACCCGCCCAAGCCTTGCTGATCGCTATCTACAAGCGCCATTGTGTCTGCGCCGCACTTGTTTTGCTTTGCGTGTACGGAGGTAGGCGCTCCAGGGTCCCTTCATGAGCAACAAGGCTTCGACATTACGACAAGCAAAGCTTGGTTTGTTTTCTGTAAATGTACAGTAGGAAGTTTGTAAAACGCACCATGCGCCCGTTTTAAGCTACGGGGCTTTATTTCGGGCCGAGAGAACGTGACACATTTCACAGAGTGGCTGTCTGCTTTCAGTTAGGCAACAATAATTGCAGCTTCCAAAAATAAAACGTGTGGCCATATATTTCGACTGCTGTTTATATCTGCTCAACAGCTGGTCATTTATTGTTTCACAAACTGCCTCAGCTGTTGCCCGAACCGTTGAGGGTGAATAAAGAGAAGAGGACAGGGATAATTAAAAGCAGCCAATAACGATCGAGAAATCGTTGACGGCGAAGAAAAACAATAGGCCAAAACACGGAAAGAGAAACAGTAACGACAACAAAAGTACTGTTGTGAACTGGTAGCTTGGTTTTCTGTAGACACTAGATATGGGGCCAACTCTTTCTCTCCACCGTTTTTTTGTCGTTAAGTTTACCGTGATGCCTTCCCATTCTCACCTCTGTGTGCGGCTCAGGGTATCCTGTTTACATACCTCAGGCCAGCACATGAAAGCTCGCGGCTGCGGGAGCCCTCGACCAGACATGTTGGAAAACTGCTTGTACAGGCTTGCCGTGCCCTCGGACCAAAAACAGAACAACAATGACGGGCTTGTGTAATCGTGACACAATCGCTAGGAGAGCTTTTTGCCCCTCGCTGGATTTGAGGTGCCACTTGGGGTTGGGAAGGGGGTAGATGGCCACAAAGTGCACCTGCTTTGGAGAGCGACGGCTAAAGCGTATTACCACGGAGCGGATGGGATATGGGAAGAAAGCCAAAACGGAAAAGGATAGGAGGCCCGAAGGGGAAGGTGGACGGCCTGTAAAAGATTAACTGTGTATGTAGAGATGGGAATCGTATGGAATCGAACCTTTTCTGGTTGCAATTGTCCTTAAATTGGTTCATAATTTAAAGAGGCACCATCCTCAAATCTAGAACCAGTTGTCGATTCGTAACCCTGTCTGCTTCATTGACATAAACTTAGTTTGAGTGTTTAATTAGGTCAAGTGACATTTTCGGGGAAGACCCAGTGTGCACACCGTTGTAGGCGCAACTGAAAACAAAAAAACATTTAGTCATGCTAAGTACTCGTACACACCACATTGCGTAAGCATAACCAGCGTGCATGTAGCCGCTCAGCTTGGGGTTTGAAGTCAACCAATTGGCTTGAGGTGTAGGAGAAGGCTTCTGGTTTGGGGTTACTGGTTAATCTATTGGTTTCTTTTTCTTCCCCAGCATTAAAAGAACAACGATATGGTAATTCTGCCTTTCTGTTCTACGACAATAACCACCTTACACAGACCAACCCAGTTTTCACTGATTTAGTCAAGATAGGTTTGTAAAGTGTCTTCGACACAAAGAATGTTAGATAACAAAGACAGAGGCGAATGCCTCATTCGTGCCCTTTATGATGGAAACGAATTCTTGATTGTCAGTTACTGTCACCACCACTTTGGTGAGATCTTGACATGCCGAGAACAGGAGGTCATTTATGTGCCTGCAAACGCAAGAACTGTGAGAAAGGACGAATGAGCACAAATATTTCTAACAAAAACATGCTAATGAAAAATGAATTGACATGGCTGTTAGTGAACTGTCGGGTTGGATTGAGGTCTGAGGCCTTTTTGATAGTTCTGGGTTTCAACCTTGTTTCATGGTTTTATCGAAGCACAAGATTTTCTGAAAGGGAAACTTTATTATCTTTACTGCGATGGTGCAAGAACAGACATGCCCAAAAAAATGAAATCTAGAAATTGTCTTCATTGTGGGGTGCACCTATCAAATAACATTGAAAAAACAAGTTGTCATATCAATACTTAGTAATGCTTGTGTTACTATTGCTGTTGCTCATTTGATAAAAAGCCATATCTTCCAATATTATAGAAACTTGGGATTTTGATCTTGACCAACCACCGCACAGAAACACCTACACACCTTAGAAATCACATGGCATCACCCTTGCAACCACTCAAAGCCATTATAAACATTTCTTCAAAAAAATGTAAAAATCTAGTTTTGAAACTGAAGATTTTACCACATCAGACACATACTATACACCTCTTGGCTCAATTGTTTTTGACCTTATTGACTGGTTCTGCATTACACCAAAGAGCAGGAAATGATCAGATTACTAAACTATCCTACAGAGGAACTGTGTGATGATGAATGAGTCAGTCAGTTGGTGAGTCAGTGACTTGGCCACGGCATTGTTTGGCAGGACTAATACAAAAGCGCTTTTATGACTTTACACCATCGGATCAAAGCCTTCGAATCCTGCCATGAAAAACATTTTGGGCCATTCGACGTGCAATAAACTGTCACATTCACCCCACAATAAAAATAAAGAGAAGGAAACAAACTAAAGAGTAATTTGTCGTGCTTATCTAATCTACCTACACGCCCGATCTAATGGGAATTGGCATTCTGAATAATAAGAGCAGCAAAATAACACATTTATTAAATATATATATATATATAATAAATAAATTATCTTTAAAATGTAAAATGTCCATACGCAATTACTAATGAGAATTGAATTGAATTAAATTTTACTAATTGAAATATGGGGGATGTACTCAAATGGTACAATTATAATATATAATTAAATAAATGATACATCTTTATTTATTCATATAAATAAATACTGTGCCACTAAACAGAACTGCAAAAATAAAGTCTATTTTCAGTTTCCTGAGCGTGCTTCCACATTTTCCAATGGTCAGGGAAAAACTGACATACTTAACCTATAAGGAAAATATAATTTCTTGCTTTTTCTATTGTTAGTGGGGATCCAGACATGTTTTCATTAGATTCAAACATCCTGGATGTGTGTGTGGAGTCCTAAGAAAACGGGAAGTTTGGACAGTCCTGCTGTGAGAGTGAGAACAGAAAACGGCAAGAACACACACACACACTTATTCTCATGCCTCCACACAGACACCAATCTTTACAAACAAACAAGATCCGAAATGATCAAATTGATTTTATTACTTATTAAAAGTTATGTTTAATTATGTCAAATGGCAAATTGTCAAAAGCACTACAAAATTTTGAACTAAAATCACACTATTGGCTTTTATATTCATGCGTGCATTTTTACAGAGAAACAGATACAAATACACTATATAATGCAAAATATATTGCACTAGACGGTAAGAAATATTTTTTGACTGTACACTTTCCTAATTCACCCGTCATCGGCAGGTGTGATCATTTCGGACACTGCAAACACACTTTTCACACTGATGTTTAAAAGGAAGGTAAACCGAGCTCCTTGCTTTGAAACGGTCCACAATCCCTCGCCTTCCGCAGCCCCCCCTCGATAAACACGGGACATTTACACACATACATGATCGGCAGCTCCATGCTGACAGACGGGACTGGCTTAACCCTGCCTCCCTCCCTTTGGGGGGAACAATCAGAGCTCGCCGCAGACACACACACACACACACACACACACATAGACTCCGCCAGACCTTGAGCAGCTCTTTTCTCACTGACAGATCTGCAGCAGTGCTCTCACGCAAGCCCTGCCTCCCCTGAGACGCTTTACTGCCAACAGAAAACACACACACACACACCAGACGTCCTGAGAGCGCTTGCGCAGACACACACACATAGTTTCAAAGTTTCCTGTTCACATACACAACTAACGCAAGTCACATAATCAACACACACAGGTTTAAACGTTCACCTTAAAACACACTTTTCACCACCAGACATGAACTAACTTGGCGTACGAACCTGACAAAACGCACACAATTTGTCGCCGTCTGTAAACAGGAAATCAAGCCTATCTCTTCCTGTGTGCGTTGCAGCAAGGCCAAAAATGTGAAATGATACAACGCTCATTAGACGGCGAAAACAAGGCTAAGGGTGAGAAAGGGCGAGGAGAGAACGGAAAAGAGCCTTGAGAGGAAGACTACAGTGTGACGGGCGTCCAGTGACCTCTCGAGTCTGCGCGGACGGAAACGGTGTCGGGGTCCAAAGAAAACTGCTCGCGCCCACAGGGCTTTCTTTATCGGTCTTGTCTTACAATGCTGATATTGTTCTCGCACTTGGCTTTTTTCCCCCTTCTTTCTTCCTTCTTGTTAACACCCCTCACGCTAAGGCGCTGTTTTTTTTGTTGTTGTTGAGTGTCATTTTTCAGTGACATACAGGAATGAATCGATTTCATCTTTCGCCGCTTAAACAAAAGGCTGGCTATCATTACAAAATGGAGACGATTAAAAAATATTACAAACAAATCCTTAAACTTAAATGTTTTAATTCTTCTTTTAAAGAGCTTTTTAAAGAGAAGTTCATCCAAAAATAAAAAGTCTGTCATCATTCACTCACCCTCTTGTCATTTCAAACCTGTACGACTTTCTTTTATCCGCGGAACACAAAAGAAGATATTCTGAAGAAAGTTGGTAACCGAACAGCACCGGCCCCCATTCACTTCAACAGCATGGACACAAAACCAATGCAAGTGAATGGTGTCCGGTTAACAACTTTTTGCAAAATATCTTCCTTTGTGTTCTACAGAAGAAAGGAAGTCATACAGGTTTGAAATGACAAGAGGGTGAGTCAATGATGACAGACTTTTTACTTTTGGAAAAACTATCACATCTTCATAAACTAAGAAGAATTAAAACATTTAAGTTTAAAGATTTGTTTGTAATATTTTTTATATATTTTTTCCAACACCATACAAGGTATTAAATAACATAACATGTTACATAAAATAAAACTAAATTAAAGCTTTTACATAAATAAATACATTAAGAAAAATCAATTGGCAACTCTGTAGTACCTAAAAAAAGATCATAATAATTAAAAAACTGAAACCAAAATGTGCTTTAGCCGTTTGCGCTGTAAAGATTTAGCAACATTTTTAAGACGCAGTGATACAGTGACAAGTTAATATGAATTACGGTTTGCTGAACGATGTTTTAAATACTATATTAACTTTTAAATAGGTGTCCCAAGTCAACTGCCTTCAGCTTCATACCAATATGTCTATTTGATCAAAAACCAAAGCATATTATCCGAAAGTCATGTCGATCTTTCATGTGTCCCGAAAAAGCAGGTGGGTTGTAATGTGAGTGCAGTAAACTCTTGACGATATGCCAGAGAGCTTGTCACCTCAGGTAAACAGACAGTAAAATCTCCTTGTCAATTTTCATTCGGAAATGCGGAGGCGGGGCATTGCAATTCTGATAATTTTCTATGCATGGGATCGCTTCCTGATCAGCAAAAGACATCAGAGGATGTGAACAGATATAAGGTTAGGTATAAAGGTCGTATTCTTTTGCTGCACTTTTATGGTGCGCGTACAATTGATAGCGATCGTAACAAACAGCCTAAGAATCATAAAGTATAACGCAACACTGGCCGTTCATTTAGTGCTGCGAAGTACCTACAGTGTAAACAAATTGAGGCATTACATTTTTAAGGACGATCCAATTAGATACAAAAATAATATATAATAATACGTTTTTCGTTAATTCATCAAAATAAGTAAAAAAAAAACAGAATTTAAAATAATAAAAACACTTTGATTGCACTTTAAAATGAAAGGCAGTGACTTTTTTAGTGTACACGAAAAACTATGAAAAAAAGTGCAAGTTTCAAGTTCAAGTGTTCAAGTTTCCAAACAGCTTTAAAGATAATGTCGTACTCAGTAACCTAAGTAATCAGGTGCGTTTTAACTTTTCACCAAATGATAAGCAAACAAGTAAGCAAAAAAAAACCCCTGTTGCTCAATGGAAGCGGTATCCTTGTAAGGTAACCACCAAGAAAATATTAGCTTCTCTATTGCACTGAAATAGTTTTGTTTCTGCAACTCAAGAATCACATCCCCATTTTTGCAAACTACGATAAAACAGTTATGAAAGAGAACTAGCGAACTTATGAAATGTCTCGATCGTACAAGCTAAAGTGGAAGAGCGTCAGGAAACAGCTTTTTCCTTCTCTGAACTCTAGATAATGCTGATCATAAACCTCCAAAAAAAGACCGCCTCTTCCTTTCTCACTTTCTCTCAACCACCCATTTATCTGCCTCTATTTCTGTCTCTATCCCTTCACTGTCAACATTAACATTTATGCAGCATCTTAACGTGCTGAGGGTTACTTTGGTCATAGAGAAAAACCTCGCAGTCGTCCATAAACCCTTTAAATGCTATTTTCATAAAACTAGCAAAAATAATGGTATCAGATAATAATACACTTTGATGCAGCAACAGCCACACTTACGTTATCAATGCAGCCATATGTCCTTTATAGACTTTATAATGGGCACAGGTGGATTGTCATCCAACAAAATATGGTATACTCCTAGTGTAATGTCTAAAAAATACCATGGAAATGTTTTGTGGGTGTACTAATCCTAAAGACAACGCATATCTTTTGGATAGAGATCACAGCTGGATGAGTGGGAAGGTAGGAGGCAGGTGAGAAAAAGGAGAAGTTGTGGATTGACGAGTGCAGATGTACGGCGACCCGCCTCAGAAACCGACATTTCCCTTCAGGCGGTTCTTCCCTTCAGGAGAACAGAACAGTCGAGAAACAAATATTGAACTTGGACTGGTATGCAGTATCTGTTGCCATAATCCTGCTAATCAAAAAAGCACCACGGCACTACTGCGGTATTTTGTCAATTTCATGATAACACTACGATTTCCTGAAACAGTATGGCACTCTTGGAAGTACCTTTAAGTATCTTGTAAACACAAAATACGATATGACACAATTATTGTACCATGGTACCACTACGGTATTTTTGGCAAGGATATAAAGACCATCTATATTGTAATATGTAAATTGTAATATGAATTTACCAAAAAAACTCTTTCTCTTGCACTCTCACCTTCTCTTATTCTGAACACCGAGTACTTCCTGTGTACACAGTGGAAATTAAGCAACACGTTTAACAGGTTTCACTTGGTTAAGAGATCCAACAAAACATGTTCCAACACATGTGTAAATACATCAAAGTTCAGGATTAAGATAAATAAAAGCTGTCATTGGCTCTTTTTCTGAATCCGCCATCACTGCCCCAGGCGATCACGACACTGTGAAAACCCCCTAACTTTTAAACCAGCCTCAATGTGGACCAACACGTTCGTGTGTAACGTTTTATGTTTTGAAATTTGGTAACAAATATATTTACTACTTGAAGTTTTTTCTTAGGGTTTCACTTTTTGCAGTCACTTATTAAATACATACAAATTATATGTAAAAAAAATGTAAATAAACAAAATAAATCAAACTGAAGTTCAGTTAAACTTTTTTAATTTAGATAAAAATATCGTAATACCATTATCAAGTATTGCATCGAACAGCAAGCCAGTTGTATCAATACACCCCTATAAAAAAAAACATCCTACATAGTTTTTGCCATTTCCCATTCATGTTAGCGTATAATTGATCATGAATGACTAACAGACAGGAGATGACTTGTGATTTATTTCCCAGCGCTCTCAAGGTCCCAGTCACTTCAACTCTAACTTTGGCTCCCATCTACTGAAACCATTCCAATCCTGCTGTGCACAAGCGTGTTTCAGCGGGAAATAATACAAACTAAAAATCTGAATGAGGCAAGTAGCAGCCGCAAGCCAGCGAGCGTTCACCCTCAACATCTGCTTGAGGATCTAACCCGACAGAGTGATTCATAGTTTCATGCACACTACGAAGAAAACAAACTGTTTGGTGACATGCACACACCGCACGAGTAAAATGAGGGAGCGCGTCTGCATGATGCAGTCTGTTTGAAGAACGCTACAACCTGGAATTAGGAGATTGCTCATCGCTGCTAACACATGAATGACTCAATGATGTCACGGAAGAGCTTTTGTGTTTCTTTGCTCACCACAATACAAGTACGTGGTGCCAGGTGAATGACTTACAAGCTTTGTTCATTTCAAATGGATACCCGGGTTAGGTTTCTCTCAAACCTTCTCGCAAAAGTGGGAATGAAGTTATGCTGGCTCTTTATCATTCTCGGGCCTGTCTCCACTTGAGTTGCCAGTTTCTGTGTTGTGACTGCGAGGATCTTAAAAGCTCGATCTCTGGTTGCTGATAGGCACGATTGTTGATGCTATCGCCGCCCGAAGTGTGGGGCGACACTGCTGTGGTTGTTGTTTTTATCGTTACGAGAGCCCGTCTGGATTAGTTTCGCAGACTTACTGGTTCTCTTTCTCCAGCAGACATAAAAAAAACTGTGTTAACCACGTGTGGTTGTGCTAGACAAGCTAATAATGGCTGCCACAGTTGGCTGCGTTTCAGACTTTCGAAAGATGTTTATCTAAACCATGAGTCAAAAAAGTGAAGTGGTGAATTTGAATGATGAAAAAGCAGGTTTCACATTAGTGGGCGACCTGGTTTGCATAGGAGCACAACTGGGTGATAGAGGTTTTGTGTGCGCGGCTATAAATAGAGTCAGAATCATCAGTATGAGAAATTTCCTCAGGCGAAGCCTTATAGTGATGTTATTTCAAGTGAGTGTCTCAGGAATCTGGATGAAGAAAAAAGCTCAATCTATCTGAATACAGCCCTGTATGCAAAATGTTATGTTTCAATAGATATCTCATTAATGGGGTTTGCAAGATAAACTTCAAAGAAGAATATGTTGGTTGAGTTGAATCGAGCTTGTAAAAACAAGATAAATGCATTTGTCTCTTAAACTAATACATCAAAGTAACCAGGCGTAATGTAAACCTGCGCTCGCACAAGCTCGGACCCCTGCTGGGTTTTGTTGTTTAGCGGCGAGACTGATGACTAAACGACACATCAAAGGTTAAAAAGAAAAAAGCATTCAGAGACGCGGCGGGTCGGGTCATCCGTCGGTGAGGGGAGCAGAAAACTGCGCATCCTTACTTTCCAAAGCCTCTGGTGTCGGCCTCCATTGATTCACGCCAACACAAATATTGACGTTCCGAGTACATCGGTCTTGTCCCGTCAACAAACGAAAGGGCAAGCGAACTCTTATGAACGAGGACAATAGGAGACAGAAAAAAAACCCAAACAAAAAACAAGTAAGGGCAGGGAAAGTAAAACCTCAAGGAGGACAATGGTGGATGTTGCTTTCATGGCCTTAAAAGTGAAATTGAGCGTTTAAGCGCTGGAGGACCGACTTGAATATTCTGGTGCACAGTAGCGCTTCTTTTGTTTTCAGAATCAGCTCTGAAGCAAGGTTATCGAAACAAATTGAAAATAAAAATATTTAGGTTATAAAAAAGTTAAAGCTCTACAACCAGTGTTTGTTTAACGTTAAGCTGAAAAGCAACACATTTTTTCTCCTGGATCAGTGCAAACAAGACAACTTCCATTGACAGAAACGTCTACATCTTTTTGTCAGCTCTTTACCTTTTTAAAAGAAAATTAAACAAAAGTAAACGTTCAATCTCCCTTTCAATCCACCACCTGCAGCACCGCCATGGCGTGCCTTAATGCCTCAGGGCTCAGAATGCTCCCCTCAGCCCTGCCACCCTCACCCTGCCATCCATTTACCGTCAGGAATGTGGCGATCTCTCCTTAGATAAGATGCAGAAAAAACCTGAAGCTCACACAATCAACAAATAACCCTATTTTTTACATGGTTCTTTTCTTTCTCATCGGTTTCCAGGCGTCGCATTCCTTTTAAATCCACCCAAATCTTCCCGAAGGTCAAATCTGACCCAGACTAGTGACACACCACGTTACATTTCAGACAAGGACGGTTCTGTGCGGTTTCTCCTCCAGACCTGACCCTCATCAATACCCCACGCCGTCCGGGCCCCAGTCAACGCTGGGAGCGCAGCTCACACAATGCCACGTTTGTGCGCCCCGGCGTGGGACCCAATCCTGTGGTTTTTCTCATCGCAACCTTCCAAATCTTTCAGTCTGTACGACGTGATGATGCCAACAACAGAATCCATTCTCTGGCGGGATGTCTGACCTGCCAGAAGTCAGACAGAGAAGAATTCGTAGCCTTGGGCACGCCTCGCTCTCTCCGTGACGAAAATAGCCCTGCTGATAAAAGAGATACAGTACCCACGTCTTCGAGTTAATAATGTTGAAGTAAACTGAATATAGCTCGGCATGGGCCAACTGTGAGCACCACAAAAAGAGTGAGATGCTATTTCCTGATATTACTGTAATTATTTACAGAAAGCAAATGAACTGATCCAATGGAGTCCAATGTAAACACTAATGTAAAACCAGACCTCAAGACCAATAAGAAGTTGAAAACAAAGAGCACTACAGGAAAGCGACACAAAAGGAAATAAGACATTTGGCGAGACCCTCTGTGTCTGTATAGCGTGCCTACTAAATGTTTCCAATGTATAACACCTCTCTCTTCCCACAATGCTTTGCGTTTCCTGTTTTAATATATACGTCTATTTGTGTCGCCCAGACGTTGGCCGACTGCCTCGTTCCATACGTCACGCCTCGCGGCTTCACACTTTTGGTAACAGGCAAGTTCTTCACACAAATAAATACCCAAACACATTTCACAAGATTTTCTTTCACGCCAGTCTTTCAAAAGCGACAAGTGCTCAACAGATAACTACAAGTGTGAATCTTGCGGGTAGGTCGAAAATAACCACGTCTATCGTTCCCGTGGCGTTTCTTCATTTTCTCTTCTACTCTTCCAAAAGTGCCTGATTGTAATTGCTGCTATTTTAGCCGAACAATAAAAGGAAGCTTAGCTGGGGGGCAGTAGGCTGGCACGTTTGAGTCTCTGCCAAGCCTTTGGTGGGCTGTTTATTTGAAGAGACAAAATGAGATGTGAAATGGAAAAGGTGGAGGAAAAGACATGATGATGTCCACACAATGCACAGCTAGTTCCTCAAAGGAAAGGGAAGTTTGAGTCAGTGAAACTATAACAGGAGACCTTTGATATGACACCAGGTAACGCTTTTTGTCCCGCACACACCTAGTCTTTTATAAACAGCGATTCGAGAGACGAGGGAATTACCCCAATTTGGATTAAACTGCCGATGTGTTTGAATGTGTTCAGACGGGCTTAGCATGACTGAACACAACGGGGGCTCCCGGATGGTGCCAGGAACTCCATGTAGACTGATTCAGCACTTTTCACGCCAAACCGTGCCTGCTTGTCCTCCCTGCCCTCTGATGGTGCCATGATGACTCGAAACATATTTCCCATAAGGCCCTATCTCTTTTGACAATGGAATTCTATGCATAGACTTCATAGCTGCCATGCTTAGTCAGCAAACTGTTCGAGACAAATGCTTGCTGCCATTATCGGGTGCAAAAATGAGATAAGAGAGCCAAAGATAAAACACTGTGACCTGACACTGGGTTCGTAATGAAAGGTCAGCGTGGACACGTCATGAAAAAAGATTTGACAGATTTTTAGGTAAACAAATTAGAACCAAGGGTCGTCTACCCCTGACAATGCATGCTGGTAAAAATCGAAGTCTACAGACAGATATTGTATATTAATAACTAACTCAAAGGTTATATAACAGGGCAAATCCTGAAAAGCCATATGTCTCTTTTTGTTCAGTAATCATCAAGAAGCGATAGCAGAGGACGCCAACACACGTCCTTTGGCCCACTTTCCCTCTCTGTACGTGTGTTACGTGGTTTAGCTGGATTTGGAAATGATAAAGCAATAACGGACCGGCTCAAAATTTGCATGAGCCATTACCAATAAAACTACTTTGAAGCTCTTGAAATCGGACAACATTTGCAAAACAAACACATTTACACTTTCTGCAATGCAACCAGCTTTGCTCTGAGAATTACTTCCGTCGAGAAGTTTCCCCTTCATATTATTCTTAGTAACCATCTGGATTAAGTCCACCAGTCCACCGAGGTCATCGTGAGATGTTTCGGCGAGGCTATTTTCTCAAGACACGCAAACAAACAAGCATCTTCTGGCTGAAGATCTAAAGTCAGAATGTATCGTTTGGAACGAAGCACTTAGGAACAGGAAGAGCGAGGTCTTATCGCTGAGCGCACGGCCCTTATCGCTGAGAACCTGGTCCTGAGCCCTTTCATGTATGTCTGTGTGAATCATTTATGAAACCTTTTAGCCGGAGAAAAAAGGCGAAATGAAAGCGAGACAAGCTCTAGGTGCGATGCATTCAAGTAAGTTAAGGACTTGAAACCGAAGGGGACTCGTCATGTGATCGTTCAGCTCCCTAGAAACGTTTCACACAAACAACAAACAGCGTTCGCTAAGGTCACAAGTCTACAGTCACATCTTGCATGTGATATGAATCTTTCTTCATGCTAACAAATTCAGCAGAACTACTAGAAATATCAAGTCATCAAACTGAGACTGAATCATAATTCTATGAAGCGCTTTTGCACATTCGGTTTCCAGAAAACCATCAAGGGCGATAAAGTGATCACTTATTCAGTTGCTATATGCCTCTAATGTGGTAAAAGGACCTCAACCAACCCCGTGTTGCAACATTAACCTGATTATGAACCTATGTATTTTAAAGCAACTGTTAATCAGCTGGTGTGCTAATGACACGGGAGTCGCGGTTGTGGGTGAGCGGTTACAAGCACACGATCTGACATTCAGCACATGCACCCGGCTAAATCACAGTTTACATCATTTCCTGTTTGCTTCTATGCTAAAAAGCTAAAAATCTACTGAAAAAACACGTCAGTTTAAAATCTGCAAAGAACAACATTTACCACATTTTACTTTAGCAATGACACGCAATTCTGAGTGAAGCTTGATTTCAACAGGAAAATATAAATGCATCAATCAAGAAATAAAAAAAGCAGGGCAGAGGTCAAAACACCTTTTCGGGTCTCCATGACATCAGCTGAAAAGTAAAGTGGCTTAAGGAGTCCAGTAAGGTTTTGAAGATAATGAAAAAACATACACTTGTGGTAACAGTAAGACACAAAACAACTATTAAGGAATTATATTTTCAATAAAATTAAATAAAGCTGATCTTACCGTTAAATAAGCTTTTAACCTTCAGGTATCCAACGCTGAGTCGGAGCACTGACAGTTTGTCTAGCCGGGCACGGACGTCTTCTGAGAAGGGCAGCAGGTTTGTGAGCTTGTCCAATTCGCCGTTTAAGCGGTCCCTGTGTCGTTTGGAAGGGTTGGATTTTACTCCATCGGCTGGAGGGGGTTTTGGGCTGTGAGGAGAGCGAAAGAAATGAAAACTTGGGTCAGATCTCTGGTTATGAATTCTGATGTCACTTTTGTCCGAAGCTAGGTAACAAAAAATGTAGAGCAACAAAGCACGTTTTTTCTTTCACTGCTTAGAAACAAATGAATACTTAGAAACTTGTCGTGCCTTGTTAGCACATTATAAACTTGCCATTTGCATTTATTCAGGATCGCAGGTGACCTTATTGTTTGGAAAGTGTCCAAAACACAAGCTCATAAAGAAACAGAGTTTAAAGAGCTGGAGTTTGTGTACGAAACACGCATGATAAGAGCAATTCGGAAATGACAAATCCTTTGTTTTGGTACAAACAGAGCTAAAAAATGTTTAAATAAGGGCCCAGACTGGAACATTATTTCTAAGCTATCTGACCGTGATATGTCAACACGAGTACATCTTCGACGCTACCATACGTCGTCTTATCCAACATTCTTATCACAACACAGTGCATTATGGGAATGAGGTAAGGGATAAAAATGCCAAACTCATCCATGCGACACGAAATGAAGACACAAAGGTCTATTGGCCTAAAAGATCCAATAACTTCCAACATCAGAATCTGGAAGCTCATGAGAGCAAAACAGTATTTAAACAAAGTCTGAAGACTTTCCATTGACTCTTTAGTCACATTTCCCACTATCCCTTGTTCACTCATATGTTTCTTGAACTCTTTCTCTTGTTTGTTCGACTCGCCTTAAGACTTTTAGCCCCTACAAAATATGGCAGATAAAACGCAGGAACCAGACCAGAGCCAGGCATGAAGTGGCAGCCATCTCCAATCTTTCTAATTGAATTTGACAGATGTCCTCAAACAGGTCCTTTCTCGAAATTTAATTTTGGGCCTCGTTCTACCAGACGCACTGCAATAGCTCCGGGATACAACTAATGTTTTACATTTAGTCATTTATCCATTAATTGTGAATGTTGTAAACACAGAGACAGAACAAATTATAACTTGGTTTCAGGGTATGTATGTAATGCTTGGAAACATTGAGATGTAGTCAATATTTATACGCTTAAAACTGCACTACGAAATACTTTAGAGGGCTTTTCTCCCGCATACTTGAAGCATTACACACGTCTAATAGGTCTTTGCTTATCATCACTTGATTTATAAGGATGTGGGCAGATATGCAAGGACACAAAGTTACAGTTTCCATAATAAACTTGCGCTGTAGATTTTCATTCATGTGTAAAGTAGCAAGAAAACAAAGAGACAAAACTGCTTCCAGGCAACACAAACGAAAATCCCTTGATGTGTTCACTAGTCTTTCCTGTGTTCAGATGTTTTCCTAATGAAAGAGCAAATAAAATAACAGACTTTATCCAAGTTACAGCTATTGTCAACTTGCTATTTGTTTTCAGGTGGTGTCAGGGGGAAAGCATCTTATTGGACAAAAATCTGCTTAGTGCAAGATGAGTCATCAACCATTATTTTTCTTTTGGCGAGAGGTTTATTATTTGTCGACTTTTGAAAGTACACTAACATAGTTTTTAAAGTAGATGTACTGATGTATTTTAGGGAAGTTGGTGTATTTTAGAAAAGGAGCTTTAACCTGTCACATGAAAAACACCGTCAGACAACACCACGTTTTAAAACAATGACGTAAAAGACAAATCGTTTTATTTAGTGCTCGCGTCCTGTCCAGCCCTCGATATAAAACCTGTTATATAAGCATGAGCTGTCTTACTGGAATCATAGTCTCCAAAACTATGTCTGTAACTCAACCTCCTTCGGCCTTTTCATTGCCTGCCAGTCGAAGCGGTAACTCTATCCACTCGAGCCGGACGCTAATTATGTTTTCCCAGAAAGAAAGTAAAACTAACCTCAGAAAAAAGGCCTGCGGGGACAAAAGACCGCGTTCAGCCCATTCCTTTCCTTTGTAATGGTGGTGTTCGTCATTTGTTAGCCTTGCACTGGTTCACCTACTGTACTGTTATATTTCTCATCCGATCGTCTTAATGAGCGAGTAAGAGTTATTCCTTTTTCGAACACCACCAACAACTGTTTAAGCTTATATAGCAGTTACCACAGAGTCTCAAAGTGCCTTCCAAATGCCTTGAAATGTATAGCTTAAATACTTAAATACAAAAGCGATGCAATGCATGAAAACCTCAACTAAGAATAGAGGGCTCTTTGCTGGTCAATTACAGTGTCTCAATCGTAATAATAAATCAATAAAACACAAATAGCGATGGATTATAATGTGACACGTATCGTCTTCACATATGAGGTGGTTTTTCTTCAGAGGGGCTTCAATGGCACCAAGTAAACAGTCTTCATTCAATAACAAGCTCCGCCTCCATCAACAAAGGCCAAATAATGCCTCAACACAGTTCAACCAGCAGTACTAACAAACCAACTAAGCGTAACCCCCTATCCGAACATAATGAATTGTTTTCAGCACTATCATGTTTGCAATTACCAATATGCTGGCTTTGTTCTATTGGTCTTTGTTTTGTTGCTCTTGCTGGAAATACAACCCGAGAGCTAAACCCTTAAACATTCCTCCTCACATTCCGACCGAATTACATTGCTTGGTAGGAGCGGGGAAAAAATGCGAGTTTCTGCCCTTGGTACCGATTGTGCGGACCTCCCACCATTTACTGTGGTCGCTGAGGTTGGCTAGTTTTTTTTTTATTAAGAACATCACTCGTGAGGGAACATCTGAAATCTCGCTCTCTCCGTCGCCCTCCTCTTGCGCACAAGTGTCCCTGGCCAACCACATGAGGTGTGACATCACGAATGTTTTCCTTCTGCAGGTCCCGACATGCAACACGGCTTCTCCTCTCGCCTGCAATACACAAAGGACCATCTCAAGACTACACTCTTTGTTCTTCTTTTCTCTCCCTGCATTCTGTCATGCTTTCTCTCTCTTCGTTTCTCAAAACTCAAGTATGTTTATTTTTACACTTTGCAAACAGCCTTAAAACACCCAACCGGAAAGACTGTTCGTTGTTGCACAACTGCTTTTTTCATCTGCATTGCGTCGTTCGGAAGGTTGACTGAGGACAACGAGAAGGAACTATCTGAATGCTTTTTGAGGAAGTTTTGATACAAGTTTTACTACACGTCTCACGGTGCATTACTACAAAGCCATTTTGTTTTTTTCACTGTCAGAACTGGTCACTTGGAAAGCTGTATGTAGATATTTACCTCAAGCCACCCCCCTCCCAACTAAAGCCCCAACGTTGCCTCTTACATGAAAACAGATCTAAGATCAGAAGGAAAAGAGAGCGAATTCAGCCAAACGCAGTTGTTTTCCACCCGATAAACTCAGCTGAAGCTCAACCACATCTGGTTTGGATAAAAAAAACTAGTTGGGGGGGTAGAATTAAAATTGGCTCTCATGGCGCGCATACAAAGAATCACACTGCATATGTTGTTGTGACCGAGAGGGTCAGCCGGGGCTGGCTGATATTTAGAAAATTCACAAAACGTGATTACGCCCAAATATAACGAAACATTCTTAATTCTGGGAACACTACGGCTGTCCCAACATTCGATTTTCACACCCAGCCCAAAAGTCAGCAGGTTCATATCGTCCCCACTCTTAGTTCAATTTCCCAAGCTGTCCACGGAAACACATGACCGTCATGACCTTACACCTTCCTCACGCCAAGATTAGTGGGCATCTGAAGCGACCAAGAGGCTGAAACTCAAATCCGTGAGGGAGGGGTTGGTGCTGACCCAAATTGCTTTCAGCGCACATCAAAGCCCGGTTTCAATGTACTGGCTCTGTCCTCAGCCAAAAATAATCATCTCGAAGGCACACTGCAGTAAACATGCCTCTTCTAAGCCGCTTTGACGGGCCGAATGCGACTGGCTTACATCATGGTAGGGACCTTGTCAAGCAAGCGGTTTCTCTGACTTCTTCAATAAACAGACCACCGAACAACAGCGTTTCATGAGTCAGTCATGAATGTCCAAGCCATCTGACTATTATTTACTCACAGTGGACTTTTATGAGAAAATCTGGTTTTAAATTAGTATTTATTTTGCGCACAGTTCAAATTGCAGCCTAATGACTAAAGAGTTTCAGGTCAAATCTGTTTGCGCTCAGGGTTTGGTCTAAGCTAATTGTGCAAGCTTGTGAATAAAACTAGCCGTTAAGGGGACGGCAAGGCGGTGGATACTCTGAATGGCCGTGTCAAGATTGTGTACATTAACAACGATTTGCCATGTAAGAAAAAAACGCACAAAAGAAATTGTGTCATCAGAATCGCACTCGATTCCCAATCTTCTGAAGAATGTTGGCTTTTTCCATACAATGAAAGTGGGGGCTGTTAGTCACTAACAATTTGCATGACCTTTTTTTGTGTGTTCTGCAGGGGCAAGAAAATCCTGAGAGTTAAACTGCGACCTTCAATGATTTGCGACTATTAAATCAACGAGGGCAGGTAAATGATGAGAGAATTTTCATCTTTAGGTGAACTGTCCCTTTGAGACCGTTTCACTTATTCACACAACTTACTCAAAATGAGCAATTCTTTGACATAACATGTGCCACTGAACTGTGCACAACGAGACCAGCAACGAGTATTGTAAACAGGGTCAACTTTCATTTTGCACAGACATTAAATACAACCCGCCCAGTCGAAGCCGCAGTTGAGGTTTTCAGGAGAAGGTGAGCCGGTTCATTTCTCGTGCCTGGATTTTTTTTCTTGACACTTTTGGGGTCGGAGAGAGGGGATTCTACTGTTCTACAACATTCCAACTTCCAGCCAGCAGTCGCGGTGTGAAGCCAGGAGTCCGGTTACACTGCCTCTCAATACCCTCTTTGTGTCAGAAGCAGACGTTTGGCTCTACCAGTACCTCACCACCCTACCGGATTGTTTTAACGTCTATCAGCACGCTAAAACACACGCTGGCGTTCAAACTCCAATAAGCAGCTATTCTGAAGTGCGGACATACCGTGCAAAGGTCGCCCTTCTTCTGCGCCAAGGACAGGCGTAATATACACACAACCCAGTGGGTGGGCCGACGCCGCTGTCAACAGGTATAAGCTCTATGCCACGGTGCTCTTATGAAGAGCGTTTGCAAGGCGCACAAGAAGGTGTAAATTTGTTTTATACAGACCATGTCTGTCAACCATAAGCGCTAAAATGTTAGTAAAGAACTACAACAATTCCAAAAAAACTACATTAGTCCAAGGGGCTAGTTTGCATATGTTTCGTCCTAAATGTGCACATATTCAAGTTTACTTTTGTAATCCTGGTTTGTGCATGAAACTTGCAGCAACATTTATACATAAGGCCCCAGCTACTTACGCATCCCATAAAGTATAAAAATATTGAGACAATAAAGAGCTATGTTACCTAACATGACTCTTGGAAATTACTTTAATAGCTGCAATCTAAAATAGTCAGCTTGTTTAAATCAATTAGATCTCCATTACACCTGACAATACAATACATTTTTACAATGCACTGAGTAATGCAATTACATGGATCCCCATTGATGCGCTAATAAAGGAAAAAAGGATTAACGCAACTTTCATCTTTTTTCAAAACAATATTATGGCTAATTATTCCCAATCTTTTTCAAAGTGAAACCAGTCCCAGAGGTGAATGATCACCTTTGTTTGGCGTGTTGGATTTGTGTTGTCATATAAAAACAAAGACAAGTAAAGATGACAGTCACACAGAATTGTGGGTAACTGTCAAATATAATCACCTATTGAAGTTTGTATGCAAGCCTGAATGCAAAAAATTGGCAACTGCGTGTGTCATGCATCAAGGGGTTAAAATGCAAATATCTTGAATTGCTGCTTGCAAAAATGATGTGTTTGCATTTATAGGATTGTAATTCATACGTCTATGTAAATTGCACATTTATGTAATCCAGGAAACCGAAGATCGGACTGCAAAATAGGACCTCGACATCAGACAAACATATTCCAACACGTGCAACACATTAAGCAGCCCAAGTTCTAGCATGTCCTAAACATTAAACCGTCACATTTTCTGCCTGTTAAACTGTATGAAAATACATAAAAACAGCAACCACACGCTCCTCAAGCAACGCTTGGCTTTCCATCCAGTTCCACAACAGTTGCGTAAGAGTTTGCGTGACTTAAAAATATGTTAATTTGAGGAGGGGGGGGGGCGAACGAAAAAAAGTAAAAAGTAAAAAAAACTGTTCTCATGATGTGAAAAAAGCCTATATCGGATTACAATAACATACTCCCCCCGGCGCACCCCTCCCTCGTGTAAGCATCGCGTGAGAGCGCCGCCAACTCTCGACTTGATTATGATTAATACAAGAGTACTGTTTCCATGCCAGACCCAAAACTATACACACCAAGCCCGAATCTTAAGGTGTCCCGGCGAAGTCTGGGAGCCCCCGGTTACAGAACTGGGTCAGATTCTCTTTTGTTTGCAATGCAAACAATGAAACTGCTCTTAGAATCGCCAGAAACTCACCTCAGGGAAATTTAAGGAAAACCATGTAGCAGACGACGACAACCACGAGTGTGCGAGAGTAATGTCCAGCATGACATAAATAAACATTGATACTGTACGTCTAGCTGCTACATGACATTATATCCCAAATAAGAAGCTATATATTATAAACTAATATACACTGTGTGTTGCATCTACTTCATTTTTACGACAGTGTTAAACCATTCGACTTTTACGACGTAATACGCACATATTTCAACACAGAGATGTAAAGGACACATTGTATGCGTTTCATTGTCATAACGTTATAGAATCGACACATTGTGATATAAACGTTAAATACGCGCCCTCGAAGTTTCTATTACACCGACTATATAACCTTGATGCACGAGACAGGCGCGCTTTGAACTGGATCGCGAGACTTCCCACAAATACTCACATTTTCTGAACGGGCTTCTTCCGCTTTTTGACCGCGTATGTGCCGATGCCCCCCGACATGGTTGTCTGGTATCTGTGAGACAAGTCCTTAAAATATGACTAGAGAGTAATTCCCCTTCGTTTCCTTCAAAATGTCGATGAAAGTGTGCGCAGTGCAGCTCGTCCGACAAGTAAATCCTCTCACGCAGACACAACAGGAGGCGAATCTTTTCTGTCGGATGTTAATCCCTCTCCTCGGTACTACTGTGTACCGAAAAGCCTCGGTTCCGTTTTTTTCCGGCCTTGTTCAATTTTTTTTCCTTTTTTTTTTTTTTTTTTCTTCTTCCTTCCTTTCTTGCCCCTGTTTTTTCCCGACCATCGCGCCTCCTAAGCCTTTCTTGTTTTTTTGTTCGTTTTCATCACAAATCGGGCGCTTTTCCCCACGCCATTTCTTCTCAGATTTTCTCTTGGTGCCCTGTTTTTTTTTGTTTTTTTAATTGTTTATTAACCAAAATGGAACGCGAAAATTTTCCTTCTTCCTTTTTTATTTTTTTTCGAGCTGTCATTCTCTAGTGGCTCCAAACAAGCAGTGCGCGCAGCCGATTGGCTGGCGTTTCCGCGCGCCGACCAATCGGACGCTTCGGCGCTAGGCAGGTAAGCTTGTCGCTGCGTGATTGGTTGGAGGCGTTTTCAGGAAATCACAAACTCGGAGGAGCGCTTTTAAGGTGGACCGGAGAAAAACACGAGCGGCAGCGCCGGTCTCTCACCCATGCAGTTTGATACAGTTACAGATTGGATCGGTGCCCTGTTAAAAGGTTGTAATTAAAGTTTATTTTTATACACGCATTGCGTTATGGAACGCGAATGTGTTCGAGTAGAAAACAACAAAATGCAAAACCGAGGCGCACCAAGACACGTTTCAAACTCTATAGGGTGATTAACACAATAAGTGGTCGTTTATTGTAATTACTGAAAGTGTCCTTATTTATACGTGATGTATTATTTAGCATGTGCTTTTTATGCGTGTTGTAGTTACTGTAACCTTTCGTTTAAACCTTTTCTTCTTTCATTTATTAAAACAAAAACTAGCATCCCCCAACGTATATTTGTACACCTAAACCACGCCCACAAATTGCTTGTGGGCCACATAAACGTCACTTTCAAATATAATGTAGTCAATTAACAATCCGGTTACTAGTCACCTAAAGAAATTAAATATGGGTTTAATTGTCCAAATATTCATTGTGACGGAAAGTAAGTGCACATATATAATTCTGTTGTATAGCCTAATACATGTATATTAAATGTATGAATCAAATGTTTTATATATTAAGAGAAGGCACAAGTTCAATTTGACTCCATACTGTCACGGCTGTAAAAGCGCAATGAATGCAGCTTTAAGAGCAATCTGTCAGTTTAGGTTGCCTAAGCAGATAGGATGTGCCTCGGGCCTGTTTTACCCACATAAGATTTCTCTGCTTTTTTAATAGCTCGCTCATTGTGCAAGTGTGTGCTTTGCGGACGTGCCTGGTATGGTGTCTGCAATCACTTGCTCTACAAGTCAGGTTTCTGTGTCTTCACTTAAGGTATTGTCTTCTCGTACACTGTTTATACAACTTCAACCCGGAAATACACAGACGCACACATAAAATGGACGGACGGAGAAGGATGGAGGGTGGGGGATGAGTTCAAAAACTGGAACGTTTTCAACAATCCAATAGGAATACAATGCCCTGTTGTTCTTTAAACCGCTGTAAGGAGTGGCTGCTTTGTGAAATCTTTGGAATCAAGGCCCGACACTTTTTGAACACGCACCAGGAATGTAAAGGGATGTGCAAGTTGTAAACAAATGTAGTGTTATCTTTCTCATACTGGCAAGTGGCCAATGTTATTAGATCCACATATTTACGAATCGTATGCTGCTATTGTCGTGTGTTTATCAGTAATGTTAATCGGTGCCTGGTTACACCTGAGATAAGTCAAAGTGACTTTTGGCCTGGTGGACGAACATTGTGTAACAATTCTAGACACTTACATTGTAGAAGGGATTTGAAATAAGAATATAAGTGACCGTTCTTTGTTTTTATCTCTGTTTGGTTTTTTTTATTTGTTTTGTGTCGGTTGTATAGTATACCATAAAAAATGGCAAAAAAAGAATCAAAGGCTTTTTGCCACTCCGGCAACCACATAGTAACATGCAAAAATACTCAGAACATTAAATCAACCGAATAGCAACGTCCGGGCAACCAAGTAAAAACAGTACTTCATCAGTGGCGAGTGTGAGTTTGGTATCCGTTTGTCCGACCAATGGAAGATGAAAAATGTGCTTACGTTTCCAATTGACACTAAAGTGGTGCAGAAATAACACAAATTTTGTCAATGTTCATGCAACCCGTAGCCCAGCATTCCACTTTAATTATAAGAATAATTTAACTCGCTTCCAATGTTTAATTTCCTTAAGAATACAGTGGAACGGTTGCTCGCGCCAGCATGTGTGGGAGGTTTCCAGTCACCGCTCATTAGGTCTGTGTATGACAAAGGGATTTTCTTTTCCATAGAAAAGCAGTATCGGTCTTCCGTACACAGTTTACACTGCGGTGATTTGTCAGCCTCGTGTTTGAAAGTCCGGTCGTGCAGCGAGGGGTAAAACAGATGCGGAATCGGACGCGGTTTGAGACTGCGATTTTCAGTCATGATGTAGGCCTGTTTAAATGTTCATAAGGAGGCCCAACCTTGAGAAAGTAATTTTGAATGTAGCCAAGTTAAAATACGAGTCGTTTAGTAAATGGGTCATTTAAAAAGCGAATAATGAGAGTCTTCAGGGTGTACTTGAAAAGAAAAGAGTATTTAAAAGAATGTCAAAATTTACCATAGTAACCTGAGCTTTTAACAGATGGAACAGTACATGCTATGACAAGCATCACTTTTTATGAATGTTCACACTTAAGGGTTAAATTACCAGAATTTGAAGAAAAACATAATTTATATTAAGATTTGGTGATGGATTCCTTGACTTGCCCAAGAGGAAACCACCTAGCAACACCCTAGTAACCACTTAGCAACACCTTAGTATTCTCCTGCATGGTCAAACACTCATTTTTAGGAAAATTAATAGCAACAACAAAGCTGTGGTAATGTAAAATTAGATGCTTTTAATTATTAAATAAGTAATAATAAATACAAAATAAACAATATGGCAGATTCTGAAAGCTCACTCCTTTATTATGTTGGCCTAATATTTTGACATTGTTAAGCGAAGAGTGCAAAAAAATTAAAAGGGTTAAAAAAAGATGCCTGAATTCATAAACCTCAATTGAGTTTGCACAAAGGTTACGGGTTTGATTTCCAAGGAACACACATGATTATGACATAATTGTTCAAATACTTTAGTTAATTTGAACATTTTTCAGTATTACAGTATGTACAGTCCGTTGCCCTTTTGCTTCAATGCCGGCATGCACTTGAGATGGCACACACATTTATCCGTCTAGACCCGGCATGATTTGAAAGCTTGCAAAATACATCTTGTGTGTTCCATGGTAGCAAGAAAATCTGACCTTATACAAAGGACATGATCGGATGTCAATTTCACAAATCTGCTTATTTGATCAGCCACCTTGAAATAGCAAAAAAAAACGCTTTGTTTATTTACAGGGTTTAAAGGAAATTTGTCACCCCACTGTCGCTGTATTATAATATTCCATATACACGACTGCATTGTATAAACCCAGAACTGATATCATCTCTATGTGCTTTTAATGTGATGTTAACATTTGTTCTCTTTTAAAAGATGTTTCTCCTTCCGAGGTCTAGCGCTGACATCAGGCCGTGATTTGGTTACCCTGCACGTCCAGCGCAAACACACACACACAAATGCTCGGACCCACGAGCAATCTCATAAATACACAAATACACACCCTTGGACAACATCACAAAAGCATTGGTCACACTCCAGTGAGTCACCTTTAAATAAAACAGCCAGGCCAACGAATCCAACCCTGAGAAGAGATGTGTGGTCTATTTACCGCAGCGATAGCATGAGAATATAAACACAAAATCACCATTAGAACATGTAAACACGGTTTAACGTTAAGTGAACTCCACATCCCGTTTAAAACCAATACGTCACGTATTTCACCGCAGATACAGTCACACCTAACCAGTCTCCAGTTTCCTTCAAACTGAATAAGGAGTGTGACTGAAGAGGATTGGCATAGAGAGCGAGACCCGATCAAACTGGACCCGGATACCTGGAAAAATACAAAGCTTTGTTTATGCCAAGGATAGGGATCTGGCGTAAATGAATAGATAAGCTCCGCCCACCATCCCTTCTGAAGGCCCTCTGAGGTAAACATAGATCTTGAAAGGAGCTCAAGTGGAGGAGCATATAAAGAAATGACACAGCCTAAATGTTTTGGAGTTTTGTAATGTGTTAAGGTAAAATATACTGAACACAGACGAAGGCATTAGCCGAAACGTCTGTGTCTTTGTCCCCCATGATGAAATAAAACTAAATACGTTTGTATCTCTGTGAGTGCGAATCATTTTGTATGAAGCAGATAAAATATATAAAAAGACAGCTTGGATTCCAGAGCGATGTTGAAAAAAAACTTCAAATGCTGGTTAGGTAGGTTTTGAAGCATGCTAGCTGGTTTGTGCTGGTTTAAGCTGGTCATGAGCTGGTCCTAAAATGGTCATGTGCTAATCTGGTCCTGAGCTGGTTTAGGACCAGTTTAAACCAGCACATAACAAGCTTAAACCAGCACATGATCAGCTTAAACCAGCACAAACCAGCTAGCATGCTTCAAAACCAAAACCAGTGTGCTGTTTTTTCAACATCGAGCTGAAACTAAATGAACTAACTTTTAGGGATTACATTGGTCTGTGTTTTTTAAACTTTAGTTTACCTCAAAATTTTGCATTCAGTCTTTTACTCACCCTCATGTTGCTCCAAAACTTCTTTCTTCTGTGGAACATAATTTTTTTGCTGTAAACAAAAT
Source organism: Triplophysa siluroides (assembly GCA_006030095.1). Classification (NCBI taxonomy): domain Eukaryota; kingdom Metazoa; phylum Chordata; class Actinopteri; order Cypriniformes; family Nemacheilidae; genus Triplophysa; species Triplophysa siluroides. The sequence goes on from VCII01000022.1 coordinate 831,462, forward strand.
AAAAAAACATCCAAGTAAAACGTTGAAGCTCAATATAAGGCATTTCACATTCAATACAAACCTCACATTACATTTATTTTACATTTGCATTTATTCATTTGGAAGACGCATTTATCCAAAGCTACTTACAAGTAGGAGAGCATAAAACATTTTGTCAACACGCTAAACAGTACCATTAGTTTACAAGGTATGGAACAGGTATGTTTTGAGCTGTTTTTTGACAGTTTTGAAGGAGTTCGGGTGGAGGCTGGCAGTTCATTCCACCACAGGTGAACCGAATGAGTAAAGGTTTTTGCAGGTGGTGTTCAATTGTTGGGTGGGCCGGTATAACCAGGAGTTCCGTCTTGGAGAGGTTGAGTTGTAGGCGACCTCCGGCTCACGAAAGTCATAGATCTTTAAAATCCTCAAGCACGCATACATGCAAAAAGCTACAAATATTTAGGTTTTAAACAAAACTGCCTTTAAACTTGTAACCGGTACGCCTCAGGGTCCCTCTGTGGGAGTAAAAGTAATAGGTACTATTAAATTTACAGAAACTTTAAGTAGTGCACACCGCTCGCTTTTATTGCATGATGTCAAATGTTTCTTTGCAATTACAGGAGTTTTCAATTATAATCCGATCTGCTGCCCGGTGCATTTATAATGTTGGAAAACTGTGACTAATAACGACACCTTGTTTAATTGCGAGCTAAAACAAACCTTTGGGCCTTTCCGTTTCGCCTGGTTGATCTGGCAAGGTGCCATTGGATTCGTCTACCAGGAAACGTTTGGCTCGCCACGTAAATACATCAGCTCCGAGCGAACAACTGTTGGCAAACGCGGGGAAAATATTTGCAGTTTGCGAAAGGAAATGTAGTCTCGAGTTACCATAGAAGCACTTTTGTTTAATTACAAACAAAACCAGCAACCAGTAAATTGAGGTTTATGATGTGCTACCCTCCTGATTTTACTCAAATTGCCTTTTTGGGGGAAAAAGAAAAGGAGTTAAAATAATTGTTGCCATTAGGCCGAGCAGATCTGGCAATGAGGTCTGGCATGTGCTCCAGTAGACTTAAGTGAGTTTGTGATCGTGGCGGTGAGTCTGGTTCCATGGGTCTCGATAAATGGGGCCATTTAAGGTTCTCACCGTCGTGTCATTCCAAACTTACATTCGACTCATGCCCAAAAACTACTAAGCCATAATGAAAAATAGCTGCACATGCCTCCCATTTCCATAAAACTGCATGTGCACATTTTTTATGTAATGTGAAGACACTTTGCACCATGGTTAACGTTTATAATGGTTAGCTGTCTGCCAAATGCATGGTTCTCATGTGTCAGATTGAAAATGAACAACATGAAAGCTCTATGACAAAACAAAAACTATTAAGGTTTAAGAAGACTTTACTTGTATATTTAGGTAAGGTGGCATAGTGCTGGTACCCTTTTTTAGCCCAGGTCAATATTCACGTTGTGCTCCATGGAAGAAAATAAGTCATACAAAAATTTGCGAAAGTATTGAGGGTAAGTAAACAGAATTTGGATTTTTGGGTGAACGCGGGGGAACTGTAGCAGACAGTTGGGAAAAAGGAAAAGCTTTGGATGGAGAAAGGGAACCAAATGAGAGAAAGTGAGGCACAGACAGTCTGAGGTCAAGAGAGGTAAGATGAGGTAAAGGAGATTTTTCTGCTCTCGTATGATGCCGTATTCCAGCCGTATTCCAGAATCAAAATTTCCAGATGGCTCAGACACACACCAAGCCAAGATTCCACAGACAAATATGAATATTAATTCAAATAAACAAATAAGATTTGTAAATCAAAAGAATGTAGAAATAGTGGTCACCAATGCCAAAAATACTAAAATGTTTTAGGGTGACGTTGCCATCGAGCTTTATGGTTGCGATAATGTTTTTAACATGTTGCTATGTGATTGCTAAGGCGTTCGAAGGAGTTATTCAGCTTTCTTGGTCAATTGTACGCCAATGGGACAGTTCTGCCTTTTTTGTTTTCTGCCAGGTAAAAAAATCACAAGTAAAAAATGTATAAGCACTTTTTCTCAAAACGGAAAAAGAAAAACATGTACAATTTGGGGTATCAATACATCGGGTTATGAATCATGTACCAAAGACACTTTTAATAGTTGTTTAAAACCTTTCTCCAACATATTTGGAGTTAGTTATATTTATGAAATTCATTTTTTATTTCACAAATGATTCGCACAGATGTCTTCGCAAATCAAGAAAAAAATCACTTTTTGTCACATGCTCTTGCATAAAACTATGGCCAATTGCAACCTTTAAAAAAGGACAGATTGTGTACCTTTTACGACACATGTAAAAATGTGTTACGCTTTCACTTTAAAACCGCAGATTGTCCCGAGAATTTGCACAAAACATGCCGAGATGATTTACACTCACTGTAAACTGTTTACAAACGGAGATGTGCTACAAACAGATTGACAACAAACAATATCCACTTGGGCTTTTGTTTGTTTAAGAGCTGAACTCCTCAACTAAAAAGCCGTAGAATTACGCTACATAACTCAAAAAATACAGACCCATTCACAGGGTCCAAGAGTCATTTTTAATACTTAAAGTTACAAAGCGTGGTATACATATGACCTTTCCTAAGCAAAGTGTACATTTGTGCTATGGATCACGCTTTAAGCCCTAAAACCGCATTTCAGTGATTTATGTCCCCTCAAAAGCCAAGGGCCCTCATTAATAAAACACCCCTTTGCCGTGAATGCAAGGACAAACAAAGGGTTTATCCAGGGCTAAAATAAACCCCATTGGTGACGTTTGAGTAATATTCTGCTAGATCTGAACTCCTCTCAGGTAAAACTTACGTAAGAAGAAAACTCGACGCTCGACCAGTTTGTAAGCAACTGTCAATCAATAAAAACAAACGCATGGCTTTTCTACCTTGTTTGAATGCGATCAAAACAGTTTAGATAACAGCCGCTTTCATTTCTCCCAGCTGTAGTAGTCACAAGGTTGTCTTAAGTATAAACTTGTGTAATTGCATTGACACACGTTACACACACCAGTTTGAGCGTGCAGCGTCATGCATGCATGGACGGCGAGCTGCTATGGTGAAATCACGACAGATCAAGATGCCATAAATCTTCCTTACATAAACACACAATGTCTTCTGTTTCACACTTAAGCAGAAAGGTGGAGAATAGAGATAATTGACCGTTTGCAGCTATGCAATTTAAGTCCATAAATTATCAAAGCTGGTATGATTGTGTATCACTTTTTTTGCATTAAATATGCAGGACAGAGAAATCTAGAATCTTGGAAGAGCATGCGAAGTACACTTCGATTGTTTGTTTTAAGGAGGTCTAGCCAAAGAGCTCAGTGATAAGACTCTTATCAAAACAAGGACGGAGTGGAACAGCGCCTTCTAGTGGCCAAACAAAGAACAAAACAAGTGGGTGCATGTTATTACAGAATTGTTTTTAGTTCCTCTCTCATTTTATTTTTGTGAATGCATGTGTGAGTCTCCCTCTCTCTCTCTCTCTCTCTCTCTCTCGCTCTCTGGGTGTTTATGTAACCAATCAAACACTGTTTTATCTTCTGTCAGACTCAATACAATCATTGCATTTACATTAAACAAACATTATTTTTCTGCAGCTTTGAAAGAACGCTACAGATTACTGCATTCCCGGCTGTGTGACTAAAGTAAGAAAGATGATTTCGCAGTTACTAATAGTGAAAATAAATAAGTGGTTCTTGCTCTAGGTGCAAAGGGTGTTGTAGGTGGTTTCCGGGGCATTTATAAACACTTTTATGTGGTTTCCAAGAAGATCGGGGTGCATTGCTAGGTGTTTGCCACTGTGTTACATCCTTAAAAATGAATCATGGTTTCACAATACAATAGTAACCATACTTTTACCATGCTCTCACTACATTGATACATAGTTTAACCATAGTGTTTGTAGTGGTGATACAAATAATCATCAGTCTGGCAAAAAATATGGTGCTGTACACTTTTACTATAGTAAAACTACGGTTAATGGCAGGTTTGCTCGGCTTGGAAACCACCGGACACCACCAACCAGGACGGTCTGGTTTAATCCTGGAGTGACAGACCAAAGGGTCGGACTGCTGGCCGCTTGTATTTATCTGCTTCTTCACTAAAAAAACAAAACAAATTTTTGTACCAAAATCTAAACAGATCGAGGTTTCTTTAATCTGGAAACATTACCAAGGCATTTTTCAGAAGTACCTGTAATTCTTCTCCTAGGGTCAGATCTGGAAAACCTTTAAAGGTTTCTGAACGAAAAGCGGCATTCTGGATAAATGAGCCAGACGGAGCCTGTGAAACGCAGCTGAACGAGTCTATGTGAAGTATTATATGACTCATGAGTTGCAGGGCGTCTTATGAGGTTTCAAGTTGGGAAAACACAGCTGCAAAATGGACGTTCCTCATACTTTAGATTTGGTAGCACACTCTCAAAAGTTCCAAAAACAGGACACATTTCCATTTTATCATTAACATGTGGGGGCGAATATTGAATTAGAGCGAATGAGAAGACGCACCGCACACACAAACACAAGCTGACCTATAACAGCTGTCTCGAGTGTTTTGACTTCACAAAGCTGGTCAGTTTGTTTCGCTAATAAACGGCAGATGTTTGGGGTTAATGTCACTGATCCCTTTCTCTCTACTCTGTGTGTGTGTGTCTATGTGAAATAAGTCAGTAATGGTGTCAACTTTATTCTAAACAAGTTCAGTCGCTACTATTGTTTGTGTGATAATATTAACTCTTAACCCAAATTCAAAGTATAACTCTCCTTGGTGGGCAAAAGAAACAAACAAAGGAGGGAGCTGTCAAACTATTTTGGGGATGGGCTCTTTCGACCTTTTTTACAACCCATTCTTCCCCTCCCCTTCCTCCTAAAAGCAAAAAGCAAACCCAGCAACACTAGCTAGGCACTCACCCAAAACCCTTTGCAGTCTTCAGTCAAGGGGCGGCAAATTGCGCAAGCAATAGGTTGCAAATGCTAAAAACAACTTAGAACACATTAGTAACCATTAGCAATGCCCTAGCAACTACATTAGCTAGCAATGTGTCAGGTACCTTCAAATACACCTTACCAACTACATATCAATGGTCTTAAACCACTCGCAACACCTGAGCAGCCACTTAGCAAGCACATTTAAAAATGCTAAGAAAACAACTCTGGACAAATTTGTAGCCACTTAGCAACGCCCTAGCAGCTACAGTAGAATGTTTTAGGCGCCCCCCAAACACTCAAAACACTTGAGCATCCATCTAGCATTGCCTATAGCAACCTCAAAATTGTAGCACTGCGAAATGCTAAAATGCTTACTAAGATCACACTGCTTATCAACGCCCTAGAAGCTACATGGTAATGCTCTAAAAACACCCAGAACACCTTACCAACAAAGCAATGCTAGTGAAGCATTCAGAACACTGGAGCAACCACCTAGCACCACGAAATCCCACTGCAGAATGCTAAAAATCAACTCACAACACGTTAGCAGCTGCTTAGCAACACCCTGGAAACTACAACGGTATATGGAATAATGTACCAACTACCTAGCAAACACAGTACGTTCTGGCGACGTCGCCAGTTCGTCTTCATTTGGTCACCGTGACATTACTTTGCGACTACGTTCTGAGGACGTCTTTGCAACGTTCCATTTCTTTGAATTTTTGATAATGTTCCAGAAACGTCGTAGCCACATCCACATAGCCACAACGATTTTAACTATTTGGTCGTTAAGACGTACTCGTCACGTCCAAGAAACGTTATTTGGTATGTTGCTGCGAAAAATATGGTCCGTTCCATTTACGTCTTCAGGGGGTCATCACCACGTCCCAGCAACGTCCAATGTTACGACGAATATGGGAATCACAAAGTAACGTAGCTGGAACATTATTTGGTACGTCGTGGCAACGAATATGGTCCGGTCCAGGTATGTCGTCACAACGTAACTGTGTTAGCTGGGTAAATACTTTAACAATTTCTTTAAAACACAGGACCAACCACATTGCAACATACTAAAAAAGTACTTAGAACACATTGGAAATGCTTAGCAACACCTTAGCAACAGCACGACAAGGCTTTAAAAACCATCCTGAACAACCAAACTCGGAACACATTAGAATCCTTACAACTACATAGCAAATGAACTTTCCTTCACAAACTGTATAAAAATCTTTCTCTCTTGCTCTCTTGCTATCACTGATAAATCATACGTGGCGGTTGCTCGTGACTCTCGTAGGCGTGAAATGAACCTTTCAAAAACAAATCCGTTCCAATCCACTCCTCATCGTTTAAACAAGGGATTATCACTGTCCCGGTTCTGGAGCCATCAGAAATTATGACTGCTGTCAGCGGGGGGGAAATGGCTTACGTCTTGTCCTTACACCTTCCAGTATCTGGATTTCAATCATTTTACAAAATTTGTTTTCCCCTTCTCTCTAAAGTCCATTCCTCAACATCAACCCTCTCAAACCGCCAACATCATACTGCTAGATGTCTTAACACCTCCACGTGTTTACATTGGGAAGAGTTTGGACAACGTCTGGATGGTGCTATATATCTTTGGAGGTTTTATTATAACGGGGTCAGGTGCTTTGTCAAGTGTGTATTTAAAGCGTGGGCTGCTTCTGTTGTGTGCTTAAGGTGGGATTGACAAGTACATTGTGTGGCCGGGTTGGCGTCACCCTTGGGTGTTTTGTTTGTGAGGCCATGGGGTCATAACAGCAGAAATCCTGCAGAGGTATAAGACAAAGTAGAAGTAGAGATAAAAATGCTTGGATGCATGTTAAAACCTATTTTATATCATATCATATTTTTAAATCATTTACGCACCTTCATATCACGTTAAACTCGTATAACTTTCTTTCTGGAACACAATAAATTGTTTATAGTAAGTAAAAAGTTGATCAAAACAGACTATATAATGGATGCAAATAGAGACTGGCACTATCATGACTCACGAATGACAAATATGCAACCGCATCATAACAGTAGTCCATATATAATTTGCAATATATATGTTTATCAAAGTCAGATAACAGTTTTGTGTTTCAAAAAACATTAGAAAATCATTTTGTTTGTTAATATTCAAACATGGTAAACTCTGACACCCGCGTCCCCATTAACTTACATTGAAACTGACAAAATTAACCTTACCTGCATTTGCTTTTTCATGTCGGTTCTTCATTTTGTAAGGCTTTAATGTTCTTTAACGTTCTGTGATCTCCGAGCCAAACATGTTAAAACCGATTATTAAATAAACACTTGCTAACAGAAAGTCCCTGGCTTGATTTACTGCTTTGGAAGAAATGCACCGAGGGGCACGGTTTCAGATTAAAGATAAGAAGGGGGATTTTGATCTGATTTGCATGCGCTACACGAGCCTAAATTGATGTACATGTGTGATATTCAAATTCTCATAACGGTTCGGGAATGGGAAAGTGAAGCAAGAAAAATATTTTAATGGTGGTGTTCACTATCTAAAATTAGATTGTCTAGATATATTGTTACTATATATGAACGCTACAATCTCTGCTTTTTATTTGTCTTATTATTTTTATTTAGCTGTAACTCACTGTTTGCGTCTCATAAATACGGCATTTAATTTGATAGAAAAATTATCCTCTACTATATTTTTCCTCAGAATCCTCATAATTAATATAATCCAAAGGTTGTCATCATCTCGTATAAATATGCAGGAGTTTCCTTCTCTTCTAACCTCTTTTCCGCTCTCTTCCACCAGAGATCCGATAGCCTACTCTGTATTTAACTTGTTTCCAGAACTTGCTATTTTCCCTCTCTGTATTTTAGCTCAGGTCGAGTTAATGCATTCTAGTGCCAGCTGCATTCAGAGCCAAACCTTAACAGAGCATCTGTGCAGAGTTCCCACAAGCTTAGCTCTGGCAAAATTGCACAATGAAGAGCCTCGATGGGGGGAATTCACAAAAATTGAACTGCGCACGCCAATGGTGCGTTTCGCATTAGCGCTCCATGCACTAAAGGAATTATGCAAATTAGCAAAAGGTGCAAAAAATCTTAAATGATGCAATTTCCAAGTGCTAGTTTGTAACATCATCGCTATGAATCAGTGCGATTTAGACACCTGGAAAAAAAATGACTACACGTCTAGACACATGGCCACCTGTAATGCTCTTCTCTATCATCTGAAAAAGATTTGAATAACTTGCCATGACTAATAAAAAAATCCATCCTTAAATTTCCCATTTTTCTGTCATTTATGAGAACACTTCTCCACCATTGATGTAATTTTCACTGTTATACAGTTTGGGCGCTGTTACCCATCTTCTAAGAGAGAAATACTAGAAATGCACCAATACTACATTTCTGTACGTGATATCTGTGGATACAGATTCTAAAGATTAAATTACTATTTCTTAACTTTCTGAATGTTATTAATTTGCATAATGACTATTAATATTGAACATCAAACAATATGTTTCTTTACATTTTCTACCTACAGAGCACAAATTCATTGCATTTTCCTGTCCTCATTTGATTGACAGGACATATCGGCCCTGATTATCGGCTGTTTTTAAATGATCAAAAATTGCTTTTATCGACCGATACTGATTGTTGGCCCATAAATCGGTGCATCTCTAGTAAATACTATGTGTTTTTGTCAAAGACTTTGTTAACAGAGCTGATTCAGAACGATGATAAATTTTTATTGCTTTTCGCATTTTTACATTCATTCAATACAGGCTCGTATATTCATAGAATCAAATATACCATGAAAAAGATCAAGAAACGCAGCTTTTTGTAAAAAAATCCTGTTTGTCGGAGTTGATGGCCTAATGGGCAGTGTTTCCGACATATGGTGCCGTTGCGTTTCAGGGTGACCCGAGTTCGAATCCCGGCTTGTGGTCATTTCTGAACTCACCTTCCTTCTCTCTCCCACTTCACTTCCTGTCATCTCTTCAATGTACTGTCTACATAAATGCAAAAAGCTACATAAATATAAAAAATACGTCCTTTCTACTTTAAGGCTAACTTAAAGGGGTCATATGGCGTGAATACATGTTTTTCTGTGTCTGTGGGGTGTTATAAGTTGCCCATGCATGTATTAGACATGTAAAATTGCAGTGTCGGAAACAAAAGATGCATTCTATCTAAAAGCGAATGCTCACCCAGTTTGGTGTATTCGACCTTTGCTGTCGATTCTCAATGAAAGGTCGCAGGATTGTTTACAACACTTCTAACACCGTAATTTTACACTGTAAATCATCCATTCCAACCAAATTGAGTCATTTCAACTTACTAGTTTACATTTGTATTGTTTTCCATTACTTTACTCATTAAAATAAGCTATTTCAATTAATTATGATAAGGCAGAGCAGCTCAGGGCTGATCAAATTGTCAAATAGTAAATTCAAGTATTCGTCTTAGGTTACATTTACATTTAGGCATTTGGCAGACGCTTTTATCCAAAGCGACTTACATTGCTTTATCCTATACATTTTACGTAGGTATTTGCAATCCCCTGGGATCGAACCCACAACCGTGCGTTGTTAACGCAATGCTCCTACCACTGAGCTGACATATAGTTTGCAAACTGGATTGAACTGGAAAGTGTGCTGGGAGTAAATTTTGAGTTAGTCGAATGCAAGAAACACCTACTAGAAACAAGAAGGACAGTTACTTGGAAACATAAAGAGAGCTAGATGTTGCTGTTGTTGGGTGTAATCTACGTAAACATCCAAATCTGCAATTTCCCTTTTTTTCCTTTTGCAACATTGCCCATAATATTGGGTCTCACAGTGGCTTGTAAAATCAAGCTTACCCACAAAGCATCAACACGCCCACTGCAACCCAAACGCAAACCGAGGCACCTTTCTCTTGTCTAAGTAAAAGCTGTTTTTATTCCTCCTTTTGTTTTACACCATCTTCCCCATTCCCTCCCTCTTATTGTGTTGGCGGGGAGCCCCTGCCAAAGTCTGTGGCTATGTGGTTTGGTTGGAAAGGGCTCGCTCACTCTCGCTCTCCCAGTCTGGCATAGGTGCAGCGCTGGGCCTCTGCGTCTGAAAGCAGACGCACACAAACACGAACACGCTGTTTTCTTCGCACGCGAGGCGCGGTGTGGGCCAGTGGTCTCAGACATTCTCAGATGGTGACTTCAGGAGGGTGAGTCTACATCCACAGGGCTCCTGGGAACGCCGGCTGGCGGGTTCCTTCAGGAGGTGCTAGCGTTCTCTCGCCCGTCTCTTTCTCGCTTTGGGTCCTTGGCTGTTTTTAGCAGCCGATCATCTGGCGCTGATTAGAATTCTGCCTCCCTTGAGCTGAGCTTTGATAAAGTCTTTTCGTTTTATCTCCTCATCTAATTTTGCATTTTTCTTTCCCATTCCGTCTTGTGCTATCTCCTCTATTTCTCTCTCCTCCCTGCAAGACTTCAAACCAAACCAGAAATCCAATCCTCTCGTTCCCAGGGACGACTCATAACTCTCTTTTTGTCTGTGGCCAGCAAGTGTGAATCACATTTTTATCTGCGGGAAACACAATTCGGGCCGAGAGTCTGAGGTCTCAGAACGCCCTTCGTGAACCTCACACACCAACCTCAGTCGGAACAGAAGAGGACCAAAAGTTTGACAAATAGCTGTTCTTGCGTATTAAAGGATTGGACTGTTTAAAGGTCAACCAAGTCCATTTACGTAACTATAATTGAAAAAACGTGTGTTATTTTGACCATTATATGCAATTACGTGGTCGTTTCGTCTTTCCGGAGGTCCGCCAGTTGTCTGTCTGTGCCCACTCTCTACTGTACTTCTTGCTTTATTCGTTCACTCTGAACTTCCCAACGCTTCGCATGCCGAGCTCAGCTTTGATACTCGCCTCCTGAATTGACTTGACAAGTCGTGCAAGGAAGAGAACAAATTCGTGCCTCTTGTTTCCTGCTGCTTTCCGATTCGTCAACGCCGACCGCTGGCTCCCTCCGTCTGTTTCCACAGCGACATTACCGCAAACGTTTCGGATGTGTTTTCGCTTGAAATCAGACAAACGCTGTCACATTCCCGAAGCTGTGAATGAGGTCAAAACATGATAGTATGCTAATCATCCAATCACAATATGAAGGAAATGACATCGTCAATGTGTAAAAACTGAATATTATTTCTTTCCAGCACTCCCCAGCTTTTTTTTTGCATAACATACCGCTTTAAGAGGATATGGATAGGAACATGCAAGTCCGAAAACACTTCAAAATCAAGTGAGAAAATGACAGATTTCATTTGCAATTCTCATCGGTTGACAGATGTTTAGGTGGTCTATTAAAGGTTAAAGGTGAAGTGTGTCATTTCTGTGCTTCCACTCGCACCAGACAATTGCAAAAATAATGACTTTCCAGATAACTACTCAACTCACTGCTGCCGGCGTCGCCATGACAACGGCTCAGGTTGATATGAAGATCTGGGACACCTGCAGAGCCACAAATTAAAGATGATAGGATTTATCACTTATAATGTATGAAGCAAGCTGGGCACTAACAACAGAACCTTGCCAGATCAACAAATAGTGAAAAGTCTCAAGTTCTCTAAAAACAATCTTTAAAGGGACAGAACACCCTTTCATCAATGATTCATCCTCATATCATTTCAAACCTGTATGATTTTCTTTCTTCTGCAGAAAACAAAAGAAGATATTTTAAAGAACGTTGGTGACCAAACAACATTGACCCCCATTGAATGGACACAAAACCACATAGTCATTTCTCCAAGTATCTTCTTTTGTGTTCCACAGATCAAAGAGTCATATGCAGGTTTGGCACGACACAAGGGTCAATAGCGTTCGCTTGGAGCGGAGAGGTGTGGGAACGAAGAGGTGCTGCCCCATCCAAGAGATCCCGTTGCCTAAAACTCATTTGATTTAAAGCAACAGGGTTGGAATTACAAACCGGTAAATCAATGTCTCCATATAAACAGGGAACTTCTTGTGCCTCCATTAAGACAAAGATCCAGCTTCGACTGAAAATACTAAAGCAAATGACTGTTTTTATGACATGTCTGGGGTTTTCTGTTCTTTCCGAAACCGTTTTGTAGCTCCTCATTTGTTTTAGAGACTTGGAGAGAATGAAAAGAGACAAGATTCGGTGACAAAACAGCAGCGAAGGCAGGTGAGAGAAGATCACTTTGCTCACAAAAACAACAGTCACGATTCCTCCGAGTGTTTGACGGATTAAAGCTGACATTTATTGAATCGGTCCTTCGCTCTCCTGGTGGCCCTTGACACTAACTGACCCCCAGTCGGTTAAACCATCAGTTTTTCTGACAGTTTTAGCTACTGGAGTTTACTCTCTTGCAGGCGTTCAAGAATGATATTTATGTTTTAATGTACACCTTAAAAAAAATGTTGTGATATTTCAACCCAACATTATAGGGCAAACCCAAACGTTGGGTTATAAATGAACCTATGCTGGGTTGTTTTTACCCATTGTCGGGTCAAATATAAACATTTTCTGAGTTGATTAACTCAATTCTTGACCCAATGCTGGGTTGAAATAACCCAACATTTTGTGAAGCGTATTTGCGATAAACACAGGATAGCTACAATGTTTCCCATGTGTGCTGACCGAAAAACAGCATAAATTGAAGTCTACTTTCTGTGCCTTGTTGTAAAACCTCAAAATGCAATGAATCATAGTAGCTGTTATTCAACTCTGTTTGGAAAGATTTTTCGCCTGTTAGACGTCACGCACGATTTGTTGTTCAACTCGAAACATTAGATTTTCATTAAAAATACCGCCATGATTACCAAACATCTCAAACGTGGTGTTTATACTCTCGGTCTATTTTAGAACCCAAAATCCCAACAGATAGCTATCTGTTTGCGTTGGTTTACAAGTTTCAGATTAGTCTGGCTTCCCAAAAAAAGATTCACACCACAAGCCAGATGTCATGCAATATCCCTGAGGGAGAAAAGAGACACACAGGTAGACGGAGTAAAATAATTGTTTGGAGCAAAATGAGAGGTGTGGTTGATTGAAAGAGATCCACGACACACGATGAATGCTACACCTTCACACAAGCACATGAACAATGGGAATGAACTAAAAATAGCAGCGCCGGTGTCTCTCTCAGTTGTGGGTACACAACAGATGGGTCGCTGGTGTAATTATGAAATCTGTTTCAACGTTGTGTTTGGTGACAAATGTGGAGTGAGGTGGAGATAAAATACAATATGGTGTCTGATAAAAGAGATGAAACAAACAACCTGTAGGAATTTGACTTATTATGAAACTGTATTAAAGAGATGAAAATCCTTCATTATTTACTCACCATCTCGTTTTTGAAAACTTGTATGTGACTCTTACTTCTGTGGATCACACAAAAGTGGATCTTTTAAGAAGTGTCTCTGTGAAGATGTCCATACAATGGAAGTCAATGGAGGTCAGTGTTGTTTGGTTACCAACATTCTTCAAAATATCTTATAAGTTATACAGGTCTGCAATGAAGTGAGGGTGAGCAGATGATTTTCATTTTTGGGTGAACTGTCCCTGGCCTCAGAATAGAAAACTTTTATGGGCTCTTTTGACATGGGACTTTAAGTAAAAGTCTCACTGGTCTAAAAAGTTTTTTTAGTAGGTAGTGTGATGGAAAACCATTGAGAAGAAAACAAATCGACACTTGCGTTGCGTTCGAAATCGCATACTGTGACAGTGCGTACTGAATTTGAAGAAGTACCCATCGGCCATTAAAACAGTACGTTCTATATAGTACGAGTGGTTGTAGTATGAATACATTTCGGACGTACTGCGTCCACCATGTTTAATGGCCATGTGACCTGTATGCTCTTTGACCTATGATGTATTAGCAACAACTATGTGCGTTGATAAAAACATAATTTAGTCAAAAAAACGGATGTCCACCTTAAAGTTTTCCGCTATATTTATTTGATTTACTTTTGATATTGGACCGTTGCTCAGCTCCCGTGGCATCATGGGATATAGAAGTGTCAATCCGATCCACACTCACGAATCTCGGCAGAAGTAGTAGACCATCCGGGTATGTACGTCTCGCCTACTGATTTTTGCATACTGAGGTTTCGGACATACTATTCATGACTCATACTCATCTTCGCCTACTATATAGTATGGAAGTAGGCGATTTCAGGCGCACCGATTCTGTTAGCCTAATTGCTAATGCTAGTTCTATTTCCTGTTCACGCCCTGCTTCTAAACGCAACATTGCTCAATTCAACTGTGGCCAGGTTGTACCATGTGTTTTGAATTAGAAATCCGTGCTCATAGGATGACATTTCCAAACCGAAATCCCAATAAATCTTGGCGTGTCCAGGTTTGCCCGGACGGGACATTTTGGTGAGCACGGTAAACAAACCTTTCGCAAAATTGCTCATCTGGTAAAAATCGCAGAAGGTCAAAGGTTTGACCGAGTGTTGGCAAACCATGGTGGAATCTGGACCAGGGATCCAGAGGAAAACTGGCACAAATTGTAGTTTCTCAATAAAACAGACACAAATGAGCCAATTTATGGGGTACAAAGTTATAAAGTGCATGTGGATGGTATTGTACGGAGTTCATATTGAACTCTCTGGAATTTGATCGTTGGCTGAAAGTCTGAGAACATTGATGAGATTAATGAGATGTTTTAAGGACACGACACGGGCACACACACACACACGTTTCCATGTTTTATGGGGACATTCCATAGACTTCCATTGATTTTATATCAGGCTTATGATATATTCTATCCCCCAACCCTAACCCTGACCCAACACCTAAACCTAATAATCACACAAACCTTTCTCCATTTTAAATTTTCAATAAATGTCAATCTTTATGATTTATAAGCTGTTTGCCCTCATGGGGACCTAAAATGTCCCCACAAGGTCAAAATCTACTGGTATTCCTATCTGTTACAATGATGAACACACACGCACTCACTCACTCACTCACTCACTCACTCACAATTCAATGAATAAGAAACATTTCATTGCATGTGTAAATGTAATACATGTGATGGGCAGCAGGGGGCAGCACTGAGACGGGAGCGAATTCCAACAATCCGCTGTTACAAGTGGTTGTGGTTTTAGAAGTGACAGGAGGGTGTGCTTGCCTCTTTTTCCTTTTAACAACACACACACACACTTTTATATCCTCCAGGGGTTGATTTTAATTAGAACGGATTTCTAAAACAGATTTCCACTTTCGGTCGTTGCCTTTGAAATGTGCCACACTTCCTTGACGATTTCTTTATTTTTATATATATTTTTTATACCCTTTTCTAATGAATGTACACCCCTTTAATATTTGTTTAGATGACTAATTAAATATAAATATTTATGTAATCATAATGTAAACATTTGGTCTTAAAAGGACAGTTCACACAAAAAGGAAAATTCTGTCATCATTTGCTCACCCTAAAGTTGTTTTAAACACTAGGGAAGCTATTTTGAAGAATGTTTGTAACCGGACAGTTCTGGGTCACTGTTGACTTCCATACATAGTACAGACAAATGGTGCCCTAGAACGGTTAAGTGTCCCACATTCTTCGAAATATCTTTTTAATATATCAAGAATTTTATACAGTTTTAAAACAACTTAAGGGTGAGTCTTCTCACTTCTGTTTAGCTAAGTTCACCTGTCATGTCAACACTTATTTTAAAAACATTAAACTTTTTTTTATCCAAGCATAAACATGTGGTCTTATATAAACGAGCAATTTAACGTATCATTTGTTCTTTTTACACCTGTCATCTGCATCACGTTTTCCAAGATCGCACGCGTCTTGTTATCATGTTTATGGCCTTTTTATAAACCATCAAACAGATGTTAGCACATCTTCAAAACAGTCAGAAAGAACATCCATCTCACAAACTGTCAGCAGACGCTTTCAATTATCGCCTCCTATCAAAACACTAACCTGAAAAAAGTGCACATGGATAATTCACATCATTTTAAAGCTTCTGAGGAAAAATCTTGACATCTGAAGTGACAAAAATGGCACGAAGAATTTCTTGTACTTGTCAATTTAAGGAATTTGACACTTACACCATTATATAGTACTTCCTTTATCTTTTAAATCTTTTAAATCTGCATAATTCTTTTTTCATATTTCCTATGTTTATTTTTATATTATATGTAAAATAGCTCCTGTAACTCTGTTAACTTATAGACTTGTGGTCATTGTTCTTCTACACCAGCAGATGGCGCACTACCAACATCAAACGCACAGTCTTCAAGCCGCTAGAGGGCAGCATCACACTGTTTACGTGCTCCTCTACATGTGCACACACAAAACAAATAAAGCCCGTCTTGTTTCTCCATTCAGCCAATACTCAGACTTTTATTGCCATATTTCCATCTCTGCCACATAAATGTTTAAAACCCCTGAGGGGAAATAAAGCTGAGTGGTTATTATAGTGGTGTCTTATAGAAAAGTTCCAACTTCGAGTGCAAATGGTTCGATAATGGACTTTTTATAAAAAGAATCATTTCTGTTTCATAAAGCGTCTGTTTGCAAAAGCGATGTTAATAATGGATGCTGTCCGACTGCTAACCGCCTGTCTTGTGTCAGTCGATAGCAATCCTTTAGTGCTTTGATGATATATTGTTTGACAAGAATATAGGTTAGCCCATTTGTTGTTGACTGTTAAAGAGAGACACCGACAATAACTTTGTTTTTAATTTAAGGATGCTCTAGAACAGGGCAACATCCCATTCATAGATGTTCAATAAAAACAAATCACATTTGAAACAAAAACAGCTATAAAAGGCTTCATCTTTATGATAACTTTAAAGATATTATACTTGATTTGTGTACACAGTGAATGTATTTGCTATTGTAGGTCTGGGCCTATATATTTGCTTTTAAAGTGCATGTATTCTTTCACATCATATTAAACTATATTTTTTAAATCACACATTACAAAGCGTGGGTGAGAAAATGATCACAAACACTTATTTAGAAAGTGAACTACTCCTTTAAGATATTGTACTTTATTTCTGTACACAGAGAGGAGGCTATGGGGCAAGTTGTCACAGCATCTCTAAATGGCCTGTATTTTTTTAAGTCATATTCAAATAAAAATGTTAAAATCCCACATTACAAAGCAGCAATTCCATTATTTTAGATTGTTTTATGATTATTTTCAGATATTATACTTGATTTCTGTACACATTGTATATAGGGGAAGCTATGGGGCAAGTTGTCACAGCATCTCAGTGTATTAAATGGGCCTTTTTTAAGTCGTATTCGAATAAAAATGTCAAGAATCCTACGTTCTAAAGCAGAAATGTCCCTATTTTTGATTGATTTGTGATTATTTTAAGATATTATACTTGATTTCTATAGGGGAGGCTATAGGGCAAGTTATCGCATCTCAGCCTATTAAATGGCCTATACGTTTTGTTTTTCCTGGGCAGTACCAACAGAAACAGTCAACAGCTTTTTTTTGTAGAAAAGACTTGAAGGTACAGGCCTGTACAGAAATGTACTTCCAAAAAACAAACATGAGAAATATTAATTAGAAAGTGTGTCAACTAGCCCCGGTCTCTCCACACACTTTCATTTTTATTGACTTGGTGTCGTCTGTTCTTTTAAAGTGCGACGTGTGTTTTAATTTCTAAATAAAAATGTAAATCGAAAAGCTTTGGTACGCCAGACTCCGGGAAGTCATGCAGCAGGGACAGGTGGCATGCTGGGAAGGGGGAAGACTGGATTGATTGGGACAGCTGGATGTTGGAGACAGAATGACAGAGACAGTACAGAACCGACGTGGCGATATTGAACGTGTCATGTCGAAGGCGTTTATACCGCCAGGAAGAAGAACTTCAGGGGTTCTGAAAAAAAACAGAGAAACTGGGATATAAAAGCAGTCAATAAGGATTGAGATGGAGTGGGTGGTTGGAAAGGGCCCGTGACTGATGGATGAACATAACCGAACTCTTTCGCTCTCTTTTTCTCTCTCAGTCTTGATAAGCGTTGGCATCAGACGAACAGTGCACGCTATCCTGTCAGCTCTAATTGCAGAAGAGCAGAAAGGTGAGGGGATGTCTCCAGGGGCGGAGCACGACACGGAGATATGAGATCCACAACACGGGAGGTTGGAGCCAGCCGGTGTCAGAGGTTTGATGGGGATCTGGATCTTATGTCTTAAAGGGACAGTACACCAAGATCTGCCAAAGCTCAAAAATCACATTTGTATTTACTTACATCCAAACAACGGTTGTCACATCTCCTAAGCCGACAAGTGACTGACTTTTGAGAAATACTGTACTGTTCAAATGGAGCATTAAATTAACAAACGTTCACAAACATATTAATGCACATTTTGGGCAAACTTTGCGTCTGATTTGAAAAATGTCTAAAGATAGATTTGTCTTGTCAATATGGCTTCTCGCATGGTTTTGTGTGAAAATGTACTTCAGCTCCAACCTGCTCAAGCTTTATATAGTCGCTTCATAATAAAAACAAAGACAGCACACTAAATAAGACATCAAGCTTCACTCTGTGTGTGCGTGTGGTTTCTGCTGGTCCAAACTGAGATGTGAACTTTGACCTCAGACACTCACTGTCTGTCTCTTGAGAACTCCAGTCGAACCCTGAGGTAAACTCAGACTTCATTATATTATACAAACACGTACAGAAATACGCACACACACAGCGATTTTTGAAAGCATCGGCATTCTGTCATCTCTCTCTCTAACACACACACACACATACAGTAAATATATACAGTAGTTGCATATTTGCACAGTGGGTTTATTGCAAAAAGCAAGGTAATCCCACTTAGGAGGGATAAAGTAAGCACAACAAATATAAATAAAAATGAAACAATTTGAAATTATGGTATTCGAATTTCAGAATTCACAAAGAAATTAAATTCTGTTTAGTATGCATTTATAGATTTGTGTTATGATCTTTGTGGATTTTATTATATCTTTTATTTTTACCTTTACTGGCTACACATTTATATATATATATAACAACACGGCATTTAATAATAATAATAATAATAACTGTTATTATTATTATAATCACTATGGATAATAATTAACATTATTTGTATTATTATTATTAATATCATAAGCACCATTGATAATAATATTAGTTATTATTATAACAATTATTGTGATTATTATTATATAATATTTGATTTAAAAATGCCTCTCATGGCGCTTTGTACAGTATAAACTGCATTTGAATTCAAATACAATTTAATATTAATAATAACAATACTAAAAATACTCATAATTAAATAACAACAAATTAGAAACAGTAAACATGTGTGACAAAAAGCACAGGCAAGAGTTGCTGCTGCTCCCTTACTTCCTGTTCTCATAAATCTGTTTCCTGTTTGACACAGCTGGTGTCCAAAGATACACAACCAACAGACAGAAGACCCTGCGCACACTCAAACCTATTTCACTATCTGCAGGTTTTTAATATAAAGGCCGCCGCGAGCTGTGCACCTCTGTACTTTAAATGAAATTCACAAAAGGAGGTTAAAGCAGCGTGTTGTTTTGGACACAGATCAATGCTCACCCACTGTAGCGTTACAAAAGAGGGACAAACATGACCCGAAGTATAAAGACCCACCTCAGGAATTCTGTTCAGCCCCTTCTGGAAATAAAACCACCCGGTCTGAAATGACAGTTATCGGGTTTAAATCTCTCGCTTCATGCTGGCCACTGTAAGAAATCAATTCAAGTCTCGATCTTTTAATTAGGCGGTAAAATATTTCAGTAAGTAAAAAATATCAACAGCGTCCTCACTGGTCACACTGGTTTACCAGATAGACTAGCACCAAACCAGCAAAGGCCGCTATGGAAATTCATGCTGGCTACATTGAGGACAACATAAGAAGAAACGTTGAGAGAGAAACCTCTACTGTCGTGCCATTAAAACCATCCTGACCTAGAGTATCAGTTTGTGTTTGTCAAGGGCCATCGGGCTGCACAAGGCGTCTGGCAAACAGCAGAACAATTTTACCTCAAGAGGAACCGGAGCCAACGTATTACATCGAACGAGAACCTAACAGAAGACACATTCCATTACTCTCGAAATGCAATCTCTTATGGAGTACTGCTGGTTTATTTGGTTTCCAGGTCCAAAGTTCTACAAAATCTTGGGAAGTTCAATGTTTGTGTAGAGGACCTGTGAGATAAGCCAAGGGGACAATCATACATGTATGTACTCGCTCGACCTTCAGAGACACTTATAGACCTTCTTCATCTGCAGAATACAGTGTGTTCACCTCCTGACACATTTATCATGTTGACAGAAATAAAAAATCTGATGGAACAGATGCATTTTTTCAAACCTTTTCAATTCAGTTTAGTTTTCTTTATTTGAAGCCAATGGGGAAATCTTTAGTATTTTAAATGAATATAACATATTGAATAGAATAATATATAGATTATACAATTACATTTTGTGTTCAATAAAATATAAAAAATGTTAAAAACAATGAGAAAAACAATGAATGTACATGAATAAAGATAAAAATATTTGTGAAAATATTAGGAGAAGCCTGGTCTTTTTCAGAAATTTGGAGGTCACTTATTCTACAAAAATACTAACATAAAAACAAAATAAATAAAACATTAAATTAAATAATAAATGTAAAAAACTGAACGTAAATTACACGAAACAAATGCAGAAACATCTGTTTAAAAATTTTGCTTCTGTATTTTAACTGTATTTTGATTTTTGCACTCTCGTTCAAACTTGCGCTAATGTCTAACCTGAGAAAACTAAATAATTAAAAACTAAATCAAATAATAAATGTCATAAATTGAACATAAATTACACATAACAAATGCAGACATGTCTTTTTTTAAATGTTGCTACTGTATTTTTACTGTATTTTGCTTTTTTGCACTCTTGTTCTAACTTGAGGTAATGCTGGGGAAAATTAAAAGATAAAAATGAATAAAATAAGAATGATCAAAAACTGAACATAAATTACATAAATGCACAAACGTCTATTTTAAATAATTGATACTGTATTTTGCTTTTTTTGCATTTTGTTCAAACTTGGACTAAAGCCAAATGGGGAAAAACAAAAAAATAAGTAAAAATAATATAGAAAACTAAATATCATAAACTGAACATAAATGACATGAAATAAAAGCACAAACGTCTATTTTAAATTATTGATACCGTATTTTTACTGTATGTTCTTTTTTGCACTCTCCTTCAAACTTGCGCTAATGCCTAACCTGAGAAAACAAAATAAGAAAAAACTAAATCAAATAATAAATATCATAAATTGAACATAAATTACGCATAACAAATGCAGACATGTCTATTTTAAAATGTTGCTACCGTATTTTTACTGTATTTTGCTTTTTTGCACTCTTGTTCTAATTTGAGCTAATGCTGGGGAAAATAAACAATATGTACAAATTAATCTAATAATAATCATCAAAAACTGAACATAAATTACATAAATGCACAAAAACCTATTTTAAATAATTGCTAATATATTTAGCTTTTTTGCGTTTTTGTTCAAACTTGGACTAAAGCCAAATGGGGGAAAACCAAAAAATAAGTAAAAATTAAATAAAATACTAAATATCAAAAACTGAACATAAATTACATGAAATAAAAGCACAAACGTCTATTTTAAATTATTGATACCGTATTTTTACTGCATGTTCTTTTCTGCACTCTTGTTCAAACTTGCACTAATTCCTAACCTTTGAAAACAAAAGTACCCGCTGTCCCGTGTGCTATGCGATGTCCGGATTCGTCTTGCTCAGCTGACGTTGTGCTTCTCGAAATCCAAAAAGCCAATTATTTTAGTTATTTCTCCCCTGTGTCCACGTCGAAAGAATACAATTCCTCTCGCGCCTACGCTGGAGGAATTAAACCAGAGTTCACTAAGCAAACACCTTCACCACGGGGCCCTAAAGTTTAAGTGTCAGAAAGGGCCCATTGCCCCGGGTTTAGTAACCCCCCCTCGTATTACTCGCAAAAAAGATCCACATCTTTCACATACAAGTGTAAAGAGATCTGCTCACCGCACTTGAACTCAAAATAAATGTTTACTTGTCATAAATTAGCATATCATTACTCTAATGAGTTCAAACAGACTAACATATTCATGAATTAATTTCTTTCACACTCTCATCCATTCTGGTCTTAATGACAACACAATGGATATGATTGCCTGAGTATTGAAAGAATGTGATTGAGATGAGTCTGCTATTTTTGTACTGGCACGCACATAAAAGGAAATTGTATAACAATTTCAGGCACCAACTCGGTCTATATTTTATTGCTCCACTCGATTTTATTTCTGTACCTGGATGGCACACCCACACACCGCCTACAATCCTGTACTGACGGCATGAAACAGATTGCACACAAAATTAGAAAGTGATTAAGAAAATAACATTCAATAAGATTGCCCAAGTGATGCTCAACTAATCTCTGGATTCTGAGAAGTTTTCCAATCAGAATTAAGTTTGGATGTTTTTACTCCTTTTCACGCCTTCATGATGTTGTAAACAGGAGAAACTTCTCGATTCAATCTGTCAACTTAAATCTGTCAGCAAGCAATTAAAGCTTTCGTAAATAATCGGCAACTCAACTGAAACCCAATGGTTGTAAAACTGAAAAATGAGTAAAAAGCATGAACAAATATGCAAATGCTGTGACTTAGCAGCTAGCTCAAGCTGATGGTGCTCATTCGGATGTGACTTCAAACATCTCCTGTCCAGCTTTTACAAAACTTTAAATAAGATAAACGTTTGATTTCCACTCCAATAACACACAATCAGCACAATTTAAGTACCAGATTTTTCCAAGATGCTGTGAAAGACGCATCCCTCTGTTTCTCACACTCTTCCTCATCGCCGCTTGGACTTGTAATGGAATGCAAATAGGCTTTTCTGTTCCCTCCAACACAAATAATGGTTCCCTCTTAAGAAGTGAGACGGCGGACGGCAGCGAGCGGCTTTGAAAAATGGCATTGTTATCATGAAAAGCAATTTCTAGGTGAGTAAATTGCTTTCCTTGTTCCACCACTTTTCAATTAGTCAGGGAAGCTCGTGCGGGGAAAGCGCGGGCGCTAATAAAGCAGCCCTTAATTCACTGTATTGTGATATGTGACACAAAAGAGAAACTGAGCCAATTAAAGCCGTGGCGAGGGACACTGCTTATAATACATCCTAAACCTCTGCAGTCTTCAGAGGCCACAGACCGCTCCGTCTCTCTCTTCATGTAATCCCTGACTCATGCTTTTCGTACGTTACGAAAGACAGAATCATAATTGACATCTCGGGCTGCGCAGTTCTTCTGCGGAGCATCAGGGGTAATGAGTGGAAATACATTATTACATTTGTTTGAATTTTTGTAGAGGAACATACACAGGCACAAATGCGAAGGGAATCAACCAGCCGATAAATGAGTTTATTGCGACCTCTCATGACAACAAAATACGTTTTGGTCACGTTTTACCTTGAAAGTTAAAGCAAAAAATTCATAAAGAATATGAAGTATGATGTATAATGATTTATAATACAAAAGCAATTTGTTAAATTACAAATAAATATGTGATGTTGTTTTGATCGCAGTTAAGGTATAGTTCACCCCAAAATATTATATATACTGTATATATATTAAATATGTATGAAATATATTACATATTTAATCTTTACATTAAAAACCTTTACATTTATGGAAGATAACTGTTTTATTAACAGAACTTTCACATATTTTGAGATGCGGTGGAAAATGACAAATTTTGACAAATCGGGTGTGAAATAGCATAGAAATTCAAACTTTACTAAAAATGTCATTTTATGGTACTTTTCTGACCCCCCATTCTGGAGTATTATTGGATTTTTTACAGTGCGAGTAGACTCACCTGTCATTCCAAACCCAATACTGTTTTTTCCACAACTGTCAACCTAATTAAACAAATAAAATAATAGCACAAAATCTCTATAAATATAAAAATCTATAAGATACAAACATATAAATTACATACTTTAAAGATTCAAATATTGATAATAAATAATGATTTGTCTGACATTTCATTCTTATTCATTCTGTGTCCTGTAACCCAGTAACATTTTGGAGTATGACAGAAAAAATACTGCAATACAATAATTTTATTTTTATATAAATTGATATTTAAATCAGCACAAGTTAAAACACTGGTAAAGAACTACAGACACTATGCAAATTAAATAAAAACATTTTTTTTATAGATACGGCAAGAAACAAATAATTTTTACTTAAACAGATTAGTTGCATATTATAGATTAAAATGTGTGGTCTACCACAGCGCTTAGCACATTTTTATTAACTAACCTTTAGCACGTAAAGGTCGGTCACGATGAAGCTAATGGTAAGTCACGAGATGCGATTTCCCACCCAAATCCGCTAACAAGCAGGAAGTCTCGGCACCAGGGCCGTCGCCAGTGGGATGAAAGGTGGTGACAATATAGGGGCACCCAATCCCCAGGGGCCCCACAACATCCAACAGATATACTGTAAAGTCACAGTTTTGTAAAAAAAAAAGATTCACATATGAATTGTATGTGAGATTTGAATGAAATCCACAAAAGCATGCAACTTGGCCAAAAAGTTTTCTAAATAATTGTGATTCCCCCTTCCCAAAAATGGTTGATGGTTTAGTCTTAAAGTCAGACACCAATCAGAGTTGAGGCGTCAGGCAACTGAGCTCAGCTAAAGTATACTTTGATGAAGTTATAGAGCAGGGATGTCAAAAATGTCATAAAAAGGAGAAAGGAAGCCAGACAATTGCTGCATCCCAGTCTATCAAGACGTTTCTTCAAATGTAGCTCTTCTCGATGTAGAACGGAGACGCATTCGCATTATTCAGGGGTAAAAACACATGCTCGTGGAGTTGTCAGTGTCTGCGTCTAACTATATATAAACATAAACATCTCCGAGCTGCTCGAAAAGTTTACTTCACACGCATTTCACCGTTTCATTTGACAAAATCTACTCGCACTGAAACTCACAGGTCTTTGCAGCGGCTGCCAAATAAAAGTCTGGTTAATTTGAACAAATTATGACCCACACATTAAAAAACACAGTAGTACACTTGTAGCATAATCTGTATTAGTTACTATTAGTATACTGTGGTATATCATATTGATGGTATGGTAAAGTATAAGTACAACATTATGCTATAAACAACAGTATTCTAGAAAACGAAGAATTAAGATAGAAAAAAATGACTTGGAGAAAAAAAATCTATTTAACTCTGAACGATTTTATTCGTGGAAACATTAATTGGCTTTATTCTATTATATATTATGCAATTCCATATTATTTTCATCAAACATTAAGAGTTTAGAAACAGTCAGGTGGTCTATATATTTATTTACATGACTGCATTATTTTAAACTTTTTAATGTTAACTTCAGTTATTTGATAACAGATTGATTGAAACGACTATAATACAGAACTGCTGGTCATTTTTACATCTGTTTAATTTATTATTATTTAATAATGTATTGTCTTTTATTAGATTGTTAAAAGTCTTCATGCATTTAT
Source organism: Triplophysa siluroides (assembly GCA_006030095.1). NCBI lineage: Eukaryota > Metazoa > Chordata > Actinopteri > Cypriniformes > Nemacheilidae > Triplophysa > Triplophysa siluroides. Next base: position 856,974 of record VCII01000022.1, read on the forward strand.
TTAAGCCAATGTTTCCTTTATTTAAGTTAATTTATCATTTATTCAAATCTTTTGTTAGATGTAAATAGACTACCTCAAAGTGATATGATATAAAACTTGATATAAATGTCCCTTAATTAGTTGGAAGCGGTGGGGGCCCACATCAATATTTTTTCACAGGGCCCAGAATTCTTCCGCTACGGCCCTGCTTGGCACAATGGTGTTCTGTCAGGTGTGCTCTGAAGTAATATTAGTCTTCTTGCCTTTGATTAAATCTAAAGTGGCCCTGCAGTCCACTGCATAATTGGCTGTTGGGTTGCGATTTATCGGCTCCGGAGTTCATCAAAACAAACACAACCGGACAGGCGAGTTTAATTCGCCTCCGCTTTGCGGTTGCTCCCAGAGTGAAACATTTCCAAAGTAAATTTTCTCACGGGTGCGGGGTGGGCCGGGGTCACAAACTATTTTGGACTTAAGAACAGTCTAGATAAAAACCAATGTTGGAGTAGAGGGTCTAGATGGTGAGTTTGGAAACAAGCAAGATTTTGGAAAGTACAGCTCGCCTCTCTGATTGGCTAAAATAACCCGCAACGTGCATAAAACCGTATGTTGCAAATCAAAGATCTGGCCATGCAAAACTATAACCTTCCTAACAATGCAACTGACATACATAAAAAATCTTTAGGGCTCTCTTTTCGTCTTTTGTGAGCTCTATCAAAGTTTATGAGTTTTCAAGGACTTCGTCAGTCCGATGCCTTCAACTTCAGAGTCTGCTACTTTTCACCGTTGTTTCATCTGCAAGGCTAATGTCTTCCTGACGTTTGTGAATCCTCCTGAGGTGAGAGACAGCAGTGTTGAGATGGCTCGATGTCTTGAAAATCTGATGTATATCCTCTTTCCCCGCTGTGGCTATTAGTCACCTCCTTAGAGATGATTGCAGAAGCCACAACACACGCAACAACCGGCTGATGTCGTATGAGTTGAATCCCAAAATACCTCATATACCAGATATCATGAATGCTTACTCAATGAATGCCAGGGAGACAAGAAAGTGGACGCAAACTTTAACCCTTTTGAGGCGTTTGGATCTGTGGATCTTGTTTTTAACATTTCCTAAAACAATGTTGCGGATACATTTTCAATAAAAAACGAACAGCATTTTTTTTCATAACAGAGGTGACACGTACTACACATATATGAAGAGTTTATTTGCAATTTTTTTTTAAATCTTATTTTATGTAATCATGTTTTTATTGTGTTAGCTAGCTGTGTTGTTTTGAGTTATAATAACTTAATCAAAACAACCCAACAGCAGTTTGATTGATATTACTTTGATTGATATAACATCTTTAATATGCAGTTATCCATTTTGCAAATGAACTATTCGTATGGTGTCCGTCACTTGTAAATGGAATAAAATAAACGTCCGTAAAGTATTTTTGTAAAACTTTTAGGCTGTATTGAGCAAAACGTGTAAAGTTGTGGGTCCACCAGGCCCCCAATCAATATTTGTAGATGTAAAAGTTAAAATATTAAATATGTGTAGATTTTGCTTACTCGATCATATTCTATCATTTTACACCCTGAACATCACTACCAATAAAGATAATTTACTTACACTTTCCAACTTTCTAAGTTCTTTTTAAGGCAACAACAATCCCTCTTGTTTAGCCCCCTGACTATTTGTAACACTTCTAGGCCCGGTATTAGAAACAAGGCTTAGGCTAGTCCCAGACTAAAATGAATGTGTGACCTTGTCTTAACTCAATATAACTTGCCCAGAAATATCTTAAAATATGTCAGCGCCATTGTTTTGTCTCAAAATGCACACCAGTAATGTGTTCTTCTAAGGCATTTATATAAAAGCGACATAAATATCTTAATTCAACTAAGGCATAGTCCTGGCTTAAGCTAAGCCGTGTCTGTTAAACCGGGCCCTAAACAGACAAAATAAAGTCATGTCCTAAATTTCTTCATTCAGAAATAATGTCTCACAAAAATAATTGCAGTCGCGGTTTCATTGCTTTTGCTATTCCGCTGCTTCAAAACAACTGTCAGTGTTTCGTGTCGTGCACCATAAGGTGATGCAGGAGAGATATAAACAGTAATTTACCTTCCTGTGGTTAAAATCCATCTATATTAGTCAGAGCGAAGACTTACGTGAAGGGAAAATGACACATGGCTGCAGGGCTTCATAGCATCACAGCGCAAACTCCATCAGCCTGAGGTAAACACGCACCTGCGGGCGTCTCACAGATGTAAACAAGCACGTTTCATACGGCTTTCTAATAATTAACAACAATCGAAACTACGTCCTAGCGACACGGGAGCCAATGAGAGTAAAGGAGGGAGTTGATAAACCAATGACAGTGAAGCAAGCCAACACTCAATGGCATTCACAGAACATTAAATGAAAACTCAAGAGTGAAGAGAAATAGTTCGTTTTCTGTCGCAGTTGTACGTGTTTTTCACAATTTTTAATTCAAAGATCGTTCCTCATCCGACTATAGCGTCTAACAAACAATTCAGCTTTCTCATATTCCTCCAGAGTCTCGCATACATCGGCTTTAGATGAGGCCACTCGTGTACGCGAAAGATAAGAGGACATGTTGTAATTTTTTCCTTACAATAGGCAGAGCTAAAATCATTTTAAACCTACACTTATCTCACCCGCGTACTCCAAACTAATCTAGGCGATAAGAATCCGCAATGAGATGAGACCGAATTGAGGTAGCGACAGTAGCGCAGGCTTGTAGGAGTTTTCCACGGTTATTTTTAGATTAACCATAAAACATTAACATTCTGTTAACGTGAGTTAGAGAATCATGTACATATTTGTTCATAACGGGTCGAACTATTAAAAAAAAATAACTTCAAATGCTTTTTTTGCTGTGCATTGAATTCAAGGTCTGCTTCGACATGTGTATTTTCCTGTCATTTCAATGTCTCTTAAACTAACCTTTGACAAATCCAGTAATTAGTTTTTCTTATCAACCTGGTAGCTTGCTGACCAATCAAACTGAAGCTGCGTGTTTCAGCCTGTGGGCGGGGCTGTGGGTGTGTCATCCAAACTTAAAGTCAACTCTGAAACACCAGCATTTTCCATAGAAATAAAACATTTCACCTTTTAATACGTTACACGGTTCAATCCATACGAGCCGACACACAATAAAACAATCGTACAAACACACATAAGTCGTTCCTGCATTGGCATGCTAGCTTGTTTCCTTTGATCCTATGTTGTATTTCGATAGTCCAATCAGGGGCTTTGTGTTCTTTCCGTTTACGAATACAAAAAGACAGACTCAGGTGGATCGCTCCCAACAGGCCTTCGAAATAATAAGCACAGCAATGCCACGCACAAATATGTAAATACACAAAACGGCCCAAAACAAGCAACAAATGAATCGGCTGGGACTACCTGTTCGTATAATTACACACAAACACGAGCGAAGCGATACAGCTCCCAGCCGACAGAATGAATTTAATCTTAAGGATCTGGCCATTGTGGCCGTCCAAGCTAATGTGGGAGGCGAGTCTGAAAGCATATTGATTAGCATGCTGGCTCCACGCTGGATTATTTTGGTCTTGCATCCTGTTACACTGGCTCAGGTGCACTAAAATGCCAGATGTGCATATTTGAAATATGGTTATGGGCCAAATCAATACAGGGATGTATATCTGAAAAGGTGAATAATTCCCTTACCTGCTGATTGTACAGTAACAGGGTTCAACGTTTTAGTTTAATCTGACATTACAAGGGCTTAAGATCGTGGAATTGCAAAACCAATTCAAGTCTGATGTTTTCACACATTTTTTTAAATTATAAATATGATACAAAACTATGATAACAGGGTTGACAATTTAAGCGCAAAAAGTATATACAATCAATACATATCCGGTTTGGATATTTTTGGACAGTCTCCCATAATTATGCATTTTTTTTCTTTTCCTCACCAAAGTGATGATTTGTGAGAGATGTCCTGCAGCCGGAGCTGGTGGGCGGATGCCCCGTGTTAAGATGCGTTCTCCCCCGGAGAGACCCATCGGCCTGCAGCGGACCCCGCCAAAGTAAAGCAGACTCATTCTTTTCCCCTATAGGGAGATTGGAATGGGTAGTCATGCATTTAAAGCCGTGGAGACAGCTGGGGGAATACGGCACGTTATCTCATTCAGAAGACGAAACAGAGCTGAAAAATGCTTCAAGAGAAAATTGGAGAGGGGAGAGAGAGAGAATTTGTTGGAATAGTGACCTTGAAGGTGTGATTTGATAAACTGCGGTGTGAAGAGCATGTTTGCTCGACAACACACGCCCACGCTGTGTTTTGTCAACCGTGGACACTTTTGGGGCCTGTGAATTTGCGGAAAATAAACTCCAACACCAGTTTGACTAACAATGTCCAAAGTTTTATAGTATCGGTGCTGTCACTTTGGTAGTTTGATTTTCATCATGATGTCACTTCCAAAGTGTTAATTGTCATCTTTGATCATGTCGTTCCTTATGAAGAATAAAAAAATAAAAGCACAACCTCTATAAATTTCAATTAAGCCTCTAATGTCATTAATAACATTTGTTTCTTAGTTTAAGTTGCATAATCAATAAGATTTAATGTTCTTCGGATGTTATCTAATAATACACGATTTTTCACAAATCCTGTTTGATCCGAATGAATTATTTTTGGAGTTATGTCAGCAACAGTGTTGGGTAAGTTACTCTGAAAAAGTAATTAGTTACTAGTTACTAATTACATATTCAATAGTGTAATTAGATTACTTTACAAATTACTCTGTCCAAAAAGTATTTAGTTACTTATTACTAATTACTTTCTATATCCTACATCAACGTTGATTAGTTAAGTGATTCAAGGATAGACATGAAACGACTTATTTAATTCATTCAAATAAATAATATTAAACTACTTAAAGTACTCTATTAACTGACCAACGTATGACAGATGTGAGAATTATACATTTTACAAGTTACAAGTTAGACTTTGAATTTTGATGTCAATTCCACTATTGCACACACATATATTACACAAAGTATTTAGTTTAATTACATCAAAAGTAACTGTAATTAAATTACAGAAAACATAAGAGTAATCCCTTACTTTACTTTTTCAAGGGGAAAGTAATTAAATTACAGTAACTAATTACTTAGTAACTAGTTACACCCAACACTGGTCAGCAAGTCTAATAGCAATAATTGATCCACATTTAATAAAGATATCGATCATAAGATGGACATTGTGTAGGGTCTTTCCCTTCCTTTAATATTACGGTTACAATAGATGTGTTCCATGTCTGTGGCCACTCTTCCTGTTCTAAAATCCAATTAAAATCCTCACACTTGGGGTCAACAATGTTTTAAATTCTTTGTAAAATTAATTTGTGAATCCATCACTTCCTGGAGATATTTCTATTTTACTTTCTGTAATGACTCTTAAAATGTCTTCCTCTGTTATTGGGGAGGTTAACGCTTTATTTTGTTGACATGTAATTGTAGGAAGATTTAAAGAATTCAAATCATTTTTAATCTAACTAGTATCTAAAGTTTCAAAATCTGATTTGTAAAGAGACTGATAAACACAAAACTATTTCTAACTTTCCCTTTCTATAAACTGACCCTTCGTCCCTTATACTCATTATTGAATTTTTTTTTTTTTTTTAAAACGCTAACCTTCTTAGAGATATTGGATTTTTGTCACAATGTTTCTGTCTAGTATACTGTACATTAAATTCTTCTCAATTTCTGCAAACTGTTAAAATAGTTTTAAATCTGTTGTCGTATCTGTTTTATTTGTCTCCTCTGCATGCGACAAAAATGACTGATTGTTATCCGAGATGGTACTTTAGCGAAAAAAGTTTAACTTCAATTAGTGCATTTGCCCGTTGAGGAATCTCTTCCTCCGGGGTGCTGAGAAGATGGATCAGTCCACCTCTGTTGTGAGCGATGCAGCCTGTTTTCTTCATCAAGCTGAGGAGGGAAGAGAAGGATGGGAACTACTTTAAATTTCAAAAGAGCAAAGGTATTCATTAAAACTCCAGGCTCATTTATTTACATTGTTTTCCCTTGTTCGTGCATTTCTGCTCTGCAAAGTAGATCAACTTTAACTGCCTTTTTGCTTGTTAAAAGGAGACCAATTTCAGATTCACTTTAACAATTATAACCTAGACTAATGACCATTAAGAGTCTGCAGTCAATCCAATTAGATTCAAAAGTGTTATGCCAAAGCAACAAAACATTGCATTAAAATATCTGAGAACAAAACAAACCTAAGGTGTTGTCAAGCAACTGAAGGCAAACCTTTATTATTTTGGATTCCTTATTGTTTTGGATAGTTCATATGGTACGGAAACTAATCCTTGAAAAAAAACTAGCCTGCATGGAAAACAGAAAATCTGCAAACCCAATGTCTTACTGATATATTGTGTGCTTGTTTAGTCACAGTAAATACAAATAAAATATATACATCCACTATCATTCTACCTTTTCTATAACAAAGATAAAAATAAATAAATAACAATTCATTACACATCAATTAAATGCCCCTGGTATGGTTGCTTATCTAAACTTAGCCTATTGCATCATGGAGAATTACTTTATTTCAAATGCACAATCATGAAATTTACCATGAAAATTCCCTAATATATATTAGAATAGTGAAAGGTAAATTGACTCGACGACCTGTTGCCATGTCCACTGAGTAAAAGCCACTTAATGGTTTGCTTTGACAGAACTTAAAAACTCGTGAGAAATCTGGCAACCGGCGTTACATTTCATCAGACGCTAGTCGATTTTTTAACAGTCTTAAAATCTTGCATAAATCTCTACACTACGACCCCAAAGTTCTCAAAGTTGCTCAAACTCTGGCCTCGCGAATTAGCTCGCTAACATTTATAGAAAAAACAAATGACACGTTGTTTAAAGTGTATATAACCAGGGATTTTTAAGGTCCTACTTTGGTTTATGGAGTGTCCAGCAACAAGTTTATGTACATAGAAGGTGTAAAAACACTATTATTTCGTAATTATAGGCGTTATTCTTACCTTACTTCTTGAATGACTCTCAAATGATTCGTTCCGAAATTCGTCCGTCTAATCCCCTCCTTTCCGCTAACCTAGTCTGATGTGATTGGTCAGATGGTCTAGTCTGGTGTGATTGGTCTACCGCGAATGAGGCTCACGAGCTACAGTGTTTGGGGGAGAAGAGTGAAGTTTTCGTGGGCAGTCCTAACAAAACATGGGCGGGGACTATATGTAGTGACGTAAATCTGCGGCGGTTCACGTAATCTTCATGATATCATGTTATGTACTCTTTAAAGTCACTCTACCTTAAGTAAAGTCTCCACAGCCGTAAACCCAATCGGCATTCACGCTTGCGTATACCGCGGGCTTAATTTTCTCAGCCAATAGCTGTTGGAGTTCACCTGTTGTTCATCCAATCATATTAGCTAAATCTACCACAGAAAAAAATGCGTATTCTAATAACATTTCGACACAGTTTTTTTCTATTTCTTAAATATAACTATATTCAGTGTAAATTATTTACATTTTAATGAGAATTGCGTTGGTTTTAAAAGCAACTATAATTAAATCGTTAGTTTTTTATAGTGGAACCTATTTAACGCCAATGAATCCTACTGGAATAAGACACTAAACACACTAAAAAAAGGTTTAAAAACAAGCGGATGGTTTCTTATGAACTTTACAATACAAACTATTCCGATGTGCAGTTTTTTATCCTTAAACACAAAGAACTTTTAATTTCATGGTTCTTGACTAAAACATCTATGTAAAACACGGGTGGTAATAGCTTAAAATGCCATTTAAAGCACGTGCTTCCTTAAAAAGTCAAACATTTCTGTCAAGCGTCAGAAAGTCGCCGTTAATATTATACACTATAAAACTGTAAGGATGCATTTGGACTAAATAACAATTGCTCATACAGAAACTAAAACTCTCCCTTGTTTTCACCGCACAAACACACACTCGACCTCTGTGACATTCAGAAGAGACATGCTGAGAGTTTGTGTAGCGTCTGGCATCCATCTCCTTGTGTGTTTTTCTCTTTGAACGACCACCACAAATATTAAAGTTTATAACCTACTGCCACGCCGGCTACGCTCCACTGAACAAGCGCTCTCTCTGTTGTGCAATTTGCGAAAGGGAAGTGCTTATCCGACACAACCTCGCACCCAGAGCTACCACATATCAAAGGCAGAATGGCTTTTCAAGTGTGGCGGCCGCTCAACCTTCTTTCCTTCAGCGTCGTCGTGGCGGCACAATGTCACGGCGGCTCTTTCTGGAGGACGTCTTGATTACCGGAGCCAGGCCGGAATCAGGGGTAAACGGGCAGCTAAAGCCGTGCCAGTCTTTCACCTTTTGTTTTACAATTATGTAAAACCCTTCAGTGAGGATCCGGAAGGCCGCCGAACAGAACATTTCTCTAGTTTAATGTCTCATCCACTTCACTTTGTTTGAACAGTTTCTATATCCGTTCCCCCCTCTCTTCTTCCTCATGAGACAGACTCACTAAGCCCAGATTACTTTGAGCTCTGGAGTGGAGTATGAAATGAACACATATCTATTCTTTTGATATTTTCAATGGAACCGAAATGGATTTGCTCTATCAGGAAGGCACGCGCTCACTGCAAGCAGGCTCAAAATGAAGTCCTCGTATATTGCTCACTTGCGAGGGGAACGAATTCAGACGTATTTGCAGGGACTGAATGCATTTCGGCACTATGTGAATGAGAGTGAATTTACCGGTTAGGTTTCAGAATAGAGTATTAAGGAAATTCCTTTAAGACCCATGCAATGTTTGATCGAGAGGAAAATGTTATCGCTCCGAGGTTTCTCTTTCATAGCTCAGGAGACATAACAGTGATGCTTTATTTAAGCATCAACTTTGGGTATTTTCCCAACGTTGCTTACAAGAAATTCCTGTTAAAAAACAACATTTGTGTCACTACCACAATGCTGTAAATGGCGAAGTTGCCATGATAACCCAGACAGCACAGGTACGTCTGTAAAGATCTGGAGATCCGGTTGCACAAACTGCTTAGACTAGTCTTAGAAGTAAGTCATCAAATGTTTTTCTTCAAGACATAATTGTAATGTGAAAATTATCTGATAGAGGTCTTGGAAAAGGTGGTTTTACCTACATTCAAAAATCATAAACATCTTACAGACATCCTTGTGACATTTACGTCTTGCAGATGTAAATGCAGACATAAAATAGACGACTCCCAGATGTATGTGTGCTGTCAGGGGACAAAATCTAAAGTTCAACTTTAGCCTGATATTTATACATTTTAGTTTCTTACACTTCTCTCTCATGGGCCATATCGTCCCTGATTTCAAGATCCACAGTCGTAAGCATTTTTGCCAGACCTCTATGTGGACGCCATTCCTCACGTGCTCATCTTTACGTTTGCTCAAAGTCGCTGCTGTCCGATATCGAAAAGTTGCTCTCGTCCATTAGCTGAACTGCACTGCATGTGTGTTTCCTCACTCAGCGAAACAATCGCCGCCCCGTGAGTTTTTATTTCCAGCATCCCTCACTGTCGAAGACTCGCGTGGTGAGCGAAGAGATCCATAATAAAAACTTTATTGCTCGTTGGTGAGGAAGGAAAGTAATTACAGACTTTATAAGGTTATCAATTCTTTGGATCTTTATCGATCGCTCCGAGGAACATTTTACACACCGGACAGATAATGGGCAGGGTCTCAAGGGTGTGTTTTGGAGACGTGTGTGTGGAATTCCAGAGACGTCTCGCTGAGATATGAAGCCGCCTCCCCTTTAATCTTCTTTTTCTTGACAGTGCACTTTCTTGGGGCTCGGACCAGGCGTGGTGTTACAAATGCTGACCGCTAATGACTTTAGAGTAGATGTAAACGGTCTGGGGATTTATAGGGTGATTTTATCTCAATTAGATCACTGTAAGGGGTGTCACGATATACCGGTATTGTCAATAACCGAGATGTATAAAAAACACGATTATCGATTTTGTGTTAATACTGATATGATAATATCGTAAGTAATTCGGCACAAGATTAAAGACTTGCCTTTAAGAGTCACAATAGTTACTCACTCTCTGCCTCCATATATTTATATTTTGAGTGTGATTCATTGACAAAAAAAGAGAAAACACAAAACAAACTAAACATAGGATGGCTTTGATTGAAAGCATTATTTATCAAAAAAAATTGTCGCGATAATATCGTCCTTGTAAATTCTTTTGGTCACGATAACCATGTAGTGAAAATGTGCTATCGTGACAGCCCTAGTTTCAACATCATTCAGAGAGAAAGCAATTTTTTTTGAACAGGTCACATTCTTATTTTTATTATTACTTAAATAGTTTGATAAAATTTGTAAAGATACCTTTGGACAAAGTATGGGCTCATGGTCCCAACTTGTCGATTTAATTCGAATTTCAGGGAGAATCCTGCTGGTAGATGAGGTTAGTACATATTTAAATAAAGTAAATGTTTTAGAGTGTTTAATTAATAATAATAATAAAAAGAAAAATAAGCTCAAATTTGCAGTCATTTTTTTTATTCCAATGGCAGCATAAATAAATCCAAATTTGATCAATGCAACCTGAAGTGATGACTTTTAAAGTAGTCTGATGTAGACCAGAGCTGCAAAAGCATTCATGACGTTTGTTTCTTGACCTTTTGCTGAAAAAGCAGCTCAGAGCCATAGTCATTACACAGACACACACACTCAATCAAACACATTCAGATTTTTTTTTTGCTGTGACCTATCTTTTCAATAACTATGATTTCAAACTTTCAAGAAAGAAAAGCTATTCTGTGAATCGAGCGAGAGACAGCAAAGTACTTTAAAGCGATAGTAAAAAACTTCAAAACCCTGGAGGGATGTTTGCCCTAATAGCATAGTTGATTTTTGCGTTATGAAGGTTTTCGCACTGTACTAAAAGGCCAGGGGAGAAAAAGAAACCTTTTCTGCCGTTCGTACAAACTACAGACCACCTTGTGCCATTTCAAATGACATTTGGAAAATCCCGGAGCATCGAAGGCAAATCATTTCTGTTACACAGGGACTGCATGAGGGAAATAACGTCCTTCTCTGAATTTTGCCCTTGATGGACGTACTTCTGCATGGTGCAAAACTGGCCGCAGTTCTCCCAAAACATGCTCTGTATTACCTTAAAGGTGACTGGTGACTTGAGCAGGATAGTGTTTGTTTAATCTTGTTTAACCTTGATATTTGTAGTTAAAGGGATTCGCCCAAAATCCAAATTCTGTCATGAATTACTCATCCTCAAGTTGTTCCAAACCAGCATTTCTTTGTTTGGTTGAATACAAAGGAAAGATATTTGGAAGAATGTTAGCAACTGAGATTTCTGGGGCACCATTGACTACCATAGTAGAAACAAACATTATATATGTTATTGTTCTGTGGAACACAACTGTCGAAAAAAACGAACTGTTTTGGGGCACCCTTGACTAACATTTTTTCTCTACTATGGTAGTCAATGGTGCCCCAGAAATCATTTTTCTAAATATCTTTTTGTATAAAGAAATGTATACAGGTTTGAACAACTTGAAGTTGAGTAATTCATGACAGAATTTTCTTTTTTGGGCGAATTACCCTTTCAGGTCATACAAAACAACCAGTCAGGGTTTGTGTATTTATATGGTTGGTTCATTTAAAGCTGATTATACCACAATATCTTAGAGGTTCTTCTGCAGATCAGTGGATCGGTGAAATCAAGAATTTACTGTATGACAGATGATGTTTGCTTTTTGTTTCCTGCTGATGTAACCATGAGCCCACTTACTCTACCAGGAATATGAAAAACAGTTTATATCTCTCTTTTTATTCCCGTGTATCGACTTTGAATGATTCTGGTTTTATGAAGAAAGGACATCAGCTGTTTGAAGACATTTTTGTCGAGCGGTACATTATGCCCCTGTAATGTAAGTCGATCTAATGTGTACTGCGATTTGATTAAAACGCAGTTAAAATTACCTGCTTTTGCAGATCAAAGTTAGATCAACTCAAATTGCTCTCTGTGCACACAGGAAAAAAAACGTGTTCTTTGATCAGCCGTACAAGAGTCATCATGGAAATGATGGGCTGTATGTCAGAGTGGTATTTAAAAAAATGCTGGGTTAACGTAAATAACCAAATCAAAAATAGTAAAAAAATATAGACAGTTGACCCTTGAGCACACAGTTTGATTGACAGGCGATCGGACCAATCATAACGCTAATTTTATGAGCCCCCGTGACTAACCGCCATTTTGTCCGACAAACAAACTGGTCCGACAAACCTGGCGTAGTAGAGCTTTGGTGATTGATATGAAAAAATAGCTTTTTATTAATTGTAATAGTAAACAGATAGATATAAATCCAGTTTTAATGGACGGTCACACTATAATGATAAACGATAACTAAGTTATAACTTTTAAAAATCAATCACAATGAAGGTGAATAGCGGAGCATCATAACTATACCAATACAGATACGAGACACGATATTGTTGGAATCATTAATGTACGAATTACGGACAGAAGCCTTCGGGAAGTGGTGTTTTAAGGTGGAATATAGGCCTAATACTTATTGATATATTACTTGCATATTGCATGTATGAGCAAGATATGCTTTGCGTCCCTGTGTTGTGATGAGCGCACCATCAGCCTTCAGAGAGCAGCATTTGCAGGGACATTTTAAAGGAAAGACGTTTTCAGCAGTAAGTCGTAAAGCAACAGCTGCACCGTGTTTGTTGTATTTAACACAAATAAAAATTAAGACACTGAGGGACTGTTATTCATTTCTGTACTGAACTAATATTTAAAAGTTTACTACGTTTTCACAAAGAAGGATCACGGCCGATCAAAACTCTGTCCGAAGTTACTCTCTCTCTAAAATTGTCATTACTACTAATATCAGGGAAAATATAAATATCTAAAACACCATATATAGGTTAGCTATACATCCATTTGTGTGACAGTAACGTTAGCCTATTGCATCGTGCAAGTTTAAAGATGTACGTAATGTTATCGTATGCTGGTGTGGACGCAAATATAGGTATAATTGTTTTTGCAGTTATCTCAAATCCTGAATGTATCCCTCGAATGCATATTGCAAACCTTTCTGTCTAAAATCCGCATTAATTTTTCCAGAAATTCTTCACTATTTCCACAGGGACTGCAAATTTCACGGGTAGCATATGGCTGATACCGAAAGTTTGTCGGACATAGCAACAGTAACAAAGGTGGGTGGGGTTTTGCGAAGGGTCGATTAGCAAAAAGAGAATAAAACTTATTTGTTTGCATTGTGACATTAGCTTCAAGAAAAATGGCATATTTCCTTCCCATATTCTCATTGATACCGTTTATGTATTTTGCTTCAGTAAATAGTTATTCTCAGTATTGTACAGTAATTTTGTACTGTAATGCAAAGAATTTCCTTATTAAATTAACATTCAAGTGCAGAACAACAAAGAGTACCATTTCTTTTCACATAAAATTAAAGTGAGATGTATTTGCATTGTGGTAAAGTGCATTCGGGGAAGCATAATTGTCATGATAATAACATCAGTAGCTAAGAAAATTATTAATTTCCTTTCCAAATATAATTTCTTATTTCAGCTATTAAGAAAGGGCTTACAAAACATTTAAAGTTGCTTGAATAAAATGGAAACAGCATAATCTTCTTTCACAACAGCTTGAACTTTCAACAGAAGCCTGTGCCAAAGCTTTATCACTAATTCTGCCGATCCTATTTGGGGCATTTTGGAAATGTGGCTCGCTCAGCTCCGGAGCGCAATCGGAGACAATAGATTCCCAGAGTGTGGGAATACCGTCGCCATTCGGATAATGAAAAAGATGAGATAAACCAATATTTGCTCACACCCTAACCTGCGCTAATTTCCGGTTGGCGTCAACTCTGCACCCATGGCAACGCGGGCAGAGATGGTTTTGGGGTGAATTATCTCTGGTTCCGCAGTGCTGGAGATGGAGAAATTGGATTAAATTCATGCCACTCAGAACTGTCCTCCGGACATGTTAACACACACACACAATCTCAACTTTGGCTTCATGAAAATATAGGACTCAAATCCACGCTAAGCTGCTTTGCGAAATCACATTAAGACATTATTTAAGGCTAAACACATTTAGCCTTATCAACAGCTCATACACCCAGATGTTCTGATGAATAAACAACACTTCCCTCCGTAAAATGAAAATTAAACATATTTTCGGATGCCTAATTTGTGTTACATTTTAGTCGAGGCTTGGCGAATTAACAAACGATACACAACAATGACCTGTTCTAAGCAATTTTAACTCCGTTTTACATCATAATTGTGTATAAAGGTCAACATTTAAAGGAAAAGTTCACCCAAAAGTAAAAAAAATCCTTAATGTCGCTCCAGATTGATGATTCTTTATTAATACCCATTTACCTGTTACCCTGATAGCACACATACATCCAGAAGACGTCTGTAAGACGTTTACGATTTACAATGTATGTAAAACCGCCCTTTCCAAGACGTTCATCAGATGTTCTTAAACGGCCGATGTTTTCCAGATCTTTAGCAGACATCTTACCTGGTTGTTTTCCACAGAAGAAAACTCGATTTTACAACTTAGCAATGCATCTATTGACATGAATCATTAACTGTCTTGCAATATTACAGTGATGTCCGACAGAGGATGTCTTTGTTTCCGAACCTCAGACGAAGGTTGACCTCTCTAAACAGGCCTGAAACCCGTTCTGTCATAGCTGTCGCTTTTATTCCCCCTAATGGTTTCCTCGGAGACGAGGAATCAATGCGAATTGATGCATTTGAAGGTGATTCACGTCCAAGCTGAGATGAATCAAATCTACCCCATTGTGTCATTTTTCCACAAAGTGAAAGCGGACAGTGTTCTCCGAAAGCTCACTTCAGGTAATCGCTTGATTCTCAATCCTATTAAACTATTTAATACAACAAACAAATTCTTCGCTTACACCTCTGGTAAGGTCCTTTTCGCATGTTGTTAGCTAGGCTATTATGTTTGAGACATTTCAAATCGCCACGATTACACATGACTTCCATATGTTAGGTTCACCGGTGGTCTGGAAGCAGTAGAGCTCGAATGTGGGGTAAATAGCTTAGAAACACCCGGTTTTGTTTGATCATCCACGTCTCGCTTCTAAATTGTCTTTTGCATGGTCGCGTACAGTCGCGAGCTCGGGTACGGGCTAATTCCCCTAGCGCGTATGCTATATCCGAGCATTCTTTGAAAGTTTCCTGCTGTTGTTGACACTTTATTTCCGCTCAACTCTCGAAGGGGGCGACGCCGTTCACCACTAATTAGAAACTGTTTTCATCCAGCCCTAATCAGGCCACTGGCTTCCGTTGTACCGAGATGTACCAGTTTCCACAAATTGCTTCGGATAGAGAGTCTTGTTGCGTTTGTGCTGATCTGTGGGTTTTAATTTGAAGGCTCTGGTTTCTCGTGGCTATTTTTGAACGTCTACAACAACAGTCGCTGTTTGCTTTTCTTTTGTTCCGTACGTGTCGCCGAAAGCGCGTTGTTTACGTTATTCAGAAGACGCTATGCGTAGCGTTCTCTGTGTGTGTTTTTAGAGTTCTGCTATAACACTGTATCTACATGACATTCTGGTCAGCAAACACATTTCAGATTATTTAAATATGTGATGTGTGAATACCGACTTGAAGGGGAATTTAAAAGTGGGTATCAAAAGCCGTGTAGTAAAAACTGGGGATTTTTAAGCAATTCACAACTTGAAATGCTCCCACGTTCATAATCTATAGACTTACAACAGTTTCAAATATATATTTAAATATAATACATATAATTATATGCAAAATAAATGACACAAATGATTTGTGGGTTGCGTTATGTGATGTTCACTTATAAATATACGTAATGATAACCATGTACCCTGTTGACCTCATTTGTACTGAACTGCAGTGACATGGTTCCTATTCTTGGCTCGAGTCAAACACGACGTTTGTTCGATATAATATTACGTTTCTGCAACGCGATCTGTTGAGGACTTAACTAATTACTAGGAGAAGTAATAATTAAAGTTCTCGGCATAGCGAAAGGGCCACAAATACATGAATACCTTCACATATCTACCCATCTGTAGATATTAATATCCATTCACGTCTGTGGAAAGTGCAGGAAAACGTTTATTTTATCATTCACTTTCCCTTCTTTATATTTGCAGCAAAAGTACATCTGATTGCTTTTATAACTTACACAAAACAGACTTGTTTATCTTGTATAGTGTATTAAATACATTGTTCAAATCAAATTAAAATGTATTTATAAAGCAGAATAAAAACAACAGTAGTTGACCACTGTGCTGTACAACATTACTAAAAGGACAAGAATAAATTACAAACAGTTTTGTTGGATTTGCACATTTAAAAAATAAACATTAGAAATCCAGAAGAATTGACTAAATCAACAAAATGGCTCTTTGAAATAGACACCCAGAAATAACTCGCCATCATCTTTGTTAGTACACGAGTATAGGCACACAGTGAAGTAAAAATGTAAGACTCGAGAGCACTCTACATGGAAATCTGTTTTCTTTTTTGGAATGGCTGAGGATGAAGCTGTCAGAAAGAAAAGGACATCTGGAGATGTGGATGTTATATGAGAGTGAAAAGCAAGAGGAGGCACGACAGATCCTTCTGTCTCTCACAATGATGCACTTCACACAAGAAACGTCCCGACAGACGTGCTGAAAGGAGATACTATGATTCCTCTGTAAAACACGTTTTCAACAGCAACATCACTGTAAAACACTGATATGAACGTCTTTGATAACTTGACGCACACAGAGTCTGTACACTTCCACTTTTTCCTTCACTGACAGAAAATATGGGAAAGGACAAATGGAGGTTGGTAAATATAGCAAACTAAAATGTGTTACAAATATATTTGTCATTGTAATCTTTCATCAAAAGGCAATAATTTTCTTCACCTCCGACATTACTTTTTTTCTGATGTCACCAAGCTCATTTTTAGGCCACACCCCTCCCATCATTGAAAGACCACTTTATCCTATCCAATAAACTCATGAATAAAATTCAATTTATTCTTTATAGATGCAATTAAAACACTTCCATTTTTTTATCTAACATATTATTTGTATATATAACAGTCAAATAATTTTATATTTTTTTTATATATATTTTTTTTAAATATATTAATTGTATTCATATTTGTAACCCTAAGTTTCAGGTCTAGTTTTTTTTTCTAAATCTAAACTGAAGTCGTAGCTGGAAAACTGTATGAATTCTTCAGACATTAATCTTCTTCCGAATCCTCCTGGATGTCTTGGAAATCCTGGACTATCTGCACATCCGTGTCCCTTTTAAATGTTAAGGCACCTTCATGGGTGTGGTAGGTGCCTTTCTGATGGGCAATGTACCGGAGAACCACTATCACCAACAGCAAAATCACCACGACGACCGCTATAACCGAGACTCCTAGTTAAAGGAACAGCCACAATCAAATGAGATAATATTACTTATTCATTTATTTATATACTAATTTAGGGACAGTCAACAAATTAACGTTCGGCATGAATTATGAATAGCACGCTTGGGGAAATGATGTGTGCATGTGGAAAAAGAGAAAAGTGGCAGTTGCCATGATGTTGCTAAGATGTTGCTAAGGTGTTGCTAGGGGGTTGCAGGTCCAAATCAAAAGTGCTCCCCAATCTTAATAATAATCTAGTCTCTATAAATGTATTCAATTTATGGCTTCAAAGCAAGTTTAGACGTTTTTTTTACTTGCTTGTTTCTTGATCTCACTTGTAAAAGTCACATATATGAACGTGTTTAATATTTCGTGTTGAGGATTTGTTCAAATCACTGACCCTTAATATACAAAATTTTAACAGTGATGCCCACTTGAACAAATTCAATATTAAAACCATAAATTCAAACACTTTGTTCTTTGATAAATGTGATCTAACGTGTAAATGATGTGACTAAATATATCCCGTTTATAGTTGTATCAGAACTACTGTATGTTAGATATGATTGCGGTCTTACCCCATAGAGCAGCATCCATCGATTCAAAGATGTCTTGAACCACATCTGAAACATAAGCAAACAACATTCAGATATATAATTTCGTTGAATCGACACTGATTGATTTTTTATTGGCTCCAGAAGCGTCTCGGAAATGTGAAATCACGCTGTACTTGAAAACTATCCCAGCGCTGTATTTTTAGTGACAGAGCACATGTTGGCGAGGAAGGACCGTGAAGAGGATAATTTAGGCGATGAGTGATGAAGAAGTTGCGTGGAGTGGAGAGCAGATGTTTGCACTTGGGTTTAAATAGACACATTCTCGTTCATTGCGGGGCTTTCTCTTTTAAAGAGTTAAATCCCCTTACAATTATAATTTACTCTTGTCATTCAAACTTGTTACTTTCTTTTTTTTAACGGAGGGGAAGACAGATTTTAAGGTCAAATTTTGTATTATTGAGATTAAATAGAGAGAAAATGAAGACAAAAATCTTGAAATTAAGAGATCTTTAACTTAAGGGACAGTTCATCCAAAAATGAAAATTTTGTCAGCATTGATTTATTCCCATGTCATTTAAAACCTGCATACCACCCTTTTTAAAGAAGATACATTGAGAAATGTGTCCCTACAATGAAAGTCAATGGGAGCCAATGTTGTTGGGTTACCAACATTCTTCAAAACAGATGAAAGAAAGTCATACATGTTTGACATGATTTGTGGGTGAATAAATGATGAATGAATTGCAATTTTTGGGCGATCTATACCTTTCATTTCTCAGTTATCCGAATGATGTCGTTCACATTAAGTTTACTTGGTTCCTTTACTATGTCAACATCGTCACCTCACTTGTGCCAACTTTTATTCGAATTTCATTAGAAACAAAGTACTTAACTGAAACCCAACTGAGAACTCAATTAAGTCGCCCGAATGATTGCAGAACAACCTGAAAGACCTCAGCTGTGTTGTGTCATTACGTGTGACATAATCTCGGAGTGTGTGTGAGCGTGTTTGTACAGCTCCTCAATGCTTCATTACCTTCTACATCTAGGTGTTAGCCTATCATTACAGCATCATTAATCAGAGCTTAAAATGCACTGCCCACTCCAAGCCATTAAAGAGCAAGAGTCAATAACATACAGCGAGAAGAAAAAAGAGAGCCCCGGAGAGGAAATCATGGTAATGAAGCACCTGGAACTAAAGGAGACGGAATTGAGCGAGAGGTGTCTGTGGGTCGCTTCCAAAAACTAGTGAGTTCCCTACGTAGGCAGCGTTTTAACGGATATTTTGAAAAAAGGTGAATAGCACGATTGTGCTGCCTTTTAAGATACACTTTAGAAAATCAAGGATCCTTAACGTTTTTTTGTCAGGCATAAAGAACCTTAAACATTCACAGACCTTTTTTTTTACGGTTCAACTATACAAAGAACACAGCTAACTGAGAACATTCTCAAAACTTTAGCTAACATTCCCAAAAAGTTCTCTCGGAGTTGTCAAATAGTGTACTTGCAGTAACATGTGTGAGTGTTTTATCAACAATATACTGTATGTCATTGCTACACATTCTAAAAACAGTATTAAATAGGCATTAAAACGTTATTTATACATGGTTAGAGGAAAGTCAAAATATTTAGAATATATTAAAATTAGGGCTGTCAAAAGATTAATCGCGATTAATCGCATCCAGAATAAAAGTTTGTGTTAACATAATATATGTCTATGTACTGTGCATATTAATTATGTTTTTATAAATACAAACACATACATATTTAGGAAATATTTACATGTATTTATTTATATTTACCAACAATTAAAATGATATACAAACGTTTAATAATTTTTAGATTTTTCTTAAATATATGCATGGATGTGTATGTGTTAATAAATACAAAATTATTATGCACAGCACACAGATATATATATTGTAAACACAAACTTTTATTCTGGATGCGATTAATCGCGATTAATCTTTTGACAGCCCTAATTAAAATGTTAGCAAAACGTTCTTAAAACACATGGGAAAGAAATGGTTATTATTATAAACCAAAATTGGTTCTTCTATCGCTATAAAAACCTTTTTACCAGCTTTATTTTTAAGACTGTACCTTCTTTTGGCAAACACTTGTTTGTGTGATGACAGCTTTGGATGGCTGATGCCTACGTAGGCAGTAGGCTAGCTTTTGGACCGGAGCCTGTGTGCGCGTTCTGTTTTTCATATTCCTCTCTCTATCTTCATGTTTCATCACTTGATTCCTTTTTTTTTCATTTCGGTTCTATTTAGCATCTCCCCCCCCACACGCCACTACCCACAATTCCAAGCCTCATTAAATCTCTCGTCAGCGGCTCAACATTACATCAGTCACTGCCTCATTTACACACGTCCATCTGTTTGATACACACACAGTCGATGCATGACAAACCCGGCAGATCGCTTCTCTTCCTTTGCTGTGTACCGTTCCGTAAATTAGTTAACACTCAGCTGTGTTCTGTCGGCTAGGTTATATTATCTATGCATACAGTAGTATGAATTTATAAAATGATTATTGTTCTTACCAGCCACGTGGTCCTCCATGGAAAAAACAACACAAAAAACATTTATAAAAAATATTGTTTCAATTATTTTATTCATGTAGCCTTTGACGTATATAATTTTAAATATATTTTTATAATTTTGAGTAAACTTTTCGCTCAAAACGATTAACTCTCAATTCACAGCGAGCATTTCCTTCGCTTAAATAATACAGTAAAAAAACGGCAAAATGTTGGCAGCTGAGGCTCCAGAAAAAGCAATAAATTACATGTTTTTAATGTTATTTTAAACCAAACTCTTAAATGTGCGATTTTTTTCTATTTGCTTATAATCGCTTACTGAAGGTGTATGTATACAAGAGTCCATGAAAGGAAATGTATTTGATCGATTTTTGCCACAAGATAAATGTTTTACTTCCGTGTCACCAAAACGTCCCACAACAAGACTTTCCCCGCTAGCTTATATTTTGCCAGTGCACACATACTTCAAACAAACACACAATAAAAACCTCAAATCCACAATGAATTCAAATCAAAGCAACGAGATTCGCACAACCAACGTTTCTTCTTTGATTGTCGACTTAAACGTTGTTTTCCAAACCTCTCTTTGATGCAGAGTGACAAATAGGGCCCCTATTGATCCGCGCACTTCCCCTACAGAGTGGAGACCCTTCAGACTGTCAGTCGCTCCATCACTGTAACCCTACCCACCTGCCCCATATTCAGCACAAGTAAACAATAAGACAAACAAACACGAGGTGCAGATTCATTCCCGGGGTTCCTCGAGGGGCCCGGCTCTTAAAAACGCCCCTAATCTGTGTGCAATTTGTCGAAATAACGGCTTTTGTTTGTCAGGCCGGAACAGACCTTGTCTCTTAAAGACAGGCATGCTGATAGACAGCTCGCATGGGTCCTGATGAAGACTCTCTGATGGATTTCTGCAAAATTAATGGAGGCGAGAGGCGGCTGTTGGCCGGACGGTTTTCTGATTGCGGAGGCTGTTGGGTGGGAGGGATTTTTGAGTGGTTCACAGCAAAAAACAACGTTTGTTTGTCTTGATTTTCAGTAGAAATCTCCAAAAAAAGTCAAGATACGTAGACTTGAGAAGAACAATTAAAGATTGAATAAAAATGATTATAATAAAAGTGATGCGATTTTATGCTTAAAACAAGCAAAAATATCTGCCAATGAGGTAAGAAAATAATATTTTATTTTCTTACATTTTGTTTGATTTAATTACAATTTTATTTTAGCAGTGTGAGGAAAAAACTCCTGTTTTAAAATGTCTTTCACAATTGACCTTGTGATGGTTGATCACTCACTTTGAATACAAAGATTAATAAACAACTTATGACTTTAACCATCTTATTCACAAGCTAAACACAAGCTGGCACTCCAGATTCCAACAATATCTTTCTATTAAAGAAAACTATACTGTACAGGTTGTTTTGGAAGACTCCACAAGCTCAGAGCGAACACATGACCTCACTCTAAACTTGTGTTTTATGCCGCTGATGCTACTGTAGGTTTTGTTTTCCGCCGGCTTGGTTTTAATGGCGCATCAATTTAAAATGACCCAACATTTACAGAATTCGACTTTCCTCGCTGAAATCAGTCGCATTTTAGCGGCTTTGTTGTATTATTGATGAATTTTGCAGTTACCGTGGAATGATTTTTAAGCCCGGCGTCTTTCCATTTCTGGTTATTCCATTTCTTACATAAGAGTTGAAATGGAAAGACGAGAACAACATATTTCTTATTTATAAACTGAAGTAGGAATTGATAGATGTAAGAAACGGGGATGACAGCGGCCGTGCGTTGAGCAGTCGTGAAAGCGGCGTGTTTGTTAAAAATATCAACGAGAGACGGCTGCTGACCCATTTGAGGTCCAAACCCGCAGGCGAGGCCAGTTTTTTTGTTTGTTGTCTAATGCACTTTCTGGACTTTTTGGAGGTCTCTTATGCTTATATGAACAAGCCAATTATTTGTATTAGCAAGAAATGAATTCCCTTGTTGCTATTTCCAAGGATAGCTACAACAAATTACAGTATTTAAATCGTTATACCATGGTAAATAAATAATTTACAGTCGTGGTTAAGTTTCCTAAAACCAAATATGTAATTGCAAACGGTCCAAGGTCAGCAGAAAGTAAGAGGATTTTAATTGTTTTAATGCAAAGAGAGCTGCTTTAAGACTAAGACTTAAAGGGATACTTCACCCATAAATGAAAATTCTGTCATTATTTACTCACCCTTACATTGCTCCAAACCGGTATTTCTTTGTTTTGCTGAACACACAGGAAGAAATTTGGAAAAATGTCAGATCTCACGCACCATTTACTGCCATAGGGACTATAAATACCATGGGAGTCAATGGGGGGTGAGATTTGACAATCTTCCAGGCTATCTTTCTGTGTGTTCAGCAGAACAAAGAAATATATACAGGTTTGAACAATCTGAAGGTAAGTAAATGATAACTGAATTTTTATTTTTGGTTGAAGTATCGCTTTAAGTTAATGAGCTCAGAACTGCAATGCATCATGGTAAGTCAGTGATGTAAGCCGAGGTCTCTGGCACCCGGGGTTGAAAAGCGCCTGTTATTGCCGTCCAGAGTAATGAAAGTAAACAATCACCCATGAAGAGCACCGTATGAATTTTAATGACTATAAAAGTGCGACTCAGAGCGACTGTGTGCGTGCGTGCGTGCATGTGTGTGTGTGTGTCCTGCATTATAAAGAACAGTTTGTTCTTTTAAACAAGTCAAACTCCAGCTTGTGGTACTGTAAGAATCACGTTTGTTATCGATGTATTGCTCCCTGAACTCTCTGTAAGTCGCTTTGGATAAAAGCATCTGTTAAATGGCTAAATGTAAATGCATGTAAGAAAAAGAACAGTAAAGCAATACAGTATTATATACGTAAATTCTCTTTCAATAAAGCATATTCATCAATCCATATGAAAAATAGTAGTTATTTGAGCTCTGAAGTCCTATAAATAAATAAATGCATTCTTTGAAAAATAAACTACTTAACTTTACACTAATACAACTTCAAACATACACCGTATAATGTCAATCTCAAAACTTTGTATTTCAACCATCAGGTAGAATAACTTCTGCTTATCAACTTCCATTGTAGAAACGAAACCATAAAGGTGCATTTTTTTATGTAACTAAGTGAGAATAGTTTGTGATAATATAGATTAAATTGCTTTTATTAGTGAATGAAGGGGAATTTGGGTACAGTGAGAGCCTGCGTGCATTTTCAATCAAACGTGGATGAGAAATGAACCCGCGTGTGGTAATTGTGAGGTCCTTACCGAAGTCACTGCTATAATTTAAAGCATATTAACGCAGACTTACTCCCTCCGTCTCGCAAGACGACGAGAGCGAGAACTGAAATCGAGCCGCGAGATCGAGCCACGAGTTCATCACCCTGGAAGTAGTTTGTACCCCTCTGTTCAGCTCATAAAAATCTCACCTAATAGTTTCTCGCTCTCAGACGCACGCGGAGAGATATACACTTCAGATAAATCAAAATGACAAGATGATTGGTTGGGGAAAAAAGCTAAGAGAGCCGTTAATATTTTCCTCGGAGGAACGAAAGGCCTTTTTTCCACGCCGGCGCGCATGAAGAGACAGCTAAGCAAACATACGTCGAGCCGCACGCTCGGAAAATATACGGTGAGGCCGTTTCTGTCAGAGCTTGACTGGAAGAGCGTGATGCTAACAACGTCAAGGTCACGGGTTCGATTCCCAGAGAAGGCACATGGCTTTCAAATGAACATCTACAAACCACTGTACTGTAAATCTGTAATCTAAAAGCATCTGTCAGATGCGTACAGTTAACGTGTATATAAGTTACTTTGGCGGTGAATTTAAGCTTTAAACAATCAACACAGTGATGCCAGTTGTTTGATAGCACAGTAGAAATGTTCAAAACTTTTATCATCACATTCTTTCAATGAAACACAGAAGCCTAAAGTGTTTTTTTTACTGAAACGTCGCTAAAAGAGTGAGTAAGTTCTTTCCATCATTTCTTACTACAATCTGTCCTATATTTTAAATACACCAACAAAACCTAACTCCTTAATTTCTGAAATAATATCCACCATCTATCTATACATCCTTGTTGCCAAGTAACTGTTACTGTACCTGGTTCATCAAGCGACAACAGCATGGGCTTAGAAGCTGTTAGTGT
Source organism: Triplophysa siluroides (assembly GCA_006030095.1). Lineage (NCBI taxonomy): Eukaryota > Metazoa > Chordata > Actinopteri > Cypriniformes > Nemacheilidae > Triplophysa > Triplophysa siluroides. The sequence continues at coordinate 881,730 of VCII01000022.1, forward strand.
AGCTCTTACAAGTGTGGAGGGTAGGTGCGATGTTTCTTTAGCAGGTTCAGTTCAAATGTGCGGCCGCGCCGCAGGTTTCTCCAAGAAAGTCTGAAAATTGAGTGGGAATCACGTCCGGTTGAAATAATTGCTCGGGCGCTGGGTTTTATTTTTAACATGGTAGTCTTTGTACAGGTTCTTTAGCAAAGAGATAAATGAGATAAAAAGTTAAGATGCCCTGATTTAGATGTGCGAAGTATTGAGATGTTTGAAAAATTACAGATTGAAATCACATTCATGAACTATGAACAGTGCTTTTTTGTGCGGAGTCTTTATTTAGCAATAGTTCAGAAACATGCAAAAAGGAAATCAGTTTTGTGCCAGAATGCAAAGACATGAGATGTGTTAGCATACTGCTTCAGTTTCTACAGAAACAAAATGCAAATTTAAAGGGATCTTTCAGAGGCAAAAATGTCCCCATGTTTTACTCACCCTCAAGGCATCCTGACTGAATAAGACTTTCTTCTTGAAAAGTAATGCAGTCGGAGTTATAATACCACGTATCAATTTTCTTCCAAGCGGAGGAATGGGAGTGAATGGGGGGCGATTTATTGAAGCTCCAAAAAGTGCCTCCATCGATCAAAGAACTGCTCTGTGGTCTTAACAAAGGTCTTCTGAAGCGAATCCATGCGTTTGATTAAGAGAAATATCCAGCACTGTTAATGTCTAACTTCCGTTATCCCTCGGCTGCACATGAACAGAGGCTTTTTTTCCGATATACTGTATGATGCTGACAAAAGCTCTCGCAGAGAGTAGACGGTATCCTATTGGAACGAAACGGAAAATGCTGCGTTCGTCACTGGAACTTACGACACGCATGCGTCATCTGTCGGAAAAACAAGCCTCAGGTTCACGTGCAGCCGAGGGATAACGCAAGTTAGACATTCACGTTAATAGCGCTCTCAAAATTGATATTTCTCTTGAACAAACGCATGGATTCGCTTCAGAAGGCCTGTGTTAAGACCACGGAGCCGTGTCGAGCAGTTCTTTGATCGATGGATGCACTTTTAGGGCTTCAAAAAATTGACCTCCATTTACTCACATTCTACTGCTTGGAAGAAAAATGATACGTGGAATTATAACTCCGACTGCATTATTCTTCAAGAAGAAAGTCATATTCAGTCAGGATGCCTTGAGGGTGAGTAAAACATGGAGACATTTTGTTTTGCCACTGTAATATCCATTTAACGTTTAACCAGCTAACCAACTTTGCCAAATATCCAGTATAAGCCAGTGCAAATTGTGACTATTTCCCTCAATGCTTTAATGTTAAAAGCATATGTTGACGCATTTTTATACCAAACTGTACAAGATTTTTCTATCATCAAAACGTTCCCCATTCAATTTAATATGTAAGGTCACGTCGCAACAGTATGTGTGTTTGAAATGGTCAGCCTCATCTACAGGGACTTTAATTATTTTACGTGGTAGCTTATTCGTATGAATTTACACGTTGTGAATTGTACAAAAACAGACAATTAAAAAAGCAATATTGTAGCTACACCCCTAACTCTAACATCATTGTCGCAAAGGCAAATCGTACAAAAATGTACGAATGAGATCGTACGAATTCACACGAGTTAACCAAAATCGTAATATAGTTACATTTTTGCTGTGAGATTGTTTTGGAAAAACGCCACACTGAAGCCCCTCCTTTAACCCAACCCCTAAACCCAACATCATTGGGGCGAAAGCAAATTGACTAAAACATATGAATGAGATCATTCAAATTCATACGAATTAGCCACCTCGTAAAATAGTTGCGAATTGCCGTGTGATTATGTTAAAATGTTGTTGCATAATGCATTCTGTTCCTCATATTTTTTTTCGAACATAGCGCTTTATTTTAAAATGATCTATTTATACCCAGCACTGTTTTTGTCACACAGAAATATAGCCTAAGCTAAAAGAGGACAACCTTCACTCCTGAGATTTTAACATCCTGTTAAAAAACTCCCTTGAAAAGTGCCTTTGCACCCATGACATCACCAGAACACAACAGTTCACTTAACCGAGCTGTAAACCGCGACGCGACCCAGTGCTTTTCAGCACAGAAGATAATGTCCCCAGAATGACATGCTCCATATTGACTCCTTGAGCTTCCTCCGTCAGCTGATGTCAAAGAAGCCATCAAATATTACAATGTAACATTTCCCCGTCAGCACCGTCGATATGACTCAACAGATGAGCCATGGAGGAAATGACTGGTAGATTGTGAATCAGTGAATCTTATCAGACAACCTGCAGTGCTTGGTTTTGATCAACAGAGCCAAGATGTTTACTAGGACATTATTGAACGCAGTTCTGGCATCAGCACATCACGGCCGAGATCCAGGTCTGTCGTGGATCGTAGGGATAAACAGACCTCGCTGTTCTACATCAAAAATGATTGTGACAAAAAGGTCAATTTGAGTAAATATCAGTATATATATTTTACTCATTCACCCTCAGCCAGATTTTAACGTTTTAAGGCGCGCTTTCCAGTGCAAAACTCAATGATACAATATTAATATTAGGTGGCTGGTTAATGTTTTTCTTTTGTTATATATGTTGTTACATATTCAAGGAGTGTTCAGACAGGATATACTAGCTAAACTAAGATTTTAAACTTTAAAAATACACTCAAAAAATAAAAAAAGGTTTTTAAAATTATGAGAAAACATTTATTAAATATTTTTAAATGTTAAGTTCAAGTTTACTTTTTATATATTTTAAATAATTGTTTTTATAATTTAAAAATGTTTTATATATAATTATTTAACGTTTTCAAGTTTTATATTCTTATTTTTTATAACAATAATATTTTATTAAAATCAAGGTATAAAATATGATTTTTTTTGTTTTAGAGACCATTGGTTAACATACCAAATCACCGCCTTTCATTGGATTCATGGGAAATTTCTCACAGAAGTCATGTTCGCTGCTTGAACTGATAACAATCTAACGTAACCTCATTGTTAAATATTTCTTTATTAAGTTAGATTGACATTTGAAATGAATCTCAAATAAGTGAACACAATGTGTTTTCTCCACAACACAATTCGTTTCGGTTGGATTTCTCAAGTTCACAACTAATGTACAGCTAACACTAACAGCAGAGCAGCGCTGTGTTTCGACATGTTTAGATGGGAAATGACAATTAAAGCGAGCTGGTGAAAGTTTCAGCATAATGAGCTCAAGATCAGCCGACTCCAGCACTGAGAGATTTCATCTTCTATTCTGAGTTCATCTAAGTGAATGTGTCGTATCCCATGATTCCTCGGGGCTCAATGCAGCTAATAACTTCTGAAAAAAGCGACTTCCTTACGACTTCAGATGAATCAAGACGAATCTGAGCCAAAAACTGCAAACAGAAGACTTGGATAACAAACGTGTCTTGTGTCTGAAGAAGAGAACAGTGCGCTTCTTAAAAAGAATACAAGCTTATCATACAAGTCATGGCCTGATTTAGATAGAACATTCTCTTTCTTCTTGGATTTTATTTATTTATCTGAACCATCATTTCCCAGCTGTAACAGTGGCGTGTCGAGGCATCTCATTGGCTCCCCGAAGACCCGATACAGTGGCACTACGAGTCTTAGTGGGACACTTTTACAGGCAAAACACACTCACATATACACAAACACGGGCGCTACTTCTGGGGCATGGAGCCTGCACATCTGACAGATGTTCTCCTTGTTCTCATTAACTCTGGTATGATCTGGAAGAAAGCGAGAGGGAAAAGAAAGGGCCGGGCGTAGACAAAGGGTCACGAGGACCCGATTTGGTACGATTATTTCTGAAGCAGTTCAATTAATAATAAGACACAATGGGTTCATTCGGAAATGAGAAAATCTGACAGGAAAGGGTTGGCGTGCCTGCTTTTACACCTCAAAGTGACCTCAAATTATAAACTGGAGTAGCACCAATGTAAAAAAGACCCCAAACGGACCAAATTAAAGTGACAGAAATTAAATAATTATAAATGACCATCTACTTTGATTCAAAGCAACCACCTTAAATGATTCATTGTGACTACCTTAAATGATTCAAAGAGTCCCTCTTCTAATTAAATTGACCACCTTAAATCATTTAAAATGATCCTCTTCTATGACTCAAAGTGACCACCTTAAGTGATTTAATGTGATTACTTAAATGATTAAAAAAGATCTCCTTCTGATTCAGAACGACCACCATAAACAACTAAAATGACTCCCTTCTACGACTAAAAGCCACCACTATAAGGGACGGTTTCCCGGACAGGGCTTAATCCTAGGCCAAGACTAATTTAAATGTTAGAGGTGTCTTAATCGAAAACAACTTTCACTGACAAATCTTAAAATGTATAAATGTGATTGTATTGTCTCAAGATGCCCACCAGTAATGTTTTTTGTAAAGTATCTTTTTAAAAACGACTTAAATATCCTAATTTAACCAAGGCCTAGCCATAGATTTTAATAAGATAATCCCTGTCCGGGAAATGATTTAATGTGACTACCTTAAATGATTCAAAATGACCCCCTTCCATCCATCAAAGTTGCCAGCTTAAATGATTCAAAGTGACTACCTTAAATGATTCAAGATTCAAAGTGACTACCTTAAATGATTCAATGTAGATTCAAAGTGACTACCTTAAATGATTCAATGTAACCACTTTATTAGATTCAAAGAGACTACCTTAAATGATTCCAAGTAACACTGTACAGTACTTGATTCTATGGTGACTTCCTTAAATTATTCGATATGACTTCATAAATGCTTCACAGTGACCTTCTTCTATGATTCAAAAGTGACCGCCGAAAAAATTTAAATGTGACTTCCTTAAATGCTAATTTATGATTAACGAACATTACAAAATGCTCAACTGATCAATAATTGAATACATAATAAAACAAGGCACATCACTGTATTCCCTTTTGTATTCTTTTTGTATGTATATCATTTGTATGATAAATCGTCATCGACTGACTCAGTCTGTTCAATCTGTCAAAACCTCCCAAGCAGATAAGAAATCTGGGAGATGTCTTGACATGCGCACACAGGCAAACCATGAAGTGCCACTTTTTTCCAGACACCTGCCCTGATAAGATGGACTCGCCATTTCCACTTTCCGTTACACACGCGCGTTCTCGCTGGTGATCAAAGGGTCCGATCAAACGCGTGGCTGCGCGGAGCTGTCAGACGCACTTGTCAGCGTTGACGCGCGGCAAGAGATGCTTTGATTCATCATTCGATTTGTCTTTGTCACATGTGCCTCGCCAGTGGCGTGATAGAGAGAGAAATACAAGGTAGAGAGCAGAAAGGGTTTCAGGTAGGTTTGCATCTCTGAGATGTTGTGAGAAGTTTTCCAGTCAGAAAAAACAGAAAAGTATGTCAAGTAGAAATGAACACCTGACTGATATTTTACAGTTTTGAAGACCCCTTGACATGAGATCAAAAGGTTTTTGTCTTTTAGTAGAAATGCGTTGGTCTTAAAAATATCTATAAACTAGGCCTATGTCCATTCAGAGAGCGTTTAGAAGTCTTAAAGGTACAGTAGCGCCACAAAGGAGCCATTGATTTCCTGGAGCCGTAAAATGAATCAAAATTGGCATTTATTAACTTTTATGCCAATCAAACTAAACTACCTTTAAAAAAACATTATCAGGAGCTCTCTGTGTTGGTTGGTTCCAGTGGCGTGTTTGTGATCTCCTGAGATCAGCCATGTGCATTTCAGCAGAGGGGGAGATGAAATTACTTTCCTGCAAAAACTACTTTTCTGGAAAAATAGAAATCTTGGGCACTGATAAGGACGCTCGTAAAAATGGCCACTCTGGGGAAGAAGAAAATTATTTTTCAAAGAATGGGAAGAATGGATGATGTTCCTCAGAAAGTGGTGAAAGCGTGTTTTTATAGAGCTACAGAAATCCAACGTTAACAGTTTTCGGGAAAATCAACCTGAAGTGAATCTCTGAATATTCTCACGGGAATTCGTGGCATTGTCACAAACTGCAATCTATTCATTCCTGTTCATGGTCAAGAATTTCCCCCTTTTCGTGTCACCCAGCACGACTTTCAATCAAACGTATGTAATAAGTGGGATCTTTCATTCGTATAATATTTATAAACGCAATCTGATGGGAATTCATACCTATTTTACAAGGTGGCTCATTCGTGTCAATTCCTTTTTTCCTCTTACGATCTCATTCGCATGTTTAGTTATGATTTGACTTTGCCCCTGTGACGTTAGGTTTAGGGGCGGGATTAGGGTAGCCATTTATCGTTGCTCTGCTACCCCGTGAATCTCCAAAATAGCCTTTGCGGCTGTGATTTTAGGTTTGGGGTAAGGTGTTGGTTAGCCACCTCCTTAAATATGTACGACTTCTTTTGATATCAGGTTATACACATATAAATGTACATACACACACGGTCTGCGTGTTGAAAGTCGTGCTGAGTGTCACAAAGTGAAAACTCGTGCTGAGTCCATGAACCCAAATCAATAGATTCCAAATTTTTATTCCAAGAGTATCATGCTGAGATTGAAGAAAACATCATGCTTTAAAACATTTCGCCTTAAAAAAACAACTTTTTAGCAGAACTGTTAGGTACTGCATCGTAATCAAAAACAAAAGTTGTGACATTTTACACGGACTCTCTATCTCTTAATGCAGTACATATACATTTTTGACTGTGTTAGCATTTAATTAAGTGCAAATTTTCATAAACATTTAAATAGGTTAAGTCGCAATACAAAGAAAACAATCTTATCTTGATTAATTAGCATTTTGACTAAAGAAAAGAGTAATAGCACAGCACGGCAACCTGTGTCCACCCGTCATTCTCATGCTAACCATGAAGTCATGATCAATTCAATATTCTTTTCCTCCCTAGTTTGAAACAGACCAATTAAGATACACAATTCAGAAAGAAAAAGTTACTCTAGAAATAAATTGGAAGCTAAAGGTGAAGAACATCTTAATACCTGTGTGCTTGTGAGAAAACATGATTTCCATTAGATGTTAATGCAGTGGTGGGCGAAACAATGCTGTAATTGCACCTTCCATTTTTAGATAACGAGACAATTTCTTTTTCTTATTCATATTCAATGCAGAATTTATTTTGTGGGATTTTTAGTCTCTCCAGGTGAGAGGTCATCTTATAATGTACCTCCATAAAAGACAGCAACTTTCAATTTTACTTTACACACTAAGAAATCTCAAAGATTTATTCTAATGTGAACTTCAATGCTATTAGCAAAAATAAACTACTACTAGTAATAAGAATAAGGCTAAATTTTTTTACTATTAAAAAATATTATATTAATATGTTAATATTATGATTATCATCATCATTAAAATAAATAAATAAACAAACAACAACGAAACAAAAACTATAATATAATAATACTACTACTACTACTACTAATAATAATAATTATTATTAGTATTAGTAGTAATAGTAGTAGCAGCAGCAGTAATAGTATTATTAGTATTATAAGAGGTATTATTGTTTTTTTCATTATTGTCAATAAAATAAGTGAATTCAATTTTATACAAATATTTATTATTATAAATATTATTATTGTTAATATTGTGATGGTTATAATACTTGAAATAAATAAATAAATTTGTAATTATTATTATTATTACTATTATTAATATGTCTATATTAGGCTTTCTAATATCCAGTGAGTAAAAGAACCATACATTATTTCTCTTTATTTCTTTAAAATGCCGATCTTATACCCTCCTGCTTAAAGATGCACTGCACAGTCAAGCCAATAATTACTCCCAACACTCCTGTCTGCTTACATCCCAGACAGCATCGGAAACATGCCACTATTCCTGTGTCAACTTTATCAGTGATGGGGAGTACAACAGTACTGTGGAATTCTGGGTAAAGAACTTGTAATGAACTAACACTGAACAATACTTTCACAGCATTTATTCATCTTAGTTCACGTAAATTTCAGCATTTGGTAAGATTTGGTAAACAAAAGTTGCATTAGGCAATATTTGTAAATGCACTTATTTGTATTTACTGAATAAAAATGAATAAATGCTGTAAAACTAATGTTAGCAAATACAAACGTATTGTAAACTCTTACCAGTATTAGATTTTATGCACGTTATTTTATAATGAGATGTGACCTGAAGACTTTCGTCGTGTACAGGTAAACAAGAGTCATGCAAACAGCTTTTACGGGTAAAATGCGATTGTCAGACACATTTCGGAAGACGTACAGCTCAGCGTCAGTGACTTTCTGAGCGTTCATGATAAAGCGACACTCCCTCGTAATCTGAAGCCACAGTGTGTGTGTGTACGTGTATCGCACACACACACACACACAATTGTAGTTCAATTGTCTTCTCTATTCTAACAATGGACTCTTGTAGCATGTTACTTGTTTCCAGTGGCCCCTGAGTAATACAAAACGCACACACCAAACCTTTTCTGAACAATATACACGTTAGGTCATTTTTAAGCTTTTATGCTTTTATTTTTCCCATGTAGGTGTGCACACGCATGAACACTCAAATGCTGTGGATGTCATTCGCAATCTCACTGCACGACCCCTCCGCCAGACAATTATTTTCAGCCCGAACAAATAAATTTATTCAAAATATATACATTTCTTGTTCTCTCTTTCACACAATAAAGCGTGTGAGTGTGAGCAATGCAAAGGTGCTAAAACTCTCAATCTGATCTTTCCCATTTCACTCCTTTTTTGCGATAAAAGTGAATGCTCACGTCTAATGCATTTGGTTCGCTTTCAACAAACGTGTGAATCATTCTGCCGTGTTTCTCCGTCACCTTCTTGTATATTTCAAGTTTCTATTTAAAGGTGGAGACTTTATGTTCCCTCCGGGGTTTTATATATTTTCCACTTCCGTGCTATTTTAGTAGAACATTTGTGAATCTACCGGTTTTGCTAGATATCCCTGTTAGATCAAACCAGCTAAAGGTTGGCTTTTGGAATATGTTGACTAGAGCGGTCACGATGTCAGGCGTTCACTGCACGATACCGCGATAAAACCACTATAGCAGCATTATCGTGATATATAAAATAAATATGCAGGGAGGAAGAGAGACAGTTTGTAACCATTAAGACACCAAACGAAAAATTTGAATGGGTCCTGAATAGTTTACGATATGACGACATGTGCAGAACGAACAATATTTGCTGGTGCGAGCCGGTTCAGATGTGTTTGAATAGATCCCTCGTCTAGTAAGTTGAAACCACAGAAAAATACCACATTCACACTGGAGACCCTGGAGACGGCAACCATGGAAACCAGGATGAGCCCATTTGACATCTATCCCACAATTCCTGTCCACTATGCATGCGAGTTAAGAGCTCTCCTCTAAAGGGTTTCCTCGATCAGGTGACTTCAAAAACATAAGTGGCTTACGGGAAGGGAAAACTGGAACGAAAGGGCAACCAAAATACACAGAAGTGCACAATTAACCATAAATCTCAACAGATGCTTTAAACATTACTTGAAGATGAAATGCATTTCTAAAGAGTTAATTGGGAATCGTGGAGAACATCAGATTGAAAAATTTCGTTTTGGAGGAAAAAAACGAGGCCAGCGGTCCAAATAACGCTTTAATATATGACGTCATTGTCCTTTATTTAGGTAATAAGTATTCTCCCTCGTTCTCTCTTTCTCTAAGTTGTCGTAGGTATGGCAGGCCAATAATATAAAGCTTTCAAAACATTGCTCTCTCATCGGTGGTCTGTGTGCTGAAGTGGTGTGCGATTTGTTTACAGAGAGACACTCTATAATGGCTAAAGTGAGGACCGTCACTGGAAGAAATGGCTTTTATTGCTCCGAGATCTTTCAGCCAACAGCAAAATATACAGCCACTCCACTTTCCTGCCAGTCACGGCGAAGCTCAGGCTTTCTCTAAAGAGTCGCTGTGCTCAATGTACGTTGTTTGCATGAATAGCGAGTTGACAGGTGCTGAATCGATGCGTTCTCCTTCGACGATGTCTCACGCTGTCAGCCGCGGCTTTTATAGAGGTACAGTCACGAAAGAAACTGGATAAACATTATATATGACCCTAAACAGTATATCTTATATATGAACCTATAGTAGTGCTGGAAGTTAAAAACCACGATTATCAATATCATGTCAATACTACACGTATGATAAAAGCCTCGCAAACTTTCTCTCCATGGATTTGTATCTCCAATGTGATTCATTGGGCAAAAAAGAGAAAATAAAATAAATAAAAGATGAATTATTTAGTGTATATAGCTTTTATTGGTTAAAAACCCTATATCACGATGATATCGTTCTCGCTATATTTGGTCACGATAACCGTACAATGAAAATCTGATATTGTGACAGTCCCAGTTAGGCTATATATAGATATTTTCTCTCTCTCTCTCTTTTAAACCTGCGTTTTTGCCATAGTCTTCCTTCGCTTTGACTATTGTTCACCTTGATTCAAGAAGGCTTTCTCTGAACGTGCCATTCTGCTCGCTCAAGGTTGGATTTTACGAAAGGCCCTCGTGCAAGTACACGATCCGTGCACTTTTCAGCGGCGCTAAATCAAAGGGCAACCTGAAGAGAACATTACCAGCCCGGAATCACAAAAAAAGGAAACGGCGACTACAAAGAAACATATGCGGTTATTCAGACGCAAGAGATGCACACTTACAGGTGTCATTAGGTGATATCCATACTGGAAGCCTTGTAGCGTTATCGACAACGACACCGTGGGAAGTTACGTTCAGTGAAGGAGTTTGTGTCACATCCATCGTGACTGAATCCAACAGCACAAACTGCCTGAGACAAGGAAAGAAGATTAGACAAACAGTACTTTTCTTATTGAAACGTGTCTTGGAATGTGGCTCGTCTACGCATGAATTTGGATTAAGACTTAAGTTAGTTGTGATCAGAAAGTGCTGACAGATATCAGCCTGCGGACCTATTGGCTGAAGCAGACAACCTTCATAGGAGAGCTGGCTTCTGATTGGCCGTCACTTCTGATTGGATGTCACAGCAAGCAAACCCCCAATTTTTTGAAAATTAATTGGTGGATGAAACACAGAAGACAACACGGACTTATCAGTCAAGAACACATTCAACTAAGAAGAAACTGAGCCATCTTGAGTCATTTTAAAGAATTTTTCTGTTCTTTTTTTTTTTTTTAGAGATTTTCCAAGTATAATGTTTAAAAAACCCTGAATTTTACTGCCCCAGCTGCCAGAAAATGTCTGTTTTTAACAAGATTTTTTTACTGTTTATTTTTGATAAACGGTCCAAAACTGTAAAATAAATTAATAAAAAAAAACAATTGATTTTATGCTGTAATTTTACCGGATTTTTTATTTATTTTACAATATATTTCTGTCGCTCAGAAAATGTATTTTTTTTAAAGGATTTTTTTCCAGCTAGGATACAAACTATACAATAGCTAATAACAATTATATTTATGCATTTTGCGGATGCTTTTATTCAAAGCGACTTTGTGCATTCAAGCTATAAATTTTGTCACATTTGCTAAAGCAATGCTCTACCAGCGGAAGTACAGCAACATTGCTTTTCAAGACACTTTCTGTGCAGTATGTAGGCGTCTCACCAACTTTTGTTACAAAATCCTTCTAAAAGGTCATATGAGACACAATACAGTACATGCGCTACTCCGCTAATTAAAGCGCCGTGAATTTATTTCAAACTTTTCTCAGGGAACTCTAAAAATGACACCAAGGACTAGCAGTCCAAGATGAGTCTTATTTGTCAAATCGAACGCGTCACCGATGACAGAATGAGACCGGCTATTATTTACATTGCACGTGTCGCCTCGCACCCGAATCCATCGCGTCCTGCCTTAGTGAAAAGGCAGTGTGTCCTCACAAAGTCACTGTAGGGTCCTACGCCAGAAAAAAACCCTACAGTTTTCAGCCTATTGCATATTGTAAATGACACAGCAGAAACTTACCAGACACAAGTTGTCGTGTGGAAGACCGCCTTGTTTTTGGCTGATGTCCACTGAAAGCAAGTTTTGCAAAGTTTGTGAAAGTTCTCACGAATCTGACAGCGTTCGTGGCTGTAGGGCTGTGGGCTGAATGTGTCTGCTTTTCTGCATATATCACTGACTCGTCTTCCGATATGTGGGTTGTGAATTTGGTGTTTGTTGGATTATCTGAACATGTGTAGCCAATGGTTTATCAGGCCCCACCCTTTGAATTTAAATGAGTTGCAGTTGCTTTCTGGAGCAGATATGACAAAGGTCTCCAGAGAGGACGACCCACACCCAAATACATGTGTTGGAGGAAGTTGAGGTTGTGATGCAATTGCCAGTAAAATAAACACAGATGTTAGTTTGCCCTTAACTTTGCTCAGTTAACATGAAATGTTTTCCTCTTAAAAACTGATTGAAATGAAATACATGTGGCTTAATATGTTTGTAAACTAGTTCTCAAGATTAATGATACAGGACGGTACATAAATACATTTTGTAATACAGTTGCAGTTTTCATTTTGTTAGGCTGATTATAATTCAAACTTAATAGAAGCAGATAAATAACTTGAAAAAACAGACTCAAAGCTTGTTAAAAGCAGAACGCTGCTGTATGTACATTTCCCTAAACAGTACATTAACCAAAGACAACTGTTTTAAAATCCCCCAAACTTCACACATTTCCGTCAATTTTAAACCCATCTGCATTCATCGCCATCACCAAAATTCTTCACTTTTCAATAACGCTCTTCTGAAACTACAAAGAGCCCCAGATTCATGAATCAAATGTTCACACATCACTGCAAAGATCTGACGCGTTCAATCCAAGCGTCATTGAATTCAGCTGCTCATCTTTTATAACTGTTCTGTTCTCACAACACTTGACTGTAAAAACTACAATGCTTCGATTTCTCTCAAAAAGGACGCTTTACTCTACACGGCAGCGGAATAGAGATTCGGCACTCGCTCACCTATGAAGCACCACGTCTGATAGAAATAGGGCCGAATTTATATGCTCTGGAAATGGTTAGAAACTGTTAAATAAAACTTCAGCCTCATGCGGTTCAAAACCTGTTTATGACTCTTTCTTTGGTGGAGCACAAAGCAGATATTTTGAGAAATGTCTGGGTGGTTCTGTGTCCATAAAATGAACGTCAATGGGGACTAAGGATGCTCGGTTAGCAACATGCTTCAAAATATCTTCATTTGTGGTCTGCAGAAGAAAGAAAGTCACACAGGAATGACGTGAGGGTGAGTAAACGATGGACGGATTTTCTTTCTTTGTGCGTACTGTCCCTTTAAGATCTTCTTCAATGTCACTGCGTTTCTAGGAAATCAAACTGAGCTTCAGCCATCACCACATGATTATCATCTTCTGTTTTCTAAGTAAGCATCCAGCTTGCTTTACTCGAAGGCGAAAGTTGGTAAGAGACTGAAGCCTTTAGGGGAGCCGGAATGGCTTTTTAATTACTGCCATTTTCTGCCCAAAAATAAACGGATGCTGGCTGTCAAGAGCCACAGATGCCGCGCGGAGAGGAGAGGTGCACAGCCCACCCCCCTCCCGCCGGCTACAGCTGGATCATACGGGCGAGGATATTAATTACTGTGAAAACACACTGACCGACCAGCCAGATTCGGCGTGAATGACTGAAAAGTAAACAATTGTCGCGCCGACTCGTGTTATTTATGATTGCGTGGTTTTTGCTAATTGTGTTTTTCAACAAACATATTCACTGAGAAATTAATTAGCGTGGGTGTGCGTTTCTCTGTTAAATGTCGTTGTTTAGATGTGCAGACACACGGCGCTCTGTTTGTCTGTATGTCATCGTGGATGTCACGTGACCTGGTGCTGTAGCGTTAAACATCTGCTGGTGTCAGCTTCTGTTTCCATCTACTTCCAGAAAACGTAAAAGGTCGAAAATGAGAAAGCGTGTTTTCGTACAGTACATCTTTTGAAATGTAAGATCCTGACGTGCGTTGAAAAAAGAACATTTATATAAAGTGCCGCAAAATGTCTTGTTTGCAAGTTTTGACAATGGCAGCTGAATCTATTCACGCAACTGCTCAGACCAAAGTTGCAAAAGGAATTGGCACAATATTGTATTTCAGATGATTAGTTACGACAATTTCAATGCTTGACTAACATTAAATGGACCTAAGATAATAATAATAATAATAAAAGATATGACCCCTTTAAAATAAGACTGAACACTTGGCATTTAAATGTTACACACAAGCCGCGGCAATTTGCGATGGATCTTCTGTAAATATCAAGATGCAAAAAGGTTTTCATGCGTTTAGGGAAAGAATTAAATGATTTGATAACTGTTAAATCAAAACTATCCGTGCATGGCGGTTGTACTTTGAGTGTGATAAAAACCATCAAAGCATTTAGCAGAGAACGGTCAGTAAGGGATATTTTACCAAGAAATGAACATTTTTCATCATTTTCTCACCCTCATGTCATATTCTTGTGTAGAACATTTTGTTGTAGATGGTGTAGATATTTTGAAGAATGTTGATTAGCAAACAACACTGACCTCCATGACTTCCATTGTTTGGACACAAAACCCACAGAGACATTTCTCAAAATATCTTCTTTTGTGTTCCGGAGAAGAAAGAAACATATACAGGTTTTGAATCACATGAAGGCGAATAAAGGATGAGGGAATTAGTATTTGTGCATGATCTATACCGTTGGCTCTATATATTGTTTGTTTCCTGAGGAGACGGACATAAATTGTCATTTTGAATCCGAACCAAACGTGCGTTTTTCTGGCACATTCCCTGAATAAATCAGAGTAAATTACCCACCACTTTTCAGTTAACTGAAGCATCCACAAAAAAAAATCTAATCTCGCCCGGACAGGAGTGTCCGCGATTGTGGTATATTGTTTTTTTCACCATGTTTCTCACGTATTTTGACATTGGCAGAAAACCATAACCGAAGCTAATTTTCCGGTTACACTGGTGCACATTCATTATAGTTGTACATGTTGTTGCCAGTTTTCCTGAACAAAAAAAAAAAAGATCAAGTGCATGTCAGTATGCCGTTTGATCACGAACAGTTTAGAACGACCATGTCGGTAGAAGTGTCAAACATTAACCATGGTTCAAATGTAAATTTTGTGGAGGATCTATCGACAGAAATGCAATATAATATACATAACTATGTGTTCAGAGGTGTATAAAGACTTTTCATAATGAAGCAGTATGTTTTTATTATCTTAGAATGAGTTTTTTTTTGCGTGTCCCCTTACATGGATCAAACTGATTCGAGTGCTGATGGATGTCCTCTTTATGCAAACGCCGGCCTCTTTTTGAACCTGCGGCGCTTCTTCGTTGGCCTCCGTGCGTTGTCTTCGGTCGATATTAATCAATGTTTCATTTCGACAAATAATAATATCCTAAACTTAAAGCCTTTAAAATAATCTGCGTGCACATGGGACAGTTTAACCTGGTGCTGTAAATGGACTTGCTGCTAACCTAACCTGGCTGCTAATGTCGTTGATGTGACAGAATCACCTCAGGGGTCATGATCGAGGCGGAGGAAATTCCTAAGGCTTGCAGCTTTTTATTTGCATGGTTTTATTTTTAACTTATCTAATATTTTAATATTTTGTTACGCTTACTGATTACATACGCTTCTTAATAAAAAAAATATTTCTGGAAATCCTCTCGCGACCCCGCCCTCTTGGCCATGCGACTCCCTGTGGGGTCGTGACCTTTACTTTGGGAACCCCTGCGCTAGAACACTTGGGCCAAAAAGGGGAAATACGTTATGAAAGTAAGTGGTCTAGCCCCACTTTGGACGCAGCCACACTCATGAATGTCGGCGGAAGGAGTCGACCATCCGGGTATGTCTCGCCTACTTTTTTTTGCATACTGAGGTTTCGGACATACTATTCATACTCATTTTCGCCTACTATATAGTATGGAAGTAGGCGATTTCGGACGCAGCCTGTGTGATGATCGGAGACGTGTGACGACAGGCGTGCGCCCCTGAATCTGTGTGCCCTACATACTGAAATGCCAACCTGAAGGAGCGAGAAAGAAAGAGATCAAGGTGGAATAAAAAGAAAGTGACCAGAGAAATAAAAGGGATGTAGAGGAAAAAGAAAGAGAGTGTGTTAAAATCTCAATTGCTTCTGTTTCTGTCTGTTTCTTTGTGTTTTCCTGAGAAACAAAATGCTCTAGTAATGTGTATTATTCAGCTTGTAACGTTTCGAATATGAACTCAATATGAACTCAAACATGTCATCTCTTACTCCATCTCATTCAGTTTCTCCCATACATGCTCTGTACGCACATCCATACATTTTATTCTCTCAATCTCTGTCAACAATTGCCTCATCTGTGTCAAATATGACTTTTCAAGAGAAATTTTGGAAAAACAAATCTTCAATAATGAAAAAACTTGGACCTCAGTCGAGTCCCTTGTGTGATTTCTGGCAGCAAAGGGTGCGTATCTGACCCACATCACAACTGTAGCTGAAAATCTGAGATAATTCCAGCCGAGCCGAACCACAACCCACACGCGCCCCTCACGAAAGTGCTTTCATTTCCGTGAAAATTCATTTCCCTTGTCCTCCGCCACCCACGGCCCCTTCACGCGACTCCTCGCCGCTCATCACCGCATCCAGAACGGCCCGAATTAATGATGAAAAAGGACAATTACGAGAAAAACACAATTAGCAAACGAACAGCCAGACAATTATCTCTCTCCCACACAGCGGGCAAAAACTCCACGGCTGCGGGGTCGACCCGGAGGATGTTACAGATTCAAACGTGCCGATCGCCGCGTGGATGTTTAATTAAACGGAAGCTTGGGTTCGGCTGCGAACTGTGAAATTTAAACCAATCGTTGTTTTTATACGCCGTCGTTGTTCGGGGGATAAATATTTTTCTTTTGGAGATAAAAGGGATTGCGTAAGCGGGCTTTAAAGGAAACGCGCAAATTGCATGCAGGCTTCTTCAAACATCCATGAAAAGAGAGAAAAAACACATGCCTATAAAACAGACTTTAAAAGTGCCACAACAAAAACAAAACTCTCCAGTAGGTGGTGCTGTTGACATCTCTACCAACGGAGGCCTCCAGGTTAACACAGACATGTATCACCACACCCTTACCACTATTTCACTCTTTGTGGCTTTACAATCATTTTTCTCTAACCACGAGGGCTCGTGTAATGACGGATGGTGTGTTTTATGGGGGATGCAGAAGGGAGAAAAGAAAGGAGATGGAATGATGCTACACTTTTGAGCAGAAATTCTAGGACACGCTCTTCTGTTTCTCGTTGTTCTGACTCTCACGGCTCCTTCAGGAGCACCATTGTTACAGTAATAAATCTCTGTTACCGGCTCTGCTGACTGACTGACTTACTGTCTGTCCATTTCTTTTTCTCTCTCTCTCCATCGCTCTTCTAAGAGGGAGAATCAACTCACAGCTGTGCTCTTCTCGTGAAAACAACTCCTCGTCGCACACTGTTTTAAACAGATAAGGCCACTATCAGGAAGGTACCGTGTTTGGTCTCAACTCTCTACTCACATCTCTTCTGCTCTCTTTTCTTTCTCTTTCAATTTGCATCTCATCTGTTTTATTTCTCTCTCTCTCGCTCTCTCTTTCTCATCCTATGGGAAGGGGTTATTTTTTCCTATCTCTTTCATCTCATTCAATTTGAATTCGAGAATTTTTATCTCTTCTCATTCTCGTTCTCTGTCTCTTCTCGGTCTCTTCTCATTCGCATCTCATCTCATCATCTTTCCTCTCATCTAATTCGCTTCTCTTTCCATAAACTTCTCAATCTCGCCTCTTCTTCTCTTTTGCATCTCATCATCTCATCTCATCTCCCCTCTCATCTAATTCTCTTCTCTTTTCATAAACTTCATAAAAAAAGAGGCGAGGCGAGATTGAGAAGTTTATGGAAAGAGAAGCGAATTAGATGAGAGGAGATGCGAATGAGAAGAGATGAGATGAGAAAGAGAAGAAGAGGCGAGATTGAGAAGTTTATGGAAAGAGAAGCGAATTAGATGAGAGGAGATGCGAATGAGAAGAGATGAGAAAGAGAAGAAGAGGCGAGATTGAGAAGTTTATGGAAAGAGAAGCGAATTAGATGAGAGGAGAGATGAGATGCGAATGAGACGAAAGAGAGAAGAGGCGAGATTGAGAAGTTTATGGAAAGAGAAGCGAATTAGATGAGCGAATGAGATGAGATGCGAGATTGAGAAGTTTATGGAAAGAAAGCGAATTAGATGAGAATGCGAATGAGATGAGATGAGATGAGAAAGAGAAGAAGAGGCGAGATTGAGAAGTTTATGGAAAGAGAAGCGAGAGGAGGAGATGAGAGATGCGAATGAGATGAATGAGCGAAGAGAAGAAGAGGCGAGATTGAGAAGTTTATGGAAGAGTCGAATGAGCGAAAGAGAAGAAGAGGCGAGATGAGAAGTTTATGGAAAGAGAGCGAATTAGATGAGAGGAGGAGATGCGAATGAGATGAGATGCGAAAGAGAAGAAGAGGCGAGATTGAGAAGTTTATGGATTTTGAGATTTCGAATTAGATGAGAGGAGAGATGAGATGAGATGAGAAGAGAAGAAGAGGCGAGATTGAGAAGTTTGGAAAGAGAAGCGAATTAGATGAGAGAGATGAGATTCGCGAAAGAGAAGAAGAGCGAGATTGAGAAGTTTATGGAAAGAGAAGCGAATTAGATGAGAGGAGATGCGAATGAGAAGAGATGAGAAAGAGAAGAAGAGGCGAGATTGAGAAGTTTATGGAAAGAGAAGCGAATTAGATGAGATGAGATGAGAAAGAGAAGAAGAGGCGAGATTGAGAAATTTATGGAAAGAGAAGCGAATTAGATGAGAGAGATGCGAATGAGAAGAGATGAGAAAGAGAAGAAGAGGCGAGGCAAGATTGAGAAGTTTATGGAAAGAGAAGCGAATTAGATGAGAGGAGAGATGAGATGAGATGAGAAGAGAAGAGACGAGATTGAGAAGTTTATGGAAAGAGAAGCGAATTAGATGAGAGGAGATGCGATGAGAAGAGATGAGATGAGAAAGAGAAGAAGAGGCGAGATTGAGAAGTTTATGGAAAGAGAAGCGAATTAGATGAGAGGAGATGCGAGTGAGAAGAGATGAGATGAGAAAGAGAAGAAGAGGCGAGATTGAGAAGTTTATGGAAAGAGAAGCGAATTAGATGAGAGGAGAGAAGAGATGAGATGAGAAAGAGAAGAAGAGGCGAGATTGAGAAGTTTATGGAAAGAGAAGCGAATTAGATGAGAGGAGATGCGAATGAGAAGAGATGAGATGCGAAAGAGAAAGAGCGAGAGATTGAGAAGTTTATGGAAAGAGAAGCGAATTAGATGAGAGGAGATGCGAATGAGAAGAGATGAGATGAGAAGAAGAGGCGAGATTGAGAAGTTTATGGAAAGAGAAGCGAATTAGATGAGAGGAGATGCGAATGAGAAGAGATGAGATGAGAAAGAGAAGAAGAGGCGAGATTGAGAAGTTTATGGAAAGAGAAGCGAATTAGATGAGAGGAGATGCGAATGAGAAGAGATGAGATGCGAAAGAGAAGAAGAGGCGAGATTGAGAAGTTTATGGAAAGAGAAGCGAATTAGATGAGAGGAGAGCGAATGAGAAAGATGAGATGAGAAGAGAAGAAGAGGCGAGATTGAGAAGTTTATGGAAAGAGAGCGAGATGAGAAAGAGAAGCGAATTAGATGAGGAGATGCGAGTGAGAAGAGATGAGATGAGAAAGAGAAGAAGAGGCGAGATTGAGAAGTTTATGGAAAGAGAAGCGAATTAGATGAGAGGAGATGCGAGTGAGAAGAGATGAGATGAGAAAGAGAAGAAGAGGCGAGATTGAGAAGTTTATGGAAAGAGAAGCGAATTAGATGAGAGGAGATGCGAATGAGAAGAGATGAGAGAAAGAGAAGAAGAGGCGAGATTGAGAAGTTTATGGAAAGAGAAGCGAATTAGATGAGAGGAGATGCGAATGAGAAGAGATGAGATGAGAAGAAGAGGCGAGATTGAGAAGTTTATGGAAAGAGAAGCGAATTAGATGAGAGGAGATGCGAATGAGAAAGATGAGATGAGAAGAGAAGAAAGAGGCGAGATTGAGAAGTTTATGGAAAGAGAAGCGAATTAGATGAGAGGAGATGCGAATGAGAAGAGATGAGAGAATTTGAGAAGTTTATGGAAAGAGAAGCGAATTAGATGAGAGGAGATGCGAGAGAAGAGATGAGATGAGAAGAGAGGCGAGATTGAGAAGTTTATGGAAAGAGAAGCGAATTAGATGAGAGGAGATGCGAATGAGAAGAGATGAGATGCGAAGAGAAAGAAGAGGCGAGGCAAGATTGAGAAGTTTATGGAAAGAGAAGCGAATTAGATGAGAGGAGATGCGAATGAGAAGAGATGAGATGAGAAAGAGAAGAAGAGGCGAGATTGAGAAGTTTATGGAAAGAGAAGCGAATTAGATGAGATGAGATGAGAAAGAGAAGAAGAGGCGAGATTGAGAAGTTTATGGAAAGAGAAGCGAATTAGATGAGAGAGATGAGATGAGATGCGAATGAGAAGAGATGAGAAAGAGAAGAAGAGGCGAGATTGAGAAGTTTATGGAAAGAGAAGCGAATAGATGAGAGGAGATGCGAATGAGAAGAGAGATGAGATGAGATGATGAGAAGTTTATGGAAAGAGAAGCGAATTAGATGAGAGGAGAGATGAGATGCGAATGAGAAGAGATGAGATGAGAAAGAGAAGAAGAGGCGAGATTGAGAAGTTTATGGAAAGAGAAGCGAATTAGATGAGAGGAGAGATGAGATGCGAATGAGAAGAGATGAGATGCGAAAGAGAAGAAGAGGCGAGATTGAGAAGTTTATGGAAAGAGAAGCGAATTAGATGAGAGGAGAGAGCGAATGAGAAGAGAGAAAGAGAAGAAGAGGCGAGATTGAGAAGTTTATGGAAGAGAAGCGAATTAGATGAGAGGAGATGCGAATGAGAAGAGATGAGATGAGAAAGAGAAGAGAGGCGAGATTGAGATTTATGGAAGAGAAGCGAATTAGATGAGAGGAGATGCGATGAGAAGAGATGAGATGAGAAAGAGAAGAAGAGGCGAGATTGAGAAGTTTATGGAAAGAGAAGCGAATTAGATGAGAGGAGATGCGAATGAGAAGAGATGAGATGAGAAAGAGAAGAAGAGGCGAGATTGAGAAGTTTATGGAAAGAGAAGCGAATTAGATGAGAGGAGATGCGAATGAGAAGAGATGAGATGAGAAGAAGAGGCGAGATTGAGAAGTTTATGGAAAGAGAAGCGAATTAGATGAGAGGAGATGCGATGAGAAGAGATGAGATGAGAAGAAGAGGCGAGATGAGAAGTTTATGGAAAGAGAAGCGAATTAGATGAGAGCGAGATGATGAGATGTGATGAAGATGAGATGAGAAAGAGAAGAAGAGGCGAGATTGAGAAGTTTATGGAAAGAGAAGCGAATTAGATGAGAGGAGATGCGAATGAGAAGAGATGAGAAAGAGAAGAAGAGGCGAGATTGAGAAGTTTATGGAAAGAGAAGCGAATTAGATGAGAGGAGAGATGAGATGAGATGCGAATGAGATGAGATGATAAAATGCGAACGAGAAGAAGAGGCGAGATTGAGAAGTTTATGGAAAGAGAAGCGAATTAGATGAGAGGAGAGATGAGATGCGAATGAGATGAGATGAGATGAGAAAGAGAAGAAGAGGCGAGATTGAGAAGTTTATGGAAAGAGAAGCGAATTAGATGAGAGGAGATGCGAATGAGAAGAGATGAGATGAGAAAGAGAAGAAGAGGCGAGATTGAGAAGTTTATGGAAAGAGAAGCGAATTAGATGAGAGGAGATGAGAATGAGAGCGAATGAGATGAGATGAGAAAGAGAAGAAGAGGCGAGGCAAGATTGAGAAGTTTATGGAAAGAGAAGCGAATTAGATGAGAGGAGATGCGAATGAGAAGAGATGAGATGAGAAAGAGAAGAAGAGGCGAGATTGAGAAGTTTATGGAAAGAGAAGCGAATTAGATGAGAGGAGATGAGATGCGAATGAGAAGAGATGAGATGAGAAAGAGAAGAGGCGAGATCTCGATCATCATTATCATCTCATCTCTTCTCATCCTCATCTCTTCCAGGATAGTTAGGTCTTATCACTTCTATATTGCCCTCTTTCTCTTCTTTTCACGTATGCGAAACACTTTTCTAATGTCATGTCATTTCATTCAGCCTAATCTCTTACCATCTCATGCTCTTTCATCATCTCATCCCTTCGCTTCTCGGCTCATTTTCGTCTCATCTTGTCTCACTTAACCTCAAACCTTCTTGCTTTTCTTTT
This sequence comes from Triplophysa siluroides, assembly GCA_006030095.1. Classification (NCBI taxonomy): domain Eukaryota; kingdom Metazoa; phylum Chordata; class Actinopteri; order Cypriniformes; family Nemacheilidae; genus Triplophysa; species Triplophysa siluroides. The sequence goes on from VCII01000022.1 coordinate 904,055, forward strand.
CTCATTGTTCTCTCTTTGTCTCATCTAGTCTCTTCTGTCGCCTTTACACAGATGAGGCCACAATCAGAACACACCCACACATTCGAGATCGAGAATCTGAGAACGTAAGAGCTATCAAAGCAAAGTTCAGGAAACTTTGCACGCCTGAGCCTTGCGGAGTGATACAGGGAATATAATGATATTCTCTATTGATCGAGAGAAGAAGAACAAATGCTGGTATTTACACCGTTGACATTTCCAGCACGCGCACTCGCTCTATAAGTTCCAAACAAATATAAAGATGCATTTCTCACGGCACCTCCATCTGAATATCAAAGATTTGCAAAAAAGAACGAAAGATGAGTTTCTTTGATGGTTAACTGGAACGACTTCAGAACCTCTCCCTGAAGAAGTTTTCCTCCGTCGTGTTCTCACTGATTTTTAATGGTTAAAAATAAACACAATTCAGTTGGTGTTCAGAATGACGCGGGTATGAGCAACGTCATTTGACTGTAACACACGTAAAGATAAGTATCTAATGTAACCTGCAATATATGATACATGGCAATAGAGAGGCAAAAGTTAAGGATTGCATTTTATTTCTAAGAATTTGGTTTAAAATACATCTCAGGGTTTTACAATGAATGTAAAATTAGCAGCATTAACGTCATGTATCGTGAACGTGGTTTAGATGGAGTGAAAATGCTGCATCTACATTTATTACCTCCATGTCCTCCAGGGAACTTCTTACATTTGGAAGTCATAATTACAAAATGCGTGCAAACTAAATTGTACCATCAACATTAACCAAATTACAACCAATACCAATAAACCATGATGTACTAGACGCATCTGCATTAGTTGCGTCACATCTCAGATGAGAGAAAAGAGATTAAACTGAGACCGAATAGCGTTTAATTATTCTGTTTTTCTGATGTTTCTCCTCAAGGCGCATTCTGAAATGTGATATTTTGGTCTCTGTGACACTGCGGTAAAATATAACCGTATGATATAATGAGAAACCTCAGCCGTGTCATACAACAAGGTAACAATGGCAGGAGGGCTCTCGCAGGGCAGAAGTATGAACAGATAAAGGCGGATCTTCTCCGTTTTATCTTTTGCTCCATGTCTCATCTCCAAGCTGATGTTCCTGAAGTTCCTCCTCTCCTATTCTTGTTTTTTCCCGTCCAGATTTCTCTCTCCGAACTGTCAGGGGGCTCTAATGAGCATAAGACGACTACAGCGCCTCTCAAACTGATCAGGGACCACCTGTAGGACCGACAGGGTTCTTAGCTGCATCCTTTGGCTCTTTCGATCTGGATTTCGCTTTTTAACACAGATGAGCCAATGGGAGAAAAGCAGTGAGCAGCAACGCATGGATCCAGTCCAGAGGATGCTGCCAACCTGAAACATCAAGGGGATTGAAAAAGGGGCAATGGAATGAATAAAAGAAAAAATGCAAACTGAGATGGATGAAAAGTCGTTGGTGTATTTGATAGATCCAGGCAGACGTTTTGAGAGGTTGCACGTCATGGGATTCCCGCTGGGAGTGAACACGCACCTGAAGATGTCATCCCTGCCAACACGACCAAATGGACGTGTGCGTGCGTGAATAAAATCACTTGAATGGGATAGTTCACCCAAAAATGAAATTGAGGATATTTTAAACCTGTCAAAAATATAACAAAATGGTAACACTTTACAATGAGGTGCTATTTGTAACAATGATTTAGTTAATAATTAACAATTAGTTAATGCATTAGCTAACATGAACTAACAATGAACAACAAATCTATTCATCTTAGTTTATGTTCATTTCAGCGTTTACTAAAACACTTTTAAAATCAAACGTTGTGTCTGTTAACATAAGTTAATGCACCATGAACTAACATGAACGACTGTATTGACATGAACAAACATTAACAAAGATAAATGAATGCTGAAAAACGAAATTGTTCATTGTTAGCTAACGTTAGCTAATGTATATACATAAACTACAAAAAAACCTATATTTAGATGATTCACGTTTAATCTGCGTTTTCACTTTCGTGTGTCTGTGTGAGCGTGTGGGAACTTGCAACACACACACACGTTGCCAATGAGGCAGCAAAACCTTGTTACCGAAATAAACAAACTAATGTTCATCAATTAAAATCACTTACGCTTAAACAATCAAAACACGAGCTAATTATCCTCTTGATACTGTGCCGAGTTACTCGGCAACAAAGACATATGGCTTCTTAATTAAAGACCCGTCCAATGACGAACCAAGGCAGAGGCTCTTGACCCGAAGTCTTTTCTCTAAACTGTCTTTTCTTTTAATAACTACCATTCCTGTCTTCCTTTTAACTTTTTCATATTATGCAACCGAAGTGCAAACACACTCCCTCAACAAAGCCCCTTGCCTTCCTATGAGGTGGTATTCAGGTCTAATGCGATGCACTCTTATCTTCCCTGGTAATTTAAATGAGTAAACTTTGTAAATGTCATTGTGTACTCGGAGCTGTGATATTTACAGACTTTTTTTTCTCACACCAGGAAAAGCAGGTGGCCCTATTAAGCTCACCAAAACAAACTTTGCACCTTTTTCTTTTCCACTATAGGGGGTTTTGACAAAACAACCTCTTAGACAAGTGCATTAGCCGCACACCGACCGGAGCTCTTACCTGCAATCATCATTCATCAAGTCGGAAATGAAAATCCCTCCCTAGAAACTCTCAACACCGGAGGAAGCACAACTGTGACTACGGGCTGTTTTCATGGCGCTTCAGCGGGCGGTGTCACTTTGCCTTTTTCTTTCACTTATTTATTTGCAGGATCTCTAGAAAACACATGCAGGTCACATTTCAGGGAAAAAACAATATGAAATATTTTTCGTTTAGACGGTGAAGCCTATTTTAAGAGCATTCTCTGCTTAAATAACTAGAAACTGAATAAAAACCACCACATAAATTCTAATGGTTTTCATTAAAATACCACCATGAACCTTTGGCTTTGTCCATGAAAATGACATAATTCCTTTTTGTGTTTTGGGCATAAATAAGATTAATTTGCCAGGAAACACCCCACCAGTAGAGTCAATTACATACCAGTAGACACCATTATAGTTTCCATTAAAACCAACATTCCCATTACTACCATTAAATCCATTACATTTTCAATCGAGTTTTGGGCAGGGTTCTATTTGTTTTTCTATTGGGTTATCCCTAACTTAGCTGAACTGAACCAGGCTGAACCAAAGCACGTGCGCACCCATTGTCAACAAAACACAGACATCAGTTTAACTCACCGCATGCGGTTCATGTCCAGCATCTTTTAGCGCTGGGACGGCTCCATATATCAGATTCAAACGATCTCCAAATCCAGCGTTATATCCACAGTTTATATAACATTCATCACTCAAATGTAGTAAACAAACAAACACCTGAACTTTGCGAACGCATGCTCGCTCTCTCCTGCGCACAAGTGAAAGTGATGTCTGCGCATGCTCCTTCTGCTCTCCTTGCAGCCGTGTGCTTTTCCGGGAGAATAGTCCAATAAAGGACTAAGAAAACATTCTTATGAAACAGTTTTATATGTTCGAAAAAACTTTCCGAAACCTGTACGATCGCTGGGGGAGTGTATCAAGCAGAGAAATACTACGTAATACGCACAACTCATTTTTTGACAAGTTGACCATGTTAAGCATGAGAAGACAGCACGTGTAACATCGTGAAGAAGTCAGAAGGCATGAAACACCGTTGCAGGGCCGCTTTAACAATTTTTTTAGTGAATTTACAAATATTTTTTTACACAATACCTTTTTATTCAAATTTTCTGCAATTTCTCCTATTTTGGAAGGGTCTCTTTTTAGATTATAAGTCTTTAATACGGCGTTTTTGTATGGTTTTACTCTGCTATAATAAAATAGTTTTTTTTAAAGGGGTCATATGACACGGCTAAAACGAATATTATGGTTTATTTTAGATGTAATGCAATGTGTATACAAGGCTTGAGGTTAAAAAACGCTGCATTTACACATACCTTGCAAGTTTGTATCTCCTCTTTGCCCGCCTCTCTGAAACGCACAGATTTTTGACAAAGCTCATCGCTCTGAAAAGCGAGGTGTGCTATGATTGGCCAGTTAACCAGTGCGTAGTGATCGGTCGAATACTGCAAGTTGTAATATTATAACTGAGAATTGCGAGGGTAGATGTGCTTCCTTTGCCAATAATGTTTCAATGCAAGAAAAGATCTGGTTTAAGAAATAAGAAAATTGAAGAAATCTGATTTAAGAATTTCAAGAAAATGCTTAAAACGTGCAGCATTTTCTTTAAACATATCCTAATGTATGTTTTCTTCCTTTTGTCTTCCTTATAGTGTAGTAAAACATGACCTCATTCTTGACAGGTATTATGAGACCTACCCGCTACCTTTTTCTGCCATCCCTGCTGTAGTTCTTAGGAGATTTCATTTCTTTTTTTCGAGCAACTTTGAGGTGAGAGCAAAACTAACCTTTAAGGCACGAGTTGTCAGATAACAAATGCAAACCTCTACCGTCGAGCAGGTACCGTGAGAAATGTTGCCTCACAGATGCCGTATCGACAGATACCGAGAGGTCAGAGCGAGGTTGTCAGTGGATTTATGAAGGCAGAAATAAACCTCCGGCTGCACCCAGGGGTCCCCCCTCTCTGCCCCCCTCCCATGGGAGGGCGTATAAGGGGTTAGATGAGGTGCCTTCCCTGCTGACTGACAAGAGTGTCTGATGCTCAAGCGCTTTAGAGAGAAGGTGAAAGAGATATAACCAGAGGGGGGAGAGGATCAATGGAGTCAAGCGACAGCACTTTTTGTGGTGTGAGTTTTTGTTTGTGGACATCTCCAGGGAGTTACAAGTCGAAATTAAATGACACAACTTGCATTATTATAATGCGACGTAGCATGCAAAACATTGAGATGAATGTAAATGCTAATAGATAGCGCTCTCCAGGTTTTACCTTTTGACTCTATATCTCCATCTCTGTTTGAAACAATAAATTGCAGTCGTTGGGTAGTTGCAAATAAACCTCAAAGAAAAAATTTCAAAGATTATGAAGATAGTTTTGCAATCATTCAGATAAATATGTGTTAAGAATGCAGGTAAGGCCAAATTTGACTTCATGTTGCCTTTAAACGTGTGCGTTTTTGAAAGTGTGATTGTGCTTTTTTAACACGCTCCATGACCCCGCTCCGCTTCGGCCGACCTGCACGCTCCGTCATCTCGGCCGTGTTTGATGAGTCTGACCGCCGTGAAACCTCCGGAGCGAAAAGGTCGCGGGATGATTTGGCAGAAATCTCCTTCATTGTCTCGCTGACAGGTGAATCGTTCATGTGAAGAGACAACAGAAACAAGGAGAATAAATGAAAGTTTTTACATTACAAAAAGTCGGCATTCGTTTGCATCCACTCTAAATAATGACAAATAAATAAATAAAACAAAATCATTTATATGCAATGTTGTTCGCATGACACTCCAACGAAAAAAAAAACTATAGTAAGTTGTCCATGTCAATGCCGTCGTTCTGAAACCGTGTATCTCAATATTTTTTTTTTTGCCATCTATTATTATAAACATATAATTATTACCAGTCCTCTGGGCATAAAATCACACACACATGATAGCAATAGCTACTTCACCCAGGTGTTAAAATCTTCTGACTTTTGACATGTAGAAATCAATGACCTGACACCGGGTTTAATTAAACTGTTTGTACCTGCGTAGCACATCCACTCGCTTTCTGTTCACGGTAATCGCCTGCCATTCCCACAGAAGTCACAAGCACGTCAGCTGTATTTGGATCTATATCGATGTTATTGTGCAACGTCGAAGCCTGATTACTCGACTTAGTCAGGCAGATAACCAAACAGGCTAAACCATGTGATAGGGAATCGATATCAGTTTGTGACGAACTGAAATCTTTCACGAAACACGCTGAGCTGGAAAAATGAAAGAGCTTCTAGAAGACAACAATAAAAAACAAAAACAATAGATGACAAAACAATGCAACATTCGTGACGGCGAAACAGAATTGTTTTTTGTGATTGGCATGCTAGTTGTTTATAAAACATGACTTCTATAATCAGTCGTCTTTTATTATTTTTTATAAGACGAGGTGCACAAACCTTGAAAGGCCTTCTGATACGCGTGAAATTGGTTGATTTTGTTTTTTTGTTTAAGTCTGAAGCAATTAATTTCTCGCTGTTCTTGAGGGAAAGTTATAGGAGAATACCCCCCCCACACACACACGAGCCGTCCCTGAGACGCTGCCGAGAAGGAAACAAAAAAGCGAGAACGAACAGACAGATAAAAAGAAGTTGGGCACATTACATCCTGATGAAATGAAAAACAGGATAAGAAAACGGATAGTTTCAGCTCAATTCAATGAAATTGCGTAGGATAATCTTAAAGGGATAGTGCACCAAAATTAAAATATTTTTTTATAATAAAAATAATAGAATGAAATAATAAAATAAATAAAAATAACAATAATTAAATAAAATAATTAAAAATAAATACAAATAATTAAAATTAAATAATTAAAATTAAATAAAACTTATACAAAAAAATAAATAATAATAATAAAATATATATATATATGTAAAGTTTTGTTGAGGTTGACTGTTCAGTAAATATATTTTTATAAGGTTTTCATTTCAATATTGTTATAATTTGCTATCTTTAACAATTATATAGAGACACGCCGTCTCAAAACATATTTCAAATCTCAAGTTAATGTCAAAGGTCACTGCTTCCTCACGAGTGTGTGTTTTGGTTGCACACATGGGCCAACTTTCACAAGGAATGATGATCATTTAACACTCTTGTGTTCCCTCTCCACCTCCCTATCCTCGATAAGCGACGACAAGCAATTTGCTTCACGGAGACAATGAGAAATAGAGCAGAATATTATTATCTTCACACATGGGGGGTAGAGACAGCTTAAAAACACGGAGGTAAATATATACGGTGGAGTTTAAGGATCGCTGGTACCTCTACAGAAGACCTTGAGATCTCAGCTGCTCGGAGGAGGCCAATACCGCCGGGAACCACGTCAGGAGAAAACTCCCTTTGAAAAAGAGCGAGTGGGAATATACGAGCATCTCACGTTTGCAATGACAAACAGTACTAGAACCGCTAGTTTTCAAAGAAAGTAGTATGTAGTGTGCATACTGTGCACTGTGTATTACTACACAATATTAGCGTACTTTGGTATGCGAGGAATGACCTACTACATTTGTCAGAACGTGCAGTATGCGACGGGAGTACATTATGTCAGAACAATATTCCAAAATGCAATGTGCTTAGCGTGACCATTATCATAATTAGATTATTTTGGGAATGTAAAATGAGATTAAAATGCAAAATAAATGTATTTATGTATGAGATGATAACCGGACACCGCTCGCTGAATTAAACATGCCACGTGGTGAAGTTGTCCCTGTGTAGACGGTTCAATTGCTCAACGGTTGCTCCTTCATGATGTTGAGGGTGTTCAAGTCTCAACTTTATCTCCTGAGAAAAGAAACAATTAAATGATTATTTAATATTTTCTATGAGCATTTCCTGGAGAATTGTCCAATAAGGGACTAAGAAAAGTTGTCACGAAATGGAATTTCATGTTCCAAAAAAACTTTCAGAAAGAAGTCAAAATGCATGAAACACAGTTGCACATCCCCACTAATATTCATCCTAAACACCTCCCACCTTCACAGATCCTCGCACATTTCCCTGTTTTTCACTCATTTTACTTCTTGTTTTCATAGTTTATTTGCCACACAGAAGCTTTAACCGACTTTCTCAGACTCTCTTCCTCTATACACCCTGCCTCAGCATCTATCCAGAGAGTATTGCCAAACCGAAGAGCCTGGCTTCCAACAGTGGCTTCTCAATGCAAACACTTTTTCCGTAAACTCCTCCGCCACAGGTTTGATCAACACACAACCGTTCAAACAACCCTACAACAAAACACACAAACCGCCACCAACGCTCCCCGTTTAATAACAAAACGGTTCGCAGTGCAACTCCTTCAAAGCGGTGTGTTTCCAAAACCTTTAAAGCGCAAAATCAGCCGTGAAAGGCAATATATTCTGATTTCCCAGGACACTACGAGCTATTAAAAAGGAAAACAGACAAAGTTTTTAAAAATGTCAGGTCTTCCCGACGCATTCTTCCTTATCTTCGGTTAAAAAACTCCCTTCGCTTCTTGTGTGTGCATATATATATATATGCAAGTTGCGTGTCTGGCAGGCAACGTTATACATTTTTCCTATGCATGTTCGGTGTCTAAAAAAACCTCGACTTTATTTTATACCCCCAGAGGAAGAGTAAAGCTGTGAACTTCAAACTGCTAAACCTCTGCACAGCTCTGATGGGCTGCTTATCAAGAGCCAACAGTAGAAAACTGACAGTATGTGCTGGCTTTGAGTGTGTGTGTGCGTGTGTGTGCGTGCGTGCGTGTGCGTGCGTGCGTGTGTGAGTGCGTGTTGTCTGCTGAGATATTTTCAGCAAAGAGGTGCCTGAGAGATTTCCAGCGTTTCCTCACAGGGATCTACTCCAAATGATGAACGGAGAAGCATTGCTTTCCAACCTCTTGAAGTTCCCCACTGGAAAAATAAATGAATATAATAATTAAAGAAAGCCTGATTTATTTTCTTGTAGACAGGGAATAACAATGAATACTTTCTGTCATCAAGATGCTTAATGAATGTTGGTTAATTTCAATTCATTTAATAGGGATAGTTCACCCAAAAACAAATATTCAGTCACCATTTATTCACCCTCACGTCATTCGAAACCTGTATGTGAATTCACACAAAATAATATCTTATGAGAAATGTGTCAGCGGTTTTGTGTGCATACAATGGAAGTCAACGGGGTCCAATGTTGTTTGGTTACCAACATTCTTCAAAATATCTTCTTTTGTGTTCAACAGAAAAACGTCATACAGGTTTGAAATGACATGAGGATGAGTAATAGATTTTTATATCTGGGTGAACCGTCCTTAGATTCTTCCTGCGCTGAGAAAAAAAACCTAGTAAGATTTACAAAAATTTGTCACAACAATGTGAGTAAAAAAAAAGCAAATTAACACACAAAAAATAAGTAAATACTTTGGATCAAATATCGAAACATTATCATAGATATATTAAAATCTAAATAAATCCAGCTTAATTATGTAAAGTTTATATTTGAAACAATTGAAAATAATGAAAATAACATTTGGGTTTAAATTAAGCTTATTTTTCGAGTTACTTTGTAACCAGAAGGTCATTGGGGATAAAAGCGTCTGATATAAGAATAAATGCAAATGTAAACCATTACCAGAATGTGTAATGTTTAACAAATAAATTAAAACATTTTTTTGGAAAAGTTGTTTAAAAGTAAAAGTAACATTTTCATTTTGTGTTAACTAAACACACATCCACACATTCCCAATGAGGTGAATACCAAGAGAAACAATGTTATCCCTCACCATCAGAAGTCATTCTGCAATTCAGCCTAAGATAAAGTAGAGCTGTCAATCATCCAGCCCAACCAATCAGATCTCTCTGATTAGAGTCTAATCACCACCCATTTTCTTCCTGTGACTGCTCGTCCTCACTCATCTTTCTTCGTATCCCAACTCATTCTCAGAATCCATCGCTGAGAGCTATTTGTGAGATTAAACCCGAATTAACATTTTTAGCATCAATTAGCATAGCAGCAGTTCTGCAGCCTCCAGCTATGTTTTTTGTTCGCAACCCACGCCGCTAATGAATACAACTGACAGCTTTAGACGAACCAAACTGTCAACAGCGACTCCATCACACTGTGGATCAATAAGATGACATGAATTATTGTCCTGCATGTCTTCGTAGAGATTTATGGCGAATAAAATAGGCTACTATAACTCGATTGTGCGTTATTTACTCTGCGCTCCGAGAGCAGATTAGCCAACAGATATTCAGTCTTGCTAATCTATTTAGCGCAATCAAATTTATTTTGCTTTTACGGCAATCTGGACCTCAGGCTAACAGTAAAAAACAACTACAGTTGCACATTAGTAAGAAACACACCTAAATCACGTTAAATATGATAAAAAGCAAATCATTAAGTATTATGAAATTGAAAAATAATCTAGTTTTATCTTTCATTACAAACCCTCTACTTGTTACCGGGGGTCTTGGACTGGCTGGTTAAGAACAGTTGCATTCATTCGCTGTGAAGCACTTTGGTCAACATCTGTTGTTTCTTAAATGTGCTATATAAATAAATGTTGTTGTTGTTAACGCAGTTTGGTAGAGGACTACTTATTAATATCATAATACCATCTTAAAGGTGAGTGATTGATACTCAGCGGCTTCTAGCGGTAAGGTTGTGAATTGCAACCAACTGCTCACTATGAAACAAGCACTATGGTGGCTGACACAGGACTAAGATGTCGTCACGTTTTCGTTTCTTTGCCGAAGGAGATAACATGTTTACGACATGCGCTGTGCAGAGCAATCTGTCCATTTAGGGCAACTGTAGAAACAACATGGCGAATTGGTGTAAGGTGAATGTAGATAGAAATAGCTCATTCTAAGGTAATAGAAACATAACGCTTCATTATGTAAGGTCTTTATACGTTACTTTATCCAAGGATCTTCATACGAGAACGTTTGTAGAAGATCTAGAAAGGGATTCTCTCAAGGAAGATCTTCACAAGATCCTTCTGAAGGACCAGCGGCTCCAGCTGGGTCCCAAGTGGCAGCTGGTAATCTTATTGGCCAAACCGTCTCCAGTCTAATCGTTTTCTTCGTCTCTCTCTTACCCGACATGTTGATTTCTCAGGCGACGTACAGTATCTGATGGTGGCGACCGCTCTATTTATCAGCGTCTGTGAACTTGCTTTATCATTCCTTCCCAGCATCCTTTTGGTTCCCATCTTTATCATTCCTTCCCGCTAATTCTTGTGTTGGGGGAAACCCAGTAGTATGAAATTGCATTTAGCAGATTTAGCTGCTGGTTAAACTATACAGGGTTTTGTGGTAAGACGTTCGTCTCCGTGTTATAAAACCAATATGTAACAGGACTCTTGCCGTTCCTCTAGCTTCCCTGATGCCTACGAAAGGTTAAACCCTGTTAATGACTGCGTGGTGCCAATGGGAGACTGCGGGATTGTGGGTAAAGGTCAGGGCTGCATGCAAGCGGCGCATAATAAATGCTGTGTCTCTGGAGGTAAATGTTACATTCTCTATCACACACACCCGCGTGCAAACGCCTTCACAAACACTCGATACTTATTCCAGGCATCGCCGTTCGGCTTTCAGAAGCATCTTGTGACCAATCGCCGGCGGAAAATTCATAAATAACCGGTTGCACGGTAGTGCGCTCGGGGCCGCATGGAGTGACCTTCTGCCCACCTGCGGGATATCAAAGTAAACTTTGGAGTAGATGATCATGACCGGGACGCATCGTTAGCGAAACCGAGCGACACTTACCATGGTTCTTGAACTAATTGCTAATTCAGCTCTTCCCAATGAAATGTTATACGGGGTTATAAAACCGTCCTGAACAGCTTTGTTTAAAATGGCAGGTGACTTGTTAAAACGCTGTAGATTTCCCGATTTTCACCTTGTTTGGATCATATTTGTGCAATAAAATCACTTCCCATAAACATCCGGCGCACCTGCGAGGGAGGCTGTAATGTTTGATGACAGTTTAACGTGGAGGAAGAGGAACGTGATAAGAGAAAACCACCTGCCAGGTTCACAGCTGGAGAGATGCATGCTGGGATTGCTAAACTGGGAAACGCAGAGACCATGCGGTTCATCCGTTCTATGAATCGTTAACTAATTGCTGATTATTTAAAAACAAGCCACTCTTCCGTACAGACCTTGAGCGTGATGTTGCAATATTCAACAAATACTCGAATGTTATAACAAAAACATTAAAAACTTTTCCAAATATATAGAGCACACGAAGCACGTTGAAAAAGAAAAATTGGCTTTTCGCGTTTGAAATGAAGTTCTTGATGTGCTGTGACAACCGCTGTGAAAGGCGTAGTAATGGCACGCTAACCGCAGCTAATGCTAAAGCACATTACAGCATGAAGCGACGGACAGATGGGCATCTCGAACGGTTCCACCCCTGTGTCATTGTGTCTGATAATAAATCAAGCTGTTTGAAAGAGCGTTTGATGGCGTGAAGCTCGGCTGGAATTAGTCATATAAGGCCAAGGGATCAATACCATCTCTTTGAATCAGTTTGATGGGCAACAAATCCTCCCCACAACCCCCAACCAAACCGTGCAGCCTCGAAGGTTGTTATCCTCAAGTCTCCATTTAGATTAAAACGGAAAAAAAGATACACCAAGGACAAGATGGATAGCACATCAACGACGCCTCAAACTGAGAAGACAACGACTGCGCTTGAAAGTCAGAGATCTCAGAGGAACTTTATTAAGACCTCCAAAGCTATAAAAGAGACAGCTTTGTATATTAAAGGGTGAGTTCACCCCAAAATGAAAATTCTGTTTTATTTACTCACCCTCGAGTTGTTCCAAATCTGTATAAATGTCTTTGCTCTGATCAACACGGAGAAGATATTTGGAAGAATGCTTGTAACCAAACAGTTCTTGGCCACCATTGACTTCTGTAGTAGGAACATTTTGCTTTATAAATGTCTTTGTTCTGTTGAACACAAAAGAAGATATTTTGAAGAATGTAGGAAAGCAAACTGGGACACTTGACTACCATTTTCATTTTTCCTACTTTGGTAGTCAATGTTGGGTAAGAACTCCTTGGTTTCAAGCATTCTTCCAAATATCTCAACAAAGAAATGTGCAGATTTGGATCAACTCGAGGGTCAGTAAATGATGACAGAATTTTCATTTTTGACTGAACTGTCCCTTTAAGTCACGTTGAACTATGAATTGACGTTGCTGATGTTTCTCTTCACCTACATTCAGACAATCAAATCAGAAAGAAGACGATTCCACGGACGCAGCGCCGGCCGAATAAGCCCCTCTCTCAGCCCAAACACCAGGCTAAATGTGATGACCTGGAAGCGTTGGATTTCACAGGGATTTGTATCGCTGCGAGCTTGCATTAAAAAGATGCCCTTCATACAGCTGTTTCTGGCAAAAGGAGCCGTCATGCAGATTTTTCTGCAAGCGGCTTCGAGCAGACAAACAAGAGATGCTGCGCGCTCTGTGAAAAATTCTCTGTGGAGGTAAACGGCCGCGAAGCTGCAAGGGTGGTAGAAATAAAAGTCGTTTTTTAAACGACTTCAACAGGACCGCTTCCGTCTGTGGGTGCGCGGCTGGCATTGAGAAAAGAGAGTTTATAGTTCGAGACCTGGCGTGCCTCGGAGATCTCATTGGTTTTTATTACCTTAGGGGCTAAAGGCCTGTCTATATTACCGGCTGCGGCCAACGTATTGCGAGGCTGAAAAGATTGAGCGCCGCATTTTTCCGGCTCAAGGATCGTTCAAAGTGAACGTGCCATTGCAAGGATATCTGTACTTTAGTGTGTACTTTTACTTTGTCAATTCAGCTTACTGTACGATTTCACTCAACAGTAACCTTAAAGGGAGAATTCTAAAGAAGATATTTTGAGAAATGTCTCAGTGGTTTGTGTCCATACAATTCAATGGGGGGTCAGTGTTGTATGGTTAGCAACGTTCTTCAAAATATCTTCTTTTGTGTTCTGCACAAGAAAAAAAGTCATACTGGTTTAAAAGGACATCAGGATGAATAAATGATGAAGCATTAAGCAAATACAATACATTGAAATACAGAGGTGGGACATATTTCCAGGAAATGCTGATAAAATGTATAGCCCGAATATGCATATATGGCATTTATTTCCTTAGATATTATACAGCTAAAATCATTCTGCGGCCTTGGTGACATCAGCAGAAAAACGACGTTTCAGAGGCGGAGCGCTCGCCGTGCTTTTATGAAAGCAGAAATGTTTTCTTTTGAATTACATTCACTTATGAATCAAGTACATTGAAACCAAGGACATTTAATAGGCAGTTAAATAGGGTCATTAATTTGAGACTTCGGTCGTCTTTTAAAGCCATCCCATATGTTTGCGGTATCATTCATATGATGGACCGAATAAATGACAGAGATGAACAGTTTCAGAATTGACTGCCATGAAAAGCGGACAGTTCGTTGTACATTTGGCAGACAAAAGAGCTGCTTCAATAGGCAAGGCAAGGCAAGGCAAGTTTATTTATATAGCACATTTCATACACAGATCAATTCAAAGTGCTTAACATAAAATGATTGACAGAAAGAAATAAGACGTATCTTTAAAATGCAAATGATTTAAGATCACAAATACTTCAGATTTTAAGAAACAATAAAACAGCAATAAAATTGATTAAAAATGTGAGTGTATATATAAAAAGAATAAGAGCAGAATAAAAATAAATTTGAAATAAAAGTGCAGTTGATGTAAACCAGCACAGTGCTCAGGTTGTGAATGCACAGCTAAACAAGTGTGTTTTTAATCTGGATTTAAAAGTAGCTACTGTTGGTGAACGTCTGATGTCTTCTGGAAGCAGATTCCAGCTACGGGTGGCGTAATGACTAAACGCTGACTCGCCATGTTTTGAGTGAACCCTTGTTATCTCTAACTGATTTGATCCTGATGATCTGAGAAGTCTGTTTGGTTTATATTCAATGAGCATATCTGAGATGTATTTAGGTCCTTGACCATTAAGTGATTTATAGACAATTAATAATACTTTGAAGTTGATTCTAAAAGTGACTGGTAACCAGTGTAAGGACCTGAGGATTGGAGTGATATGCTCAGATTTTTTGGTTCTGGTCAGAATCCTGGCAGCAGCGTTCTGTATGAGCTGCAGCTGTCTGATGGTCTTTTTGGGAAGACCTGTAAGGAGTCCATTACAGTAATCCACCCTGCTGGTGATGAAAGCATGGACTAGTTTCTCTAAATCTTGGCTTGAGACAAAACATCTGATTCTGGCTATGTTTCTGAGATGGTAGTAGGCTGATTTGCTTATTGCTTTGACATGACTGCTGAAACTAAGGTCAGACTCCAAAATGACCCCAAGATTTTTTACCTTGCTTTGTGTCTTTAGACCTCTTAAGTCAAGGTATGTGTTTACCTTGTTAGTTTCATCCTTGTTACCAAAAACAATGACTTCAGTTTTGTTTTTATTTAACTGAAGGAAGTTTTGACACATCCAGCTGTTAATTTCATCAATGCATTGGCAAAGAGAGTCAATAGGCCTGTAGTCATTGGGTGAGAGGGCTAGGTAGATCTGAGTATCGTCTGCATAGCTGTGGTAGGCAATTTGGTACTTTTTCATTATTTGGCCAAGTGGGAGCATGTACAAATTGAAGAGGAGCGGAGCAAGAATCGAGCCCTGTGGAACACCACAAGTCATGGGTGTCCAGTCAGATTTATGGTTGCCTATGTTCAATAAGATGTCATACTTAACTGTGTTCTTTTTTTTAAGTGATTCAAAGTATTCTGTTTCTGCTTGTGCACTTGAGATGTTTATTCATCCGAGAAACTGGATAATCTGCAGATGTTGGTCATGAGAAAGTCAGGCAACTTTTTTGACTCTTTCATCTTCTGCCTACCTCAAGCCATTAAAAACGCAATTTAAATTCAAACTTCTCAAGCGCCGAGAGTAAAGATCAATACGAACGTTCCTGAATGCGTTTCAAACGCAGCCTTCATTCTTATCAAAACAAATGTAATCTTTCAACTATAAATAAACGGACCGCAGGGCATTTGCAGAGATATTTCGTCTCTGGCATTGTCAGGTTTACGAAAGCTAAAGGCATATAGGTTGCGTTGCGTTTAATTTATCAAAGCATCATAGATTTCTAACACGGCCCTGACAGCCAACAAACAAACTTGAATCAATGCAGAGAGAGTTAGAGACAGAAGCCTGGCATAAGAATGAAGGAGCATAATAGACGGATTACATGCTCATCACTCGCCTCATCCAATGGGTACGACTGAGCGACGTCGTTCCTGAAAGTTTAAAAAAGAAATTGCATATAAAAGAAAACAGCTCGCTTTCTTCACGAACTCACCGCTGGAGAGAAAAATCCTTAAATGCGTTCTCCGTCTGTATCGAGCTATTCAAGCTGATAAAGCCGTTGGGTCGAGATGAAGAGATTAGACGGGGTGACACAGAAACAGCTATGGAACTTGTACCTGTGTGATAAGAAATGCAACCATTGATCTTTAAAACACACTTTAAATTGTTTATACAACTATTTAAACACAACGTAACTATATACACAATAAACAATGAACACCACCTGCCTAATGTTTTTAATAGGAACATTCTAGCTAAAAGAAACGTATTACTTCTTGAATAAACACACATACTTGAGAAGACAAATTGTACTTTAATCGATTTTA
The DNA here is from genome assembly GCA_006030095.1 of Triplophysa siluroides. Lineage (NCBI taxonomy): Eukaryota > Metazoa > Chordata > Actinopteri > Cypriniformes > Nemacheilidae > Triplophysa > Triplophysa siluroides. The sequence goes on from VCII01000022.1 coordinate 920,432, forward strand.
AATTATACTTTAATGTATTTTAATCCTGTGTGCTGTGTGCTATAAAATGTAATACATTTTATATTAAATTATTTTTTTACATTTTCTTATGGAAATACAGTTTAACACTGTTTTCTGCATAAAAACAGAAGTGATTATAAATAATATTTTACTACGTTTTTTAATTAAAATATATTATTATTTAATTCAAATTTAAAGCAGTTTTCTGAATGAAAACATTCTTATTAAACTAAAATAATTATAAATGTATGAGGCCTATAAATATAAATTAAGTTAGTTTATGATTAAAACATGCAAACATATTTGCCAATATGAAAATAAACTTGGCTTAAGTTTGAGCTCCTTACTAAAGACTACTTCAAAAGTTTATTTTTGTTTATTTTTTTAAAGTCAATTTTGATTGAGGTAAATTAGCTTCTTAAGGAAATGTAACCAGATTTATACTCTTTTTCTTGACTTTAGAAGTTTTAGGCATTTGTACTGTAAAATAAGACTAAGAAATACTAATACTAAATACTAATACTAAAATATACTAGTAACAAATAAGTAAAAATTTCATTTCTTGAAGTACTGTATACAGAAACAGTCAAAGGTACATTATGTGCTACTTTAACACCTCTTCTCTGTTAGTCTAGCTTTAAGTTTGACTGATTATTGTACTTTCAAAACCAGACAAAACTAGAAGACTTTAAATTATTGTGTTTCGTACTTTCTAACAACGGTCCATTGAAACGGTCCGGATTCATATACAAAAAGATGGAGAAAGTGAATGCTTGTATCACCCCGCAATCAATTTTTCCAATTTTATATTGCAGTAATAGAAAAAAGCTCTCAGGGGGCAATTTATCAAAGAGGGCAGAATATCACAAACAAAAAAACACATTATTTTCCCCTTTAATTTCCTCGCAGAATAAGCATGAGCCATAAACTAAAGTGATTTCTGTGGGAACGGAGCGTTTCAGCTCTCTTTAATATTTGATGAGCCGCTAATAACGAACGCGGGAGGGTAAACAAAGAATACGTTGGTCAGCTCATTGCCACTGGTTATCTAAACATCTATTGATTCACCGGAGAAAAATTATAGATCAGCTGCATTAGGGTGGTTGGAAGTAGGACAAGGTTTTCCCATCAGAGAACTTGAACGTCAGAGGTTCCATTTCAGGAAAGTTTTTAGAAAGCCTCACACCAGTAGCGTGTCCACAGGGGTGGCAGCTGCCACCCTGAAAAAGAGCTTGGCCACCTCAGTTGCCACCCCAACGCTGACCATACAGTCACGACTTGGGTCCTAATGCACTGTACAAAAATGTTTGGATTAGGTTTATGGAGAGCGATATTTTCGCTCTTTTTTGCTAATATTCTGATAGAGACCTGTGTCTGTTGGCGCTTGAGCAGCCTGGTCACAGCGTGTATCCTCAGACAGGAGTGGCAGTATAACTGCAGCGGATCTGTGATCCGTATGGAACGCGCCCCACTGATGCTTGTGACCCGCGGATTAACTGCAAAGTTTATCTGTCATAGAGTGAAAGACAGTTTTAAATGAGATCTCTTTCCTTCCCTCTACCTCGGCGAGTTCAGTATGAAAGCGCATTCTCGCATATAGCCTATGCCTTTATTTAAATCACTGCGTGAGGCAAAGTGTAAAGTACTCGTGTTGTGTAGTGTTAAAACTAATACAAATGATGCCACAAAGTGTCCGTACTAGCTGCATAAGATAAAACTGCGGCCACTTTAGTCAATGCCGTTACTGAAGCGTCCCAGAAGCTCGCTAAAGATACCCACCTAGTATATTTTTGACGGAAACTGTGTCCAAGCCGCAGAGTTTTATGGAAAAAAAACGTTCCTATGCAGACTTCCGCTAGTATTTCACATCACAAATCCCTGACACAAGACCATAAATGGACGACGAGAGGTTCATCCTCGAACAAAACCATGGTCATTTTTTTGTAAACAAGATCAGAAAAAAAATCTGAACCAAACTATAATAGGGATCAATAATTAGGAATCTATAATATCCTAATACTGACAATGCAACTGCGAAAATGAAGATATATATGTTTAGTTTGCCACCCCTCATTGTGCTCCTGTCCCCCTTTGCCACCCCATGTACAAAATCCTGGACACGCACGAACACAAAGGATCGGCCGTCACGCCTGACACAACGAATTAGGCGAAGAAATTAAAATACAGCTAACGTAATTATGGCTAATATAGTCAAAACCAGGTAACCTATAACAGGTTTTACAATCTTTATTGACTGACTGCCGGAGAAATGCGTTCGGCTAATTTTCGTAAGGTTGTCAGATGCTGTTGGCCGACAACGTATGAAATTCCCTGTTGGGTCGTGTTATTGCTTTTAATTGGCTAATTCATTTACGCTAATTCACTTACAACACCGTGGTATTCTGTAAAGTCTGCACACATTTAGGGCAACACACACACACACGGAGCTGAGTCGGGCCCTATGTGAGACTCTTCAGCGACTCTCCTGAGGGCGTTTTTACCCAAGAGTTAATTATACGTGCGATCGTGAGCTGTATGTTAAACAGCTCTCGACGGGCTCTTCTCGGCTGAGTGTTTGGTTGTATTGGCAATCTATCTGAAACGCTGTACATTTCGAATCAATAAGCAACAGTAGACTCGCAAGCGGCCACCCCATCGTGTCGAAGCGAATGTCCTGTAAATAACTATTGAGAGTCGCTCGTGTGTCAAAGCTGTCATCTTAGTTTTGCATTCTGCTGTTGTGAAGAATCCATAACGCAAACCACGTGGGAACTGTTGCAGCAATCCACTTGTTAACAGAAGCCACTGTATTGCACGCTTAAGAGCTCCAATGTAAATACAACATTAGCGACGTAGTTTCCATTTTATGACGGTTGAACTAAGCAGATTTTTGTGTGAGTATTCGTGATGTTTTTTTTTCATTTCGCGTGTAAATCCTCGACTGGTGTGTTCAGGGAGAGCGGTTTAATATCGCATTGTTATTGGGTTTTAAAGAGCTTTGTGTGGTAGCCTTTAGCTAAGAAGATTACGCTAATTAGCATCTATGCTTAAACCTAATGAATGTCAAAACGTAACCAGATTTATTTCAATTTAAACCCCGGGGATTGCCGTCCCTCATTCAGAACGTTGTCCGAATAATACAAAGTTTAAGCTTACTTAGCTCTACATTAGGCCCAACTCAGATTTGAAAGTTTTGGGAAAACCACAGTAGCTCAGTGGTCAGAGCATGGAGCTAGCAACACCAAGGTCATGGGTTCGATCCCATGGATTGCACGTACTCTGATACAAATGTATAGTATAATGCTATGTAAATCGCATATAAAAAAAACCTGCCAGATGCGTAAATGTAAATACAAATCACCTCCGCATGTTGCATCTCTCTTTTATCAAACGTAATTTAATTCTTTGTAAACAGGTTTTGAAGTTATAGTTCACCCAAAAATGTAAATCATTTGCTCACCCTCAAATTATTCTAAATCTGTACAGATTTCTTAGCTCTTTTTAACAAACAAAACATACATTTTTAATAATGTGGGAAACCAAACAGTTCTGGGGCACCATTGACTACCATTGGAGTTTGTGTTCAGTACTATGGTAGTCAATAGTGACCCAAAACTGTTTGGTAACAAACATTCTTCCAGATATCTTTCTTTGCGTTCATCAGAACAATGAAATGTACCAGTTTTGGGTGAACGATCCCTTTAAGTCAATATTTTAATAATTTAACTAAGCACATTTCCAACTTCAAAACCTTTTTTTTATTTGTTTTAACGTTTCTATTAGTATCATTTAACATACAATTGCTATTATTAAAACTAACATTTTTTTTGCAATTTAACATTTTTCAAAATAACGGAAACAACTTTACACACAGACATACAGTAGCCTACCAACTCACGAACCCCCATGCAATTCCCTCGCTAACCACCAGGGGTTCACAACCCCTTTTCGGAAACCTTGCTATAAATGAAGCAGTACTGTTTTTTCCATTTCATATATGACTTATGCCGAAATGAGTGACAATATATAAAAAAAAGAAAGAATAAGTTGGCTTCCTAAATACTTATTTTAATTGACATGGTCTTCATCAATCACAGAATGTTCTAGTTATATTATGTAGTAAAACACATACTTTAAGATGGGTTAACAAATTTTAAATTAAAGGTTCACACACTTTATATATACACTATGGGAGCCGTGCATTACGGTATGTTATTATACAAGCATAATGTGACAGTCTCCACCTCACCTCATTAATTTAGATGTCATTCTCTCCAGGCTCTCAACATGTATAATTTAACCAAAGAGTCTCAATTTTTCGTCAACACCCTTTGCGGTGAGTGTGAGGATTAGCTTAACCGACAGCAGGTGACACTTAGAAGCTTTTGTCACCGTTCGAATTCTTAAGCTGTCTGACAGGTCGGCTTCAACAGTATATCCGCTCGAGTTCCTGAGCTAATCATAAACCTCTCTTCTCATTATTCGCACATGTACATAAGTGTGATGGAAGACGCACGCCGTCCTCATCTATACAGCCTGCCACGGCGCGCATGGGAAAATCGCAACATTTCCATCATTTCTGCGGCGTGCGAAACGCAGAGCTCATCCAACAGAGATATTCCAGGTGCGCTGAACACAGAGGTGCCTAAATCTGTGAATTTCATGTTTTCAGTCCACCTGCTCGGCTGGATGACATGTTTGTTGGTCTAGTTCTGGATGTGAGCTCAATAGTATGGAAGACTGGGTAATGATAAAACAATTCCAAGTGGCAACTGTCCGGAAATGGACTCATCGAATTCTGCGATGTTGCGGTGCCGGTCAAGCATGATGCTTCAACTGAACAACACATACATAACAGTAGGTGACTTGAAATAAAATAATGAAATGAGGTTTTATAAGCCAACAAAGTGGCGTGAGAGTAACAACAACAGGATGCCATGAGGTGTGTTGAAATGCATCTGTGTATCATGACATCTAAGTATCGTGAGAGCGCCTCGACAGTATTGCTTGGACGTCATAGACCGATCGGTCCGCACAGTGTCACCTCTTGTCATTTCAAACCTGTATGACTTTCTTTCTCCTACACAAAAGAAGTTATTTGGAAGAATGTTGGAAACCGAACAACGGCGGTATCCATTGACTTCTATTTTGTGGACACAAAATCAATGCAAGTCAATGGGAACCGCTGTTGTTCAGTTAACAACATTCTTTAAAACATATTTTTCATAACAGTTTTGAAATGACACGAGGGCGAGTAAAAGATGACACAATTTTAATTTGGGGTGAACCATTTCTTTAAATGTGAAATAACATGAAGGTGACTACCAAACGCTAACAAGTAAGATCAGTGAATACCTGAAAATCCATTAAGCTATTTATGTTTTAAAAGAAAAACCTGACAAAAGAAGCTGTTTTATTAGCATAAAAGGGGCTTGCCATTGCCAGTCTCCCTTTGTGGTGCAATTGGATGTCACCTGCTAACAAAGACCGGTGTTAGACCCGAAGCGCTTACTCCGTGTTTCGGCTTCTCACCCTGACGTTTCCGTCCTGAATAACGCTTTGCCTTTCAAACACGAACATGATGGCGTGCTTTAAGCCTTTATTTATTACGCTTTCAACCCTTAAACGTGCCTCATTCCTGTCGTATCAAACCGTCTCTGGTTGAGGCTAAGCCAAATCTAAATGAGGGGGTTGACACGGTCTATTGAACGGTGCAATTTAGCTTTAACAAAAGCCGCGTTGTACGCAACGAATCATTTGTGATAACAACGACGATTGTTAAAATCCCAAAGCCTTGAGAGGAGCAAACGGTCAAACGTTTGTCTTTTTGATCAAGTTTGAACTGCTGAACTTTTCACACCGCGACTGTAAAAGTTCGACACGTTTATCTTGCGGCAACACAATGCCACATGCAGAGACGGCTTTATTTGCGTCCGGGGGAATAACCGTATCTCCATTGCGCAGGTTTCCAACATAATGTTGGAACAGACACAGGCCTTTCCAAAAAAACGACCGTGTCCGGCTTTCCAAAAACAAGCCGGTGTTGGCATAAAAAAGTATGGTCGATAGGCTTTCAATGAAGGCTGTGTGGTCTGTTTTCTCTGCGGCAGCTCTCGGTAACCGAATGATACTTGTTAACCATGGGCTCAGCCGGGGCAGAAGAAGAGGTGAGATTGGAGGCGGGTAATAGGATAATTAAGACAGATAGTGTTAGAAACTAGAGTTATAGTCATTCATTTACAGACCTTGCTATATCCTGCTAGTTTTTATATGAAAGGAATACAGGCTGTGATGGCGGTGGCCAACCTTGAGCATTTCAACAAGGTCACTTCTTGAATAAGCGTATGCGTGACTCGCCAATAAGTTTAGCCGATGAGTTTGACTTACAGTTTTGAAATGCTCTCAGCAAAGAGTATAGTAATAACTCAAAAAGTACAGCTAACTTACACAATAAAACACATTAAAAACATGATAACGTAATGAACATTTTTTAAAACAGGGTTAGCTCATTTTGGTACCAAACTCTTCACATATGACTACATCCGAGAGACTTTTGGTCGAATAGAATACACATTTTGTGTTAGAATTGATCCTGAAAAGCGGGCGTTACGTACCATGATGGAGCAAGGTGACTGGAGGGATTCAAACGTGGAGGGATTCATGACGTGAAAGGAACACTGTGTCAAAAAGACAAGAAAAGTCATTATTATGAATCTGGATTAACAAAGCACAGTTAAGTCTTTCCAAGTATTTCCATGTGACAATTGTTGTGGGCAAATAATTCATAATAATAATGCTGCTATATCATGACATCTACTGATAAACTTTGTTTATTTATCTTTTTGGCCGACTCAAGATACAAGTGAAGTTTGTTACGATTGTGGCTCTTGAGACATGGACAGTACTTAGTATTTTTCTCTCAAGTATATTTTCCAATCATTGGCCTTTATTAGAGTGTATTTTTTCTTTAATACATTATATTATTCTTTCCACAACATTTCATAAATACATCAATTCTCATGTATTTTACTCAAAAATGTTAAGTAAGCTAGAGTCTAGTAGTGGAGTAAAATGTATGATAAGGTATATGCTTTATAATGTAGTGAAGTAAAAACACATTGTTAAACGAAGTGTCAACCAGAGACTGATGCTGAATTAATTATGAATGATATCAATAATCACGGTTATTAATATCATTGCCTATTCCAGTACATTGCATCACCCCTATAGTTTTAATAATCAAATGTCAACTTAAGCAAATTTGGCTATTTCAATTTTTTTAATGAGACCTATTTTAATTCCTACAGGGTTAAACCTGTCTTTAGACAAAGGCTAAACATATACAACCACAATTATGAAATTTAAATATATGTTTATATATACACTCCCATGTTAAACCCTCTATATCACCTACTGTTCCAAAGCTAATCTTAAAGTTATATTTAAAGTTCTCATAGCAGTTGAACTTCCGTTAGGATTTTCCACTGAAGTACATGCATACAAAGATTAATGTGATTATGACTGTTGACTATTCCATCTTTAAGGTCCCTTTGTTTTCAGAACCTAAATAATGGAGTTAATGACCGCCACCGGGACCAGACCTCACTCAGCGGGGTCAGAAAGCCAGTGGCTTCAAGTACAGTAATCCCACTAAATGGTTTATTATGGTTCTCACCAGAAGTCCATTAAAGGGAGATTACGCGCAGCAAAACTGTGGATGCCAACAAGCCAGAATCAATCAAGGATGGTGTACAGGCCCAATATTAAAGCCTCTAATCCTCATAAAAATGCACGGACGACATGGCAAACAGGCACCAGTCACCCTAACAACGTTTGTTTGTATATCCCATTGTGTTGACATTTACAGTTGGACATTTACAGCATTAAATGAGTTCAGTACATTCAAGATAAATATTTTTTATCATCATATGTGTTCCCTAAAAAAAATTAAAAAATACAAAATAATAAATAAAAAAATTGCAATACTCAACCTGTTGAGCGACACGAGCACTTGAGTGCAGACCACCACAAATGCATAGTGGAAAAATGTTAAATGTAACGGATTTTTGCAATCTTTGCTCTCTAGGAGGCCAGGCCCATATGTTGAGCTGTTTAGGGTTCGGATTATAACACTAGACGGGTGTTCTTCAGATCTGAAAAAGAGCATCCAACACAGCTGTCACAGCAGCGCAGGTCATCCTCTCCGCTCAGCGTGCTTGGCCCGACGCCAGCGCAACCGTCTCGGTCGGGCTCGTATCACACCACCCCATCAGCCGTATGGAGGTCAAACTGAGAGTGATGCAAGCTGTAACCATGGTAACTTTATTTGAATGTTGCGTTGTGTGGGTTGCATTAAGTCTTTTAATGCATGCATCATCATTCTAATTAGCACACAGGTTGACAATCCATCTGAAGGGCACATTGATTCTCATTAGGGGTTGTTGTACTTTTCCTTCCGACTGGCCCTAGATACTCATGGATACCATAGAAACACTATATACAAACCAAACAATTACACCAAAATACCACAAATCACACAAAGGACCTTAAATCTCCCCATGTCACGTTAAATAAAATGAATTAAATCGCTCAGCTTTTCTACACTAGCAAGAACAATAATTAAATTCAAAGGCAGCTCTGTAGTCAGAGAATTAAATTAGAGGCGCAGCCGGCATGATCTAAAAATTGATCCGCACCCACCTCCGACCGCGAGACATAAATACGAGCTTAGCAGAAAAAATACAAAGCCATCAAACCAAGCCGAGGAACACAGACTGTAATCTGGAACTTGCAACTGTGGTGTTTCTGGTCCCTGAGGTGGCACATTTTTCCTGAGTAGCTCATCTTCTGCAAACAGCAAAGACGCACTTGGCTGACCCCAATATCTGAGAATCACCGCCGTCCCGCAGGTCGGGCGTAAGGATGGTGAAGGGGAGGGGGCAAGGGTCACGGTAGTCCACAGTCCACAGAATTCAGGGTGCCATCTACCTGCTGTAAAAAATTATACAGGAATTAGAAAACCATCTGTTTCGAAGCGAGCAACAGTAGAGAAAGCGACTAGATTCACACGTTCACATTTTTCCGCTCTTCCACAGGCAAGCTGTATCAGATATGTCGTTTTCTTATATTTATGTTACCATCCGTTCAACCTTGTTAGTTGGTTTAGAAGGTGAACAGAATGATTTCCCATGAGATATGACAAATTATGTCTGACATTTCATTCATCAGCCTCTCCTGAAACACAGGCCAAATGTTTTTAAATTAGTCTGGTCCACACCCAAAGAATTCTCAAGTAAACAGATTATTGTCCAACGGCGGGGCGCTAACAGAAGCGGTGCCACCTGTGAGATTAAAACTGACATTTTGCATGACATTTAAACAAAGAAACAAGGAATTATTACTATTACTTTTATTATATTTGAGATTTAATACTCTATTATTTGCATTTTACCTGTTCACGTGTGGAGATCCATTTCGAGCTGCAGGGATGTTTACAGTGTTTGTTTTGGCGTGGTTTGGATCAGTTTAGATCGATCAGAAAACTTATTGAAATGAGAATAAATATATGCGCCCAAAGTCATGTTTTTAATGTCACTCAGATTTTGATAATCTGAAATAAAAAAATAAAAATAAATTTGTTTGACAAGCAAATAAAAGTCGAAAAAGTCAATTACAGCATCCAACATGTTATAAGAAGTGCAACATTTGCAAAGCTGAAGCGGCAATTCAAGTTTTTAGTTTTCAAGCAAGTACATAAAAACAGTGTTTTAATAATATAATAATAATTATATTATTATATAATAAATCATTTTCTTATAAATATATTTAATTTAATTATTATTGTTTTATTTATGTAATAAAAGTTATATGATTATGGTGATTATTATAGTTATAGTAATTAATAACAATAATTCCTGATGTGTGCACCAATAATGCGATTATTTCCAATAATCAGATAAAGGACATTATGAGGGTGTATGTAAACATAGTCATTGATTTCATCGAGCTATTATGATTTTATGGTAAATGATAGCTTGACGTAATTTAACTTAAACAATACTGTATAAAATATTTACATAAAGTATTTGTGGCAATAAAAAAAATATTACCTAAATATATATTGTAAAATAAAATATATATGTAAAATAACCTGCAATTTTATGTTTTAAAGTTAGGTGGCGATATACAAGGCGGCACACGTTACAGACTTTAAATTGTAAAAGCTTGACCTCACTTTTATAATAACAAACAATATAAGCTTTAAAATAACCTAATAAACAAAACTTTTACCTTTCAACCAGAAAGCCTTTAAAGTCTGCTGAGGTAACCGTTTTACCATCTCTGTCTGCCTATATCCATATAATCTCGTGTAGCCAGGCCCGCCCAAGAGGCCATATGAATGACAGGTAAAGTAACCAATCAGGTGTCGTTTTGTGCCGCATCATGTTTAGAGGCGTGGAAATGTCCCCGCAGTAACATACCGGTGTAAATTCACGAACGTGTCAAAAGTTAACAGAAACAACAATGATTATAAGTTTATGCTTTGTGTTGTTTTCAAAGCGGACCGTTAAACAACGCGACACGCACGTCTCTCGGAAATCCTGTGAAATTCAACCAATCAGAGGACGACTTCGAACGTGCTGAATTGTTTCCAGAAACGTGTGCCATATGCATCAGACGTTTAGCCAACGGTCCGTCTGAGGCGGAGACTAATATCCACAGGGAACGTTCCAGCCCACCTCACAGTGTTTAAAACTATGGTTCTTCTCATCACCTTCTCAACCAAGATGATGCCGGATCAAAGTCTCTCAGCTGATGATAGACGGAGAGAGAGCGAGTCTAGCAGATGCTTTAGCATATAAATACGTGCCTGCAGTCATGATCATTACCCCACATAATGTACAATCACACCCAACCTGGAAGTGCGCAGATAAAGGCGCCTGGTAATTTGGTGTCTTCCCTTTCACTTCTGTTTCTCCGCCTGTCAGCGCGAGCTAGCGAAAGAAAGATCGTTTCATTAGCGTCTGGTCCCTCCAGCAGTCGATCAGGATTTTTAGCCGTACCCTTCTCCTTTTCATCGCGTGGCTTTGAGTAATCGACGTTAGCATTGTTAACGGGCGCGTGCCTCGACTTTAGCTCGCTCTCTGGTGACATTAGCCGACTAGCATTCAGCCTCAGCGCTCTGCTTTTGTCGCTCTTTTTAATAGACAGATTGCCGAGCGAAAGCTTCTTTTGAGAGGCGTTTGAAAAGATGTGACAGCTTAATAATTACTCTGTCAGGTGTTATTTATTTTGAGAAGATCATTGCTCTAGTGCTTACATTTTAAGGAATGGCTCGTGCAAACATTTAATTGGATAAGCGGTCTGGGTTACTGGTTGTGCGTTGAATACCCAACGGCTTCAAACACAGGCCTGACACATACATGTAGGATATTAATGTACGGCAATTAAGGTTATAGGGAATAAGGCTGTCAAACGATTGATCTCAATTAATAATCGCATCCTGATAAAAAAATTGTGTTTCCATAATATACAGTATTGTCTGTGTATTGTGCATATTCATTTTGTATTCATAAAAACATACAAATACATGCATTATTTATTCTGGATCTGATTAATCGATTAACACCCCTAAAATGTACATTATTAATAACACAAATAATATTGAGAGTAATCGTCATTGACATCAATGCAGTGCAAACATTTACGGATTTGTTTTACGAACATTAAAGAAAATAATTCTGCTCGTTTATTTGCACATTTATTTTAGTGCTGTCAAATCGATTTTCAATTGTGATTAATCGATTTTGTGGATATTTTTGGTGGTCTCTGTTTGTCCTGTGGAATTTTTTGGGGGGGATTTACCAGTTTGTATCGGAGGAAGTTTGGGATAACCCTGTTTGTTCCTGTCACTTTTATATTAAATTCATTCACCTAACACCAGTTCACGTGTGGCATCGTTCTTCATCAGTGGTGTATTACATACATGTTTATATATAAGAAATATGAGTTATATTTATTCATACATAATGTAAATAATATTTAAATATGCATTTATACTGTATATTTATATTAATATTTGTTATATACACTTACATGTATGTTTGTGCATTTATATGTAAATAGATGTGCCACACACATACTATATATAGACAAATATATAGTCCACATATATCCAATATATATACTTAGCAATATATACTTAGGAATGACAGCGCTTATTTATTTATAATAAAAAAGACTTTTGTTACATTTATATAGTACTTTTCTGGACACTCAAAGCGCTTTACATGGAAGGGGGAATCTCCTTAGCCACCACCATTGTGCAGCATCCACCTGGATGATGCGACGGCAGCCATATTGCACCAGAACGCCCACCTCACACCATCTTATTGGTGGAGAGGAGACAGTTACTTTTGTTTTTAAACAAAATAAAATAACTTTCAATGCCAAAATATAGCTAAACAATGTGACATTTTCGTACCATATACTGTATTTCAGTGATTCATCGAGCAAATCTTTGTGAACATCTTGTGGAGTATTTTTAATCAATCCTGTTTACATTCCTTTCTCTTTCAAGTAAATAAATTCAGGAAGTTGCCTTCACTGACGCTTTTAATAGATTTTACTGCCATTAAAAAAAAAGAGCACAATAAGCCAAGCTCGCGCTCCGGAGAGATCGAACGCAAGACAGTGCAAATGTTCTCTCAAGAGGCCTCAATCACAGACGCCTCTCCAGCCGATGAACTGTACGAGATCGATACAGATCTGTCCTTTAAGAATCTCTCATCCCCTCACATAACCATCAAACTCAACCACACACACGTAAAACAATTCCCAAGGGCTGAAATTAGTGCGATCGAGCACTTTTCAGCAGGAAATGGTGTTACGATGCAAAACCACAGGAGGGTCTGGCAGTCGTCATCTGCCTTATCCCCAGGCTTTTGGTGACAAATCGTCTTCTGAAGTCATTCATAAAAAAGGCTTTACGTTTCATATAAAGATAATCTTTAAATAAATAAAGAGCTACGAAGAGACATGAGAAATATTGCTTTCTATATTAGTTATTGCCCTGGAGTTACAGTACTAGTACCCTTCGGAGGGGGAGCCCTGGTTTATCGTATGTACGTATACATTTAAAATAGCATATTAAGTTTTAACATTAATTTACATTTATGCATTTGGCAGACGCTTTTATCCAAAGCGACTTACATTGCATTGTATTATACATTTTGTTTCTGACCATGTGCAATCCCTTGGGATTGAACCCTTGACCTTGGCATTGCTAGTGTCACACCTAAGGTGTAAAATTATTATTAACCAAATAAACGCAATAATGCAAGGATAATTAAATTATTTGATGTATTATGTTATGAAAGCAACCGCTGTGAAAAGTGTGTTTGTAGGTGTTAACACGACACGCCCTAGAAGATGAAAGATTCCAGGTCATATTTACCCGAAAACCTCCTTTAGGGCCCACATAATATTTCACATCGAAATAACTGTGAATAATAGGTTAGAGTGAGAGAGAGAGAGAGAGAGAGAGCGAGAGAGAGAGATAATGAGTCAGAGTAAAGCTGGAAAAGAGGCGAGCAGACCTGAAGGCTGTTGATTTCTGCTCTCAGGTGCTTTTAAAGAGCTGAATGCAGAACTCTCGTGGGGTTGCCGGGCAACCGGCGGAGCAGGATTGGACAGACTTCGAAAACACTTTCAGTCGCATATCTAACACTCCACGCTGATGCAAAAGGCCTTTGAGGAGCACTGGTGGACTTCAATGTTTTCATTAGCCTGTAGCTGACCTGCCAGAGCACGACACAAGCGATGACAAGGTTATGGGTTCGATTCCCAGGGCGGCGACAGAGGTTACAAACCATAGAACTGGAACGGAGGCATACATGGAAAAACAAAAAGTCAAACAGGTGATGTTAACACAGAATAACACAAAATTTACAACAAAATTAAAATAAATTGCTTGTTTATTCAAGTCGGTGAAGATAACGGTTTTATAATAACAATGTTAGGTTTTTTAAGCTTTTTTAAATGACAGTTAGGTATCCTGACAATAATTCTGAAAATGTTAAGTTTATGAATTAAATTGTTTAATTCAACTAACAGTAATAACAGTTATAATAACATTGCTTAAAAGTGAAACGTTTGTCTTGTCCACAAACTCTTTACCAAACAACACTTTCACATCAGACGAACACAGTTTTGTGAGGTGATGAAGAAAACGGCACAAAGCGGATCAGAGCGACCAGCTGGTCTTTTTCACACCTCTGTTTATGAGCTAATTTATTCATGTTGGATATTGGGAATACCAAATAAATCCAAATCCGAGGCCTGTTTTGTTAGGAAACCATTTTCCCAAGTTCTGTTCGCGACTCATTTGACACCTTCGATGGAGGGTGCTGCGATTTTATAACAAGTCCACACTCGTTTTCCAGAAAATCCTCTGATTTCCGTAACTCCTCAACATTAAATCAGATCATTAAAGTTCCAAAGTATATTACAAATGTTGCGCATTTTAAACTTTTATGATTTCTTATAATTGTTGGCGATAATGGCTGCATTTTTACAAAGAATCATAGGATTTTCTACCTAACAGGGAATGTTCTAATCGTTCTAAAATGCATTAAGAAATAACTATTTCCCAACATAACAGGAATGTTAGCATAACGTTCTCGGAACGTATTCTTGTTGGTTGGTTTGCAATGCATAAATCAACAGCGGAATGACTCTCAGAAGAAACTGACATCACCCATCACGCCCACATTGTTTGTTTTTACGATATTAGAAAGATCCACCCGTTTCTGCTTTTACCGTATATTTTTAAAGGCATATAACTAGGGAGCGACCTGACAGACTTGTTTTCGTCTGTTTATGGAGAAGTACCGTGACCCATCACCGCTCCGCCTTCCGTGTGTGCGAGAAAGAGACACAAAGTCGTTTTTGAGCTGAGATAGCACTGTGACAGATGTTTGTCTCTTTTTTCAATGACACACTGGGATGTGTTCTACCTCTCCTCCACCTGCTTTGCTGAAACATCTCTCTGTCTGAGAGCGTCAGCATATGTTGGGGCACGGAGCTTACGGAATATGTTTTAAAGGGGAAAAGACCATCAAAGCAGCTTTGGTGATAAGAACGGCAGCGCTGATAAACCGATGTGATAAAAGTTTGTTTTGACATGAGAGTTTTGCTAAAGTTATGATTACTTCAGAAAACCTGCCAAACGGATAGCCTTCAATATTGGAAGATGATAACCTGTAGTCTTGTTTCTTTCCTTGAATGTTGGGAATTCATGCAAAATAACCAAATAACATTGTGTCTCATGGCACATTTACTTAAAAGGTTCACAAGGAAAAAGAGTGAATAGTGAATTTCCGTCGTTCTCTTCTGAATATAATGAGTCACTTTGGGTAAAAGCATCTGCTAAATGCTGAAATGTAAATTTGAATCAGTTGAAAAGGGGCAATAACGGAACATCAGTTTTAAAGTGATTTCCCAATATTATTTTCAACAGGATCTGCATTTTTATGGGTTTAAATAAGATTTTTGATGCTAAACATTTTGCATGATGTAAACAACGCTGGTGCTGAAGCACTTCCTGTTTTCATTCTTTTAACATTAAACGTAACAATAGAATACAACCAACACAATTTTTTGAACTAAATCAAAATGTCAACCAAGCATCCTTAATACTAAATATATGTGAAAAAAAAACTGAAACAGGAAGTTATTCCGTACGAATAAATCTTGCGAAATGGTCTGTGAGAGATAATTTAAAACTTAGTGCTTCAAAATGACTCCTCAATGAGAATTTTCAATTCTGAGCGAACTGTTCCTTTAAGAAATGAATGACATCCAGCCGCTATACATTTACCCATCACCCCCCACCTTCCTTAAACATTCTGGGATCGTAGGCATCGTCACGCAGACCCACATTTACTGACCTGATCCCGACCAATCTGTGCCATTTAGCGCTAAATCAAGCTCTCCTGATGCACGTCCATCACCGAAGGCTGACACTTTGATTCATGAACAAAACGGCCTTCACCTTTCGGAGGGTGCGAGGGGTAAAACTGAAAAAAAAAGCCAGTAAAGAAATAGTGCCAGAGGTGTGCATTTATAAATGATGGCGTCGCGAGATCATTACTTGCATTTGATCTGAGCTGAGAGGCAGAGGTTTTAGGCAGTAGGAAAAAAAGTAAAGAGATGATCGATTCGACGAGAGGGGGTCGTACATCACAGAAGAAAGAGAGAGAGAGGCAGAGTGCTTCCGCAGGTTTGAATGATGGTGCGAGATAGTTACGGCTGAATTCAACTCGGCTTCTGGATACATTTTAATGAAATTACTGGTTGAAGGCCCAGCCTTAAATTAAAAGCTGATATGTGGTCACAACGCCCGCCATCATTTCTGCTCCCATCTGTATAGAGTGCTTCAAAACGCTTTACATCCTCCGTCTTCGAAAGGAGCTTAGTGGTTCAGCTGGTTATTTTTCATCCTAATACATTTTTCAAACTACAGTATACTGCACTGCGGGAGTCACTACTGTTTCAATTTACGTGAAAGTTGCGATTTGTAAGATGGCGGCGACAATCTGACAATTCTGCTACTTGCAACTGGTTTATAGACCACTTCAGAAAACGTAAATAACGCTGGTGCAGAAAAAACGTCTGTTTCTAAACACTACACGAACGTTTGAACGAAATACAACCAACATAACATTTATAACCGAATTGTTGAACGAATATCCTTAAGATTTAATTATGTAAGATGTGAAAAAAAATGAAATAACATGAAACAGGAAGTGCTTCTGGACCACTGTTTACATCTTACTGAGTGGTCCTGCTTACGACACAAGTCATTTATCTGTCCACATGCAGTTTAAATGCACTGCACAATGTGACACCATTACAGTACTTGATATGCAAAACTGCGTTTGTCTTAACTTTATTTTCTGAGTTTTAAAAATGACATTTTACACATTATTCTCACAATAACAGTCATTTTTGGGAGATGAATGCAGCAAAATGAACCTGAATTTTGGACCAAATATAAAACAAAATAGAAATCACGAGACCGGTGAAATGCTTTCCGGCTTGTTATAGTTGCTGGTCAGGACAAAAAAATACAGCTTGCTTATTTGCTGAATGTTATGCCTGGTTAGTAAACTCTGTTATACATTATGAAGCCTAAAAACAACCAAATGTCAACTTGCATATCTTTAGTCAAATTGCATTAAATGAATGCATTCAAAACGCTGAAAGCACATTAGCGTATGCACGGGCGCCAAACTATTACCCAACAGTCCCTTGCTGTAAACAGGATAGCTTTTCACTCGCTTTAGTAACATTATGATAACTAAGATGACCCCGGTGTCATTTTTATACGTATAAAGAACACCTTTCGCCTTTTGGAAGAGGCAGTAAAGCGCCAGAGAGACTCCAAAACAGATAATGAACCTCGCAAAATAAACAGCTCTAGGCAAATGTGTTGTGTTCTCATGTGGTTCTGCGTAAATGAATGTAAATCGTTTGCATGTTTCAGGAGTGGAAGAGATTATTAAGAGCTCATTTTGTCAGGTCTTCAGCTGGAAGAAAAATCTATTTTAATCAGATTGCATGCAAGTGACTTATTGCGTTTCCTGGAACAGGCCCTAAAAATGATCTCCGATATGAGAAATCAATAAACTATAAAAATCCTAATCAATGTAATTTTGCACTATTGAATAATCAATCATTTATTTGGGTTAAATGAGACTGCAAATCAAACAAGACCACAATGGACCATTCTTGGTTCAGTAAACAAAACATTTAGTTTAACAGGCTAAAAACTGAAATAAATAGCTTAAGATGCCCCTCGAATGTAGAATGCATATATAGGTCTATGTGAGACTCACAAAAAAGTTCAGTTCAAACAATAAGATAAAAGATCAACTTAATGGTATAAAATTGGCACAAAGTAATTGTGAATGTAAAACTCTGGCAGTTGGGGTGGCAGAAAAATACCGTAAAATTTGTAATAACATTTTTTGTGTTAAGTTTTATTTTATTTTACACACGACACCCATTTCTACATTTATTTCTAGCTAAAATTGTTTTACCATATTTCAAAAATACATGAAAATTCTGTAAAATAAAACATGGATCTGTGAATGTCTATACTGTATATTCCCAACCACTCATTACAGACATGAATTATTAAAGTTTCTCAAGAGTCGTACACCCACGAAAAAATATTCGTTTTAGATCTAGAAACCATACAAGTTAAAATGATGAAACGAAAATGTCGACATGACTCTCACCTTGTCTTCCCCCAAAACAGATCGAAAAGTGAAAATATAAAGGCCTGGAGTTTTCTGTCTGTTAGCTGATACACTCAACCTTTTGTCCTACAACTTGTTAAATGGTCGCTGTTGACACCGTATATCTTTCCGTCTGTCTTTCTGCATTAGGGACTCAGAATTACCTCTCTACATTTACCTGGGCTTTATTTTCCCTGACACTCGGATAACTGATACGGTCTCCGAAGTGCTGTCTGCAAACGGAGTATTGTGGATGAATGTCCAATTCTCCTCCAAAAGCTTTTAACAGACCTTGAATTATTTCCTGTTTCTCTCGTATTCAGTGTTTGAACGCAAAATGAATTACAATGAAGCTTGAGTTGCATTTGTATGAAGAAACTTGACTCACACTGTTGCAATAAAGCTGGCTTTCGTTTGGAGATACCAATACTGTAAGTAAAAGTTGAACCATTTTTAGAGAGATTTTCATATGAATCAAACTTATTGCTTTAACAAATGATGACAGTCAACACACCTGTCTAGCCCTTATTGGTGCAAAGCAAAAAAAAGTACATTTTTATTTGAGTTAGGACAGAAAACCTCAAAACGTGAAGCACTGTGCCGAGTTACTAAACTTAACTCACCCCAAGTAACGTAACTCCGGCATTTCTGTCACGTCGAAAACAATTTACCAGCCATTCGACGCTTGACACTTGCTTAATGAATGTAAGCCCATGAGAACAAAAATCATTGTTGGTTCCTGTCAAAAGCAGAACAGATTCGCAACACATGTCAAGATCTATTTTAACATATATTTTCCTAATACACTCGTATTCAGGTGACACACAATAAACACACAAAAATATAGCACATAAAACTATAAAAATGTATCTGTTTATTATTAATAATAATAATAATAATAATAAATATACATTTATGTACAATACATCTAGACTTAACAATAAAAAAGCTTCTAATAAATCATTTTATTAGATAGTCTGAGTTTTGATTCATGTTTACTAGATGATGCAGTTTAAAGGCAACTGAACTTCGTCTGGTTTTTGTTTTGATTTCATCCACGTTCATGCTACCGAGGCAATGCAACTGTCCAGATAACAGCGGTACAGGTTCGCTGTGGGAAAGGCGTTCTGGCACGTTGGGTGTTCATGGTTTCTCTGTTATCAAAAAATAGAGGTGTGCGCATTCGGACATCTACTTAAAGAGCATGACAACTACCACGGCTTGAACGTGACAATATGATCCTTCAAAAAGAACAACGACTACTGCATATTCCTGCTTTCAGTGTTTACATCTTAACTATCATAATTGGATTTATGCACATTTTATATACAAGCAATGTACCACGTACTACTATGTCCTTGAATGCCCTATGAAATCGAATTTGGACCAAATGTGGCCTTTTAGCAGATATTCACATTTAGAATTTACAGTCGTTTTCGGGAAGGCGAACAAAAAGTATTGATGACTCATTTTGCGCTAAACTGAATTATGTCCAATCAAATGCTCTCTAGACAGAACCCTTGACGGCTGATTTGACAAACACGAACAAACGCGAAAAAAACACCAAAATTGTCGGATCAGGGTGAATTAGCATTAAAACCACCTGTAAACAACTAGCAAGTAGCAAATAATACTTCATGGCTATGATGCAATTGAATCATAACTCAATATGGGATGTCCTAACCCAACACAATCTCACGGCAATTCGTAACAAATGTTTGAGGTGGCTCATTTGTATTAATTCGTACGATCTTATACGTTTATTTTAGTACGATTTGCGTTCACGCCAGTGATGCTTAGTTTTGGGGGAGGCACTTCAGTATTCCTTTTTTCTAATAATCATACGTTTTTCTACAATTCACATCGTACAAATATATAAGAATCAGCCACCTCGTAAAACATTTACAAATTCCCGTGAGATCAGGTTGTATAACCCGACAGCACAACATCAGATATTCAGTATAGAAAACTGTCGTGGCCAAAAAACCCAGACAGTGTCTATTAAAAAATTAAAGTTTATTATGCTATCAATTGCATTAATCTTTCATTTTTGTGTTTTGCCGATGAATCAGATTCTAAATACGAGTTTATGGAGAATAAGTTTGTAACCATTGTGGCATTTAAGGCAAAATGTTAAACCGTTGTAAAACCGCCAACTATTATCTTTACGTATCAACCAGATCCTAGCGCTGAACTATTGACGATATCATCTTGTGTGATATTTACACAAAATCAATAATCACGGTTACTAATATTACGATTATGGTCAATATCGCTACAGTATGACACCCCTAATGTCCAACATAAATTTCCGGTTTCAACCAGAAAGTGATTTTCCACAGATTGTTCAGTTTTTTTGAGAGACATCACATGTCAAACTCTTCAGAGCTGCTGAAGTTGCCTCGGCTGTGCATCATTTTCAGAAGTATTAATATCCGAGCTCTCATATTCACTACCTCCGAGAGATCCTCCGTAATCGAATGAAAGAAACGGTCCGTTCCTGCTGGTGTTTATCTACGGCGAGATGGATTTAGCCGTACACCAGACTCGGTTCTGAGCCCAGGGCTGTTTGATAGAGGATCCATCATCTCCATGCCATTGCGGGAGTGACATTTACATAGATCAGCGCTAGATAAATATCTAACATTACTGATTCTTTGTCCCGGCTCTGCTGAAAATGACAAATGAGGGGGTTGGGTGGGGCGATGATTAGATAACACCTTGAAGCTTCGCTCTTATGCGCTGTGGGTATCATCAGAGGAATCTGTACATCTTGACCCTCTCGTACGCTATCTGGTTAAGAGTGTTTTTTCATCGCATTCGGTCCGTGAAGCAATTATATTATTGCAAAGAAGAAATCATTATGTGATCGAAGGCATATTTTAGGCTCGCGCAGGAATGGCCTGCCAACCTTTAACAGGGTGTGAATGATATTTTGACTCCATTACTCTTGCTGGAAAGAGAATCCAGAGCCACCAGTATAGAATAAATTCTAGTTTATCGCAGGATGGTCGGACATCTTCAACGTGCAACCCGCTCTTCATTTGTGATTAAACAGAATTACATTTCCACCTACTCAACCTGTCAAATTTTACACTTGTAAATCGTGACACGTGCAATTTATTATATTCATTTCTGTAGGGAAACGTATTTAACAGCTGTGCTGCATGTGTAATATTTTGTTCAGAATCCTGTTTGTTTCTGAAACAACGGTCATATCAACCAATCTTTTTTTTTTAAGATTATGTTTGGTTGACAGGAATGTTGCATCTGCACCAAACAAGAATGTTGATCCTGCATATAGGCCTAGACGCAGATATTGATTTAGAGTTTGTAAAAAAGAGATGCAGTTGGATAAGCGAATGAAAGAGTTTAAAGACAACATAAAATCAAAAGAGATGCTTTTTACTTTTTAATAAATGTAACTGTGCATGATTCATCACTGCATATTATTCCGAAAAAATCTCTTTTAACAAAATGAAAAAACTTTGAACAACTTTTATTCTCTGCTGATGTGACAAAGACCTTAAAGTTGGCAAAAATAACACGAGACAGTTAATTTTCTTTTCCATCCCAAAAGATTAAATAAAGGCCCGCTCTACATTACATGATTTCCCACATTAATAATCTATATAATAATCATCTATATAATAAATATTCCTTTATTTAAAATGTATCCGTTACAAAAACAAAATACGCTGCGAATGCCATTTCATGTTGTCTTTAAAAAGAAAAACAGGAAGTGAATGCGGCACAAAGAACCAGAGGAAGGGAAGGAGACCCGCTGGTAACATCACCCTCTTTTATTTGCATCAGTACATCGAGCTCGCCCGTGGCTGAACAACACATTGCGTAGGATCAGTAAAACACCAGAGCCGTCGGATTTGTCACGGCCGGCGTACCGAAGACCGCCGAGCGTTTGTTTGTCTGCCAGGGTGACTCGCGTGTGTGCGCGCAAGCGCTTCCGTAATCTCTTTGTTGTGTGGTTAAATAATTAGCCCTAGAAGCACAAGAGAGTCGCTCCAAATGTTTGATTCTCCGTCGTGTGCCGAGGGCTGAAGGCCATGTTTGTGTAAAGCTCCAGAGCTTTGAAGCCACCTGATCTTTTAACTCTGGGAAAGGTGTTGGCTGCAGCAAAGAACCAGTGTTGTCAAGACAAAGCGAGTCTTAATTCCACCATCGCTTTTTTTGCAGTCGTAGATATCCGATATCCTCGCCGTAGAAATGTAATCTGGCTGTGCCGTCTGCCTTGGCCCTGTCGTATTAGTTTTCAATAGGCACCGAAAATCCTGTGCCTCATTTCTGACCCGTTCCGACCCCCTGCCCTGCCTGGGAGCCTATTTAGGGCACTAATATCTGCAACGGTAATATCTATTCCCTGAATCCTGTATGCTAAGAGAGTGGATGGGAAGGTGAAGGGCACTGGCTGTGTCCACACGGCTCAGCCGTCTTCCCACTTCCTGTCCGCCGGGTCGGTGTTGCAGTCAGGGTCAGAACAACTCGGCGGGGGTCATGAGGTTGGACGTCACAGGTCAGATGAAGTACTCTTTCCTGCTATCTCTCATGGCGCTGTGTAGGTCCAGCTCGGCTCGATACCTGTGTTCTGGCCTGGGCTGGTGATCTTTCTCCTTGACCGGGGCCATCTGCCGGGTGCGATCGTGTCGATGACGATACAGGAAGCGGGTCATCACGGCCACGGCGCAGAGGACGATAAGAACTACCGCTGCTATCAAACCTAAAAGACACAATCAATAAGTGGATAGTTTGAAAAATATACATGTATACACAGATGTATTTACAGATATCGAACAGCACGTACCTCCGATAACAGCCGAGTCGTTTTGGCCAGCGTTAGGATGAAGTTTTTGGCCTGTGTCTGCGTGATCTGAGAATAAAATGAAAAAGAGATTTGGAATCGATATTAAAAATGTACCTCGAATTCAATCTTTAACTGTAAACCAACCTGATAACGATCTGGATGAGGATTTATCCGCCAGCTCGCCACAGTTGGACTCGACAAGGTTACCGAGGACGCTGACCAATGAGCTTCCTCGGTTCAGAATGGCTGCCTTGAGAGGAGCCAAATGATTGAACTGAACTGATGAAAGACAGCCGACGAAACCTTTCGACCCGGCCTGAAGCACCTCCTCGTCGACGCCAACTCTGCCTATGAGGGGCAAGGAGGCGGAGTCTTAAATGTGATTGACAGAAAGTTCACAATTCTTTTGACAAATGACTAAAACGACTCATTAACCTTTGTCCTATGTTACTAAGCAAGGTCAAGTTATAAAAAAATACAAATACAATACAAATATAATGTATTTTTAATATAATATAATGGAGTTTAAAAATGATTGAGTAACACTTACTGAGTAAAAATAAAGTTGTATGTGTTAACATCTTGTTGTCCCAGAAATAACACAGATTGTGTTGTTTATAGCGTGCATGCGTATCAACATTTCTGGGCATTTGGAAATTATAAGTCTCGTATAATTATACAAAAAAAGACTTGTGTTGTTTTGTACATCCTTGTACATTGTAAGTGTGTGCTGCTAACGTGTCCAAACGAAGGATTTTTGCCTATCAAACTATCTCAAGGTGGTCTGCAACTGCGAATTAGTCAGTTAAGACTTTTTTTTTACACCCACAGCTTTAATCTTGGAGTTTAATTAAACGGCCTACCTGTGACTTTCCCCAATGTCAAAGACCTTATCGTGATCAACTCCTTGTCCGTAGACAGGCCGTATTTCAGACTGGTATCTCTATCAATCTAGGAAGAGAGCGTACGAGAAAGAAAAAGAGAGAAAGTTCTGGAGTAAATGTAGTAAATATAAACGTCTGGCCAACTCCAACAAACCAAATGGCAACTCACCTGAACATACATGTCTCTTCCCTCCCTGTGGATCTGCACTCGATGAAGCAGTCCGTCGGCCAGGTTTACCGATGCCGGCGTGAAACGTCCGGCTCTTTCTCCCTGTTCAGGCGATACCAGATCTGCAAACTCCCTGCGGGACCCAACGAGACACGGGACGGACAGGAAATGTGCGACATGAGTGACAGAATCAAATAGGAAGCGCTCTCGGATGCCTCATTACGTTCCTCGCTGATGAGGGTAATTGCGTTCTTGACCGCTGTTGTGAAATATGTCAATCGCAGGAAAAGATGCTCCTCTCCAATCATCAACAACACCATTATCATCATCATCGCCGCGGTAATCACCCACAGCTTTACTGTAATCAAAGGACAGCCCTGATTGGCTGCTACAGGCCTGTGATTCTCCCGCATGTGTCATTACAGGACAAACACATAAATGAAAATGTGCGTACTGTATGTGTTAAAAGCTTTAGGGTTTTTTTTCCCCACATTTTTGAATGCAAGTAATTTCACCGAAACTAAAAAAAAACTGAAATCGCCGCCTTGGAATTATAATGTTCTATCTGAATTCTGAGCAGTTTTGAGATAACAGGCGTCAACGTTTTATCATCCCATTTGACTTTGTAGATAAATGCTTTTTTGTTTAAAAAAAGTCCCAAAATGTACACATTATAAAGAAAGAAACATCTCAATGTAAATAAGTTCTTGGCAGCGTCTTGAGGTTTTGACCCGAGATGTTTTTTTTAAACAGTATAAAGGAGTTAACATCTATTCTGGGCTATTAAGTTAAATAAAATCAACATCTAAAAAAAATACATAAATAAAAGAAAGTTGAACAAAATGTTTTGTTTTGTATTTACATTTTGGTTCATATTTGTATGCCTTTAGATAAAACATTTTTTTAAGTTTTAAACAAAAGTTATGAGTCAAATAAATGTTTTTATGAATATTGGGTATATATACCACTGCTTAAAAAGTTCAGGGTCAAACAAGTAAAGTGTCTGAAATTGCTTTTGTAGACAAAAATATGACTGTACAAACATTTTAGCTTATATCATAATAAAAGTACAATTGAAACAAATGGAAATGCTTTAAAACGGATCACTTGGAATAAACAAAAAACTGCAGAGAAGAGCCCAGAATAGATTTCTAGGCAAAGGTGCTCAAATATTTTGATTCGTTTTAGTTTTGATTTAATTTTTGTTACTCCATAGTTTTGATAAATGTGCAATTATTTTAAAATGTTAAATGTTAGATCAATATACAATAAATGATTTATTCCAATCCTATATTTTATTGCTTCTATTGTTTACCTCATTTGTAAGTCGCTTTAGATAAATGTATATGCTTAGTTACTAAATGTAAATATATTTCATAAATAATATATGTGTATATATACATTCATGTCATTTCAGTGTCACCCGACCACTCCCCCCAAAATACTCCCGAATTCCTTAATGTGATGTCTGAGTATTCCCATTGAAATAAATCCTAATGGTACTAAAACTGGTTTCCCGGACAGGTCTTAAGACTAGTACCAGACTAACATAAATGAAGTGTCTTAATATATCAGTGCGATTGTTTTGTCTCAAGATGCCCACCAGTAATGTTTTTTTCAGTATGTTTTAAAAAAATACTTAAATATCCTAATTTAACCGAGACCTAGTCCTGTTTTAAACTAATCCCTGTCCGGTAAACCGCCCCTACATCACATAAAAATATCTCTTTTTCTTTCCTTTGTACAATATGACCTTCACAAGCAACATATACACTTCTGCTTTGTGACACATACAGTAAACGTAAAGTTTATGCACGTACCGTTGTGAGCGAGAATAACAGCCATGTACTGCTGATGGTATGTGTTGACGGTCAGTAGCATGGCGGGCGTCTGAGTGGTGAGGAAACTGAAGGCCACGCTCTCTCGCGAGTTGCTGCTCTGAGCGTAAATGGCCGAAGACTGGCGACTGTGGTTGCGCTTCACGGAAAATGCCTCCTGGAAGGTGTAGGTCACCGACGAGCCGCTTTCGAAGGACACGGAAACTTCTGGAAGGTAGAAAAACAAAAGCAGGTGAACGTTGACGCCGGCGGGCAGATCTGTGTGGGCGATTGGCCGTGTTTTCATTCCTCATTTGCATGTTAATAGCCTGTCGAACGGCAAGGACGCTAAATGGCCGGACTCCAAAAAGCGAGGAAATGAAAGATTTCACTTTAAATGAATGCAAAATTATGCCTGGACTTCAACTGACCCCTAGGCGTCACTCGGTATTCATTTACTCATAATATTATCTGAACGGAAACACCATCTCTCTGGAGTCCAATAAAGAGAAAGAGAAGCCAAGTACATGCGTTCATTCAGCGAGCGTTGAATGGGTTGCTGTCTGGCATATCTGAGGATCAAATGTGATAAAGGGCGTATTGACGGAGGGAGGGTTTAGCATTGAGCGTGATGGGCAGGGACGGACCCGCTGGGACTGGTCAGGTTGCAGCCCTTTGAGGAAAATTCCCCCGAACAACGCCGGCTCGCGGTCACGGACGCTCCAGCGTACGAAGAGAGCGAGCGAGACAGGAATGGCACTTGATATCTCATGTTTTATCCTGCTCGGCTTTGATCAGGTGCGAATGTAAGCACGCCGCTGTCTTCAGAAATCAAGGTTGCTGAGCTCTCAGACTTCCTCTTGCTGGAACGCTCTTTGATACGTCGGTGAGTTAACTGAAGGTAAAACTGCGTTTGATGAAAAACTGCTCCCTCAACCCATACGACACACCACGGAAGAAACCTTTTAGATGCGCCAAAAATAAACAAGTAAACTGTGACTTTCTTTCTTGTGCAGAACGCGAAAGAAGATCTTTTGAAGAACGTTAGTAAGCAAACAACTTTGGACATTTCTCAAAATATCTCCTTTTGTTTTCCTCATGAAAAAACTAGGGACGGAAGAAATTAAATAGTACGACAACGCACCTTTCTTGCAGTTGGGTCCTCCGTAGGCCGAATGCGTACAGTCACAGACGTAACCGCTGCTTTTTTCGATACACTTCCCCCTGTTGTGACACAAGCTGTTTTGGCTGCTGCAGTGACCCGGACAGCCTAAACTGACCCCGGGGGTCATTTTAGCCTTTTCCTCAAGGTCAAGGGTCATCCCGTTGATGTCCAACGACCTAATACATCCCAGAAACCCTCTCTGTCTAGATGCCGTGCCTCCTGTGGGCACACCAAAAAGAACACCGCAACTTTTCACAATCTCAAACGACACCAAATTAATATTCCAAAGATTTGCATACAAACAACATCTGTGTGAAGGTACAGGGGTATTATTCTCCCGCCCCCCGCCGGCACGGAGCTGTCACTCGTGGCCGTGCCTACCAATAAACAGCTGGCTGTTGAGCTGAAGGTGGGTGTGGCCTTCGGTAGGAGCCTCCAGGAAGCGCAAGGGCAGCTGGTCCACCTGCAGCGACGCCTCTTTCACGTTCCTCTCCGCTCGCATGTAATGCCACTGCTTGTCGTTCAACGGCACGTGAGACTTCACCGTTAAGACCACCGGCCCGTTCCCGACGTCAAAAGCGAAGGTTACCACGGAGGGAGCTGCGGGAATCGGATTGTGGCAGGAAAGAGAAAAAAAGTGACAAATTATGAAACGCAACAGGACATTGTTGCTTTCATTATTGTTTTATATTTTCATATTTTCAGGCAGCTACAACGGGTTATGAAGTTTAAGGAGGAAAAAAGGACAATTCTTTCAACATTTTACTCATCCTCATGTCAATTCAAACCTGTGTGATGAAGAAGATATTTTGAAGAGCGTCGGTAACTAAACTCACAGACCCCATTGACTTCCATTGTATAAACACAAAACCACAGAGCCGTTTCTCAAAATAACTTATTTTGTGTTCCACAGAAGAAAAAGTCACAGGTTTCAAACAACACGAGGGCGAATAAGCGCCGACATTTTAATTTTGGGCCAAACTATCCCTTTAATCGGTTAGAATTGAAACAGATGAAGTCCAACATAACCCGGGAGACTGATGGCAACCTCTGAAGGTGAGCCAAGCCCTTTCAATTTTCATGTTTACGGTGTAATCGTCTCTTTTGTATGCGCGTGTCGTGTTCAGGGAACATTGGTTGGAAGAATAGCCCTTGTAGTTGGTGGAAAATATTGAAAAAAGGCAGGCTGTGCTATGAAGATGAACGGCCTCGGTGAACCGTGCACAGTAATTACACAGACGACGATTTCAGTGGCAACACAACACAGCGCACTGCTGAGTAAAAGTGCTCTTTTGAGTGAAATTGGCTGCGTCTTTTTTCGGTTGGGAGCAAACGCTAATGACATGCTATTGAATTTGAGGGCCTTCCACACGTGTTACTTATGTTTATGAATTCCAAGGATAGTTCCCTCAAAAATAAAAAACCTCTGTCATCATTTATTCACCCTCATGTAGTTCAAAACCTGTGTGACTCTTTGTTCTGTGCAACACAATAGAAGATATTTTGAGAAATGTCTCAGTGGTTTTGTGTCCAATACAATGGAAGTCAATAAGGGTCAGTGTTCTTTTGTGTTCTGCAGAAGAAAGCCTTTCGTTGAGTGTCTATCGATCGGTATGTGAGGACGTACCGCTGAGTTCCAGTCTGATGAAGTCTTTTGCGCCCAGGTTCTCCAGAAGGACACCTGCAGGAGCCGTTGTTTTGAAATAGAGCGAGATGTCGACGCTCAGCTCAGCCTGGAGCGTGGGGAAGTGCAGGTACGAGGACTCCTGGTAGAAGGAGGCAGAATTCCACAGGAACCCTGAAGTCACAGGAGACACCGATTAAATTAAACTGGATTATTCCGATTTCAATATTTAATGATCACGAGTTGTAGGAGTCTCGTGTCTCTAGGCGAGAGCGATTGAAAATCATTGCTCACATAAGGCGTCAGATGGTTTGTTTCAGAATCGGACTAAAGATGAATCATTCTTAAAGGGTCATATGGCGCGAATATTTTCTGTGTCTTCGGTGTGTTATAAGTTGCCCATGCATGTATTAGACACGTAAAATTGCAAAAATTAAAGTGTGGGAACGAAAGATGCATTCTATCTAAAAGCAAATGCTCACCCAGACATGCCTGAAACGCCTAGTGTGACCACACCCACAGAAATCCACGTCAGTTAGTGGTATGATTTGACTAAGATCGCCCAAATGTAAACGCAAGTAAGGTGGGCGTACCTGTCAGTACAATTGCTTTAGAACCTGATGTTCTAAATATGGTAAGAGGCGTTACATTTCCGTCACACGCTTGCAGTATTCGACCAATCAATACGCACTGGTTAACTGGCCAATCATAGCACACCTCGCTTTTCAGAGCGATGAGCTTTGTCAAAAATCTGCACGTTTCAGAGAGGCGGGGCAAAGAGGAGATACAAACATGCACGGTATGTGGAAAATACAGCGTTTCTGAACCTTAAATCGTGTTTACACATTTGCACTGCATCTAAAACAAACCATAATATTTTTTTTTGCCGTGTCATATGACCCATTTAAAGTAATTTCTGACTGCTGCACTGTTAGGAGAATTGTTTTTATTTCTCAGTCTCATTTTCTCGTGATCTTCCTATAAAGGTTATCTTGTCAAAAGAAGATTTTCCGAGGTAATCTTGAAAATAATAACAAAAAATGATCAAGTAGTCAAGTCATTATTTGGTTGTGAACACGTAAACAAACATACACCACAAACAGCAGCTCGACAGTCAATATATAAATATGCATTTCTTTGAATATTCTGTTTGTTATCAAGGCGTTTGAAAGAATCGTAACGTAGTGAAATATTTATCTTGGAAACCTTACGTACTGTCGCCGTAGCAGTGGAGAGACCCCACCCTGTAGATGGCTTCCGACCCCGTACGGTTTGTGTCGCCCACTAAGATCTCGCTCACTGGTAAGTGTTCTTTGTAAGACACAACTCCAGTGTCATTCTCCCTGTCGACAAGCAAACATCAGTGCGTTTACATTAGGTTTATGCAAACGGCCCCTGTCGCCAGTTATCGACAACCTAACATTTGGCAAGATGACAGAAACTTCAACTGTAAAATTGAAACAGATGACCACATTCTATAAAAGTGCAGCAAAGGGATGGATGCTTAGAAATGAGACGTATGAATGTGTTTACCATGAGCTGCGGTCAGCGTCGCAGTTGCAGAAATGGTTCATGTCGATGCAGTTCTCATCCAGACTGCATGCGCATTGCTGCACCCCGGGGAGAAATCCACCCCAGTACGTCCTTCTCTCGCCTCCCCGATCCAGCCACCAGGACAAGGGCGTTCCATCTGGAGCAAACAACAACATGTCTCTTCATTTAGCCGATGAGCGTGACATCTACCACCAGAGTCAGGTATAGAGGAAGAAACGCAGGGATGCACCGAAATGTACTATTTAATACTTTATATAGAATCTATACCTATCTATATCTATCTATGTATATTTACATTTATATACAAGTATTTGTGTATTCTTTCTCTTTATATTTTTATCTATAATTATCTTTATATCTTTTGTGACAAAACATACACTAGACAACAAATCACAAGAGATCTGAAGTCATCTATTTGAATTTAGCACTCGGATTTGTTTGTTTACAGTACATTTCAATTTTGCCACAGTAAATAAAATCAGAATATGGATTATTTTTCATTTAAAGACCTTTGTATTGAATGATGGATAAATGTGCTTCTAAGAACGTTTTTCTAACATTGCCATTACGTTAAGAATTTATTTACAGTATAAAGAACAACATTTATATACCGACATGTTTACCATTATTTAGTTTATCATTGACTACATTTACATGCGCATCAATAATGCGATTATTTCCAATAATCAGAGTAAGGACTTAAGGCTAAAATACACTACAAGACTTTTGCTCAGATTTTGCCAAGATTTTCAGTCTGGACTTGTTGCAGAAGGTCTGTGCCAGTCTGAAGATTTGATCAGTCAGTATTTTGAAATGAGAATGAAATGAAATGTCGTGAAATAAAACAACAGATAACAAAATAGGATAACTAAAGTTGCCGTTAAATGCAATGCATGTTATTTACAGCAAGAATTTGATATAAATTTGATCTGAACGTATTTATTAGTAGACGTCTACACCACCTGTATGGCGTCATCAACTAGATCACTGAACCAACTTGGTTCAAACGAACGATTGATCTCCGACAGAGTTAATACGGTTTTGGGAAACAGTCGTAACTACATCGTTCATTTCCCCAATGATCCATCGTACTATGGTGGCAACCAGCAAGTTATGTCATTGTTCGGGAAACGCACCCCAGGCCGATTGTTGTTCTTCTACTCTAATCCACTGAAGTGCTTAAATCTGGACACAAGCTCAAATCTCATTACGCAAATTCTCGGTGTCCAGCACAAACTGATGAACAATTTCAAGCAACGCCTAGTTCATACACTTCGCCATTTTTAATCATTTAATATTTTAATTGGATCAAGTCAGATTATAAATTTGAGCAAAGACCACTTTGGGTTTACCATCCAATGAGGTGAGACGTTTTAATCGAAAGCAAGGGCTCT
The DNA here is from genome assembly GCA_006030095.1 of Triplophysa siluroides. Taxonomy (NCBI): domain Eukaryota; kingdom Metazoa; phylum Chordata; class Actinopteri; order Cypriniformes; family Nemacheilidae; genus Triplophysa; species Triplophysa siluroides. The sequence goes on from VCII01000022.1 coordinate 952,163, forward strand.
GTGGGAATGCTGATAGGCTGTTCAGATAGTGAACACTGATGAGTGAAGGTTACCTATCAAGCATTGCATTATAATTATCTTAATACATTTTATTCAGTCATTAAAAAGTCATTAATAAATTATTGGATTTTATCATATAATGCAAATCATTGCTTGAAGCTACAATCCATCATTTTTACCTCGATATCGCCATCTCTGTCTAAAATGTAAAATTGCAGGTCACTTGACCCATTAATCTTAATACGGACTAAAGTCAAATGGCATCAAACAGACAAAATCATACCGATTATTAATTTAATATTAGAAGCTAACCTTTGCAAATCAGGGTAAAATATACAAACTGCACCTTTAAATTCTATTTTAGTAGTTAGGAATATCATTCAACTTTGATTCACACATTATAATTGTACATAATTATAATAATACCAACCCCATGTGTTAAAAAGTCGGGACTTCCTGCAGAGATACATCACTTCCTGTTGACACTGTTCAGACCTGCCGACGAGCGTGCGGAGTTGATCCAGTGTGGCGCTGTAGTTAAACGTCATCACGTGAGGCTTCTGGGGGGACGACCCTTGAACCCGTACCATCTCTGTGCTGTTGTGCTTAACCACCGTCCAAACCTTATCGTCTACGAACCAAAAACACACATCCGCATGAAATTATTCTGGGAACATGCAATGCGCTGAGGTCAAGTGTCAACAACTACCGCTCGAAACGTCAAGTGCTGCATCCTCCATCCTATTCACAAAACTATTTTTATCAAATATTAGCCCGCGCGCGCCAAAGTATGCAGTTCCAATCCATCTTTCATCCATGCTGTCGGTTCCAAAATCAATCCTGTACTAAATTGAAAGTGCAAAATAGGAATGTACCCCACTGTGCACCTCCCCGCTTGAGTGAATCCCAGAAGTGAGCTGTAATCCTGATAATAACACGCGCGAAGCTTCAGTTAAAGAGCGCGGCTTCAATTAGCTTTAGAATAATAAAGCCGCGCAGCAAGAGTTTCCCATCCCTCGCGATCCTCGACATCAGCCTTCCTTTACCCCATAAACACCTCACCGGGGGGTTTTCGTTTACCCGGACGGCGGACACTTAAGCAGGCACGTGTCGGGCGTGCAGTCATTTACATCACGTGGCACTGCTAATAGAGGCTGAAGTGGACGCCGCTACTCTTACCCGTAAATGTATGCGTAAGAGAGAGAGAAATGCTTCATCACAATTCATATTTCAAGGAAAAAGTAGCACGTGTAATGGCAAAATAAAACCAGAACCGTCTTTTTACACCACGGGGACGGGGGACAGCGCTGGCAGAGAGCACAACATCCATCAGCCATCGGACAAGTTCAAGGTCTGATTAATGATTCGGCCTTCGTGCGGATTCGAGCGAATTTCCCCTCGGCCAAAACTTCCTTTCAACAATTCAACAACCATGTGCCTTCGAGAACTCCCAAGCCACAAATAATACCAAAATATAGACTCTCGTAGGTCCTGCGTGTGGTTTCCGAGTCATTAGCGAGGCCAAACGGGACTTTGAAAATGATGACCGTTTCCAGACGAGTTTTCCACAACTCATGCCGCAGTGTTTCAGCGAAATCAACCTTATTTACTCATGTGAAGCTGAGTATGAGAAAAACAAAGAAATCTTTTACCATGGCAAAGGCAGTATATGTGCAACTTTATGAAGCTCCTTAAAATATGTTTATTGCCCAATTCCATTATTCACCTCTATTATTCATGTTAAAGCTGATATCATTTTTCCACAGTAAACTCACCGGTTATGTTGCAATAGACGACGGTAGATTTGAGCGGTCCACTTCCATCAGGATCGATGGAGAAGAAGCCAGAGGCACTTCCTGTTAGCCTGTGGGCCTCACAGGAGGGTTCAAAGATGGCTGATGGGGTAAAAGCAATAAACAAGTCAGCTCATGTTCCTTGCACAGTATATAAAACGTAACAAAATGAAAATGTCTTTGTACAGCAAACCCTTTTGTTCCTTTCATTTCCTCCCACAATCTAACTTATATTTTTATTACTAATATAACAATTATTATAATTAGTTTAAAATGTAATATATTTATATTATTTTTATTATATTATTTCAAAATATTATAATTTAATGTTCTTTCTTTCGTTTGCTCTCATTTGTTCTCTTTCTTACTTTCCTTTCTATCTTCCTTTCTTTCTCTTTGTATTGCTTTCCCTTTCTTTTTCACATTTTTGTCATTTCCTTTCATAATTTCCATTTTTTCGTATTTTTATTCGTATCTTTTTACATTTTCCCTATGATTTTAACTTTTTACTTTCCATTTCTTTCTTTCTTTCTTTCGCTTTCCATTTCTTTCTTTAATTTTTTCCCTTTCAACTTCTCCCATATCTTTCTTTTCATTTTTTATATTTTTGTGGATTTTTTTCACTTCTTTCTTTCCATTTTTTTCTTTTTCTTTTTTTCTGTTCTTTATCTTCCTTTCTTTTTATTTTTTCCTTAAAATTTTCCCATATCTTTCTTTTCATTTTATTGTATTTAATTGTTGTGTTTTTTTACTTCTTTATTTACATTTTCTTTTCGTTTCTTTCCATTTCTTTCAATCTTCTCTTTTCATTTTTTGGGTGGATCTTTTTTCTTTTCTTTCTTGAACATTTGTTATATCTGTTTATTATGTTTAGGTTCGCTTTCCGTTTTCATCTTTCTTGTCTCACTTATAATTTTTTTTTCAGTTTTTTTCCATATCGGTATAATTTCTTTTTCCATTTCTATCTTTTTTCTCTCATTCTTTTTCCACTTTCTTTCTTTCACTAAACTTAAAGAGTCAAAAGTTTGTACTACTGACAAAAGTA